>OX439000.1:23644169-24374169 GCA_949316495.1 Amphiduros pacificus | reverse complement strand
CAACAAGAGTGTTATTGCATAAACATGCACAGCCTGTCAGGTGCAGGCATATATACCCAAATGCATTGCATATATTGGTACATATCCATGCACACGTACGCACATTCATATATGCCTAAAAAGTTGCCTAAAATATCTGAATTCATACAAAATATGCATGCAATATATTCATCATTTCTACAGTGTTCACTGCACATTAAAATTCTTTCTTGTTATACTGTGCAATCTTGATCTTTCAGAATAATGTATTTATCATAGATCACACAATATTAGCCACATGTATACTGTACCACTAATCTCAGAGTTAACTTTTTCACTAGAAGAATCAAATTTCTCCACTTTGTGTGCATATGGCAGTCCAATTTTTGCAAGAAATTGAAAAATCTACTACATGTGGGTATATATGACATTGTTTTCAACAGTATTATTTCTTTTATAAATAATTTTCTTGTTTAGTTCAAACTGGAGAAAGAGTCCAAATCAAGCAGCTTTTCATGGTATCGGCATTTTGGAAGAAGAACTAGAGCAAAATCAATTTGTGGAATATGATATTTTCATTTGCTTCACAGCATTTGATAAAGAACATTTGCATCTAGACAACACTTTCTCCCATCTAAATTTTCCTCAAAATTGTTACAAATTTCAGTTGTTTGTTATTCTTTTACTCTCATGTCCCTTAAATATTATCATTTCATATTTTATGTTATTTGGCGATGCCAATTGCCAGATGTTTTATAGTCACACATTAAATTAGTTTTTTGTTTGTTGCAATATCATAAAAATGCAGGAAAATATTCAATGGACACAAAGAAAAATATATATGCAAATAATATAATAAACTAAGAATGCTGCTTGAATAATGATATTGAGGGCTCCATAGTTCTGGTTACAACCACACCAAATAAACAGTGTATTCCTTAGTTGATGACCAATGGTTTTGAAAGTGTTTATGTGACAATAATTTATTGATTATATTATCCAAATATCCTCTCAAATGTTAAGGAATGGTTAAATATCATGTATGGGATCCAATTAATAAAAGCGTCCTTTTGGCTGAAATCAACTTTGACCTTTTTATATAATATCAGCAAAGAACTTAGTCATAACAAGGTATTCTCTTGTGATACAAACAACTCTAAAAATAACCATCCATGGATTAGCCTTATAATGATGACAGCACTATCAATTTGACTCTTTCCTGTCCAACAATTTGGCATCCAACATAGTCAAAAAAGAAGTGTAATGCCTGGCAATTTTCTTCTTTATCAGGGAACAAAGAGAAATGACTTTTCTTTTAATCAAGAAACCAAATATAAGTTAATAAACTATAACTTTCTACCAAAAAAACCCCAACCCAGTCAGGTCTACTTCTGCATTTATAATCCAGTCTTGTTTTCTCCTTGAAACATGAAGGAGCGTGAAGGTGCTTGGCAGTGGAGCTGGGAAATAGCACAACATTTCCTCTGCCATCTTTGTACCATTGATTTTCACTTGTAAAGAAAAGCACAGAGACATTGCTGCACTTATAATAGACACCATCAAATGTAGGAGGTTGTCTTTTTACGGTGAAGTGTACAAAACTTCAACAAAGGCATTTACTTTTCCGAAACTTCAAAGATATTTTCTTTATAACACATCATTTGATAAGCTTGACTTTAAATTGAGTTTGGCTTTAAATTTCAAATTTGGCTTTAAAAGTCAAGTGATTTCAAATATTCATTACCGGTGAATTCAAATATTCATACTCACTGGGAGTCAGAAATAAGAACATTGAGACTATTGGGTAGTATTACAGAGCTTTGATGGATTGGTGTGGTGTGCTGTTCTTCCCATGCAGAAAATAAATATATACCATCAAGCCAGGTTGATTTCAATGATATTCTCTTCAGCTATATCCCCTCAATATTACCTTGGCAAGATTTTACAACATTCTGATCCACTTGGTGTGTGCTGGCAAAGCATATTACCATTGAAACCTTGGAATAATTTTGGCTTTTTCCACATTGCAGTTTGGCTTCTTGTTCAAGAGGAGGCAGAGTAGTAAACTAATAATGTGTGACAGGGGTGGTCTGTATGCAGTGTCAGAGAGCACTGAGATGCAGGTTGGCATTCATCTGCTGCTGTGTGGGCCGCATTCTGCATTCTATACAAAGAGGCTCACTGCATCTAGAGCATAGATACCCTTTACCGTGAGCGAATAATGACCGAATCCGTCACATCCTGGCCAAATAGTCTGCAGTGTATTAAGAGGATTTAACAAATTAAAATGAAAAGAAGGTACAGAATTTCCCCACAAATTTGGGCAATTTTCAAATTTGGTCTGATATATAAAAATGTTTTTTACAACTTAATATATAAAATTTAAAAAAAAAATAATCATTACATTTTCTTAATTTTCTAATGAGAAATTGTGCAGTAAGAATAAATATTCAGAATGTATGTTTGAAAACATGACCCTCACATAAATTGTGACCCTTTCTCGTCAGTACTCTGTTAATGTGAATAGATGCTATATTTGGTATGAAGTACCTGTCTGTCTCATGTTATACAGGATGCAGGTACAAGCACAGTCACAGCAGATTATTTTATCCACTATTCATGGCCTCATCAAAGAACCATCAAATAAAAGGATCTTTATTCTCATCAAGCATATCATATGAACATTAAAATTAAAGAACACATTATTTTCTGTTTAAGTAGTGTTACAAATGGCTATTTATAATAATAAAAGTACCTTAAAATTGTTCTACTATAAGTTATAATGCTGCCTAAAGTTATAAAACTGCATTACAAGATAAAATGTGCTACTTACCGCTACAATCATGATGAAATTATCTAAGATCCCAAAAGCAATGAAAGGTATACCATTGAATAAAAACACTGCAAATACAAAAACAGACGTGTTCCATTACTTAAAAGCACATTTCAATATTTTAGGGTAAATGATAGATTTATATTATTCCTTGTCTTTAAATATTCCTTTTCAGATTTTAATCAATCAATGACATTCAAACAAGATGATCCAGTGAAATCCTAGAATAATAGAATTGTTATTACAGATATTATCATTATAAATTCAAGGCCCTGGTAAAATCCAAGGCCCTGTAAAAGTAAAAGTTAAATGTGTTGTAAACAGCAAGTGTAATCAGAGGAGACAGGTGTGGGAAGACTTCTGACAACAATAACAAATTCCAATATAAAGCTGTATTGCAAATCAAAGCTCTATGTTATGGAGAAGAAATCTTCTTATACCCAAAATATATTTTGATAGCAAGAATATATTAAAGAGGAACCACTTTTGTACTTAATAATATTAAATAGTAACTGATACTCTGTCTGGGAATAGCGATGAGCATTGTTGATTGTGGTGAAGATTTTTGTTCTCTTCTACATCATACAATATTATGTATCAAGTATCGCCAATTTTGTTGGATTTTGTATAGTTTTTGACTGAACTTAACACAAAAATAATAAATAATGCACAAAAGAGAATCAATTCAAAAACTGAAAAGAAAGAAAAGCAAAAATATACACACTGGTATAAGAATCATAACTTCAGTGCATAACTCTATATTTTGACCCCCATAGGGCTTTGATAAAATCCATCAATAATAAACTTAATAGAATTTAAATTGTACTAAAATGATCTATCAAGGTTCTATCAAAGAAGGTTATATAACACAGTGATTGTAAGATGAGAATAAGTAACAACTATTCACAATATAAACATGGTGAAAGCTCCACTATCTTTAAATAGTCAATGTGATATCAGAGTTGATAACGAAAATGGGCCTGCTACATTAACATGGCCTAATCATCACTAATTTCTAAATTACTAGTTGTGAGAATCTTGGGTGACAAGTGCTGTGTATCATCAGCCAGGCAAAGTATGGCTTAATTGGCAACGGCTGCCATTATCAATATGCCCCATGCACCTCAAGCCTTATCCCACTTTCATCCAAAGTCTATTTGCTGAAGAGATTTCCTTGAGGAGCAAGTATGGGACCTTGTCAATGTTGTCCAAACAGAACAACACAGGGAATGCCCCCCACTTTACGTTCTCTGAGCAATCACATCCTAGATTTGCATGATGGGAGCTGGGAGGCGTTTGTGCCTTGCACAGACCCCATACACTGGGACGAGGCAGGGCATATATATCGAGTTGAGAGGACCAGACTATCCACTGGGACAGCATCAGCCCATGTTACAAATACATCAATACGTCTAACCTTTATTCCGTTCCTGCAACTCGGATCCACCATGACCAGACTCATGAAATATGAATCATGATGCTCACATTAAACATTATTTCTAGCCAATGTACACTACATCTTATCATTGATCTTTTTATTTTTTTAAATAAATTTAAAGGATTGTAGAGCTGAATGCCTGTGATTTGAGAGATCCTAAGTGCCCTTCAGATAATTTTTCGGACTGGCCACTGATCATATCAGGACTTGATGTTTGTGGGCCATATTGGTGGCTCGTGTGCCATGTCCAATAGAAGTGTGATGAGTCTGCCACACTGTGAGGGAGCGTCAATAGACATTCTGTGCTCTCAATGGCGTGACACAAGGATACCTTCTGTGACATGCCCTCTTCATGCACAGCCAATCGTTCCCTTAGGTCCTGGTAACCTGACACATATTCCATCAGAATGATCCTATCTGCAATATCATTATCAATGTTACATGGTCTGCTAAAAGATCGCGACATTGACCCTTTCATTTATTTTTTTATCAGCCCTGCTTATCATCACATTGAGGATCCTATAGCTATCAATTCTGTACTTCTGTCCATCTGCCTGTTTGCAGTGTTAGATTTGTCTTGGGCACTCTATCTTGCCACTGTTTTATCACAAAATCCTCAAGTTGGTGTTAATAGATCTGCACCACTGCTTGAACCCATCACTTCAGTATGGTATCAATAACAAGGACAAGAGATGCCTTCAGTATCTCGCATGTTGACATATCTGTTAGATATCTTGTATTAGTTTGCTCAGGGTACCTTAACGTAATATCAAGGTCAAAGGGCAGTGTTTTTACTTTATATCCAGTTCTGAGGATGCCTGCATTTTTAATATTTGTCTAGTGACCACAGAAGAGATTTGGATTTTTCTTAAAACAATTATTGTTTGAAATTCAGATTAAAGGATTGGGCAGGAAGAATCTTTAAAGATTCATATGACTAAATTATCATGGGTTTGTGTTGTATCTCTGTAATATCTTTGTCCAAAACCACTGCACTAATAATATATATGCTGTTTGCTATATTTCTGGTTGCTGTATTTCTTCAATATTTCTATTGACACTTATAGAGCCTCAATAAGCTAGTAGTAATCTGAGGTAGGAAGTAACGTGTCTCACCTTCTGAGATAGCAAGTAACATGTCTCACCTTCTGAGATAGCAAGTAACATGTCTCACCTTCTGAGGTAGCAAGTAACATGTCTCACCTTCTGAGGTAGCAAGTAACGTGTCTCACCTTCTGAGGTGGGAAGTAACATGTCTCACCTTCTGAGGTAGGAAGTAACATGTCTCACCTTCTGAGGTAGGAAGTAACGTGTCTCACCTTCTGAGGTAGGAAGTAACGTGTCTCACCTTCTGAGGTAGGAAGTAACATGTCTCACCTTCTGAGGTAGCAAGTAACATGTCTCACCTTCTGAGGTAGCAAGTAACGTGTCTCACCTTCTGAGGTGGGAAGTAACATGTCTCACCTTCTGAGGTAGGAAGTAACATGTCTCACCTTCTGAGGTAGGAAGTAACGCGTCTCACCTTCTGTGGTAGCAAGTAACGTGTCTCACCTTCTGAGGTAGGAAGTAACGTGTCTCACCTTCTGAGGTAGGAAGTAACGTGTCTCACCTTCTGAGGTAGGAAGTAACATGTCTCACCTTCTGAGGTAGGAAGTAACTTGTCTCACCTTCTGAGGTAGGAAGTAACTTGTCTCACCTTCTGAGGTAGGAAGTAACATGTCTCACCTTCTGAGGTAGGAAGTAACATGTCTCACCTTCTGAGGTAGAAAGTAACGCGTCTCACCTTCTGAGGTAGAAAGTAACATGTCTCACCTTCTGAGGTAGAAAGTAACATGTCTCACCTTCTGAGGTAGCAAGTAACATGTCTCACCTTCTGAGATAGCAAGTAACATGTCTCACCTTCTGAGGTAGCAAGTAATATGTCTCACCTTCTGAGGTAGCAAGTAACGTGTCTCACCTTCTGAGGTAGGAAGTAACGTGTCTCACCTTCTGAGGTAGCAAGTAACGTGTCTCACCTTCTGAGGTAAGAAGTAACATGTCTCACCTTCTGAGGTAGGTAGGAAGTAACCTGTCTCACCTTCTGAGGTAGGAAGTAACATGTCTCACCTTCTGAGGTAGGTAGGAAGTAACCTGTCTCACCTTCTGAGGTAGGAAGTAACATGTCTCACCTTCTGAGGTAGGAAGTAACCTGTCTCACCTTCTGAGGTAGGAAGTAACATGTCTCACCTTCTGAGGTAGGAAGTAACATGTCTTACCTTCTGAGGTATGAAGTAACATGTCTCACCTTCTGAGGTAGGAAGTAACGTGTCTCACCTTCTGAGGTAGGAAGTAACTTGTCTCACCTTCTGAGGTAGGAAGTAACGTGTCTCACCTTCTGAGGTAGGAAGTAACGTGTCTCACCTTCTGAGGTAGGAAGTAACGTGTCTCACCTTCTGAGGTAGCAAGTAACATGTCTCACCTTCTGAGGTAGCAAATAACTTGTCACCTTCTGGTGGGTCATAATAATAGTTGGGGTAAAATGCACAATTTTTTTTTTAACAAATCAAACATTTTTTTCACTATTCATCCTTGTCAGACTAGAACTCAAATATAGAGGAACAAGCATTTCAAATGTATTTGCTGCCACATCCATAAAACCCTCAAAAGCTCTTTGTAAGCCTTGAGCTTGCAAACTTGAAATATCGTCTGCAGATAAGTACATTTCTAATCAATCGTATAACTTTTTTTCCAACTCTTCTATGGGATGCCTCATTATTCTTGCTTAAAATTATTCACACATATAGCTCTAACTTGATCTTTTGAGACACACCAGGGAAATTAATTTCTCAAGCCTAAATTATTTCATCAATCATTTATATCACACTTTTGCAACTCTACAATATAGATATTCCTTTTCATGAATATAGTGTTACCGCATTGATGGGTATTATTGTGATTAGCAATGACAGATTCATACATTCAGGCACCAGGCATAGGAAACACTGGTCTCTGGAGATTCTCTTTATTCACACTTGTGGCCAAAGACAGATGGAGAAACGTGCATGACTACTAGACATCACAGTCACTATGGCGACCACAATGGCAACAGTTCCCATGGGAACCATAACCTTTGTCCAATCCTGTCTCCTCATGTGCTGGCCAATCTGTGCATGAACTTTGATATTTCACTATTTCCCCAGACCCCACTATATCTGCTTGTGGCCTCCACTCGCTTTACCTTGCTTCCTGTTCTCTTTACACAGTATGTACCAATCTAATAACCATCTAGGCATTACTCAGCAACAGGGGAAATGAACACTTCCATGGATTAATATACAATTTTCAAATTTGATTGGTCAATAAGGTTGGGATGGTTCTTTCTAATTTTCTCTCTTCTTTATTAAAAAGTTATATTGTGATGAAATATATAATAATAAAAATGTGCATTGCTTGCCAAACATGACATTTAATTGCATTGCTGATAACACCTGTTTCTGGCATGAATCTGTTTCTAGGATAGAGCAGCCTTACTTAGCAGACAATTTCCACTTTTGGAGCACAGCAAGGATACTTTACATGGGTCTATTTGATAGGAAGGGAGGAGAATTGCCTGCATAGTTGTCACTACCATAAGGGACCATTTTGTGGTTAAATAGGCTTAATACCACCACTACAAGGAGACCCATGAGTGGTGAGGTCCCATGTAGTATGGTCCTCTATGAGACCCTCCGCCATACAAGCCCTGGGTCTGAGCATTGTTGCCTCTGAGGTATGCCAATTATAACAAGTCAACATGACAACCTCCATGTTATTCTGGTGACGAATCAGCACCAATCACAACACAATTTCTGGTCCTAATGCGCCTCATGCTAACCTGAGCCCCAGCACAACAGCCACCCCAAATGTCAGCTGATGCCACAGGCAACTGCTACAATCATCCCATTATTGCCATACACTATACAGCATTATCCATTCTGTCACCACATCTTCCCCTCTGCTGAATCCTCATTGCTCCAAGCTCTCAGCATTAATCCTTTCCCATCTGCACATAACACACCAAAGCAAATATGTGTGATAGGGATGGAACTTATCTTGCTGTGATAATCTGATCTTGTTACACAAAAATGACACACAGTGATGCACACCTTCATTAAACTAAATGCCAAAATGTCAAAGATTCTTGAATAAATCTTTATAACATATCACGGATCAGTAGATATAAAATATTAATACATATAATTAATGATTCAATATAGTTCATTCATTCAGAATCGTATCTCCAAATGTGTATACATATATGTATTTACAGATAACAAATTTGAAACCAATCTTATTAGTATAATGGATTCATAATGCTGTTTAAAAATCTGTGTTTCTCCAAGGGTCTACCGGTAAATCAATGATTGCTATGAGTGAATGGTCATTTAATGTCTCTCACACAATAAATTTCAATCTCACCATATAATGGCAGTACTTGAAACTGCCAAGAAAACTCACATTCTGGCAATAGTTATACTGAAAACAATTGTCTCCATTGTAAACTGGCTCTAACTACACCATGTAAATGGCCAATCAAGCCATCCTATTAGGAGGCAGCAGTCTCACAAATTGGAAGCAATCACTGGCTAATTTATCCTTGGAGGCAAACTAATATCTTATATCTTCCTGTGGCTGATAAAGGTACATTTCTGATAATGATTTCTATCCCTGATGATATTCCTATAAATAAAACCACTTCATTCAATATATAAAAATTTCTTCTTTATGCCATTTTCTTCATGCAAAACAGAAAGAAACGTGTGCAATATTGACCATTCTGGGGAAGCAGCAGAGTTCTAACATTACTGCCTAAGATCACGTTTCTTGCTGCAGGCTTCCTCAGATTGCTAATGACTGTTCTCACAGAGCTCCAGGGACGTGTGCTCACTTACCAAAAGACCAAAACTACGCTGCCAGTTTTGAGATAAAATTAAACATAGATTTTTTTTTAATTGCTCTATTCATAAAATAATATATTTGATGTCATTAGTTATATTTAGGATTATAGCTTTACTTCTCCATTTTACAAAATAATTTCAGGTTTACTGCTCATCAATTCAAGTATTCTCAGTTATGATGTCTTTTTAAAAGACAGAAATGGTTGGCTCTCATGTTATGAGGCCTTTTGGAATGACAATTGTTTTTCTTTCATGCTTTGAGGCCCTTTTCTTGATGACAGAAATGGTTGTCTTATTTTGGCCAATTAATCTGTCCAGCTTTGTTTAGTACATGGAAAACATAACCCCATGGGTTGATAGCTCTGCTGACTTGAATGAAAACACATGAACTGAGAAAAAGTGCAACAAGCAACCATGTTATGATTTTCCATACAAGATCCCAATTCCATTTTGATGAGATATTCATTAATATTTGGTAAATCATTATCTTGTTACCAATGCAATATTTCATGCACAAAATTTGTGATTTTTTCAAAAAATCTAATAGCTATCACTTAGTTGTTAAGGAGGCTGCCATTTTGAATAACATAGCCAATGAAAATCAAGATAACAAGTTGGGGCCAAATTTGATATGTAAAATGCATTTTGATTGGTCATAATCATCATCTGCTCAAGTCTGCTCCACTTTTAATGGTTGTGAGATTTTGCATGCACACAAATTTTGAATTCAAGGTCAATGTGTCAAGGTCAAACGTCACATGACTAAGAAATTATGACGAGGCACAGCTATGACCTAAGACATTTCTGTATTCCAAGGTTTAATTTCTTCTGATAAGTGGTTGCTGAGATATACTCCTTACAAAATTTGTGACATCAAGGTCACTGCACTAAGGTCAATGGTGACATCACTAAGATTTGAAGGAATCTGAATCTTCAACTCTCTATCTACCTCTGTATTAAATATGAAACAAATATTACTGGTAGTTTTGGAGGAGAAGATTTTTTAAAATAGTGTTAGTATATAACAGATATGAAGTGATTTTTATTCACTTCTGATGGTTGTGATGTGGCATGTTCCCAAATCTTGAATTCAAGGTCAATGTATGACATTTCTGCATACCAAGTTTAATTTCCTCTATTAAGTGGTTGCTGAGATATGGTCAGTACAAAATTTGTGACCTCAAGGTCAATAGTGACATCACTAAGATTTGAAGGAATCTGAATCTTCACCTATATATCTACCTCTATATAAAATATGAAAGATGTAGTACTGGTAGTTTTGGAGAAGAAGATTTTTAAAGAAATGTTGACAGACGGACGGACGGACGGAGGGACAGACGGACAGACAAACATTTTCCCCCCTCCTAAAGCTCTGCGAGCTAAAGTCTCAGCAGAGCTAAAAAACTGCAGTACCTCAATTCTCAAATTATATGTGTATATAAATATCATATGTATATATTCCATGGAAGTCACCTAAGGGAGGACCTTTATTCCTCAATGTGCAATCTAATTTTATATGTTTTATGTTGTAGTTTCAGCACCATTGGAAGCTCTTGAATCTGACTTTTAAAGATTTAGTTGAAGCTAAGAAAATCTTATATTTGTGTTTTGCAGACACTGCCGCCCATGTGTGAATATTGTCATTATCTATTTGTCTATCTTTACCTAATTGTAATAAACAAAATAATAAACAACAATAAAAATACTGAAGAATGCATGCTTACCTGCCCATAAAACAGTGGAAGATACGGAAGACTTGGCATCTACAATAGAAAATTGGAATGACGATATTACAAACTTGAAAATGAGAGGGAGAAAATTGGAAAATTATCTGATCGATCATATCATAATATATGAGAGGTCATAGAAATCCTACACTGTTTGACATCCTTTTCTGAAACCTTTTTTTCACAAATTCTTTATTATATCCATATATAAAGGATGAATACCAGAAAGATACCGGTATAATGTGAATTCCACACCAAACTTTGTCAGGTATTTTTTTATTCAGGTGAGTTAGTATCATTTCAATAAAGTCAAATCAATTGCACATTGGATTTCATAAAAAAAACAGCTAAGATATTCTTGTACTGTATTATCTTGATCCTTCAAATTTTCTTAGACATAGGAGTTTGGAATATATACTATACAAATATGGACCTGGGTGGAGTGCAATATGACTTTTTATGGACCTTCGGAAAGTTATATTGCATGAGGCGCAGTTTTATTCTATGATCACTGTGTTAATTACTGCCATTGTTGGTTTAATTCTAAAAGTGAGAACTGAAAAGGACGAGTTTGTCTGTATGGTGACGTCATTATAGGGCTTCCCCAACATTTCCCGCCATGAAAGGGACGAGTTTGTCTGTATGGTGACGTCATGGAATTCCCCAGTGCAGTGGAAAGTATATTGACGTGCAATATAATGCATCTGGTCAATACAACAATTTAGAGAAGCTCACGTGACCAGGAATTGACCAATCACAGCACAGAATACACAGTGATCATAGAATAAAGAGTAATATGGCACTGGTCCTCTGAATTGTGGCACACTCAGCATGTTAAAAACGTCATCAGATTGTGTTGACACCAAACTTAAATTTGTTGCAAGATAACCATGAGAACATCTCAAAATTGACCCATACATGTGAACACTACATGATGCTCTGTATAGGTACTACAGTACAAACTGCATGTCAGACTCTATGGAAAACAAGGTTAAAACTGGTAAATATTTGAATATATAAATAACCTTAAGATCAATAATTTGTTTTTATACTTTTTATGAAAATGCTAGTCTGTGAATGTAAACAATTATCATCTCCAGTCTGGGTCTAAGGATAAGAAGGTCTCTTGAACCTGAGAGTAATACCATGTCATTACATCTTAAATATTGAGTATGTTGCTTTAAAAGTTGCTTTTATTAAATGATGATAGTGTTGGAATTTAAAATCAAACCAAATTTCAAACATGTTCTGATTTTTTTTTTGGGGGGGGGGTTGCAATTTGAATTGCAGACCTGTGTTATTTACCATTGTATCTATAGGTGACAATTTCTTGCAAGCATTCTAATGCTGGTCTGTCATTTATCACAAAAGTCACATGTATTTAATGTGTATATTTGTCTCAACTGCTATTCAGTGAACCGGATATGTGCATGACAGTCGTAGTATTATTTAAGATATGTGAATCTCATTTTGCTTTAGAAATTATATTTGTATTCAGAAGCAAACATTCATAGAATTAAGGGGGCTCAGATTTCATTTTGTATATAATACTATGTACATATAAACACATTTTCAACATTTCAACAACTGTTATAGATGTTTGCAATGTAACACATATTTCTTAGGATAAATAAATATAACAAGTTAAATTTTGTCAAATTTGATAAAATTACAATGTAATAGTTTTGTTCATTAAAGTACTTTTCATTGTTTGATGAGTCAGGGAGGCAATCCTGGTGTATTTCATCACCCACTTCCCCTCTTATTGACAATAGACAGTATGACTAATTGAGAAATCAGATGAAGTAATTCTGATCAACTTGAATGACATAATTTTGCCATTCCTGCTCAGTGTGTATTGATGGATATTGATTAAGAGCAGCAGAGTGGTTGTAAAAATATGTGCGTAGCTGAATCAATCAGATTGACACCCAAATCCATGTGCTTGTTGTGTACATAGGCTAATAGATGCAACTGAAGTCTTTCAAAGGTTAGAGTTATTAAAGGTGAGCTGGTGGAGGTAGATGCTGGAGGGACAAAAATAGTTACACTGTGCCAACTGGCAGCAGCCCAGCCGAGAGCCCAGCCTCCGCATCCCACCTCAGACCATGTGCTACATTGTCATCATCACATCACCTGCCACATAACACTGCCCAGTCCACACCACCAGGCCAATGACACAATAAGTCCCCAAATCATTGATTATTTATCTGTTTTATATTGGACTGTTTCAGCTTGGGCGGTATGGTTGTATGGAGTTTCAAGGGCAGATATGTAAACAACCACCCCGGTAGGGTTTGACTTTCACCCTGTCCTCTGTGGCCCTTGGCCTTGTGTTCCCTATGTTTAGCAACCACTTGTATATCACTTAGGCATTTCAAGCTAAGAACAAAGTCCACACTTACACAATAACAATACTTTAGCTTACCTAAATCTGTCCTTTCATGTTCAAACTTTTCAAGTTCTTGGGACAAAACTCGTCTGGCATTGTCATCAAGTGAAACCACCATCCTCCTTGCAGCTTCCTCGGTTGGGATCTTATCTGGGAAGGGAAAAGAGTGGTGTGAAATCTCACATTTCTGTACAACTGGCATCATTGATGCGTTGAAAATTTCTCTGTGGCGTAGATATCTTGTATTTCTATACAAGTAAGGTGATAAAGTCCTACATGATCGAAAACACCGCGAAACTAGCGTGGATGTTGCCATTTCAACTGCTCTCAGTCCAACAACACACGACTACTTGCAGACGAGTTCTTGAACCGGAAGCGTATGACTTCGGTCAAGGTCATTCTACAAGGAAAACCCGCTCGAAAGTTGGGAATTGAGTTGGCATTCGCTGGCCAAAAAACAAGTTTTCTTTTCAGTCCAAATTCTATTATATTATTGTTAAATATTTTCAAATTCGTTTTACTAATTAAACAATTACTTCAGATACTTGTAGATAAATAGTCAAACTAAATATTGTCTCCTTGAAATACCAATTTCCTTAAAAGGGGCCTCAAAGTCACATGGTTTTTGTTGATGTCAAAATGGCGACTTCAGGAAAACAGATTACAGTTTTGATGCTCTCATTAATTGCATGTGTTTGTGGTTCAGATAACCTTTATTTCCAGAAATACAATGAAATTGAGAAATCGGAGAAAGCAACACCTTTACCGCTGGTTATTTGGCATGGAATGGGTGAGTTTAACTTTCAGACTAGATTATTAAGAGTCAGAATTATTATGTCATGACTCAAATCATCTCATGCATGACACTGACACTAGTGACAGTCATGTCTCATAACATGTCATTTCCCAGTTTACGGTACATTTCACACTGACCTTGTGTGGACAGAAAAATCGCTGACAAGCACTTCACTGTCAATTCATGTCTTCTAGAGAAAAAATGTGATGACGGGCTAAGTAGTTTCAATGACGACAAAATGCATCATTGTCCAACACAACACTTATCGTCAACAGGCAACACCAGTGACCAGGGTCAGGGATCTTGTTTGGAGGGATAAATAAGAAATGACAAATATTCATTCTGACCCATGGCCAAAGGGACAGTACGATCTATCTTAATTTTTAACTTACTAGTAATTGTTGTACAGCAAGTACTTCATGCTTACATGGTCACACACCATTTTGCATAGGCAGTGCATATCAGTGGGATGCCATTTAATTTTGCCATTTACCTAAAGATGTAGATCAGTATAGCAATGTATGGTCATTGGGAGTTATATATTGTCATGTAAACATTCCCTTTAATTGTCTTGAAACATTGTCTCCTTTGACTTTGATGGCCTCGTCACTTTAAGTTTATATGGAGACAAAAATCATATAATATACATTCCTTTTTGGGGATCAGTTTTTAAAATAACCCATTTATCTGCATATTTATTTGTCAGACATAACAAAATATTTGTGATTTGTCCCATGCCACCTTTTAAAACCCAACATGGACTATTTATCTTTTACCTTTAAAATACTATAAACATTCAGTCAGATGGTTGTTATCCCACCCTATTCTATCCTAGAAATGAGCATTTTTATCCAAGTAAACCTGACCAAATAATAGGTTGCTCCCCAAGTATAGCAACTGCCATTTATGCGTTATTTATACAATGTCAAGGGCACTGTAGGCTGCAATGCTTATAGCCCACATTAAGTTGTTAATACAATCCCAACAGAGATTGATCAGATATGTAGCCTCAAAATTATATTCTTATTATGAAATGGACAATACTTATACTGTCATACATTGTCATATTTTCTTGCTGTATCTTGCTCTTACAAAGACTAAATATAAAAAAATATGCAAAGTGAAAAAGACCCAAAATATATGACTTCCACAAGATTCAAGCTAAATATAAATATTTTTTTCTTTTAATTCAGGTGACTCTTGTTGCAATCCATTAAGTATGGGTGGTATCAAAGATCTGGTGGAAGCAAACAAACCTGGCATTTATGTCAGATCTTTGGAGATTGGCGATGGTATTGTAGCTGTGAGTTTATAATAGTATCTATAAGTTTTTGCAAGTCTTAATTTTAAAAAGAATTTAGTATGCACTATGTCATGGACAGAAAATTAATAAAAACTTTGTATATTATATTTAATACAAAAGTTATTTTTGCTATTAAGATTTTGTGATCCATGTTGTGCATAATTGTTTGTGCAAATTTTTACTTATTGCATTCATGTAACTCTGCCATGAATGAAAGAGTGTTCATTCTTATATTTAACATGATTAAATATAAGAATACAATATACTTTCCAGGATACTTTTAATGGTTTCTTCAAACCTGTGAATGATCAAATCACAGAGGTGTGTGAAAAATTGGCAGGCGATGAGAAGCTTAAGAATGGCTACAATGCCATGGGATTCTCTCAGGGAGGACAGTTTCTGTAAGCTACTATTCTATGTCATGCCAAGATTATAAGATATTTTACAAAATATATCATACACTAATATAACATGATGTTTCATGAAATTTCTATATATAAATATATTGTTACTATTAAGTAGAAAATAAGGCAAATGATGGATGGTGATTAAACTGTGTTTGGTTATTTTTAATTTAGACGTGCTGTTGCCCAGAGATGTCCAAAACCTCCAATGCACAACCTAATATCTTTTGGTGGACAACATCAAGGTAAATCTGTCTGGTCAGTCGAGAAAAAATATTGACAAGATTATATTGAAAGAGAAAAAAATGACCATTTATACTAGGTCACACAAGTCTCCAAGTACTGTTCTCTGCTGCCTAATAGGGCCATGTGATTTACATGCAATTTAGGTATCCTTTAAATGATAACGAAAACACCTGCACGCCAAGTCAAACTTTGCTGAAACCAAAAACAATAACTTTTTTTTCATTTCCTATTTAAAAAATAAAAATCCCATGAAAAATACCATAAATGAGTCTAACATTCACTCAATTGTGTGTTACATCGTTATGTAGGTGTATTTGGCATGCCTCATTGTCCAGACACCATGATGGCCAGTCTGTGTGAAAAAGTAGCAGGCCTCCTCAGCATGGGCGCATATACCAGGTAAATAATAGCAGGCTATCTATTTTATTTCCCCAGGAGGTGCAGAATAATTCTATTTTTTATTTGTTTAGATAGGCCATTACTCATAATGATGCTACATTTTGTTGATAACAATTGTGTCTAAAAAGATGTTTGTTACCATTTATTACCATTTAAAAATGAGGTCATCAAACAGATAAATTTATCCAAAGCTTCCTCCATCATTGTTAATGACCCATTGGTTTCTTATTTAACAGTAGGATCGAATATATAATAATTCTGTTGTCAGGGTATTTATGATTTGCAAATAGAGAACAGTATTTAGAAATACATCAATATTTTATCAATGGTTTAAACCGTTGATTGATACATTGGTTCTTTTGTCTTTTCAGTTTTGTACAAAGCAGGTAACTATTTATTTATTCCTTGTCTAAATATATTCTACTATATTCACTATTACAAATTTATTAAGGAATTAATATGAAAGAAATACTTTGAAAAAAATGTTAATGCATATGAATTTGATACTTTTACTTAAATGTCAACTAGAAATTGATATATGTAAACAAGTTTAAAATTCACTTAACATCATATGGGACTTGTTTTTCAGAGTTGTTCAGGCACAATATTGGCATGATCCAACAGAAGAGGATGTTTACAAGGCCAAGAGTCAGTTTCTTGCAGAAATAAACCAGGAAAATGTAAGAACATATCATAAAGTATAATTTTATGTCTTGAATATGATTATTATAGTTTTAACATTGAAAAAAAACTCATGAAGATTTAAAATATTTTGTTTCATCTTTTATATTTTATTTTGATTTGTTAATCCTTCAAGAGTTTATCATTTTTTGTCATACAAAACTGATGATATTAAAATGTTGGAGAGTATTATTTGTATTTCAAGTTTTTCCTTTTCATTGAATCTTTTCAACACCATTTGACATAAAAACTGACAACTGGCTTAGATTTGCTGGGATCCTTACTATATTGTGTTTTATAAATTCAGAATGAAATCACCATGTATATAAGTTGTATATTTTTTTAAATGTCCAGTTTTGTGGTTTTTAATGCAATTGATTAAATCAGGAATTTAAATTGATGATATGTAATAAATGCTATATATTCACAGGTTGTCAATGAGACCTACAAAACCAACCTACAGAAGCTGAATGCCATGGTGCTAGTCAGGTTCAATAACGACACAATGGTGAAGCCCAAGGAAAGTGAGGTGCGGTTTTACTCAGATAAATGTTGATAGAATCACTGTATCAGTCTAAATTTCTTACACAAAGAAAAATAAAATAATAAAATAAGTGACCTGTTTCTTGATGTGGCCAAAATAACATATGATGTCTCTGACCTTTTCTTGCAAATTATTGTAGAACATTGCAATTAAAAAATTTCTGATAGCAGTCATTCGTCCTCCAACTGAAAAACTGAGGGGAGGGCTAGGGGTCTAGCTGGGGGGAAGGCTGATCTATGGAGAGAGGGCTGACCTGGAGTGGAGGGCTGACCAGGAATGGAGGGCTGAGGGGAGGGCTAGGAGTCTAGCTGGGGGAAGGCTGATCTATGGAGAGAGGGCTGACCTGGAGGGGAGGGCTGAGGGGAGGGCTAGGAGTCTAGCTGGGGGAAGGCTGATCTATGGAGGGAGGCTGACCTGGAGTGGAGGGCTGAGGGGAGGGCTAGGAGTCTGGCTGGGGGAATGCTGATCTATGGAGAGAGGGCTGACCTGGAGTGGAGGGCTGAGGGGAGGGCTAGGAGTCTAGCTGGGGGAAGGCTGATCTATGGAGAGAGGGCTGACCTGGAGTGGAGGGCTGAGGGGAGGGCTAGGAGTCTAGCTGGGGGAAGGCTGATCTATGGAGAGAGGGCTGACCTGGAGTGGAGGGCTGACCAGGAATGGAGGGCTGAGGGGAGGGCTAGGAGTCTAGCTGGGGGAAGGCTGATCTATGGAGAGAGGGCTGACCTGGAGTGGAGGGCTGACTGGAGGGGGGAGGGGTTAATATGTAGCAAATATGAGAGGAGGGAGTTGAACTTAGATTTTACAGGACAAAGATGATATCAGGGGGTGGTGGGAGGAGTGCTGAGTTGAGGTTTGAGAGCAGATGTAATCAGACTAAGATGAAGGGACGGAGGCTACAGAATCTTGGATATGCTACTTCATTTATCAATTAATATCAATAATACAACTACAAGAATGCTTTATTGCATTTCACAATTTCCCCTATCTTCACGTTGAAAATGTTTACAGGATTATTTTATTGTTTTTCAGTGGTTTGGATTTTATAAACCAGGCTCTGGAAATGAGACCATTACTCTTCAGGAGACTGACTTATATAAAAAGGTGGAGTACTTTCATCATTTTTTTATCTGTCAATATTTTAGAAAGAAATACCGGTACTTAACTAACTTGGGTTCTGTTGGGGATGGATAAATTGATGGGTTAAATACCAGTTACTCGTAATGTTTGATATGCCAGCATTTAACTTTCATTTGCAAATTATTTGTTAGTATCTTTTCAGTTGAAATGTTCAAATCCATGATATTTTCAGGACAAGCTTGGCTTAGCAGCAATGGACAAGGCTGGAAAGATCCACTTCCTCTCTGTTGATGGTGACCACCTGCAATTTTCTGATGAATTCTTCATAAATAAAATTGTCAATGTATTCCTTTAAATGTTTTGGTGAATAGTACCGGTATTTGGAGTAAAATGTGGAAAATGTTGACATCTAAAATGGCAGAAACAGAGACATGTTTGTGGACTTACCCCACATATTAAATTCTTGCAAAGAAATATTTTATTAACATATTATATACATTGGGAGGAACCTCAAAATGAAGTGTATCACATACACGAGATGAACAAGGCTCTAACAAGATGAGCAAAGGTTTAATATATGTAAATATGGACATGTAGTGTGTTGCTGCCTCAACTTTCTACTTATCTTGTGTTTGTCCACTAAAAAGCAGTCATATTTCATTTTTACCAGAATTATTTTCTTGGATAAATGCCATAAAACAGCTGCAAATCTGTGATATAATGCCTATTCGGTATGTCTAAACATATAAGAGACAGCATGGATTGATAAGGACTGATAAGTGAATATATGTAATTATTTCTCTTGAAAGAACCAGTAATATCTCTATAGAATAGGAATATGACAAAGAGAAGCTATAAATACACATTAAAGTAAAGGAGAAAGACTTGATTTTCATAATTCACAAAAGGTTGGGTTTAACTTTATAATAGGGTATATGGCCCTTCATGTAATTTGACCATCTTAGACCATAATAATATGGAAAATCTGATATTAAAGCAAAAAGTTTCATAGAAAAACATTAATACCAATTTTTGTAACTTTTACATAACTTTGTAAATATGTACATAGGTTATTTGTGTGTTCCTTGCCATACTACCGTATATCTATTTTGTTAATAAAGAAAACTGATCTTAAAGACAACAAATATTTAGCCGGAATATAATTCAATAATCCTAAAAGAAAACAATTACCGGTACCTGGAATAATTGTAAGGTCTATTTCGCAATCCTAAACTCATTAAAATTATAATTTTATTTGTATAAAATGGATTTCTCATTTGTTTATATCATGCAGTAGATTTTGTAAAAATGTATGAATACTTTTCTTAAATAAAATCTTTTGATGTGAGATGTAGTTTTTTCCACAATTTTGTGTCTCATACATATTTGAATATAAATGGCATGATTTCATATTGATCACACAAATTACTCAAAAGAGGGGCTTGAATGAGTTTTGTCATGGGTGACCTTCATACATTTTCAAGGTGAGCCATGCCCATTTTCTTTCAGTGTACTCTTTTTAGTTTGAGTTATTCATTAGGAACTTAAGTTGTGAAAATAATCTGAAAAAAAATTAAGCAACTTTGTATTGAATGCAAGATGTAGGATTAAACACATAAAATGACAAACAGTTTTAATGAATCAGTTCTTTAATGTTTCAAAAGATGAGCATTAAAGTCAAATAAAACCCCATTTCAAATTCCATTCAAACCATCTTGGTCATAAGCCCTTTCAAACTCCAGCAGTTATGTACTTGTTTTTTACCATCTGGTGAAGACCTCAGAATTTTTCTATGGAATATGACCTTCACCTACTTTTCAGGTCACAGTGACAATTATGTGAAATCATCATTGTCATCGCGATAACTTGAGAACAAATGATGGCACCTCCATGAAACTTGACACACATAAGCATCTGGTGAAGACCTCCAACTTCCTTTGATGGAACATGACCTTCACCTACTTTTCAAGGTCACAGGGACAATTATGTGAAATCATCCTTGTTATCGTGATAACTTGAGAACAAATGATGGCAGCTTCATGAAACCTACCACACATAAACATCTGGTGAAAACCTTGGACGAATTTTTTCTATTAAACATGACCTTCACGTACTTTTTAAGGTCACAGGAAGAATTATGTGAAATCATCCTTGTCATCGCGATAACTTGAGAACAAATGATGGCAGCTTCATGAAACCTACCACACATAAACATCTGGTGAAAACCTTGGACGAATTTTTTCTATGAAACATGACCTTCACCTACTTTTTAAGGTCACAGGGAGAATTATGTGAAATCATCCTTGTCATCGCGATAACTGGAGAACAAATGATGGCAGCTTCATGAAACTTACCACACATAAGCATCTGGTGAAAACCTCGGACGAGTTTGATGGACGGCGACCTTGACCTATTTTTCAAGGTTACAGGGACAATTATGTGAAATCCCAAGAATCACAATAACTCAAGAACGAATGATGGCAGCTTTATGAGATTTGACAGACATAAGCATCTGGTGAAAACCTCAGAATTTTTATGAAACATGACCTTCACCTACTTTTCAAGGTCACAGGGACAATTATGTGAAATCATTCTTGTCATCGCAGTAACTCAAGAAAAATTATGGCAGCTTTATGAGACTTTACACACATAAGCATCTGGTGAAGACCTCAGACTTCCTTTGAACGAACATGACCTTCACCTACTTTTCAAGGTCACAGGGACAATTGTACCATGAAATCCCCATCATTGCGATAACTCGAGAACAAATGATGGCAGCTTTATGAGATTTGACACAAATAAACATCTAGTAAAGACCCCAAAAGAGTTTGGTGAATGGTGACCTTCACCTACTTTTCAAGGTCACAGGGACAATTATGTCAAATCCACGACATTGCAATAACTCAAGGACAAATAATGGCAGTTTCATGAGAATTGACACACCTAAGCTATCAAGGGAAGTAGATTTTATGGGTTTTTTTACCCCTGCATCAATTTGCCTTGGTGCAGTGATGTTTTGTTCACAAATATTGTGTGGAGTGAATGTTGTGCAATGAGTTACCAGGGCTGAGGGTTGATGCATCTCTGATGCCTATGTTTTAGTGGTTCTTACCCCAAGTCAGACAGTTTACTATCACTATACATATTGAGGAATTGTGCCTCAGTCTACAATTTAGAATCCATTTTTCTCAATACCCAAAGTTATGTTATCATAGGGAGGAAGTGATTCTTTGATCCTTTCATGCAAGTTACCTCAGATTATGTTAGGTCAGGGGACATGGGATGATCTTTTGATCTTTTGGGTTTCTAAGTAAAGTTCTGTGAATAAGAAGAGCAGTGATCGGGTCCCATCCTTATTACCTGCTACACATCACACTATAATCTCTTTATTGCTTTATTGTTGATATACTAGCTCAATACAGTACAATGAGCTACCATGCTCTCACTGGGAGACCTATTGACCTCTATTTGAACCACCAATTTCCCTGACTTACGTGCTGTTGGTATTGAAAGTTGTGTTGTGTAGTATGTAACAGCATTTTTGAAGCAGCAGCTTACATATGTGTCCCCCCTCCATGGAAACTTGATGTGCAATAAAGCCAATAACATACCACATATGGTGTTATACAAGGCACACAGTAGGTCATGCTCATTGTTTTCTGTATTCAGGCCACTGGCATGGGAATGGGGCAGGGCCTTAATATCCAACAATGTCTGTACATTAGATCAGGCAGCAGGGCACAAATGCAGATTGCTGCACAGAGTACAGGAGTGAGGTCATTTAGTCAGATATCAACCTTTGAATGTATCAATTGCAATGCAATGTTTATAGTATTAGCAATCTTGCTGTAGCCATGTCTACTATTATTGTTGACATCACAGATTATTACAGTACCTTTTATGACACTTGTCACAAGGTATCTAGTTTAATATGGCAAATTGAAGTGTGGTGTATATAGTATTAAGGAATCATTATATCGCCATGTCTACTGTTATTAGTAACACCACAGAATATTACAATACCTTTTGCAACAAACTTGTCACAAGATACCTAGTTTTTCATGTTTTTTTATTGGTTCATATTAATCATCTTTAAAATATTGGTTCATGTAAAATGAAGGTTTCTGACAGAGATATTAAGTTTGAGCTGTTTCATTATCTTCAGTCAACAGTAAATGTATGGCTTTTAACCAGAAATAAAGTGTATTATTTTACAAATGATCTACAAAATAGTGCTACCTCAGAGAGTAATATTAATATTCTTTTTCTGAGGTATCTTTCCAAATCACAATGAGAAATATTTTCAAGAATCCCATGTGTTGCTTTTGATAACACACCAGTGAAGTAACCATCCAGATAAGGATATCATAGGCCACATTGTGTTAATTCTATGATTAAGCCAAATAATTGTAAACAAAATAGCAGAAAGTCAATCTTTTCATTCAAAAAATGATCCAGTCAAATTACAATTTCTATCCAGAGTAAAATATTTCAAAGCTGCTCTATTTGTTGACTATTATCATCCCTTATTTTCCTGGCTCAGGGGTCTATACTGCCATGAAGGAAGGGGTTGAAGCTCAGCCAACTCTGATTATTGCAATTTGCACAACCAAAGTGCTAAGTTTTTTTTTCTCTTCACTTGATTATCTTTATTATTATTATTATCAGGTTAATATCTCCTCTATCAGACACAAGTTTGATTGTTGGTAGTAGGTCCTATAAGCTTGACTGGAGTGGTGTCTCATTAGACCTGCATGATGTATGGAGTGCTGTATCTGTTGGTAACCTTGGTGGGATGTGTTCTCGCCCAGAACACACCCCTACCGGTCGTCCTGTGGCATGGAATGGGCAAGTTTTATTATATCACTTGGATACAATTACTATATCACTTGGATACAAGATTTATTTAATTTAAGAGGACCAAATTAAATCAGAACAGAAATCAGTTAAGATTAATCATCTCTAGATTGTAATTCTAAAATGATTTCACTGAACTGCATTCAGTTGAGTCCCCAACTCCCCACCCCTGATGAAAAGGTGTTTGAAGTTCTTTTGATTTTTTTTATCTCAGTTCTGATGTTGTATTATAAAGTCTGTAAAATATATCTTAATATTTACTTTAGCAATAACCATAAATTATAAGCCATTAAAATATTTTTTTGCAATGTTTTGCAGGGGACAGTTGCTGTAACCCCTGGAGCATGGGTAGACTGAAGAGACTGATTCAGGACAACAAACCTGGCATCTATGTCCACTCACTCATGATCGGGGAAAACATTCTGGCTGTAAGCTCGGAGGAAATCTGCTTACTTAACCATACAATTTCAATATTAATTTTGGTTAACTCAGAGGCATTTGTGTCCATGCACAGCTTAGGTAACCTAATAAATTAAATATTATTATATATAATCTCTGCAAGGAGATTTGTGAACCAGCAGACTTAGGAAAGAGGATAAAAAATCAGCTATTTAATCATTGTTTTAATCATTGAGGACTGTGGTGCTCAGCTGAGGGGTAGTATATAAGTATCTTACATGTCATGTTTCAGGACATGATGAATGGTTTCATTATGCCTGTCAACCGCCAGGTGGAGCTAGCGTGCCAGAGGATTGCTGAGGATGAGAACCTTAAGGATGGCTACAGCGCCGTGGGGTTCTCACAAGGAGGACAATTCCTGTATGCTGTCTATCGTATTCGATAAATCGATATTTATAATGAACATTCAAAGATTTTTTTAACTCTCGATCATTAAACCGGTATAGTTTGCATTGGCTGGTCATGGTGGACCCATAAAACATGGTTTCCTATTGTTACTCAGGAAATTATTATCATAGACAATGATATAAGTCAAACAAGATATGGGAACTATTAAAAAATAAAATGTGCTGGTTTCAGTCGAGCAGTTGCCCAAAGATGCCCAAATCCACCGATGCGTAATCTGATCACAATGGGAGGACAACACCAGGGTGAGAGATAAATAAATATATCACAAAGATTAAAATTCCTCCATTAAAAGATGTAATAAACAGTATTACTAACATTAGTCTTATACATTGCAGCGATGACATATTATTTAGCTGTCCAAATTCTGAGTTTACTCACAATTGCTCTTTTTCAAACAACCTAACAACACATATAATCTAAATTATTAACAATAAAAAAATTCCAAGAAACTTTTATCCCTTTAACTCAGTTAACTGAGCATTTTAAGGTAGAAAAACATAAAAATGACCTAGAATCTGCTAAGAGAGCAAATTAACCTTTCACTGTGGGAAATAAGTTGACCTTTTGCCTTGATGAGTAACTTGACCTCTTTGTGCGGCGAGTATCTTGCCCTATTGCTGTGATGGGATGCCTTCTCTTGACTTCCACACTATGACGCCTGTCAATGTTATAAATGATTAATGATCTCACGTTTGTGTAATTGGTTACAGGAGTATATGGTTTCCCACAATGCCCTGGAGAGGAAGTGGTTCTCTGCAACTGGATGAGGGAATTGCTTACATTTGGAGCATATAATCCGTAAGATATCGGTAATATTAAAACAATTTTAACAGAGGGCATAGCAACTTTAAAGCATGCCTTTCTATATTCAAAAATAGATGCTTTGATACTTGCAATGTTCCCTTTTATCTAAATATTTTATGTCAAATGTAGAAATATAATTTATGTAGAAATATAATTTATTAAACATTTTTTTTATGTTCACAGCATCATCCAGAGTGTGTAAGTATGAGCATTTATATACCAGTAGCTTTATCATTTGAAAACAATATATGTTGTAAGTACTGATGTTTATATTCTAATGCAAATATGAATATGTATATAATATAATATATATATATGCATATGCAGCTTAGTACAGGCACAATATTGGCATGATCCAATGGATGAGGAAAACTACAGGGAGAAAAGTGAATTCATTGCTGAGATTAACCAGGAAAGAGTGAGTAATAAGAATGCTTACCATTATTTTACTTCATTAAAGTTGTCATATTAGGCAATGTGTTTATCTGTGTAATATTAAGGTAAATCTTCATGTCTAGCACTAACAAATACAGAACAATTACTGTATTTAGTAATACTTTGGTACTAAATATGTGATGATTTCAGGGAGTAAATGAGACATACAAGGAGAATCTGCAGCAGCTGAATGCCTTTGTAATGGTACAGTTCAACCAAGACAGGATGGTGGAGCCACTTGAAAGTCAGGTTAGATCTGGCTACTTCAATTAATATAGAAACAACCTGTAGAATATTCTTTTGTATGTAGACACAACATAAATATTGCAAATTATCATTTGCCTTAAATGCAAATAGGGGTTGTGTATTTAATATAATATTTGGTGTTTCAGTGGTTTGGTTTCTACATACCTGGCAATAACAAGGTAACCCAAACTCTACAGGAAAGTGAGCTTTACATAGAGGTATGAAACATATCTATTAAGCATCATAAAATGAATAAATTTAAGTACTCAGAGTTTGATAAAAAAAGGGCTTCTGTGTGAGGACTCCCTTTGAAAATAAGCTGAACTAAAATATGGTGTGAAATGTCTTTCAGCTATTAAAAATTCAGAATTAAATCTGTGTGAAATATAGCAGTTATAATGATGGGACTAAATAATTTACTTGAAATAGTATTTGTATGAAATTATTGCTTCATTATCATCATATATGTAAATGATTTCAAAAAACTATTATTGATATATTATTTTTTGCTTTAAGTTAGTGTACTTTTTTTACTTTCTGTAAATAAATTATATTTGTTACCTTTTATATACGAATTCCAAGCAAAGGAAAGCTAACTTTACCTTCATTTTAAGGACAAGTTGGGCTTGGCAGCTATGGACAAAGAAGGGAAACTGCACTTCCTAGAGACTGATGGTGACCATCTTCAATTCACTGATGAATGGTTTATTCAAAATATTATAAATATCTACTTGTAAGCAAAACTATTAAAATGTTATTATTTCACTCTTTATCTCATACTTGGTGCTTCAAGAAGGTGTTCTGCACCTATGAGATATTCTTTTGCAGATCACCCCTCTGCCGAACTACTTTCGCAGATCACCCCTCTGCCGAACTACTTTCGCAGATCACCCATGTGCCGAACTACTTTTGCAAATCATCCTTGGTCCAAATGACGAGTGAGATCCTTCCACCAGAATCAACAAAAGAGATCTGTCAGGCTGAACACTACATGAACCCATGCTCTTGACTTTATCTCATATTTATCTACCGCAGATGGTTTATATACCAGACCAGTGTTAACATTGTAAAAAGTACAGATCTTAAGAAAAGAATGTGAGTGCAGTGTTCAGGCTGACAGATATCCCTCAAGTTGGTTCTGGTGGAAGGATCTCAATGCCCACCTCTCAATGACGTCATTATATAGTAAAATATATGTTGCAATGACGTCATTGAGTGTGACGTCATTAAAAAGGGGGCGTGGCATTGTTTATGTTGTTTGACACACACAACATAGGTCCACACATGCTGCAATGTGTTCCTCTCTGTTTTGCTTTAAATAGATTGGAAATCAAACCAAAACCATTATCTCATACCTATCTGTAGGAGTTAAGTATGAGATAAAGTCAAGAACATAGGTTTGTGCAGTGTTCAGGCTGACAGATCTCTCACGTTGTTTCTGGTGGAAGGATCTCACAATATAGAGTGGCACTATGCCCATCTCTCAATGGCGTCATAACATAATAAAGTATATGTTGTAATGACGTCATTGAGTGTGACGTCATTAAAAAGGGGGCGTGGCATTGTTTATGTTGTTTGACACACACAACATAGGTCCACACATGCTGCAATGTGTTCCTCTCTGTTTTGCTTTAAATAGATTGGAAATCAAACCAAAACCATTATCTCATACCTATCTGCAGGAGTTAAGTATGAGATAAAGTCAAGAACATAGGTTCGTGCAGTGTTCAGGCTGACAGATCTCTCTCGTTGGTTCTGGTGGAAGGATCTCACTCGTCCTTCGGACTCTTGAGATCCTTCCACCAGAACCAACTTGAGAGATCTGCCAGCCTGAACACTGCACTCACATGTTCTTGCCTTAATATCACTTGACAAATCTATCAGATCTTAATTTCTTTTTCAAATATCAACTAAGGATAAATTGCTTAATTTCATTGAAATTTGTGACAGCTTCTTTGCTTATATTGTACAACTTGGGAGAATATTGACTTAATATTTCCATATATGAGCATTGTATTGAATTAAAAACATATTGATTTCAACATGTATAATTTTATTGCAATAAATATGAATTCACAACACTGTATGACAATATATTGTAAACACAAAATGCATCAAAATGGAAGTATATAAAAATGTATATCAACATGTTATAATATAACATTCATGGCTTCAGTATACTGGTGAAATGTTGCATGCCAAAGTAAAGTATTTTCTTCTTGCAAGATGGAATTTTATAAGTCATAAAACATCACATTGCTCAAATGGAAATTATATTATTTATGGGATGTGCTGAATGCTTAGGACTTATTTCTTTTTACAAGTGACACACCATGTGTTGCAATCTTAGCCTTGGGTTTCAATGCAATTCCAACAAATAGTATTATCAATGGCAACAGGAGATCATTTATGCTTGTAAAATCATAGATACAAATAGGAAACAAATATTTCCAAAATACTGACTAAAGGTATAGATAAAATTAAATTAAAGAAATATTGAGATGAAATACAGTTTCATTTAATGAGATCAAAATTATGATATCCTCCTTACAACAATATCAGTATCACTTCAGATCAACCATAACTATATAATACCAGTATCTCTTCAATATATATATATATATATAAATTTGTAAGGTGTAATATAATGACTAGACAAAAATCATAGGTTTACCTTTATATTTCTTGTAACCTCTTGAATCATATATTTTCTATGTATATCACACAATTTCATCACAAACTGGGATCCCTATCCCAGCCCCTACCAAGACAATACTCATTAATATTACATACATAATGACTAGGACATGCATTCAGATTCTCCAAATATTCCATAAAAACTCTGAATAAAGTCTAATAGATAATCCCTAATAATTAAACCTCCAGCCATGGTTCACTTCACTGGCAAAAACTGATCCAGGACACAAGGAGTAATTGCTTCACAATATCACATTTGCATTGAAACATTTATTAATGAAAATCAAATTAAATGTGCATTCCTACTATACAGATGGTCTATGTAGTCATAAACATAACACTGATATCTAATTCTTATATATTAAGGTCTATAATCCACAATGAAACACTGGGACAGACTTATGTTTTTTTGGCTTAGATGTGTTCAAAGTCATGTTATTTGTTAATTTAGCACAGAAAAAGTAAACTTAACCAGCTAGTCTTAAACTTTTATTATTTAAATTGAACCCGTTTTAACGGTAGTTAAAACGGGTTCGACTCAGTTATTGCAGCTGGACACCATGTGTGCTGTATGAGAAATACCCCCCACTGACGTCATAGCCTCACTCTCATCCTGGAATCCCCCAGAGCATGCAGAGCCGAAGGCAGTTACGTAAATATACGAGACCACACAAAGTTCTCTCCCGATGCTTCAAACTGATTGTGGATTATAGACCTTAAGTCAAATTACCTTAAAATTAAGCTTAGGTCTACATGTAAATATTTTACTGACATACTGTTACTTATATACAATCTATACATGTTTGTGTGAAAGCACATGCTGTATTTCCCACACACACAATAATAGGCACATTATCTTTGACAGAATGACAGGTGTCCATAAAGGTACTATGAAATCAACTTGTAATTATCATAACAGGTTCATTTCTTAAAGGTCAACATTATGATACATGCCATATTCATTTGTAATAAACTCAAACTACTGTAGTTTGCTTTAAACAATGAAGAATTGAAAGGAATAATAATTTAAAGAAAATACTTTTCTCTGTGCAAATGAAATGCACTTAATACTTGAATTTAAGAATAAAAACAATACAACGTTACAAAAACAAAAAATCTTAATTTGGACCATTGTCATCTGAGTATTGTTATCTTTCATGAGTATTGTTATCTTTCATGAGTATTGTTATCTTTCATGAGTATTATCATCATGTATATGGTGTAGAATAAAGTCACAGCTATTAACTCACAGTTCATACCAGGTGGCTCTGACTATTAAACTATACACTCTCATATTTATCTTAGCTGTTTCTATATAAGAAACTATCACAATTTAAAGACTTCTTTTTCTGTATGTTGAGACTATTTTCTGCGTATTCTTTCACCTGGCAATAACTATGAGCTACAGTTGTTCATGGGAAATCCCTATAATATATCTTACTTGCAGCATGCTGCCATACAGTACATTCAAAAATCTCTTCACAACTTACTGAGAAATGACATTTGGCAAATTCAGCTTCATCAGCTAGAACAGGAAGTTTGCTGAACCTTCTCTCACAAAGAAGTGTAAATGAAACCATAAGTGTGAAGACTGATTTTACATGGCATATTGCTAAGTGAGCAGATATATAACAATGGCAAGACATATTAATGTGGAGAAGGAGGAGATATGAGTGGTGGCTGTCTGGTAGGTACAGGGGATCTCTATGTCTCGCAGGGCAGGGCATTTACCCTCCTCCGCCAGGGTGGTGGTGCTGGAGTCAGAGTGTGCACACGTTCCATTGATTATCCGGTACGCTCCAGAGTTTACAATACTAAACAAAGAGAAAAATGCTGTCTTTAAAAGTTCGAGGAGCAAAACTCCAAATAAATGCATTTTCATTTTTCAAGTGTAGTTCTTGGCTGAGATGAGAATCAAACACTTAAAATAGGAAGATTATTATGTTTTAGATACATTCAGTACTTCATAAGTAAACATGCAGGACATCATATATAAATATATTTTATATATTTTTTCAATATCTTCTTTAAATTCTTGCTTTAAATCAAACTTACAATCAGAGTACAAATAAATTTATTTTCATGATTTAGAAGTGTGAATAGTCTCAGTCAGAATTCATCATTTCAAAGGACGCATCTAATAATTTGCTACAACTTTAGAGGACCTCATTAAACATTCATGGCAAAATATTTTTACCTGAGAAGTAACTTACCTTTGAGCAATTTTACAATTGAAGTTGTAGAAGTAAGAATCTTTATATTTTTTCCAGTTTTCAATAACTAGTAAGAAGAGGTTGGTTTTGGGGAGGATTGTCACATAGTAGAAACCAGACATACATGGTCCGGACACATTGCCCGTAATCATACCACTGGGACCTGTAACATAACAGAACATGACATAGCGGAAACCAGACATCCCGGTAACATGACAGAACACAAAGGTTCAATATAATGCCCTGAAATTTTTTTTATTTATTTATGATAATAAATAAATTAATTTTGCTGTGCATACCCAGAGCCGATTCATTGACAGAATAGCTGACTACATCTGTGATACATCCAAACTCATTGGAGAACTTGGGAATGGGACCTTTGTTTTTGTAGTAGTTGTCTTGCTCTTCTGGATTCTTGGGAATGCCCTCTAAAGTCACCTGAAAATAACAAAAATAATACAACTAAAATGTACAATAAATTTACAATCCAGAAATATTACTGGTAAGCTCTAATGGTTTCAACTGCATTTCCATTTTTGCCTTGCCACTTTACATAATTTACACTTCTACTATATAAATATGGATAGAATGAAGGAGGAAAACTATGGATTTTGTGATGAATCAAGACAAAGTTATTGATAAAGGTGGAAGGAGAGATTAGACTTACAGAGCTTTACATGGAACTATGACTTCATTTGAAAATGGTGTTACTTAACCTTTCCAGCATAAACTTTCGAAGACCTCTGAATTGTATTAAACATTAGCTGTGGATCATTCATATTGTGTAAATATAAGTTATACAACTTACTTTTGGGGAGTATGGAGAAATACTACAGACACCCTGAAAATCGATGGATTCTGATCGTCTGAAGAAGCGATGTTTGTATATGAGGTCCTTCATGACCTCCCCCTCCTTCTTGCCCATGGTAATGCCCTTGTACTTGCTCTCATCCAGGTTATTGGCCAGGATAAAGTCTGGGTCTGTGATTATGTTGGCCTTGTTGTCAAACAGGTAACATCTATATAAACAAAATTGTGATCATATAAAAATCTATTTTGCACATCAACAAATGAATAGTATTATTAACAAGATAAATATTTGTTTTTTTTTTGGCTGCCAAAAACAATTTATTTTATTGGCAGATGACTCAAGTATACTGATAGTACTGTCTCCTATTATTTGTCCTTTATAACATTAAGAAGTAACATGCTCCAAGGTGATAAGAACAGAAATCTTCTTTTCATGCTGGGAATGGAAAGAAGTATAGCTTAAGTATAAGGAATGCATCATCAAAGAGAACTCTCTTACTTAGTTTTCCAGCCATTTCAAAATATATTCTATGAGAGGCAAATCCTCACCTTGTTTCACAGTCAGGCTCTCCATCAGGGCAATCATATTTATTTCCACAGGATTTTTTGAAATCAGAAGCTTCCATGGTTTGCATAGTGATCTCGTGGAAGCGGTTGTAGAGGATGTCCAGACTGGTCACAGCTTCTACACGTTCTGTGGCGCACCTCGGGTGCTCACGGTTCGGACCTCGAGCCTCACTCACGTAGCAATATCCTGCAAACAGCACAGTTTATAAACTCACACTTTTTATTTGTCTTGAACAGATTATCAATTTATTTTTACAATTTTATGCATAATTCAGAAGTTCAATATATCATCTGGGTTTTTTTCCCTCCACATTCCTTATTTTGAATAATTCCAATATAACTGAACAGGACACTGCAAAGAGTATTAAACACTTCGATTTATTAGTAATATTAGTTACCGATGATACAGTCTTCGTCCGTGTTACATTTGCAGCCTCCAGGCCAGGGACCAGTCTGAGAGATATTGAGGCAGTCCTCGGTTGTGCGCCACGTCATTCCCTCAAACACAGCCTGAGATATGGTGATAATCTTTCCCACACCTGCCGCATCCATATATACTGTGGATATCGAGGTCTTGTCTGGTTTGGAATTGGCCCGATTATACCATGGCCGCCTGAACAAAATATGATATAATGACATATACATCAAAAGAAAATATAAAGATGTAATACATGCTAGCCATTAATAGATATCTTCATAACATTTGACAAGAAGTAATGATCAATGAATCCCATTATGATAACTTTTATGTTATTATGATAATATTTTTTCTGGCAAGCACATCTACTCATAAAAATCATAAACAATCAATAATGTAAGAAAATTATTTCTGTCTTTAATTTTCTATAGCGGTATTTAGTCAAGCTTGCTGCTGCAACTTGCAGACTGAGCTGATGGTATGTGTGTCACCTACTTGGTTGGGTCATAAGATCTCCTGGACCTGTGTGCTGGGTAGGTTCGGAACACGCCACTCCTCATGCCCACGTACGTCCACTTGACGTCATCCACGCCCTCAAAGGCTCGGGTACGCCACAGTTTCTCAACAGGCTGGCTGATCAACACATCAGCCCTGAAACAAATACAATGTGATGGTGATTTCCAAAATCCTGTTTGAACTACATACACTGAATTAAAATAATTATATTATGGCCAGTAAATCAAGGTTCTCCATTACATACTACTATGGAGAGTTCCAATTCTCTTAAAAAATAATAATAGCATCGTTTCTCTTTTACTACCATACAGTTAGTTGTTAATAACTTAAAAATTGCTTTCAGTTGAAGAATTATAAAATATATCCTTAAATGCAGTTTATAAACTCACACCTTTTATTCTCTTGTGCTAAACTAGGTGATAGTATTCTATTGTGCTAAATTAGGTGATAGCATTCTATTGTGCTAAATTAGGTGTTTTATTTTCAGATCAGAAGTATAAATTGATGCTGATAGAGCACAGAAGATGTCTTTTTCTTGTGGATTGTTATATGCCCCTTTTAGAGTGAGACATGAAAAGGATAGATTACCTAATGCCCTTGACATATTTTCCTTGCCCCCCAGGTTCACAGCCCTGGTCTGGCTTCATGCTGTTCATGTACATGTGGGCATCTACAGTTTTCTTGGCCAGGTCGTCATCATAGAAGTAAGCGTTAGGATCGCAATGACACTTTGGTGCCAGGAATATACTGGAGTGGAGGTAGGAGACACGCAGACCTCCTGGGTACTTGGTCTCATTGTCCTTGACCTGCAGATACTCAAATGTTCCCGGAAACTTGCTTCGTGCACCCTCAGAGTTGTACTCTATCAGCAGGTTGAAGTAACTCTTCTCATATTTATTTTTGTCTGCTGGCTCCTCAGCTCTACGGAATACCTATTAAAATTATTTATTCATTAATCTATTCAATCATTGATTTCTTACACTAGATTACGTCAACAGTCATGTTTGTCTCCAACCTCTTTAATATATAAAATATATCATATGTGAGCAAACAACGTTGATGACAAAATTATCATATACCGGTAGTTAAATAGGTATTGTTAACCATCAGCAAGTTTGAGTGTCTGCAAGATATTCTAAAAGCAAAGGTCAAAAAGACCATGGAAAGGTCAACATTAAATATGCTCGATTTTATAATAAAGCACATATGTGTAAGATGTGCATCCCAATCCTGATCAAAGAGCAAGGTTCAAAAGGGTCATGGTGAAGTTATTTTCGAACTTCCCAATCCCTGCATTTTTCGGCAGTTAGAGATTCTTCAAGGACGTTGACGAAGATGGACGAACGCTTGCCTGTTTTAATGTCCCGAAACTTATTTTTTTTAGTTTTGCAGGGGACAAAAATCGTACCCTGCATTATAATTATATCATTTGTATCATTCACTTGTAGAACAACAGTTCAAATGTTTTTATCACGAACATGTTTAATACACTTCATGGATTGGTAATCAAGTTTATCCGTCAGTGTACCTTGTCTGTGTCCGAGAGACTGAATGCGAATGCATATTCCGAATCATTGAGGGCCGCATAGTAGTAGGTCGCTGCTATGTACTCATTCTGAAAAAAAAGAACATCACTATAACATGCTCAATTCTCATGTAAAATACATGCTCAAGATTTGCTTCTTTTGACACCAGGTGGCATGCACATTAAGGATTCTCCAAGCTCCATCGATGGGGCACTTTGTGAACCTATCAGTTGAAGCTTGTATGTGCCAATGGTGTAAAGTGTGAGAATTTTTTTTCCACGAAAATTTAACAAAAGCAGTGTGATGTGCTGTTATGTAATTTTCTGCCCACTTTATGTTCCGCTAACTTGACGTTAACAATTATTTCATCTCCAATATCAAATTATTACTTTCCTCACTTCAGTTCCGAGGATTACCGCAGTAAATGTGATTAAAAATGAGACTTATGCTGACCTTCCCTCTGCCCCTCCTGGCCCTATTGATGCGATAATGTCCTGTCTTTCCAGCCTTCATATCATTGACAACCTTAGAGAAGTCTGCAGGTTCTCCACCTTTCATCTCTAACTGGCGGATAGGGATGAAAATAGGGTCGTCCACCAACTGCAATGACAAGAAAAAATGTAACCTCGAAGAATCTAAAAGTCCTCTTGGATATCTCCAAATTTTCGATTTCCAAAATCAAGCTTGAAACCAGAAAAAAATATCATCTTAATATACAGAGTATTTGTAATATTCTTCACAATTTGGTAAAACAATCCTAATTTTATATCTGTTGCTATCATTGTGCTGATATCATTTAATTGAAATAAATTGATTTCTAATATTGAAAAAAAAATATAGATGTATGCATCACATACACCCATATCAAGAATTGAATTTAAATCATTCATGCACATAAAAAATCCTTTTTTCCTTCTCCCAAAATCATCAGTGACCTAGACAAATTAATCAAAAGAATAAAGAGAATTCTTATTTTGGTGTAAACCACTTACATTTGTACTGGGCTTCAGCTTGGGATGGAAGATTGTTTCTCCGTGTTTATTGATCAGGAAGGAATACACTGTTCCCCACTGATTGTGGCTGAGGAAATTGTCTATTTCATCCAGCGTGGCATCTATACCAACCACTCCTATAGTACTAGATTGATAGAAGTACAACCATTATTACAATTATTGAAATTGGGGTAATTTTAATTTGAAAAAAAGTTCTTCAATTCTATCATCAATTATTATGTAAGTTTTATAAATATCTAAAACCTATTTCAACAAATGATGCAAATACTTAGGTTTTTTTACACCACAATTCTGATATTTGTATGAAAAAGATTTATCCTCAACAATGTTCTCCTTGTGCACAAAATATTCTATTATGATTCTGTAAGTGATGATATTGATTTATATCTATGAATATATCAGATATTAATATTATGAGAAGATCCCACAGAGATTTGATGCCTACCTGCCGTCCACTTTGCTGATGCAGGGTACAGCGTGTGTAATCATGAGTCCGAGGCCCCACGCGTCCAGATAGGGGGACGTGAATAGCCCCTTAGTAGTCTTACTGCTGCTCGACAGGAAGTTAAAGTAGTTGCTCATCTGGGAGATGAGGTTTTCTCCGGTCATCAGCTTCTTCATGCTCCCTCTGTGGTTACATGCCAACTTGCCTGGAAACGCTTCACCATTATCTATGGTCAAGTAACTGAAGATCCTTGCCTGCAATATAATATTACTAAAGTAATACTTTAACCACTTTTTATAGGATATCAAAATAAATATATTCCATTATAAACAAGGATTGATTGTATGTCTTTACCTTGGGATTTAATTTCATATTTCTATGATCGGCCAGATCCCAGACCTTGGTCCAGTTGTACTTGCAAATTGGGCCAGGAACATATCCACTTCTTGTGTAGTAACCTGAACAAAATAAAGAAAAAGGGCATTAGAGAACGAGAGGGGCACTTAAAGTAAACCATTGTTAGACCAGATATTTGTCCTTTTTTTATTCTCACAACTTTGCTTCATATTATAACTGGTTTTTGAAGAAGAAAAATTTGCTTTAAAAAAAATAATCCAACATTTCTGAACTTACCAGGACCACATCTGACTGGTTCCCCATCAGTGTCCTTGCCATCTGTTACAAACACAATTATAGACTGGCACCCTGTTTTCGTGCGGCCATCCAGAAGATCAAATGCAACTTCTAGACCTTTTCTGAAAATATATCTAATTTTTTATATCTTTGTTTTCAGATCTTTGATATTCTTATCCCACCAAAAATGCTTTCATCAAAAAAGTATTACTGTGATAATAACAATGAGTGGATTTTGATCCATGTTATTTATACCTTTTAAACTTCAAATCTGCCAAAAATTTAAAACAAATTTAAAAGGAAACAAGTTTTTGGTAACATGGTTATCCATTATAAAAAGGCAACATAAATTTCTAAAAGGTTCAATGTATTATCCTGTATAGCTATACAGGACTCCTCATCCCAATCTTTACTTGTAAAATGGCAATGCTTTTTTTAATAATGGTTCATACTCTTCCACTCTTTAACCTTTTAAAAACACAAGGCCCTTTTAATCATTATAATCTCCTGCATTTTACTTGTTAGTACTTACTCCAGTTCACTGGTTCCTCCAGGTTTCAGTTTATAAACTTTTTCAATGAGATCTTTTCTGTGGGCATTTGTCCCCTGCACAAGTTTCTCCTGCTGACAACTCAAAACCTCGGTTTGAAAAAAGTGCCACCTATGAGGAAAATTCAACAAAACATTAGAATTAGAATTCACATAATGCAACCTCATAAGTCTGAACAGAATCTACTCATTAATGTTTGAAAATATGGGCACTAACAAAGACATTTTTAAAGCTTCATATGGAATGTTACAGATTACCTTAATCTGTGTGACATAACTTGAGGGATAAAGTGCAGTATAAGTTGAGACTTACTTGCCAACCTCATATGGAACGCAGCTTAGCTTGATCTGTGACATAACTTGAGGGATAAAGTGCAGTACAAGTTGAGACTTACTTGTCGACCTCATATGGAACGCTACAGATTACCTTGATCTGTGACATAACTTGAGGGATAAAGTGCAGTACAAGTTGAGACTTACTTGCCAACCTCATATGGAATGTTACAGCTTAGCTTGATCTGTGACATAACTTGAGGGATAAAGTGCAGTATAAGTTGAGACTTACTTGCCAACCTCATATGGAACGCTACAGATTACTTGATCTGTGACATAACTTGAGGGATAAAGTACAGTATAAGTTGAGACTTACTTGCCAACCTCATATGGAACGCTACAGATTACCTTGATCTGTGACATAACTTGAGGGATAAAGTGCAGTACAAGTTGAGACTTACTTGCCAACCTCATATGGAACGCTACAGATTACCTTGATCTGTGACATAACTTGAGGGATAAAGTGCAGTATAAGTTGAGACTTACTTGCCCACCTCATCCCAGTGACTGGCCCTGGCACAGACCACATTCACATAGTCCAGTCTCGTCAGAGTGTTGATCACAGTCTTAGCTACTGCTCTTGCAATGGTGAATTTCTCTCCTTTCATTGATAAACTATAAATGTAATGAATCATGTAAAACATTAGGTCTCAGATTGATCGGCAACTCCAAAATTTGTAATATCTGTTTACAAAGCATAGTTTTGGCTTGTAAAACTTCAGTCCAATTTGGGGATTTTCAAATATGATTTGCAAGTATGGACTATTGGAATTAAGGTATTTTTTTCACCTGCAGTCTAGCACTATGACCACATCCTTGGGTCCACTTGTGGCTGCTATGTACCAAGGTCTGACTCGGGGATCATAGTCATTGTAGAATCCTGCAAAGTTGGTATCCCATTCCCGACCTGGATACAGTCGCACCAAGCCTGCTGTTGACCCAAAGTACTGCCATCTGTATAATATCAAAACAAGTAAAAAATCAGCTTCCAAAAAAACTAAACATAAAAACGCTTTTAATTTTGTTACATCCCATTATATGGTAACATTACACGTCATCTTAAAAAAATAGTGTAACGATAAGAACACTTAGCGGCTACAAATAATTCTAATTTGCCTTTTAATACTATGAATTTGGGATGATGTGTTACAGAGTATTGGTGTGATCAGAAAAACTGTAGCTAATAAAATATCTGTCAAAAATAGATGCCTGACGTGTTTCATCACTGAGGGTGACTCTTCAAAGGCCAATTTTGATTGTATACCTGAAGGAGGTAGAATAAAAAAAGGAGGTAGAATAAAAAAAATATGAATTTGGGACCAGCAAATAATAGAGTTTAATTTGCAATTATCACAATAAAAATGATTTCTAACAAAAGGAAGGTCAGGGCCAACCTCACCTGATTAGTGGATCCTTTTTGGCATTTTCTTTAAATATATCCTCCAGTGCAGAGGTCCAGTATACTGTATCTATAGTGGTTGGATTTTCTCTTGGTACCTCATCTGAAATCTTCACAGTGGTATGGCTGAAGCTGACAGGCTGCTTGAAATACCTGATGATATAAAAAAATATAGAATAGATTAACACAATTATTAATAAAGATGCATGTACAGATTAATATTCAAATTCACACCCATATTAATCCAGATCCACAATGATATAAATTTTGTCCAATTTTTGGGGGAGAATTGAGAGATGCATATCCATGTCGATACAGACAGAGGTTGAGAGACTCATACACATTTTGATACAGATCCATGTCAACTACCAGTACTCACTGAGTTTCATTTTGATAAAAAATATAGAAACACTGTCTTGCCTTAGTTTTGTAAATATTCAAATTAGTTTTCATTTTTTGCTATAGATTGATTGATCAATGATATGTATTGGAATTACATATATCCAAAATATTCTCACAGTACAAACATGTGAATATACTTGCTTGAATATACATAACTTTGGAACAGCAAACATGACCAACACTTCATTATTGTAAGTGTTCTAGAAAGTCAAATCCTGGTTCTTATAAAAAAAATTGCTTATCAAAAATGACACCAAACAATCCTCTCTAATGTTGATAACTGATCAGAATTGATACACATTGCATTTCTCAGGTGGCCAATAAATCCTAATAGATCACGCGATGTACCATATAACTGATCATAAAATGCTAGAGGTTAAAAAGAGTGGATACATCTTATCTGCCACAAATTTGTGTATGACTTATTACATCTCTGGTCGCGCTGGACAATTTTCATGAGGCAACTTACGGGCTGAACTGGAGATCTTTTGGGAGCCTGCTGGGTATATCACAGTCCTTATACACCGTGTAGTCCAGCTGCTGTAACGAGGATACGCCAGCAGTCTTGTTCTCCAACAACCAATTGTCATATAATTCCACTACTTTCTCGGACATCCTCTGTACAATATAAACAAATATTGATAACATCCATTACACTATCACAATTTGTTATTTTTACTGTAGCAGGCCTGGCACTCAATTTATTTTCTAAAAGGTGGAATAATTATATGCCATAAAAAGTAAAGTTTCTGCTGTTTGTAAACTATGGGCTATTTTAGGTAATATGTCATCACAGTTTTTTGCGATAAATTCTATTTACATTTTTGGAAATATACCAGTAAATATTGTTAAAACACCTGTGATAATATATGTGAGCTAAAACTTGTAATCTTTACTCTTGCAAAGCCAAACAACCTCAAGATTTCAAGAAAAATAAAATTCAGGAAAAATAAAGGCCTTTAAGCTTTCACCATATCATAAAATGGTGTTAAAGGTTATAAAAAGGCTCTAGGCCAATTTAAGGGTATCCCCTGCAAGAGATGAATCAAATTTTAATAAAAATGATGAAATATTCTAAACTAATATGCTGTATTCTGGATGTTCAGAACCAAACAATCAATCAAATGGTTTCAAAATACTTCACCAATTGTATTTACTTTTGCTGCCATCTTCTTATTGGTAAAATATCCTCCCAAACTTTCCTTGACCTGTCTGACTAGCTCTGTTCCATCCCTCTCCTCAAATGTGTAGTTGGCCTTGTCAAACAGTGACTGGGTGTATTCCCGTTTGATGCCCTCACTGGCAAGCTGAAAACATAGTCAGGAAAATAGGTTTACAGGTGCAAGACAAAACAGTGACTGCTCCATGTAGAGAAAGTAAATAGAGAGAGCGCCACAAGAGGACAAGGGAAAAACAAACTGAGAACATACAGGACCTTTAAAAGTGAATTTAAATGTGAACCATATGTATCAGAAATATTATCAAAAAAGAACAGACAAGCTTTGGCTAAATTCCGGTCAGACACAGCCCCTATAAGAATCGAAACAGGGAGATACATTGGGGAGCAGGAGCCTGATCGACTTTGTGTGTTTTGTGATTTAAATGATATAGAAAGGGAAGAGCATGCCTTAATAAGATGTACCTTATATAATGATATTAGAGATGAACTTTATGATGCCATAACAACCAGAGATGAATTTGACCTGTTAAATGACTCTGAGAAACTTGCTTTTATTTTTAGATATAAGGATACTGTAAATATTACCGCCAAAACCTGCCGTAAGATATTGGACCATCGCTCACAAACTTTATATTTGCATATGTAATTATTTTAAGACTGTGATACCACTTTTATTGAAATCATAATAAGAACAAGTAATGGATTTAAGAATTATAAACATTTTTAAAGCTAGTCATATTGATATATTTTAAAGGTATTATCTATTTATACAGTGTCTCGTAACTCTTTTCAGAGTGGCATTTTTAATAAATTGATATTTTATGTGAAGGATTATGTAAAAAAAAAATGGTGACACTATAATAAAAGTTTAATCTAATCTAATCTAATCATGTAAATGTCTACTACACAGAAAACAAGGGAACAGACCTTTATAAAGTAGATACCTTGTGACGAATGACACAAAAGGTATTGTATTAATCTGTGGTGTCAAAAATAACATTAGTAGACATGTCTGCAGCCACTTTTACAGAGATTTGGGGTATGTTTAAATAATATGTCGTCATGAAATGATGATACAAACAAGCTCCCTGAAATCAACCACAATATCCCTGCCAGGATTATGCTGAAAGTGCCTAGCGCTATTTCATCACATGAGTACAAGCATGTGATCACTGTTGTGGTTAGTAAGGTGTTCGGCCTGTACCAATGGATAAATGGGCCTCCGTAGGCTAAATCACTCCAGTGTCCTAATCAGTGAAAGTTCCAATTGATAGAAAACTTTTACTAAGTTGCTGTTTGCACTAGATCACTGGTCAGCACAGCAAAGTTTATTGATAAAGTGTTCAATGAACAATGTAATATTGCTATCTGATACAATCTTTTGCAAATATCTTTTCATCTTTTACATTATCAAGATGTTCAGCTTGTTTAATTTACTTAACATTTATTATTGGGCAAAACATACACTTTCATAGTCTGGATTTCTTAACTTAACGTTGATTATAATATCTTAACATTGACATTTGCTTAATAACACATATTCTACACTAAATCAACAGTTATATTATTATTTTGGGGGGTTGAATGCAGGTTTTAAACAATTCATATGTCTGAAAAATATGTCTGAATTGGGCAGTTATGTCTGAATTGGGCAGTTTTAAAGCCAAACCTTTATGGTAATCAGGCAGAGAAACTGCTTTGAAGTCAATGCGTTAACAATCATAATTATTTTTTGATAATTTTAAGCTCCCGATGCCTGAGCAGTGTATGGGGCCATAGTATTGGGCTCTGTCTGTGTGTGCATGGGTCCGTGGGTCTGTCTGTCAACATTTGTTTGACATTCTGCTATCTTATCAGTGATCTAAGATACAGATTTTACATTGTTATCACACATGCATCCATGAAGGCCTAAATAGGATGACCTCAGTTATGATCTTGACTTGGTCATAGGCTGTAGATTGTAATCAAAATCTTATATTGTAAGACATTTTGTTATAACCTGGTATATCTTAAAGACATAGGCCTACCGACCTACCAAAACTTAAGATGTCTGCTGTCCCACTCCTTGTCTACAACAAATGGGCACATACTTTTGTGTGGCTCTTATCATACATCAGGTCTTATACCCCAGTCACATTTATTCCAATTTCGAACATTGGTTCCAATTTCGAACATTGGTTCCAATTTCCCAAAGGTGCTTATGCGAAAGGATTTTTTTTACAAAATTGCTTGTCAACCCAGGGCAACTTTAGACTGCCTGATGTGTGTGGTGTCCAGGCAATATATGGTTGGCGCTAGTGGCTGTGCAGTGTCCACCCAGGCAAGGCACCCAGGAATTTATAGGCAGATGAAGTATACTTCAATGCTACTGGTATTAACTGGTATTAACTAAAAATTAGGATGTTTGGACCCTAGGAAAACAAATCCAAGCGACTGAGAATAAAATTGAGAATGGCCCAGTGCTTAAAAAAAAATTGGCAATTTTTTTCCCTCCATCCCCTGAATGAATAATGGTCCATCCCTGACACACACATCTCTTTGCCATAACACTCTCTAGAAATATAAATTACCCCCCCCCCCCCCCCATGTCATTGATAGATGAGTTGGTCAGCCTAGACACAAGACACACAACCGTAAAGTGGGTTGTGTCTGTGTACCATGCCAAAATTCAGTGTGACTATACATCTGATAAGTTATAGCTGAGAGCAATAATAAAGGGAGTAGCAACTCGACAACCAGGTGTCAGGCCCAGCTGAAATCTCGTTCTCGGCGTGGTTCCGCGTGACTTCACTGAGACCAGGGAGAGTTTGTGGAGGCCATTGTTGTGTTGAAATTGTCAGCAGTTTCTTTGTTAGAATTCTTGTAGATTTCACGAATATAGCAACTTTACACTTCACAAAAACAATAAACAGGTATGTGTGATCGTGTTGTTATGTAGATGATTAGTATTTTAGACATTTAAAATGATGTATTTTGTCAGGAAACCTGAATAAAATGAGGTACATGATCGAGTTGGGAGATTGTCAGCTGATTGTATGACTTGTCAAATTGTCAAATCTAAATTCTTTTTTTTTTTATTTAATCCCCATGCAATTTTTAAAACCATGACTGTCCTAGAATCTTTTATATGTCTATATTGTTGAAGTTAACTTTGTTTTGTCATAGAAAAAAACAATATTTTCATTTAGGGGGGTGACATTTTCCATAAAATTCATGTAAATTCACAAAGTCGGTCAGGCACAAAGTGGAAAATTGTCAAATCTAAATTCATTTTTTTTCTATTTAATCCCCATGCAATTTTTAAAACCATGACTGTCCTAGAATCTTTTATATGTCTATATTGTTGAAGTTAACTTTGTTTTGTCATAGAAAAAAACAATATTTTCATTTAGGGGGGTGACATTTTCCATAAAATTCATGTAAATTCACAAAGTCGGTCAGGCACAAAGTGGAAAATTGTCAAATCTAAATTCATTTTTTTTCTATTTAATCCCCATGCAATTTTTAAAACCATGACTGTCCTAGAATCTTTTATATGTCTATATTGTTGAAGTTAACTTTGTTTTGTCATAGAAAAAAACAATATTTTCATTTAGGGGGATGACATTTTCCATAAAATTCATGCAAATTCACAAAGTCGAATCTAACTACATTCCCTTAATTTTCACCAAAAGTAAACTTATATGTGACATCCCAAGATTTATTGCTTCGAAAACAATTACACATGTCTTTATTGCTTCATAATTCAATTACACATGTATATTTCAGATGTGATGGGCCTGTCATAACCCTGCATCACCCCACATCAGTATCAGCATAAATGGATGTGACAGACCTGTCATATATTTGAATAAATCCATATCAGCATCACCATAATAAACCATGATAAACATACTAAATAAATAAGTCATAAATATATTTATGAACAGATTCTTTTTATATGTGTAAGTATTATGTACAGTGATTAATTGATAGAAAAATTGATAAGTTAAGAACAATTTACAAGTGTGAGTTCCAATAGCTTACAAATGTGAATGTAATTTTATGTTGGATTAAAATCGTGGATTGTACATAATTAAAATTTTCTCAATAAATATATACATTTTGTATATTACCTGTTTTTGTTTCAATTTTTTCTCTTCATACCTGACTAATTAAAGACAGTAAATATCATAAGAATGATATCACTCTGGTTCACCTGCTAATATGGACAAATGGTTACTGTGAATCACTATCTGATAGTAAATTGGCATTCTGATAGCAAACAGTAAATTGGAATTCTGATAGCAAATAGTGAATTGAAATTCTGATAGCAATAATTTATTAATTTGATTTGAAAATTCCCTTTTTAGGAGATATTTTCCCCTCAGCTTCAAATTAAGCTTTGAATTTTACATTTACATTCAGTATATTCTTGCATGTCAGCCCAACCCTAAACAGCTGCACGTCAGCTCTATCATAGCTGTTAGTCTCACAACAGCTGCATCAGAGTTATGAAGTAATTGGTGCCTGAAGCTTTAGAAACAAATAGCTGTCATTGTGTTACTCAACTCCATGAATATAAATATGTTAAATGAATAATAATTAGAGTTTTGTATGCTGTCAGTCAAGGAACAGCTGCATGTAATACATTGTACATGTCAATTTATGAGATGAGTCTTCATACATATCCACAAAAAATTTTATACCTAAACTAAACAATTGGAAACTGCATCGTTTAATATGTATTTGCCTTCAGAAATAAAAGAAAGCTAGATATCTGGTTTGTCTTGAATTTCATTGTCACAGTGAGAATAGATGCACAAACATGATTCAGTGTGGAAAACCTATATTTTCTGTCATATTTTCCCAAAATAAGACAGCTATTAACAAAAGGAAAAGCTGCAAACAAAGACTATCATGTTGTTGTAAAGTGCTATATAATTTCATAATTTGAAGCTTACATTTTGTAGCTTTAGAAAATGAATACGAATCAATGAGATATATTTTAGCATGTTTTGATGTCCCTGTAAATATAGATATTTAATGGTTGACTGACATAGGCTTTAATTGCGATGTTTACCGATCGATTACAATTTATTGATCAGTAATACAGACCTGGCAATGCCATATTCACATTCCTTGCGAGATTTAGATGTGTTTGAAAAAAAAATGCTTCAAATTTCATCAAAGGGAACCCTTTTAAAGTTAATATTCTTGTACATATGTTTTTGACAGCTCTCACTCGTGGACTGGTATTCTACCCTGCTAAAAAGTAGGTCACTGTCTCTGGCCGGCTGGTGAGACTACCAAAGTGCAATTAGGTCATGATTAGCATATCAATAGCGTGAATGAGCTGATATGACGATCTGACTGGGACTGGGCAAGTTTCTACTCCCTTTATATTGCTCTCAGGTTATAGTTAAGCCAAGATAAAGGTACCAACTGCTACTTTTTGAACTCTAGAGATAGCTTATAAATTCACATTGAGAGAAAGGGACCAGTATCATTTGTGCATGAGATATTCAAAAATCAAAGATGTGTGCCCTAAGAATGGTCAAATCACTTGGACTGGCAAGCAAAACTTCAACATGGTATTCTTCACTTCACAAAGCGAGGTTTTTATCAAATCTGTCTTCCGAGAATCGTCGTCAGCGGTTGGAGCTGGCCACTACGTACCGGACCCTGCACCGGGAGGGTCTGAGTGAGGCCATATGCAATCACATAACAGCCATGGCACCTGCTGCGGATGGCAGCCAAAAAGAGGTCATGTTGATCATTCCACACGGATTACACTGGTCAGAGGTCAGTCACCATACTGAGAATCATCATCAAATTTAATTCTTTGACTGTCACAATTATTTTTTCAATTAATAATTATTCACATCTGGGATATATGAATTATTTTTGATCTGCAGAGTTTCATCTCAGTTACACCTTTGACAGTGTTTCATACACCTTTGACAGTGTTTCATACATCTTTGCCAGTGTTTCATACACCTTTGCCAGTGTTTCATACATCTTTAACAGTGTTTCAAACATCTTTGACAGTGTTTCATACACCTTTGCCAGTGTTTCATACTTCTTTAACAGTGTTTCAAACATCTTTGACAGTGTTTCATACACCTTTGCCAGTGTTTCATACACCTTTGCCAGTGTTTCATACGTCTTTAACAGTGTTTCAAACATCTTTGACAGTGTTTCATACATCTTTAACAGTGTTTCATACACCTTTGCCAGTGTTTCACACGTCTTTAACAGTGTTTCAAACATCTTTTGACAGTGTTTCATACACCTTTGCCAGTGTTTCATACATCTTTGCCAGTGTTTCATACATCTATGACAGTGTTTCATACATCTTTGACAGTGTTTCATACACCTTTGCCAGTGTTTCATACATCTTTGTCAGTGTTTCATACGTCTTTAACAGTGTTTCAAACATCTTTGACAGTGTTTCATACATCTTTAACAGTGTTTCATACACCTTTGCCAGTGTTTCATACATCTTTGACAGTGTTTCATACACCTTTGCCAGTGTTTCATACGTCTTTAACAGTGTTTCAAACATCTTTGACAGTGTTTCAAACATCTTTGACAGTGTTTCAAACATCTTTGACAGTGTTTTATACATCTTTGACAGTGTTTCATACAGTGTTTCATGAATCTTTAACAGTGTTTCATAAATCTTTAACAGTGTTTCATACATCTTAAACAGTGTTTCATACATCTTTGCCAGTGTTTCATACATCTTTGACGGTGTTTCATGCATCTTTGACAGTGTTTTATACATCTTTGCCAGTGTTTCATACATCTTTGACAGTGTTTCATACAGTGTTTCATAAATCTTTAACAGTGTTTCATACATCTTTGCCAGTGTTTCATACATCTTTGACGGTGTTTTATACATCTTTAACAGTGTTTCATACATCTTTGCCAGTGTTTCATACATCTTTGACAGTGTTTCATACAGTGTTTCATACATCTTTGCCAGTGTTTCATACATCTTTGCCAGTGTTTCATACATCTTTGACAGTGTTTCATACATCTTTAACAGTGTTTCATACATCTTTGACAGTGTTTCATAAATAGAACTCATCTCATAGGATGCTTATATATTATTTATATATTGTAAGTAATTCTCGAAGTTTACCTTCGACTTAGTACAGAAAATGGTAACAGAGTGAATATACAAACAATTCCTTGTTCTGTGCTCTGGCCATGAGAGAACAAGATAGAGATGGGCATGGGCATGGGCATGGGCATGGGCATGGGCATGGGCATGGGCATGGGCATGGGCATGGGCATGGGCATGGGCATGGGCATGGGCATGGGCATGGGCATGGGCATGGGCATGGGCATAGGCATGGGTGTAGACGAGTGTTGATCTTGCTGCAAATGTCCAGAAATGCTGCAAATGTCCAGAAATGTTCATATCTCCTGCTTGTCACATCATGATGTGCTGTTGAGTGGAGTGGAATGACTTCAAGGTCACCCATTATCTGAACCCTCTTAGATTGATCATATATGCCCAGTTATATTGATACTGCTGTATTTCAACAGTCAAGAAAGTTAACCTTATTTTGAAGCGAAAATAAATTCCATAACTTTCATGATGAAGAATTTGTTCACTTTTATACAGCTATTTTCATAAGTGGAATATTCAAATTTATTAGGAACAATTTATAATGGACAAACAAACAGATAAACAGATGCCAAGTTGAGGCTAATTCTCTCAGCCAGGTTCTCAGAAGTAATAATTTACAACATTGTCTACTACACTGATGTCCTGACATTCTGCACTTTAAAAGACTATAATCTTGTGGCTCTGGCTTAGGCCGGTTCACGACTTTATCATATTCCCCACTTCACTTACCACTATCTCTATATAATATAAAAGGGTACATATAGCAAGGTTATACAGTATGAGTTGCCAAATAATGCTTAAGGAATATATGCTGGCTAATTTAGATATTGACCTTAGTGAATGAGGGATCTCATAACCATGTCTGTAACTGTAATCTATTAATCACAAGTACCCGATCTGACAGTATCTGATCGTCCCAGACTTGATTCATTGTGTTAATGCCCTGTAGATACATGTATCTGCATCCTATATCTATTTCATGCCTAAACATATTTTCCTTTGGTATGGCCATGTATTAGTTTTTTATCCCACCAAAGTGAGCCATAAGAAGTAAGATCACTCTCATGAGATTTTGGGGGTAAAGACAATCTTTGTGTTTACATTTCATAACCTTGTGTCTTTTCCCTTGTGACATATATGATCAAAACAACTGTCTGTGATCTAATACACACAGAATATGTTTATATATCAGATGCATATATATGATCAGTTTGTTCACAATCGCTATGTATATATTGTCAAAGAATATCAAGCAAAATGCAATTTGCAGGTTTAAATATAAATCATGAAACAAGGACTTGAAATATCTCGGTGTCATTGACCCATTTCATTGACCCATTTCACTGAATATGTATTGTTCTGTGTATGGACTATGTATTCAAGTAAAACAGATGTACCTCACAAAAAAACAATGCAAGATCTTCGGTATATAATGCAAAGAAAACAATAACAAGAAAGTCTTTTTTTTTAAAAAGAATTTGTATACAGTTACCTTTTTGAAAATGGTATTTATATTTTCTCATCATTTTGAAGTTGCCGTAAATGAAGAGTACAGTGACTGGCAACTGTCTGAAACTGGCAGTTGAAACTCAGACATTTTTAACACAGTCAAACATATAGCATACCTTTCTTTTGTGCATAAAGTTATTAATTTTCATATATTCTACATTTGCAAAAAAATATTCAAATTTTATGTTTATTTATGCAGTTGAGGTGTCCGCCAGTCTGTGACACTGACAGGCAGGTTTGTGATCGGCAGGCCCCTCAGAAGTACATATCGCTCCAAAATTCTGTGTTATATAACCCACTACTAATCGCAATTGAGCTGAATGTTGTGTCTCACATGTTATCTTGTAATTCCACTGTCTTTCAAAATGTTAAAAGTGTTTATTTGTTTTCACGGCACAAGTGATGTGCCGGAAGCCATGATGACTAAGGTAGTTAATATCACAGGTTGCCAGAGAGTGAAATTCCCAGCCCCTCTCTGGTCGTCTCTGTTCGCTTGTAGTATACTGGTCTGTTAGAACAGAGCCTTTCTTATAACATAGATTTCCTCTCGGTCTAAGACCCTGTATACAAAAAATAAGGGCCTTGAGAAAATCTTGCTGATTTACAACAGTCCCTGCCAAGAATTATTCAGTGTGCATATCGTTTGATAATTTTAATATGTCATCTATCTAAATGTTGTTTTCCATATAATTTTAATCTTGTCTTTCTTCAAGTAAGTTTAATAATATATATATAATTGTGCAATAAGCAATGCAAATATATTTCAGTTTTGATAATTATTGGAAATCATAAACTATCTTCTCTTCTAAACAGAGGTAGTTTAGTAGAGTAGCTAATATTTATGGGGCATTACTGATTTTTATTAATTAAAATAATATCTTCTGTTAAGCTTGTATTACTGCCAATATATTATATCTTAAACACAGTCAGTCTGACCTTCACTTAGGATAACTAGAGGCACAGAACTGAGCGAAATTCAATTTTAGCATACTGACCAAGTAGAATATCTACATTAATCAAGTGTTAAGTAAATGTTCTGAGGCAAAAAACTCATCTAATATCAACATCTTTTGTAGGGGTTAAGTGTTCTCTATGTTTTTTTTTAACTCTCTCTGTCCATAATTGACAATGACTCTTGACATATTTAAGGATAATGTGATTCAATGTAGTATTTATGTAAAAACTAAATCACAGTTCGTTTTATTTTGTAAAAAAAATAGATTAATACCACTTGACTGCCAAATTGAAATAATATTCAATATTGAGGAAGAGATTCACAATAATGATATTGCCCATGTATAACTGACAAGGAATTTCAATATCTTGACTGTCATTATCTTAAGTTACTGGCAAGTTATCTTCTTTACTCATATTAGAGAAAAAATCCTTGTTAATGTACATGTATGTATCTAATATTATTCAATTTCAACTGTCTTGATTGAATTTTCAAATGAATAGGAAATGGAGTCTATGTTTATGGCACTAATGTCTGTCCATAAATTTACATTGTTTTGTTCTCCCCTAGGTGACCCCGTCTTCCTTGTTGGGTTTAGATGAATCAAATAATGTAGTGGAGGGGAAAGGGTCACCAGAACTAACTGCAATGTGTATCCACCGTGGAGTGCGGTCTAAGCACAACCATAATACTACTGTACACTTACACGCTCCCTACTCTACAGCTCTCGGTAAGTAGTGTGGCCACTTTATTGCCACTTCTCACGATGCATATTATATGGCCGAGTCTCATGATACATATTGTATGGCTGAGTCTCATGATGCATATTGTATGGCTGAGTCTGATGATGCATATTGTATGGCTGAGTCTCATGATGCATATTGTATGGCTGAGTCTCATGATGCATATTGTATGGCTGAGTCTGATGATACATATTGTATGGCTGAGTCTCATGATACATATTGTATGGCTGAGTCTCATGATGCATATTGTATGGCTGAGTCTCATGATGCATATTGTATGGCTGAGTCTCATGATGCATATTGTATGGCTGAGTCTCATGATGCATATTGTATGGCTGAGTCTCATGATACATATTATATGGCTGAGTCTGATGATGCATATTGTATGGCTGAGTCTCATGATACATATTGTATGGCTGAGTCTCATGATGCATATTGTATGGCTGAGTCTCATGATACATATTATATGGCTGAGTCTGATGATACATATTGTATGGCTGAGTCTCATGATACATATTGTATGGCTGAGTCTCATGATACATATTGTATGGCTGAGTCTCATGATACATACACTAGAAAATGTGCGCCGCATGGCTACCGGCTGAAAACCAGGCGGTAACCAGGTGGTTTCCAACAGCTGGTTTTCACAAAAAAGTAAGACGCATGGTAACCAGGCGGTTTTAGATTTGCCAGCCGCATGGTTTCCAGCTGGCTGCCATGTGAATTCCATGGGATTTACTAACCATGCGGATACCGCATGGCAGGGACCAGGTGGTTTTCATGCGATTTTCATAGATATCCTAGGTTAGCTCAGGTGGGCTATTGCTGGATTATTATTGGGCTTATATTATTTCCTGGTGATTATTGTGTGGTTTTCATATGGTTTATTGAGGATATGGCGTTAGGGTGGTTCATGCTCGCTGGGATATTGGTTGAAATTACCAATTAAAATTACTAAATTACTAGTTTTATGAAAGTTATTATAGTTGCTGATTGATTTTTTTTATTAATGACAAAAGCATCATTTTTATTTCAACAGAGAGATCTTTATTGGAACAATCTTCATCACAATATAGTATTCAAATGTTTTAATCTTGATACATCACAATACCAATATTATAACTTAAGCAATGTACAAATATTTAAATAACAATTTATCTTAGTACACATTTGGATAAATACAGTTATTAAAATATTCGAATCATTTTGTTAGAACATAGATTAAGCAGTTCTTGATGTTTAAGAAAATTATTATGCAGCATGAATGAATGTTTAATTTCATGACATAATATTTATCTCAGGGAGCTCAAAACAGCTCTTGGGGCACATTTCTGCGTGCGTTTGTTAACCTAGAGGTTAACATTAAAGTTGGCATAGTAACCAGCCTATTTTGACATCATTCCTTGGTGATCTTGAATTACAATATAAACACTTGCTGGTCACAAGTAATGAATCACATTTCAACTTTCAATATCTTAACAGTTCAGGTAGTCCTAGATTTAAAGGTCCATTCATCATATTCGTGACTTATCATCTAATACTTAGTCCATTCTGCAATTTTGTGACATGCCATACTGAATTGTCACTCTTGCATGGAATTTCTTTTTTTCTTTTTTTTGTAATTGTACTGTACTTAGTCCCTTATATTCCATACTTTGTCCCTTCTATGGCAATGTGAATACTCAGACCTCACAGGACCCTTTATTTATGCTCATTCTGCACTGAATCTTTCCTGCTGTAATATTATGTAAGATAGTGGTACACATCAAAATGTGCTCATGTGAGTCCTTAAGTCCTGCATGGATGGTTGTCTGCTCATTCTGCACTGAATCCTTCCTGCATGGATGGGTATCTGTTCATTCTGCATTGAATCCTTCCTGCATGGATGGTTGTCTGTCTCATTCTGCACTGAATCCTTCCTGCATGGATGAGTATCTGCTCATTCTGCACTGAATCCTCCCTGCATGGATGTGTGTCTGCTCATTCTGCACTGAATCCTTCCTGCATGGATGGGTATCTGTTCATTCTGCATTGAATCCTTCCTGCATGGATGGTTGTCTGTCTCATTCTGCACTGAATCCTTCCTGCATGGATGAGTATCTGCTCATTCTGCACTGAATCCTTCCTGCATGGATGTGTGTCTGCTCATTCTGCACTGAATCCTTCCTGCATGGATGGGTATCTGTTCATTCTGCATTGAATCCTTCCTGCATGGATGGTTGTCTGTCTCATTCTGCACTGAATCCTTCCTGCATGGATGTGTGTCTGCTCATTCTGCACTGAATCCTTCCTGCATGGTTGGTTGTGACTGCTCATTCTGGATTAGTCCTTCCTGCATAGATGGGTAGACTACACATTCTGCATCGAGTCCTTCCTGTATGGATGGGTGTCTGCTCATTCTGCATGGATGGTTCTGACTGCTCGTCCTGTAAAAAAAATGTGACATATAGTATCATACTTGGTGCTTCAAGAGGATCTGAACCTACTAGATATCTTAAGTATTTTTATCAAATTTAGTGAAAAAAGACTAACAGTATCATTATCTTCATCAGAAAAAAGACATTACATTCATGAATTTTATATATATGTGAGATCCCCAAAACAAGGATGTGTCAGAGTAATTTGAAAGTGCTCTCTCATAAGTGATATGGAACCTCACAAGTGATGGAGAACCTCACAAGTGATAGGGTACCTCACAAGTGATGGAGAACCTTACAAGTGATAGGGTACCTCACAAGTGATGGAGAACCTCACAAATGATGGAGAACCTCACAAGTGATAGATAACCTCACAAGTGATGGAGAACCTCACAAGTGATAGGGAATCTCACAAGTGATAGGGAACCTCACAAGTGATAGAGTACCTCACAAGTGATGGAGAACCTCACAAGTGATGGAGAACCTCAAACGTGATAGGGAACCTCACAAGTGATAGGGAACCTCAAAAGTGATAGGGTGCCACACAAGTGATAAAGTACCTCACAAGTGATAAAGTACCTTACAAGTGATAAAGCACCTCACAAGTGATGGAGTACCTCACAAGTGATAGGGAACCTCACAAGTGATGGAGAACCTCACAAGTGATAGGGTACCTCACAAGTGATAGGGAACCTCACAAGTGATGGAGAACCTCACAAGTGATGGGAAACCTCACAAGTGATAGGGTACCTCACAAGTGATGGGAAACCTCACAAGTGATGGAGAACTTCACAAGTGTTGGAGAACCCACATGTGATAGGGAACCTCACAAGTGATAGGGTACCTCACAAGTGTTGGGGAACCTCACAAATGATGGGGAACCTCACAAATGATGGGGAACCTCAAAACTTGACATATGTGATGTACAAACCACATGAATGGTGTTAAAAGCACATAAGTGATGTAACCACACAAGTGATGTTCAAACCATATGGGTAACATACAAAACACATAAAACATCTACAATACAAGTGATGCTCAATCACAAATTATGGGCGAGGATAGTGATTCTCCCATGCATGCATAGTATCCTGTAACCTTTACTCACAATTTGTCCAACTTTCATATTGTAGTCTTTCTTCATTCTGTTCCATTTGAAATTTGTTCCATTTGAAGTTATAAATCTGTATATAAATTGACTCAAAACAATGGAGACATTTCTCATACAGCAAGACCTGAAAGTTGCTGCCTTCTCTTCAATGTCGTCTGCTCAATGTGTCAGAGGCTTGAAATGAACACACAACACAAGCTGTCAACTTTACACAGGGAGATCAGGATAAACAAACCAAACATCTGCAAATAATTTTCTGACAGCACAATAATTTCCGAAGGTGATATTTTTTTAGGGCAATAATTTTCCAAGGGATATATTTTCCAAGGACTACAATTTTCCAAGGGTTATATTTTCCAAGGGCAAACATTTTCCAAGGGTTAATTTTCCCAAGGGCTAAATTTTCCAAGGGTAACATTTTGCAGGGTTATAAGTTTTCCAAGGGTGATATCTTCCAAGGGTGATATTTTCCAAGGGTAATATTTTCCAAGGGTTAATTTTTCCAAGGGCTAAAATTTTCCAAGGGTGATATCTGAATATAATTTCTGAGAGCAATAATTTTCCAAGGGTGATAATTTTCTAAGGGCGATACTTTCCAAGGGCTATAATTTTCCAAGGGTGATATTTCCCAGGCCTATAATTTCTCCAAGGGTTATATTTTCCAAGGGCAAACATTTTCCAGGGGTGATATTTTACAAAGGCTAAAATTGTCCATGGGTAACATTTTCCAAGGGCAACATTTCCCAGGGCTATAATTTTCCAAGGGCTAAAACTTTCCAAGGACAAACATTTCCCAAGGGATAATTTTTCTGGGGGCTAACATTTTTTAAGGGTACCATTTTCCAAGGGTAACATTTCGCAGGGTTATAAGTTTTCGAAGGTTGATATTTTCCAAGGGTAATATTTTCCAAGGGTTAATTTTCCCAAAGGCTAAATTTTCCAAGGGTGATATCTCAATAATTTTTCTGAGAGCAATAATTTTCCAAGGGTGATAATTTTCCAAGGGTGATACTTACCAAGGGGAACATTTCCAAGGGCTATCATTTTCCAACGGTGATATTTTCCAAGGGCTAAAATTTTCCAAGGGCTAAAATTTTCCAAGAGTAACATTTTCCAAGGGTAATTTTTTCCTAGGGTAACATTTCCTAGGGCTATAATTTTCCAAGGTTGATATTTTCCAAGGGCTAAAATTTTCCAAGGGCTAAAGTTTTCCAAGGGCTAAAGTTTTCCAAAGGCTAAAATTTTCCAAGGGTAATTTTTTCCTAGGGTAACATTTCCTAGGGCTATAATTTTCCAAGGGTGATATTTTCCAAGGGCTAAAATTTTCCAAGGGCTAAAATTTTCCAAGAGTAACATTTTCCAAGGGTATTTTTTCCTAGGGTAACATTTCCTAGGGCCATAATTTTCCAAGGGTAACATTTTCCAAGGGTAACATTTTCCAAGGGTATTTTTTCCTAGGGTAACATTTCCTAGGGCCATAATTTTCCAAGGGAGATATTTTCCAAGGGCTAAAATTTTCCAAGGGTAACATTTTCCAAGGGTAATTTTTTCCAAGGGTAAAATTTCCTAGGGCTATAATTTTCAGAGAGCTGAGGTGTGGGAGGTGAGGTGAGGGAGCTGAGGTGTGGGAGCTGAGATGAGAGAGGCGAGGCGAGGGAGCTAAGGTGAGAGAGGCGAGATGAGGGAGCTGAGGTGAAGGAGGTGAGGTGAAGGAGTTGAGGTGAGGGAGCTGTGTGGGAGGTGAGGTGAGAGAGGTGAGGTGTGGGAGCTGTGTGGGAGGTGAGGTGAGGGAGCTGTATGGGAGCTGAGGTGAGGGAGCTGTGAGGGAGGGGAGGTGAGGGAGCTGTGAGGGAGCTGAGGTGAGGGAGCTGTGTGGGAGCTGAGGTGAGAGAGGTGAGGTGTGGGAGCTGAGGTGTGGGAGCTGAGGTGAGGGAGCTGAGGTGTAAGAGCTGTGGAAGATACAATTAGACAGCCCTCTTCCCTCATCTCAGCCCTCATTCCTCAGTTCAGCCCTCTTCCCTCATCTCAGCCCTCATTCCTCAGTTCAGCCCTCTTCCCTCATCTCAGCCCCCATTCCTCAGTTCAGCCCTCTTCCCTCATCTCAGCCCTCTTTCCTCATTTACCATGTCACAACCCATGTATTTTTCTGAATAATTTAGCCATAGTTCAATCATAATACCCTTTTAAAAAAAGACCAATGCTAAAATGTTGGCCTTCAGCTTTCATTTTTTACAAGTCCTTTTCATATGAAAACCAGCTGGTTAAATTCACATGGAAATCACCTGTTGTCAATTCTCCTGGCATTCTCCTGGTTTTTACCTGGTTTACGCATGATAACCACATGGAAATCATCTGGTTCAATTCCATGTGGTTACCGCCTGACTTTTTGCCATGCGGTTACCACCTGTCCAACCAGGCAATATCCATGTGATATTTGCCAGGTGGTAACCGTCTGGCATAAAACCAGGCGAAAACCGCCTGGCAGCCACATGGCAGACACATGATTTACCTGCCATGCGGTTGCCAGGCGGGGAACATTTGGCCATGTAGTGTATGGCTGAGTCTCATGATGCATATTATATGGCTGAGTCTCATGATACATAGTGTATGGCTGAGTCTGATGATACATAGTGTATGGCTGAGTCTGATGATACATATTGTATGGCTGAGTCTCATGATACATATTGTATGGCTGAGTCTCATGATACATATTGTATGGCTGAGTCTCATGATACATATTGTATGGCTGAGTCTCATGATACATAGTGTATGGCTGAGTCTCATGATACATATTGTATGGCTGAGTCTCATGATACATAGTGTATGGCTGAGTCTCATGATACATATTGTATGGCTGAGTCTCATGATACATAGTGTATGGCTGAGTCTCATGATACATATTGTATGGCTGAGTCTCATGATACATAGTGTATGGCTGAGTCTCATGATACATATTGTATGGCTGAGTCTCATGATACATATTGTATGGGTGAGTCTCATGATGCCAATTATATGGCTGAGTCTCATGATACATATTGTATGGCTGAGTCTCGTGATATATATTGATGATACATATTGTATGGCCGAGTCTCTTTTTACAATTCCCAAACTAGGTTTTATTCATAGAAGTGATTAAGACAACTTTGCCTATTTGTAGCATTATATTAATTCATATTGGATGAAAAAGGTTTCCCTCATTCACACATGGAGGACCTCTTTGTATCACCATGATGCCACATTAACATGATAAATATCATAAATTAATATGATAAAATGAAGTACAATATACCCGATTGTTTTTCTATTCTAAGGCTGCCTGAAGGATCCCACTTTTCGGATGATTCACCAAAACTGCATGACATTTTACAATAAAGTTGCTTATGACCGACATTTTGGAGGTTTTGGCAATTCAGTAGAGGAGGGAATTCGGCTGGGTGAACAAATTGGAGATAAAAACATCTTATTGATGGGTAACCATGGCCTCCTAGTGGCTGCTCCCAGCGTACACAAGGCTTTGTATGACACCTACATATTTGAGAAATGTGCACAATTCCAGGTACAGAAAAACATATATTATAGAAATAAGCATAAATTTTCTTTCATAGTTTGATTTGAATGAATAGGGTATATATGTCATGCCTAAAAACAACATAAAGTTTTTTTTGGGAAAGGATCATATTCCTTAGAACCTGTATAGATGAAGATGATGCATAAAATTAATTGTGATATCATGTATAGCCATCCCATTGAAAAAGAATGTAAGTCTTATCTAATGATTTTATTTCAGATTCTTGCAATGTCCACCGGTCAGGAGTTGCATGAGATCCCTGACGATGTTATTAAAGGTCAATACTTAGAAAATGAGGATCTATATGCAAAACGAAACATGGATGCTAACATACGGCTTTGTCAGAAGGAATGTGATGAATTTGAAAATTTCTAAAAATAATATTCACTGCTTTTCTACAAAGTAGGGAAGAATCTTGCATATTCAAAAACAAGAACAAAACGGAACCATACTAAAAGTGCAATTTAATACCAATCTTAGAATAATCAAAAGCTAATCCTCCAGATATCTTTTAGTAATCATATCAATTCTCAAGACATGTCTCAATTTTTTAATCTTTACACATATACATGATAATTGAGATAATGTTGACCTGTATAAATAAATCTATTATTTTCCTGATTATGAGATGTTTGGTGATACTTTCCATTTTTAAATAGACTGATGATCTATTTATATTATTATATTGTTTATTGTGAACCCTTTAAAAAAATAACATTTTGTCTTATGGCTCAAATATACCTCAAATCAAGCTTTTCACAGCTTTTAGGATATTCACACCACTGAACACAAAGGGCCTTTGATGTCCAAACAAAAAAAATCTAATAGAATAATAAACTAATTTAACTGATTAAATAATAAAAATGAAGAGCAATTTAAAAAAATACTTACCCATAAGATGTAGTTTTGTATGAGCATGGCCCAGTTCTGTACATCTCCAGCAAGGGTGCCCTGGTCATCAGTGTGGTGCGGGTCATAGTAAAGACTGTGGCTACGGCCTTGCGCATTGTACAGGTGGGTGTGGCCATGGGTGAAGCCTGTACTATGGGTGTTATGCGTGCTGGGGCTGCTGTCACTCACACCTATCAGACCTAAGAAACTCGCTCCTAATAATATAGTCCTCACACTCAGCTGTTTGTGCCTCTGAGGTAGGGAGATATCTTTATGTTGGGTTCTCCTTTTTTCAAAACATAACAAGCAAGAGTCAAACTTATCCATTTCTACCATGATGAGGAGGTTTGCTTCATTTAATTGTGTTTTGCATACTTGTCAAATACGAGACCCAGATAAGGTGGCCCAGTGCATCTATACTCCTGAAAGGGCAAAATAAATGAAAAATCAGTTGTGTTTGATTATATTTATCAAGATAAATCATCTTTTGTAAAATTAATGGTACTAATTTTTTGCAATACTTGTATACCAAGTAATATCAGCATTTCTTTTTATATCATCACCAATGAATCTGCCTTTAAAAGTTAACTTTGGTCAAAATTGATAACAGAGGGCAGCACTTTCTGTTTGACTTCCCAGAAAAACCTTAGTCTGGATTTTATTGTTGGAATTCAGATGAACTGTAGTTCCCCAGTGCTTAAATTTGGGCCTGTTAATTATAATTCATGCATCTGAAAAAAATCTCATTTAAAAATATTTTTATTTTATCTAAAACCATATGTCCTTGGAGAAGTACTATTAATTCTCCAAGCAGATCTGATAATTGATTCTAGTTCCATTCTTTATTCATGAACACAATTTTGGGTGCTTAAAACCACTCATTTAATCTGTTTCCAACAAAAATGGTTTGCGCTTTATTTTTTAATTTTGGAAAGTTACAGGATTAGAAGCATATGAACACCATGGTGTATTTCACCTGATTGTAGAGCACCAAAAGAAATATTAATTTGATGTTGTTCTAGCACTATTCAAAAGATAAAACCTTTGATGACATCCTAAACTAATGTCATAAAGCCATGAAATGATTTGACTTTTAAGAACCTCTATGATACCTCAACAGAAGATATAACCAAATATGGAGAGCACTTTGATAATGGAGCGTGTAAGTTTAACACTTATTTCCCCAAATATAGGGATGCATCAATCAAAACAGATGAATGAAGAGATGGGAAATGATTTGATACAGCAGACCAAATTTTGAAAATTGTTTGCGTCTGAAAACAACTTAAAAACTGAGCTAGCTTTGGGTGCAAACCGGAGGTGCAAATTATACCTATATTCATGAGCATGTACAAGAAGGGAATTTTGATTGCCTTAAAAACAATATTTTTATTAATATTTTAACGACAAATGTTTGGTGAAGCCATGACTGATCAAAACGACTTGAATTAGAAAGAGATGACCAGCCAGCATATTATGAATGCCTCGGAGAAAAAAGGTTGGAAAAACCTGAATAGGCGAGATATTTGTGCCTGATTTGGGCTTGCCAACCAATAAGGCACATACCATGGAGGTTCTAAAACATTCTTACACCAATATATGCAGCATTGTGTCAATCCAAATAAAAATAAGAGAACTTCCAAACAACTCTAGCTAAACTGGTCATTTACAAACACACGACTTGTCCAAATCTAGCATAATATTAGATTTATAAATGTAATGTATATGCTTGCATGTGTGTATGTCGTGTTGGGCAGCACTAGTACTAAGTACTGGCAGTAGGCTTGAACCAGAGAAATTATATTGCAGTCAAGTTCTCTGCTTGCAATGCTTGTAAGTTGTACTGTACAGTGGCAGTCAGTGCTGATTCAGTGATTGTATTTGCAATTTCACAATCACATGTATTAACCTGTCTTGTTTTCAGGTTAATATAAATATAGATGCTCCTTTCATACCTACCAAATTTGCCCACTCTTCTCTTGCTATAATCCGAGCTCATATCAACAACCACGCTTCAGAATAATAATGCATTTTGAAATAAAATAATGATTTCTTTTGCATCTGTCAAATAATTTGTGTTTACTCCCGCAAAGGATCCGGCAGAGGGCACACGATATGCCGATGTCATAAGTAATCTCATTGGCTCATTTCATAAAACTATTTTTGATTGGTTGATAATTAGGTCATGCATGGTGTTGCATGTTGATTGCGAAAGTTAACCATTTGTAGAGCAAAAATTGATATAATTGTGAATAAAGACGGCAAAATGATTAAGTTTGCGCCACAGTTCGAAGAAGGGCAGTTCTCGGATGCCGAAGAAGATCAGTAAGTGGGAGTTTTTGTCGTCATGGCTGCTGTCAAACATATTTTCCTGGTAGAAAGTGGCTAAAATTGATCATTTATCGCTCGCTAACATGTGAGTTTGACAGCTGACAGTTAGCAGCATCTACATCTACATCACAAAAAAACCAAGATGTCTATTTTCTTCGAAATTGGGAAAAGTTCATGTCATCAAACAGAGGAGTGCACATATCTGTTTCATTAAACCCTACTTGTGCTAGACCAGTTACCGCCGATGAAGTAGACCGTGATTGGCAGTGGCTACAAGGGTCCTCTCCAGCTTAGCCGCTGTAATCGGCGGTTATTGGTAGCAACGGAAAACTGAGTACTCGCAAGGAACCATTTACCGCCGATGAAGTAGACCGTGACTGGCAGCGGCTACAAGGGTCATCTCCTGTTTAGCCGCTGTGATCGGTGGTTATTGATAACAACGGAAAACTGGTCCCTCACAAATAACGGTTCTGGCTTAATGACGTCATTTTGTAAGATTCCCTTGGGCTGCAACTTGGTTACAATGTAATCATGACAATGATGTCAGACTGAGTGGATCATGAACTTTTGACCCTGGCACTTGAGCATATTTAATAACCATGGTTATAAATTTTATCAATTAATTACCTTATTTACTCAAATATAAGACGAGGTTTTTGTACCCAAACCTTCAATTAAATTTGGGGGTTTGTCTTATACACGAGGGCAACCTGTGGTTGGTGATTTACGGCCAGAATAATTGACTATCAGCGTGAAAAGTAAATAAACTTCGCTCATACTGTCCAGATACAAACTCCCCCAACTGCAATATAATTGATATATTTGGCTTATAATACACATAGAAATATTTTACCACGTCTCAACAGAAGTCTGCCTTCACTTAATAAGTGTAAGTTAGAGAAAATGTGAGTTTAACAATGCTTAAAGATGCTTAGGCAACACAAGGTTGCCATTCTGAAAAGAGGAAGTGACGGGGAGAAGCTCTTATTTTTGGCACAAAAATGATCGGAACGTTTTAACTCGCATTGAAATATTAATACATGGTGTAATGATGGATCCCTGAGTCTTTGTATTTACGTAATATCAGGGATCCATCATTGCGCAATATATTAATATTTCTGATTGTATTGCATATAAAATGGATGGATGGTTTTGTTCTGTTCTTGACCTGCAAAGCGAATTTGTGATAATATTGGGTAAATATCTTTATTTATCATTTAAAACGCAATTAAAATTGATCCGCTACGTCCGATATTCGTTATTTTGAAAATATGAACATCGTATTTACGTTTTACCGTAAATACTCGTGTATAAGACCGTTAAGATCTTGTATTGTAAGCATATTTACGTTTCACTTTTAAAATGGCCGCCAAGCTGAAGCTTGAATGGTAGCAGAGCTGATATCTTGAGAAAAACCAACTCGTCTTTTATTCGGAAATTGTTTTTTTTTCAAGCAAAATAACCTCAATTTTGGGGGTTCATCTTATACACGAGTTGTCCTATGCACGAGTCGTCCTATACACAAGTAAATACGGTACCCCACACACCACCACCCCCTAGTTTTGTTTACATGTATTAAATACCATTTTTATACCTGTGGGCCTGAAATGTAATTTTTAAGCTCCCGGGATACAAATCTGTTCCAAATACTGGACAAATCCTTGATGAGAGCTCAGTCAAGCTCAAATGAATGAATACAATAGGAAGTCTGTTTGAACTCTACCAAAATATTATTCTCTTTTCAGTATAATTCATTAAATTGATATGCATTAAATTTATTATTCAAAAAATGAAATTCTACGGACCAAATTTGTTTAATTGGTCCCTTAATTTTTTATGGAAATCTCACGGATTTTGAGGATCAGACATTCACTGAGTTGTTCTCTTTTATATTATTATACTTAAATATGTCGGGCTTTTAAATCTTATATTTTCATTAACTAAATAATTTCAATATAAATGGTGTGCTGGGATAATTAGAGATGAATACCATATTGTTTCAAAGTGATATATTTTTTTATTTTAGGAATACTGAGCAAGACATATTGAGTTCCAAGTCTATGCAACCAGGCAGCTCTGACAAAAAGACTACGCAGTTAATTAAAATAACTACAAAAAGTAAGTGTGTGAAAAGTGACAATTCTTCTGCCATAAATATTCAGTATCAGAATCATCAGTATGATGTGTGCTGCCTTGTTATGTTAAACAAAAAATACAAATTTTTTCCCTATCAAGTCTTGTTGAGTTTAACCCTCTCATTATTCTACAGTGGAAGATATTGATCTAAGAGGAGAAGGTCCAGAGTGGACAGAGCCTTGGAGCGATGAGGGCAGTGATGATGATAATGACACGTTTGATTGGGAAGAAGTATCAGGAGGTTTGTATTGCCACATCTGTATGACAAACATGACTTATTCGCCAAGATGCATGACAGCTGTTAATCCCATTTATAGTTTAATGCAATAATGACATCTAAAACTATGTCAATGCAACTCAACATCTACATCTACCAATCCTAGAATTTTAAGGCTTTTGGTATGCCACTTCCATTAGTACAACAGAAATTTTACACAAGGCAATGTTTTATTTCATTTCAGATTTCACAAAGCGTTATAATGCCAAATTAGGTAATATATTTCAAGTAAGTACATGTCATAAAAAATATATTAGCATTGAACCTTTATGATATAATTTAATGTATTCCAGGATAGAATTCAATTTACACCCAGTTGTAAAATATTAAGCTTAAAATTTGTGGCAGTCAATACTGAAACCAGTATTTTTTTAATCATCAAATTTACAGTCAGCTTCAAGACTATGTGTTCGCATATTTAATTGGTACATATATTTGTTTTGTCAGCCAAATGCCCAAGGTCCAAACAAGCAGCAGAGTAGCAAGATCTCACAGAAGTTTCAGCCCCATGACAAAGCCCTTACAAAATATAGAAACAAAATAAGCATAGGTAAGTTATCTTCCTAAGAATTATGCTTTTCCAAATTGGAATGTTAATTAAATTATATATGTGTTAGCACCTTGAAAGTTTTTGCCTTACAGTAAATATTGGTCATGGAGATATGTGCGTTTGATTAAAGTAAAAGTGTTTGTTACAGAGAAGTATGGAGGTCCAATATTACCAAACACAGCAGCCAATAAGCTTGGTGAAGCATCAAGGAAATCTGAAGCAGACAGGTAGCTATTAATCAGATTAATATGACAGTACATTCTGAAATTAGAGGAATATTAAGAAGATATATCACTATGATGCATAGCCATTTGACCTGATATTATAACTCATAAATTTGATGGTTTTTAGAGTGCGTGGAAAAGACAAGGCTGATCGTGCTACAGCTGAGCAAGTAATGGATCCACGAACCAGAATGATTCTATTTAAGTTGTTAAGTCGGCAGTTTATCTCAGAAATCAATGGTTGTATTAGCACAGGGAAAGAAGCTAACGTTTACCATGCTGCAACCAAAAATGGCAGGGACAGAGCAATCAAGGTGATAAATTTGATAATTTTCCAACTTTTATTAAAATACCATTGTTTGCAACTGGATTCAATGAAGGATAATGAATACAAACACCAACTGCACCAGACATTTTAAAACATATCCATTATTTGAATATTGGGACCAGTGCCATTCGCATTTAACAAAATTTGATATATATATTTTTTTTGTAAAGTTGAAAAAATGTTAATAAAAGCTCTGAAATGATACTATGTGCCTGTAAGAAATGGGTAAATAAAAATCAAACCATACCATTTCTTTTTCAGGTTTACAAAACTTCGATATTGGTGTTTAAAGACAGGGATAAATATGTTACGGGAGAATTTAGATTTAGGCATGGATACTGTAAACATAATCCTCGTAAAATGGTGAAAACATGGGCAGAGAAAGAAATGAGAAACCTCACAAGGTACGTTGTAATCTGCTCACTTTATTTCTGTATTATGATTAAAAGATTTATAATCTGAACAGCAAGGAATTATTAAGATTTTTAATGGAGACTTTCTTTTCAGAATCTATCAAGCAGGTATTAATTGTCCAGAACCAGTAATATTGAGAAGTCATGTTCTAGTCATGAGTTTTATTGGTGTAAATGGCTGGTAAGTAGAATCTTAAAGTTTACCATTCAATCGTTTTGATCGCAGATCAAAACTATTGTTTTCAATGGAAAATTTGCTTATATGATATTTGTGATATTTACATGATTTACAGCTTTTTAAAAAATATGAATACATCATAATAGCCCCAATGCAGATCTGATGACAGAACTTTTATTTTGATTTAGATTTAATATTTAATAATGACCCATCAAATGTGATATCAGTAAAGTTATTTGAATTTCTGGGAGAGACAACTAACCACATTTTATTTTTTTCTAATTAAACACTTTCAGGCCAGCACCAAAGTTAAAAGATGTTGAATTATCAGAAGGGAAATATCGTGAGCTATATCTGCAATGTATAAAGGTGATGAGAACTTTATACCAAGAAAGTAAATTGGTTCATGCTGATCTTAGTGAGTTCAATATGCTGTGAGTACCTTTCCTAAACTTACATACCCTTCTATTTTTGCATATTGAAGATTGTTCTATATAAAATTTAATTGAGATTTTTTTGCAACATTAAACATGAACTTCTTGTTGAAGTAAACTTCTCATTTTGCATGTTTTGATTATAAATCATATAATAAATATATGATAAAATAGAATCAAAAAAATAAATAAATAAATAAATAAATAAAATAGAATCACAAGAAAAAAGTATGTGTGGAGATTTATTATTGTTTAGTATAGACCTTATTCACTTATTGAATGTATTGATGTTCCCAGGTACCATGATGGTGAGTTGTATGTGATTGATGTGTCTCAATCAGTAGAGCATGACCATCCACATGCTCTGGAGTTCCTCAGGAAGGACTGCACCAATGTTACAGGTATAGACACCTTTTTTGAAAAAGTTACTCCAGGCATTTGATTAAAATCATAATGCCTTTATAAAAGTATATTTTAAAATAATTGGTTACTTTTGGAAGTGAATGAATTTCGGTTCAGTAGCAGTTGACATATGGTAATCCAAACAATGGCAAGATGCACTCAAACGTAGTACCCATAAAATGATAAATACACATCCGAACATCCCAAATATACAATTGTTTCCTCATCCACCATCATATGTTTCATTTATATATATTCATATTTACATTATAAATGATTTTGCCTTATATTTTCACCTATTGATAATTAATTAAGAGACACTATTACTGTGTATCTGGTATTAAATCATCCTATCTAACTTGCATTAACACTACAGTACTGGTTTCTGTGCATTGCAGATTATTTTCGACGCCAGGGTGTTTGCACAATGACTGTAAAGGAACTGTTTGACTTCATCACTGATCTTAGCATCACAAAGGACAACCTTGAAGAGTACTTAGAACGTGCCATGGACATCTCCTCACAGAGAACTGTAGAAGATATAACAGCTCAGGAAAAGATTGATGCAGAGGTACAAATATATTTGATCATGAAAGCCTTTGATATATCTCTAAGATTATAAAAGAATTTAGTTGTGATATGCAGTGTAGGTTACCAGTCGACTGGGTAGAGTCCTTGCTTATATGTATAGATATTATTTTTTTAAAAGTTTATGCTGGGGTGCATGAAATATTCAACAGTTTCAAGATTTGTTTTCTGAAGAAAAATGATTTTAGTGGGCAATATTTATTTTAATTGAATTTAATTGTGTGTCTTTTAATTACTGAATCAATATTAATTTTAAGTGAATTTCATTCTGTGTCTTTTAATTACAGAATCCCATATGTGTTTATTTGTAGGTATTTAAACAAGCATACATCCCTAGAACTTTGGATGAGGTTATCCACTTTGAAAGAGATGTACAGAAAGCACAGGCTGGAGACACAGACCATGTATGTATCATAACTCTACAATTTATATTAGCAGATTTATTCTTAAAATGCAGAAGATGCCAGTGGATATTCTCTTATTGCTATCATAACAAACTATAGTTTTCCACAGAATGTATCTAATATAGGTTTTTGAATAAGGGTATTCTGGGTAGAAGGAAACAGCAGTGGACATATGTGTTGAGTGAATGGCAAATCACAATTTTAAAGAGGATTTTTTTTCTACATTGCAGATTCTGTATGACAAAGTTACAGGGATTAAACCAGATTTGTCTGGTGCTCAACAGGTTAGTGCTTGCCATATTTATTCTCCAGAAAATATTGGTTAAAAAAGAATGAGGTCATTTGTTCACAGGGGTGGAGATCTTTAGTTTCCTGTTTTGTTTTTACATATTTCATTTATTTTAATTTCTCACAAGGTTGTGAATCGATAAACAGTTCATGCGACCTGAATGTCTGAGATTGGTAACAAGTATTTAGATTGATGCCAGATTTATTCCATTGATGGCCTGGTTCCATTGATTGCCCGGTTCCATTGATGGCCCGGTTCCATTGCTGGTTCCATTGATGGCCTGGTTCCATTGATGGCCTGGTTCCATTGATGGCCTGGTTCCATTGATGGCCCGGTTCCATTGATGGCCCGGTTCCATTGCTGGTTCCATTGATGGCCTGGTTCCATTGATGGCCTGGTTCCATTGATGGCCTGGTTCCATTGATGACCTGGTTGCATTGATGACCTGGTTGCATTGATGACCTGGTTCCATTGATGACCTGGTTGCATTGATGACCTGGTTGCATTGATGGCCTGATTCCATTGATGGCCTGGTTCCTATTCATTTATATGCATCAGACCTTGTCACAAAGCATACATGTGTATCTCAAGCCAACACACATAGTGGGCTATGTTAAGCTGCCAGTTGGACCAATCAATCATTAGTTTTGTATTTAGCTTGTTTGAGCATGGTTTTTACATAACTGTACCTTTACTGCTTTGATTTATTGGTCAAGAAAAGAATATTTTCATATCCTGGACACTAATAGCTGTACCATATTAGGACGGTAAACCACCTCGCAGGTGCCCGTTTGCTGTGGCCGGAATTCTGGTTACATGTCACTTGAAATATGTGGACATTGATTGGGATTTCCCTGTTCTGAATTTATGTGACCCAATCAGAGCAATCCTATAATAACTAGTGACATAATTTGCCCACTGCACAAACCCATTTCACCGCGAGGTCCTTGATAGTCCTAATATATTTGGACAAGTATAGTCTATTCATATCCATTGTCATTCACTGACACCTGGTGGCCAAATTTAACTGCCACAAAAATACACCAGAGGGAAAGAGAAAATTCTTTGGATGCCTGTCATGTATTCAAGAATTTGTTCCATATTTCTTTTTTTCTGTAAATATGAAACATGCCCATAGTTGGCCTTGGGGTTAAAATCCATCGCTAAATCTTCAGCGTTGTGTTGTTCTATTTTAGACAATCCCAGGGATAAACTTTGAGAAATATACTATTTATCTAAATAAACTTCTTGAAGTTCATTTTTGAGTGAAACAATGTAGGAAAATATTATTAATTCAATTGTTGCTCCTTAATAAATTAGATAAAATTAGATTAGAAGAAATTAGATTAAATTAGAGGTAAATTTTCATAAAAACATTTATAGCAATGATTCAAGCAGTTCTAAAATCCTGGGAATAAGATGAAATTCCCATGAAATAATAAGTGAAATCTTGAAGTCGTGTGAACAAGTTTTAAAATTTAATCATGGATTTTAAACATGAAAAAAGTCAGCCATGAGGTCTACATTGAGCATGTTTCCAAATTTCTTATATTTTATTTGTGCATTTGTAATCCTACAATACCTTCTGAATAAATATATGCAACAGTTCCTATGACTGGTTTATGAAGTAGACTAGTTCCTGATTTAAATGTATATGATTAAATCTAGATTAAACAGAACATCTATTTGGCCTGCAGCTATTAAATCCTTAAGGCTATGATGTTGCCTTGAAAAAAAATTATTTCATACGTGTGTTGAATGTGTGTCAACAGGCCTCACATTACATCCATACCAATATAAATACTCAGTATTATGACAGTGAATGGGTCCAAGGCAGACTTTAAAATAGAATAGATCCAGACAGAAAAATAGCTTAAATTGCCTCCCAGCATTTGGAGAAGCAATGATTAAAAATGGTCATCCTCAGTTGAATGAATAAATTAGTAAAATACAACACTGGCAGATATGTGTGGATAAGCAGGACATGTCATTCATCATTTGTCAGTATTGACAGAATTTATGCTTAGTTATATCACAGGGGTCTGTGAATGAGTTTAAATGAATGTTAACTGAAAACAAGATTAATCCTGAATCTATATACCTCATGAAGATACATTTTTTGAAGTCATCGTCAGATGTTGAAATCTTATTCAATGTTGGTTATTATTAACATTATTCACCCATATATTCTTGTGGAAATTCAAAAGCTGCATAACACTTATTAGAATTGCCAAACCATGCAGAGGATGAGTTTGTTTTATTGTTTATCTAATGATAGGCTGTATGAGGTCAGTGGTAATGTCTGTACATGCGATAATATTGATTGCAAGAGAGGTGGTGTGATGTACAGCAGACAAGTGTTAAATATCTCTGCACCAGTATTGTGTGCTACAAGCAGGCTGCTGGGCCATATTATGTCAACACAGGCCAGCCTAGTCAGGCACTAGAATCAACAGATGGTCTTGTCAGTGTACATACTGTAAACTCAGGGCCTATTTCTGGGGCAGTGAGTTTTGCATCTACATCCTGTATATGATATTCACACCAGAACGGACACTCACCAAACCAAAATATGTGCCTCTCTATATGATGAAGGGTGTGAAAAATGTTAAATATGTACATATACATGTTGAGTGCCTTGAAGCACCCTCGAACATACGATACTTGAAGGGGGGACTAACTTGAAGTAGAATTTTTTAAAAAGATGTTTTGAACAAATAGTAATAACAAGGGAAGAGTGATGAGGAGTGTAAAAGGTTGAGTAAAGGATAAACCTTTCAGCATGGAAATTGAAATGAATTTTCATTTCTTAAAATCACTCTGTCTGTCCTATGTTCATGTGTTTGTGTGTGTGTATGTGCATGAGCATGTGAGTAATAACTACTGCTTGTTTTGTACATTCATTTGTCCCCTCTAGTGGAATTTTGTGCTATATAAAAGATACTGTTTTTTTTTTACATATGAGGCATCTGAGCATCCATGAGATTTTGCGTTTCAGGTCAACTGCATTTGAGCTACAGCAGGTTTTGACCATTTGGAGTCATTTAATGATTGATTTATTTTGACATTTTGCAAACCTTTTTTGTGACCAGTCTAAAATATTTAATAATATATTTTGACAAGACATGAAAATGTCATAAAATAAGATAGACTTGCTGTCCACACATTATGTGAATTTATCCCCAGGTTGTGCACTTAACAGGCTGCAGCACAGAGTAAAAGACCTACATCATTCGGTCAGATATCAACCAGTGCAATGTATATAGTTCTAAGGAATCTGGAAGTAGACTATTAGTATACTTTATTATTGACACCACAGATTATTACAGTTCAGCTTGTGAGATTTGTCACAAGGTATCTAGTTTTCATGTATTCAGGAAGTAATAACAGTATAATGTCAACTAGGAGGGATCTAGGATATGAATCCCCCCACCTCCGAATATCCCATATAACAACAACAACAACAAAAAAGGAAAGAGAAAAGTGCTGATGATGGCAGTTGCATTATTGTTTCATATTGAGGAGTAATCATACTTTGAACAGAACATTTTTCAAAAGTCCCAAACATATGTTAGTTCATGCATAAAAGTGGGCAGTTACTCTTCAGAAAACAGATCACTCATAACACATATTTTTCATATCATAATCAAAGATATTATAAAAAAAAGATTGATAACTGATTATTTATAATAAATGATTAAATTCATGATATCTTTTGCTCATAACTGTCTTAAACATTTAATATGTCTATCAGCTGTATTTAGACTGTTATACACCCACACTGCCTCCTGGAGGGTCTCCTTCAAATGGTCATTCAAACAGTTCACCAGAATCTGTTTCTACTTTGTCTATTCAGTATATTTGAGGTACTGGAATGTAACTCTCTCTGTCTTGAAGGTTTGTGTGAAAATCACTATGTGTAATTGCTCTGTCTGTCCTGTAATGTGTATGTGTGTGTGTGTGTTTGTGTATGTAAATGTTTTCGTGACCTCTTTTCCTTTGTTCATTTGTCCCCTGCAAGTTATTTAAGGTTACATAATATCAGGGATATTTGGAGGGATTGATCCTTTGACCCTTGGTTGCTGGTTACTAGGTAACTGTGTCTATGTAGGGCAGTGATCAGATCACATCCTTATCATTATAAGCGACTATACCCTAGCTGGAAAACCTTTGAAGGTGTGTTGTATACTCTGTAGAAAACATTATTTAAGCAGCAGCTTTCACAGTTTGTCCCCCTCCACGGACACTTGTTGTACTACAAAGCCAATAACAAACCAGAAAGAAATGACAATGTGTGTGGTGTTACAATTTTTCAAATTTTATAATATATATGATTTGCATTTGCAGTGTCGTTAATTGATATTTTCCTACTTTTTCATTCACCCACATTAACAATTAGTCTTTAATACATACCAAAATAGCAATGACATTGTCATCTGTATAGTGGGTTTAATAAGCTCAAGTCAAGTTTAAAAGTGCACAATCTCCCATAATGCCTATATATAGATAAGTCTTCATCACTTTGAATTACTGTGGTTGTCTTTGTGATTTATACCAACATGTTTACTATAAATGATCGTTACAATGGGAGACCACAGACTTGTTCATGTTTTGAGATTTGCGATGACCTTTAACAAAATGTTAAAGGTGGATATTCTTTGAGATGACTGAAAATGAATCATAATTATCAATGGTTTGATATTATTTCAGACATTGTAGTAGTTTGAAAGATTGGTAACAAACGCTTTTGATCATTAAGATATTTAGGAGAAAAAAGATATAGTTTTTGTTACATGATCCATTTTAATTGTATTTTGAAGAATTCAATATACATCAATACACATTGTTTTACAAGTGTAATATCAAATATAATATCAAGTGAATCTATTGGCAAAAATGTTGACATGTGTGTTTTGAAAGACTGATTATGTAACATCTGCTTTGATCAGTATTCATAATTCATCAGTTGTGATGAGTTATTTTCCCCTTGACCTTATTCTAGGTGCTAGAATAATACTATTGTAACATGTGGATGCTAAAACACAAAATTGAAATCAAAAATATTTTAAATCCATTTGAATTTAATTGCTTAGGTCATGATGAAAATTTATCATACTTTGTAGACTTTAAAAATGAGGAATCTGCACTTGATGTGGTTATTTTCACAGCTTGTGGAATAAACAAAAAGATGTGCTGGGCACTGTTTGGTCAGCCACCAATTTGTAAGGTTCGTGTTTGTAGGGAATATATCCCATGGCTGTATGTACATATTTATTGTACTTGTGGAGTGCTGCCACCCCCATATGACAATGTATTGTCCCACAGGTTTTCTAGCCAGCCTTGATGCCCCTCATAGAACAGAATGTCAGAAGTGTTAGAAACAACTCTTGTCATAGTCCATATCATAAAATAATTTCAATTTCTCCAAAAGTTCTGAAAAAAGGTCAACATTCTTTGTTTACAAAAATGATAAAACGATTTCCCAAAAAATAAGATTTATATTAATTTTTGATAACCTTTGCTAAAACATAGCAACAGATGTCAACTAGAGTTACATGGTTGGGGGATTTCACGGCAACTTAGGAATGGTTAGAACTGAAGTTTGGCACAAGTCGTAAGTAGGTCACTGTGAATAAAGTATAGCAGCAAAGTGGCTACAAGTTACTTGTAAATGGCATCTTTGTAGTCATGGTCTCTGGTGAAATATAGACCAAATATGTTAGGATGTGTCAGGACTGCTGTTTGTTTAGAATACAAGCTTTGTGTAGGATAGTGCAGCACTTGAGTATGTGGGTGGGGGGTGTTTAATGGAGAAGGAATGAATATCTCACAAATATATGTGTGATAATATATCTTGGAAGAATTATTTTGGTGTACTTTCACATATTGTTTGGATACATGATAACGTCAAATTTGTTTTTTTAATAACTTGGAAAACAACCTTCCTACTAATCAGACTAGGTCAAGGCTAATTGCTTAGGTTTAATAGGACTAGTAAGGGAGGTGAATTATTGTGATTTACATCTTTATTGTTTCTGCATCCCATGTAAAACAATGGTTATTTGCTTGCTTGGTATATACTGGTAGAGAATATTTGACCCAACCACAGATCTTGCCATGATCGGCCTCAGTGTCTGGGAGGTCCATACTGACCCAAATAGATTGCCACAAATACAACTTACAAAAAAAAAAGTTAAATTATGAGTGCAATGTATATGATTAGCTCCAATGGTTGCCAAAATGATACCCAAATCAATATAATTTACTTAATTTTGTGCCTTTGAATGATAATCAGCATTCAAATTCATAGAGATCTGAATTACCCATGGTTTTAAATGGACAAAAACTGCACATTAAATGGAGAGATAATCTGGCATCTAATATGATTTTCAATTTGATGTAGATTTATTAAATGTGACGGGGCAATGTTTGTGAGAGGTATGGGACGATTACACACAGTGGTTTACATGTACATGATGTGTGTGTGACATTTACAACATTCCACAACACCCAAAATATAGGTCACAACATTCACAGCAAAGGGTGGTGTGTTTGGAATCATGTATACATTAGGAATAAGGTTTTCAGACAATGCCAATTGTTTGTTAGCATCTCAGTAGCCAGAAGTAATATTATAATTAATAGTCTCAGTATCATTTCCCTAACCTACCAATTAAACTCCCTTCTAGTCTTGTTGGTTCTACTCATACACATTAATCAATAGACTCATAATTTGTACAGTATCTTTACAAGGTCTGATGGACAAATATTGCCTGCAGTGCACCTCCCAACATCCCGACTTTTTAACTAGTATGAATGAGGGGCCTTGATGGGGAATATGATAGTTTCATGTGCATCTGATAGAAATAATCGTCCAGAAACTGTGCTTGTTTAAACTATTTTTGTTGTTGTTGTTGTTTAAATATCAAATATGGAAAGGCATTTTTGTTGAAAACCTATACTTTTTCCAAATTATATAGCCCACCTGGCAGACATGATACAGATATGGCTTGAAGGATGATTATATATTACAATGCACCCATTATGTCAAACACAAAATTGAAAATTTGTGTGATGAGTTGACAGCATGTATCATTTGATTCAAAACCATTTTCACGAGACAACACTTACACAAACATTAAAAGTAGAAATTTTAATTAGAGTAGCAATATGAAATACAAAAATAGAAGAATTAACATTTTGGTGTGGAGACAAATTTTGGAACATATCACTGAGAGTTTGAATTGGCTTCAAGTGGAAGCAAGGAAAGATCTAGTAGTATTAATACCAACTTGGAAATCTCAAATTGGGAGGGCTTTGGATTATCTAACTTCTATTACCTCAAGATAATAAGAGAGCTATGAGATCAAATGATAAAATATGAATTCACCCTCCTTAAACCCGACATGAAACTATAACAATAGAATATTTCATTTCAAATATATGCCCCAATTTTTGAAAAAATCTACTAATGAATATTCAAATATGTGAGTTCCTTGCCAGGGGTAATTTCTGGCATTCTTGAGCTTGTGGGGCTGAACTGGCAAGATGTTAGTGACTTTATCTTGAAGGTAAAATGGAATTGTTAAACCAATTATAGATTGGGAAAGTTTGGTGGCATTTATGGAAAAATTAAAAGAGCTTCAAATCATCTTGGCCATGACCTGTTTGGAAATGTCAACAAAATAATGGGTCAAAATCCTTTTGCCAAAATGATAGCTATCAAATCCAAAAAATAATTGAATCATCCTGAAAATATCATATTTCAATATTTGCTTGCTTAATTAATGTTTTCCTTTCTTGTTGGTAAAGAGATATCACATTTTAAAGTAATATTTAAAATCATAACATAAAAAGTCTTTTGACGCTCTTCTGCCTAACATAATTAGGTTATGTATTAATATTAGTCTAGGGTCTATAATGGCGGCATTGGGTCGTGATGCAGTTGCTTAGAGCGCCAGCTTATTAGCACCAGTTCCTCTGTGGTGATCCAAAGGTCATGGGTTAGATCCCCGGCCGTGGCGAGATTGAAATCATGATACAATTTCACACATGACCTGAGACCCTAAAGGGTTAACCCATTGTCCTTGTAAATCTGTGACCGGGTGGATTGTCATGTGAAGGACCTGTGACATGACAATTCAGTGAGGCAGCACTATATCTGCTACAAGTAGGTCTCATCACGAAATGACTGAAATAATGTTGAAAGTTAAACCCCAAACAAACAAACAAAGCTTTCAATACGTTCTAATTTGTTTCACCATCCATAATAAAGGCTATGACCATACAGTCCAATTCAATACTGTTATTAGGTAGATTAAAATTAATTAAAAAAATGATATGCTAACATTTAAACATATTTCATGGATGGACCAGAAGGTATTAACACGGGAATATTACCCAAGCGTTTTAGAATGAATCATTTCAATGTTTCAAAAGTGAAAATGCTGGATATCAATTATGGATATAAGGATCTGTTATTGTGATTATAACTAATTGGTGTGTTGGCAATATTACAGGGAAATCAACAGTATCATGTCACAAGATATATATGTCTAAATGGCAAATGAAATTGACTTGGGTATAGGTTTTCTTGAAACATACCTCACAGATAAAATCATAATTTGTTAGTTCTGCATATACAATAGGCAAAGAACATTTGTACTTTTCGCAAAGTTTAAGTTTCTCCATGTTGAAAGCAGCAACCTGTAACATAAGTTATAAGAATTTAGAAACAATTTATTTGAGTCTATTTCCACAAGAAAGATCTGGGAAACTTCCATTCAGACCAAAAAGTCGCTGGCATGGGAGCTACCCGAAACTCTTGATAAGTTTAACTTCAAATATTTATATTGATATGTAGATGTTTAGCTCTGCATAGCATACCTTCTGCAGTGAGGGGGGATGTTTTCTGTCATTCTGTCAATCTGTCAGTTTTTATACCCCCTGTTGGAGTTCTTAGCTATTAGTAGGCAAGATGTTGTATTTTTATTGGATCAATTCTATCCACTTTACTAGGCTTGGAATTTATTGATTTTTGAAAATAATTTTTGGAAAGTAATTTTTCTTTTAGAAAGTAGTCATGGAGGCTGCCATTTTGTCAAATAATGGCTAATTAGAATCGTGATTGGACCTAATGCAACAATTTGACCTAGTGCTTTTTAGCTCTGCTGAGACTTTAGCTCGCAGAGCTTTAGGAGGGGGGAAATGTCTGTCGGTCTGTCTGTCCGTCTGTCCGTCCGTCTGTCAACATTTCTTTAAAAATCTTCTTCTCCAAAACTACCAGTAGTACATCTTTCATATTTTATATAGAGGTAGATATATAGTTGAAGATTCAGATTCCTTCAAATCTTAGTGATGTCACCATTGACCTTAGTGCAGTGACCTTGAGGTCACAAATTTTGTACTGAGCATATCTCAGCAACCACTTATTACAGGATATTAAAACTTGGTATGCAGAAATGTGATATGTTAAAGCTGTGCCTTGTCATACAATTTTAGTCATGTGACCTTTGACCTTGACACATTGACCTTGAATTCAAAATTTGTGAACATGCCACATCACAACCATCAGAAGTGAATAAAAAACACTTCATATCTGTTATATACTAACACTATGTTTAAAAATCTTCTCCTCCAAAACTACCCGTAATATTTGTTTCATATTTAATACAGAGGTAGATAGAGAGTTGAAGATTCAGATTCCTTCAAATCTTAGTGATGTCACCATTGACCATAGTGCAGTGACCTTGATGTCACAAATTTTGTAAGGAGTATATCTCAGCAACTACTTATAAGAAGAAATTAAAACTTGGTATACAGAAATGTTTTAGGTCATAGCCGTGCCTCATCATACTTTCTTAGTCATGTGACCTTTGACCTAGACACATTGACCTTGAATTCAAAATTTGTGAACATGCCACATCATAACCATTAGAAGTGAATTAAATGCACTTCATATCTTTTATATACCAACACTATTTTATACAGGGCTAGATAGAGAGTTGAAGATTTAGATTCCTTCAATTATCAGTGATGTCACCATTGACCTTAGTGCAGTGACCTTGATGTCACAAATTTTGTAAGGAGCATATCTCAGCAACCACTTACAAGAAGAAATTAAATCTTGGTATACAGGAATGTCTTATGTTAAAGCTGTACCTCGTCATACAATTTTAGTCATGTGACCTTTGACCTTGACACATTGACCTTGAATTCAAAATTTGTGAACATGCCACATCACAACCATCAGAAGTGAATAAAAAAACACTTCATATCTGTTATATACTAACACTATGTTTAAAAATCTTCTCCTCCAAAACTACCAGTAATATTTGTTTTATTTTTAATACAGAGGTAGATAGAGAGTTGAAGATTCAGATTCCTTCAAATCTTAGTGATGTCACCATTGACCTTAATTCAATGACCTTGATGTCACAAATTATGTAAGGAGTATATCTCAGCAACTACTTATAAGAAGAAATTAAAACTTGGTATACAGAAATGTCTTAGGTCATAGCCGTGCCTCGTCATACTTTCTTAGTCATGTGACCTTTGACCTTGACACATTGACCTTGAATTCAAAATTTATGAACATTCCACATCATAACCATTAGAAGTGAATTAAATGCACTTCATATCTTTTATATACCAAAACTATTTTATACAGAGCTAGATAGAGAGTTGAAGATTTAGATTCCTTCAATTATCAGTGATGTCACCATTGAGCTTAGTGCAGTGACCTTGATGTCACAAATTTTGTAAGGAGCATATCTCAGCAACCACTTACAAGAAGAAATTAAATCTTGGTATACAGGAATGTCTTATGTTAAAGCTGTACCTTGTCATACAATTTTAGTCATGTGACCTTTGACCTTGACACATTGACCTTGAATTCAAAATTTGTGAACATGCCACATCACAACCATCAGAAGTGAATAAAAAACACTTCATATCTGTTATATACTAACACTATGTTTAAAAATCTTCTCCTCCAAAACTACCAGTAATATTTGTTTTATATTTAATACAGAGGTAGATAGAGAGTTGAAGATTCAGATTCCTTCAAATCTTAGTGATGTCACCATTGACCTTAGTGCGGTGGCCTTGATGTCACAAATTTTGTGAGGAATATATCTCAGCAACCACTTATAAGAAGAAACTAAAACTTGGAATACAGAAATGTCTTAGGCCATAGCCGTGCCTCGTCATACTTTCTTAGTCTTGTGACCTTTGTCCTTGACACATTGACCTTGAATTCAAAATTTGTGTCACTTCATATCTGTTATATACCAACACTATGTTTTAAAATCTTCTTCTCCAAAACTGCCATTAATTTATGTTTCATATTTTATACAGAGCTAGATAGAGAGTTGAAGATTCAGATTCCTTAAATTCTCAGTGATGTCACCATTGAGCTTAGTGCAGTGACCTTGATGTCACAAATTTTGTAAGGAGCATATCTCAGCAACCACTTATAAGAAGAAATTAAAACTTGGTATACAGAAATGTCTTAGGTCATAGCCCTGCCTCGTAATAATTTCTTAGTCATGTGACCTTTGGCCTTGACACATTGACCTTGAATTCAAAATTTGTGTGCATGCAAAATCTCACAACCATTAAAAGTGGAGCAGACTTGAGCAGATGATGATTTTGACCAATCAAAATGCATGTTACATTTCAAATTTGGCCCCAACTTGTTATCTTGATTCTCATTGGCTATGTTATTCAAAATGGCAGCCTCCTTGACAACTTTGTGATAGCTATTAGATTTTTGAAAAAATCATGACAAAATGGAAAAAGAACTGAGTCTAATGGAAAATAGATAGAATTAGACCTCAGAAAATACAACATCTTGCCTACTTTGGGATCTTGTATGGAAAATCATAACCTGGTTGCTTGTTGTACTTAATCTCAGTTCATGTGTTTTCATTCAAGTCAGCAGAGCTATCAACCCATGGGGTTATGTTTAATTAGCTGAAATTATCATCTGGACAAGCCTGCTTAGGGAAAGGATTTAAATGTTTGTTTATAAAGCAATTTGCGGGCATTTCCAGAAAATGTTCACAAACATGACACAAAAGCAATGCTCAGCATAGCCCTATGGCAACCTTGAAACCGTGTCAAAAATATCAGAAGTGTTTACTGACTTCATTATAGTCAATCAAAGAATCTCATTGTCACAACTTGGCTAATGGTTTTTCTGAGTAAACTTATCAATGTCTTGCTACCCACGCCTGCTTACCCATCTAATTTTCACACACACACACACAGGTGTAATTTCTATAAACAGTAATGTGGTTGGATGAGGGAATTTGGAGAAAAGTCATGCATGTATGAACAGAAAAATTCCAGGTTGATCCATAGCACCAAAACACATTGAATTATAAAGACTGTTAAGATTACTGTTCACAATATTTAGCCTATACGGTTCTCTTCATGAGGAATACAAATTCAATAAAGAATAGAAACATTTAATGAAAATAGTAACTGGTTATTGACCTTTGTTTGTAGAAGCCTGAATTGCTTGGTACAGATGACGAAGAATATGAAGAAGAGTCTGAAGATGAGGAGGATGAAGAGGAGGATGAGGAGGATGAAGAGAAAGCCAAGCATAAAATACAAAATGCAAGGCCAAGGGATGAGTCACCAAATAGTAAAAAGGTAACATATCTTTGATATCTGATTTCATCTTCATTTGGCATACTAGTAATATTGTGTTGTCTCCTTTTCACCCATTAACAAATTAGCTGAAGGGTTATTGTCAGAACTTGTCCCATGCAGACATCATTCCCTTGTTGTGAACAAGATTTTCTTTTGGAAGTTTCCAAAATTGGTGGAAGGGATTGGCCTGGAGTATTGAAATGTGATGTTATTTGTGACATTCTGAAATAGCCACGATCGTCAGTTTTGTCGGGAAATGGCAGGCATTTTAAAGGGACTCCATTATTACGGCCCTAACTGTCTACTGCTGCTAATGTTTCCACAAGTCTAGAGTATCTGACAAATGTATTTATAGTGATAAATGACTTTATGGACTTTTCATCACAAGTATGCATTCAAAATTAATCATATAACTTAATTGGATTTTTCATGAAAACGGAGAGAATATGAAAATATTGCTGCCAAAAATGACAATGTTAAAATATAGATATTTGATTTCTTTTCAGGAAAGAAAGAAGGCAGTAAAAGATGCTCAGAAAGAAAAAAGAAAAGACAAAACACCTAAATATGTCAAAAAGAGGAAAGAAAAACTTGCGAAATCCAAAAAGAAGCATTAGATATGTTATGAATTGTGACATAATTTATGAGATGTGTAAAATATTGTACATAAAATGTTTTGTAAATTACAAGGTATATTTGACTATCAGACATCTGTGTATTGTAAATGCCTAAAAGTTTCATTTATTGAGCAATGTACATTACTTTTCAAAATATTAAATCTCAATAGTTCCATGATAATCCAACTTTTATCCAGTTTCTTTTTTAAGAACGAAATCAAAGAAGGGCCCCATAAGGAAGTAATAAATCAAACAATTGACCTGCTCTTTAGCTACGCAGACTATGTTTAATTTAGTAAGTAGAGTCATAAGTTTAATTAGATAATTTCTCACATTTGCTACATTAGTATTATATCAGGATCCTTTTCCAGAAATCTTTTTGTAATATAAATTATAATTACAAAAGTTACCTAAGTAACTATGTATTAGGCATGGACTAAATTAGCTTATAAGGATTGAGTCAAACAAATCTATTTATAATGGCTATGTTATCTGTACAGTGTATGATGGAGAGGGACATGGTGCAGTTAGTAAGATGTCTGTCTCCCATGCAGCAGTTTGGTTCCGGGTTGAGACAAGTGGTCTGGTCATTCTGCATGTTTACTCTCCCATGCAGCAGTTTGATTCAGAGTTAAGACAGGTGTTCTTGTCATCATTATGCATGATTGGGACAAATGGATATCTTGTTAAGTTTTCTCTCATTCCAGTACGACATGACTGGTTATCAAAGGTAACCATATTCATGTGATAATGTAAAAGCATTCGGTCACTGTTTTAAAAGAGTAGGGCATTGAGTTCTAGTGACAGGCTTCTATCTATAGTGCTAACAAGATATTTAATACCAAAGTAAATGCACATTGCATGCTTCCAGATTGCATAAATTATACATTTTATGCACTGAAAGGTAGATAGAACCAGTATATGACACCCTCTGTGTGGGTGATACAAAAATCTTTTTGTATGTGTCCCTGTAGTAATATTTTGAATATATTCTTCATATGCATGTCCGACTTCCAATTATGAAATTTGTTGGACCCTTAGATGCATTAAGTATCATGTCTGGGTAAAACAATGGAAATATTAAGTTAACTTATCAGAGAAAATATATCATAATTATGTTAGTTATTTACCATAATAATGGATTGACATGTTTTAACTTGCAATAATGACCACATGACTATTGACCCAAGTGGAAGTTACAGCTGATTTGTGGGAAAAGAATGCAGTAGTCAAGAAGTCAGTAGTCATTTCCCTATTCCTATCAACTTTCCTCTTTCTTATTCTGCAGTATTCTATTACATATGATAACAACACAAAATATTGTCTGGGCTTGCTAATTCTTATCTTTACATTCAGGGGCTAAACCTAATTTAAATACCAAATGACTGTATTGGACTTAAAATTAAAAACCAAATGAAAAATATGAAAGGAAAGTATAAAAAGTGCATAGGTGTATTCTTAAATTAAAAATGTATCGTGTATTTATACAACTTTCCTTGTAAAATAAAAAATTGAAATTAGGAATAAGAAATATATCTTTTTTCACTCATCAGACATTGTCAGATAATCTCCTTAACATTTGACACTTTGATTTGCGTCATAGGCAATGGCCTGTACCTGTAGCAAACATCCCAAAGAGGAGAGAGTCTATAATGGATAATTTAATATACCAATGGATCCCCATGTTAGATATTTAAATCAAAATATTTACTTCCCAGGTTCCATTTTCAATAAGCATTATAAAACAAAAAGGTAGAAATTCAGAAGTCTGAGAAGATAATTTTGAATCCATTGCCTAAATAGCGCAATTGGTAGAGTATTTGACTTGAGATCCAGGATTCCTGGTTTGAATCCTGGCCAGTTACTATCAAGAGTCATGAACGTGCATTTTCTGGAATCGGAGCTATAAAACCTGCTCAAAAATTTCCCAATAGTTCCTTTGGTACCTGTATCTATTTCTTTTGATTTATTATCAATAACTTGAACGATCAATAATAAAAATGTCAATCCTGCACTGTCCAGCATTAAAAACATTACATAATTAATCTTAAACTTGTACATGAAAGAATTTATTTTCAGCTTTACGATTATTGTCATTAACCTCAATCATCAAAAACAGGCTCATACAAATGTGATTATTTCAAAGCTTATCACTTTCAGAGTGAAAAGTGTGAAACTCTACTTAATAATAATAATAATAATAATAAAAGGTTTTATTCACAGCAACTTTACAAGTTGAATTGTATATAAAAGGTATCTTGAGTGCACATTAAAACAGGATATAAATGACTAGAGTGAAAAGTAAAATCATTGACTAGAATACTTTAGGATCACATTCATATACATACATCTGGTTTAAAAACAATTACTGGAAATTGTATAGGCAATATGGTATGAAGCTGTTTTTGTATCTATTAGTCTTACATCGAGGCATTTCATATTTTTTGGCATTTCTAACTGAATGTTTACAGTCCTTGATTTCTGGCAGTAATTTATGTAATGGGTGTGACTCATTTTGCATATTATCATAGAGTTTATGGCACATTTCAATTCGTCGATTTGCAAGGGTGGGCAGTCCTGACTCTGTCATGGCATCATCATGTGATAGATCTGGATATATGATGCGCAGTGCTCGTTTCTGAATACTCTCCAGCGTGTGTTCTTGTGTCTTTGTGAGGCCGGGATGCCAGACTTGGCAGGCATACTCCACGAGCGGGCGGAGTATGGTGACATAGATGCCCACCAAGTCCTTTTGTGGAATTCCAGCATGTCGTAACATGCACAAGAAGTACAGTCTGGATGAGGCTTTCTTGTAGATTGTGTCCACATGTTTGTCCCATTTCAGATCAGCACTGATATGGATGCCAAGCAGCTTTGATGTTTCCACTTTTTCAATGGCTATCCCTTTTATGATGAGATCTGGTGGGATAGTGGGACACCTGCTAAAGCATATAAACATTTCTTATGCAAATACACATGGTGGTGTCAAACTGCAATGATGTCATGCAGTTTGCCAGATGTAATTTCCACGTCTCTCATTTTATTTTTCAATAGAGATTTCCTTAATTAATTCTTTCTCCTTTTCTGTTTTTTCTGCAATACATCAGAAGTGCAGTATTGATGAGTTACTTTAATTCTTTTAGATTTTCAATATGGAATTTCCTGTGGATTTGGCCTATTTTGGAAAACGGACTTGAAGATCTTAGAGTAGATTCACATTCCAGTGCAGTCACACTCTTCCCTTGACCCCAAATCTAATCGCCACCCCCTTTGCAAGATCCCGGGGTCAAGATAGATATATCTCCTTCAATAATCTGTTATATAAAACCAGTCTGTAGATTTACTACCCTCCTTAACAGATCCTAAGTTTATACCAGGCTCTGCAAGTAAAGGCAGTTTAACTAGAGTTCTGGGAGACCACACACAGTACATGGTCTTTTTAACAGCCATTTGTCACTGAGTCAAATATTTTATCTGCACATGTAATAACATGGCTAATTAGTGTCATTGTTATAGAAAGAACAACTTTCTCATCATACAATTGAATATGAGACGTTTACAAATTTGTAGCCAAAGGACCTAAGTGCGAGGATTTTAGGTATGCAGAGATAATTAAACATAAATATCTCTGAGGGTCAAAAAGAAAAAACATCGTGGGTAAGGCTATTTATATTAGATCTCATGAAATGACTGAAATAATGTTGAAAGTGAAACAGAAGTCCCAAACAAACTGATATAATAATTTTATACAGTATACCTTTCCAACCAGATATTTCTAATCCCCACCCTTAATTATAAACGATCCATTCTAACTCACTTTTGAAGATGATAAATTTACAAGAGACAACTAATTGCAGAGTTGTATGGGAGGCCTAATTGCATGCTAATGTGCCGAATAATAACTGGACGTAAACGAACTTCGTTTCTTGGCAGAGGAAGTATGTGACTCGACCTCACCATGCAGAGTACAGATGTACCTGTACACCTAACATCTGCTAAAAGTTCCAAAAGTTGTATACATTCTTACCAGAATTAGGTACAGTTAATCCTGGAGTAAAAAGAACGGTTTCGTAGTGACTATAAACAGAGCCTCGAAAATTGGAAATGACTCGAAAATCTGAACCACAACATTTTGTTCAGCGATGAAATCAGCCACAAACTAACACCTCATAAGCAACACTGTGGGCATGCTTCACCCCATGTAACCTACTGTCCCGACAGAGGCAATGAAACCCCTCGGAGGTTTTGCAAAATGGAAGATGGAAGATTAATGTATGTTTTCAGAATGGAATTTATTGCCATGAAAATGTGATTGCATTGTTTCTTCCAACAACAAATGAAATCACTTTTTTTTAAATCATTATGAGAAGTAAAATTCTTTCAACGAATTTATTCATAAAAAACAAAAACAAAAAAAAAACTGGTAACATTGAAATTTAGCATGATCGATCAGAAACTTAGCATGATCGATCAGAAACTTAGCATGATCGATCAGATCAAATTACCAGGTTTTCATTTTCCCAATGTCATACGATAAAATAGTACAGCTATCGGTCTTTGAAGTGTGTGCCCTTTATTGCATTTCTCCGAACACGATAACTATTTTACAGAAACAGGACATTATCTTCCCGGCCTTTCATTATTATTATAAATTACCCACTTTCATTATATCCTGAATTGTTTAAAGAGTTGATAAATTACCATGTCATTAATCATATATCTATTTGAAAATTAAACAATTGATACTTGAAGTATAAACTAAAACAACGTATTTTTTTGGATGTGAGATAACTGAGCATTTCATATTTTGTGATTTAGTTAGACGTGGCGCACAACGTTAAGCCTTTAGCTTTCATGAAAATGAGACTTATTTTCAACATAGAATCAGTAACCTGAATTTAAGCAGGAGAAGTTTGGTATGATACCATTGGAATGTCCTGTGTATATTATTACTGAAAATATAAGGCCGATTATTACATCTCTGTAAAAGAAAGAGTAACCCATACACATCGTAAAGAGCAGGGCATTTTGTGGCAGACTTTTACCCAACCTCATTCAGCTTAAATTGTTTTTGGGAGGTTTTTAAATGTGTTTCGTCCATTATGTAGGTAAAATGCATCTTTCTCAGGAGATGAATTCTGTCTATTTCTACGAGGTCCAGATTCTTTCATTTTGTTATGATTTAAGAAAATTCAATGAAGCATTCATGAAGCATTCTGCAGTAAGTTCCGCAATATGGTTCCAAACTTTACAAAATAACAATGTTCAGCACAGTGCTGAGGCCAGTGCCTGATGTTTATTAAGCAGTAATCATTGAAGTCTTGATTTCCTCCAAACTGCCTGCTGTACTAAATAATAGAAGGGTATAATTAGATATGTATCATCATTAAGGATACAAATATTATTAGGTGTACATATTTCCGTTTGTTTGAATTAACTGGGTTGATCTCCGAATTCTATCTGGTACCCAACACAGAGAGAAACATACATGTATATATACATTTGTACATTTGTAAATCCAATACTGCCTGCATTTATACATTATACTATTAGCTTAAATTAAATTGCATTAATTGGAATGGAATGTCTTGTCACATCAGTATAGCAAAAAGTTGTGAAAAGTTTGTTTTCATTGACTTTGCTCCTCTCCCCTTTCGGTGAAAGTGGACTGATCCGCGTGTCAGTGGAGCCAGGGCGTGGGCCGTGGCTGCAGAGGACGCGCGCATAATTCTCCACTCACTCTATACCAGAGAGTGGTAATTAACGCTTTTAACGAACTTTTACACACTTTGGGAAGAATTTCTATCTCAGGAAAAAAACATCATGTCTAACCAATGGCAACACGGACTTTTCGGTTGTTTTGACAACTGTGGAATATGTATAATCACATATTTGATACCTTGCTACACCCATGGCAAGAATGCTGAGGCGGTCGGGGAGAACTGCCTCCTATGCGGCCTGTCTCTCTTCGTCCCCCTCCTCAACTTGTATACTATGACCACCATCAGAGGAAAAGTGAGGGAACAGAAAGGAATAGAGGGAAGTTTAGTGAGTGATCTTCTACTGTCTTGGTGCTGTGCCTTGTGTTCCCTTGCTCAGGTGGCTCAGGAGATCGGGCCCAGTGGAGGAGCCATGGCGCAGGAAATAGAAAGAGAATAGATCCTTCATAAACTCTCTGGGAGAAACTTGCATGGGACAGCGCATAGAATTTGGATGCTAACTGAGAAGTAATTGTATATCGCTCCTGTGACTCAGTCATTAATGCATGCCAGTGGAACTTTTTAATGGAAACTTATATTTACTTGAAAATATATATATGATATTTTTATGTATGCTTGTGGAAATGGCTAAATAGGAAAAAATCATTGATCGATATGAACCTGAACTGTGGATTTTGGTAACATATGTTGCCTGGATGTTTTTAATTAAGCATTGATGAAGAGAGAGATAACTGATGGATTTTGCCACAAAAGTCGCCATATGTGAGCCATCATGGGCAAACCAACCAACCAACCTGCATATCTTAACATACTGGCCCTTCCAACCGGTTGAGGCTGACATAAAATTATAAGAGATTTATGAGTCACCAACAATTTATGCAAGTAAATGAAATAATGCCAAGCGGCTGAATATATGAGAACTTATATATTATATAATATCGTACTGAGCACAGTGGTCGGTAGATATGAATATCATCACCGCTCAAGATCAGAGCAACAGTTTTGGGAGAAATGTGATATCTCTGCGAGAAAATGGCGGGAAGGATGATAAATGATCCCCAAACATCGGGTAATGAAGAGATTCGAGTATGCTAAGTAGGTGTATGTTGGTATGGTGTGAGGACGACCTGGTCTTCACCCAGGGGGAGTATGTGCGGTGGAGGAGAGATATGCACAGAAACTGTGTCACGCATATGCTCTGCAGCCGCGGGCACTGAGACTGAGAGGCGCTATTTATAGAACCAGGCCGCCGAGAAGTGGGCTAGATTGGTGTCCCTCAGATGCCAGAGAACTTGAAACTGCAACTGAAATCTAGCCAGTGATTGTATACGAGATCAAGGTTTGCCTGGCTGACGCGTGATCCTTGCCATACCCCCTCTGCTAGAGATATGGTAGCTGCCCCCGGGACGACGTCACCGCGAGCCGCGCCGCGTCTACCATCATACAACCATATGGACCTCTGCCAACTTACAGTCTGGGATCCTTGAGGCCAGGCTATTTTCAAAACTGTTTTTTTTTCATCTGTTGAACTAGATCACAACAGTCTTTCTAAAAAAAACGACCGTCATGTGCATATGCAATGCATTTTTTGCACGAGACATTTTGTTGAAAATCAAAAGTGCTCATTGAATATATTTGGAGTGATAACATCCTGTGGATCAATGTTTAACCTTAGTAGCGCCACGCATCTGTTTGACCCCATGATATTCTGTGCTTTCACATATTTTTCCAGTGAGAGGAAAGATGAATAGTCTGGCTCTTCCATGTATTTTTCTGCTTATAGAAACAACGTTGCAGATGCATTTGTAACCATGGTGCCTATATTTACTGAATTTTGTATTTAGTCCCAATACACAGTAAGAACGTCATACAACAAATAGTCCTTGACACGACAAGGATGTCCCATTCTCGATATCATTATACATTGGTCAATTGTTTTCGAGATTGGTATATTTTAATTACTCATATTTGACATTATTATATCAAATCTTTCTACCCAACATTAATATATATATATATATATACATGTTTTCTGTAGTACTGTAGTAGATAACTGCGAATATAGATTTTTTTAATAAATACAAACGGTTCCTTGCAAAATTTATTTTTTGTGCATCTACACAACTGACATAATTATACATAAATATGAGATAAATTTGTATCTTAAGCAGTGTTGCATTGTTTGAATATAATTTAAGAACAACAAATGGTGATGGTTAAAAGGATGATTTTACCATAGTGGGCATTGTATTTCTGTATAGAGAATGGTAGACTATATATTTAGACCATCGGTTTTGCCATCAACGATGCATCAAGTAGCTAAAGTCATGCATGCGGTGAAGTAGCAAAATATAATGTAAAAATCTTTATATTTTTATAAGTATTAAAGATTGGCATCGACACTAATTTTGCAGTTAATGATTTGAAAATCTTCGGTGTTCAAATAGCCAAAGTAGTTGTACCATTGAAATTCAGAATGAATAAAATGAATAAAACTTTTGAAAAATTTACTTTGCTTTGTTACAATATAAAATATGGAATGTATTTTCATAAAGCAATACAATGTCTTGATTAAAAGAAATCCAGTTATATCGTGCCAAAACCAACTTGAAGAAGATATGGTGCTGCCTCACTGAGTTGTCATGTCACGGCCCTTGACATGACAATCCTTTCAGTCACAGATTCACAAGGGCGGTAAGGGCACCGGGTTAAACCCATATAGGCATGGTTCTCAACTCATGGGAAAGTTTAACATGAATATAATGCCAGTGTGGCAGAGAGTCAAACCACGACCTTTGGACCACCTTACAACTGACGTCAATACACTTACACTCTAACCAACTTTACCATGGCCCACGCTTGACCATGGTACAAGATGAAATTAAAATAGATTTGTATATATTTGAATAGATTAGAAAATTTATAATATTAGAATAAAATAGTCAAGGATAGATTTGATCGGATAATAAATATGATAAGGATCAGAAAAGAAGAGATTATAACAGATTGAAATTGAATAGATTAGGTTATATTTGATTAGAATGTATTAAATTAAAATAGATTAAATTAAAACATCAGATTAGAATTGAAAACAGATCAGATTGAATTGAAATATATCAAATTAGAATAGATAAGATTAGAATTGAATACAAGTAGGCGAATATTCATTAATATCTTGGCAAAGAATTCACTTATTATATTATATATATTGCAATTATTTAAATGGTTTGAGATCGCGGAAATAAGAACAAAACCCCCCTTCCCCCCAAAAACGACAAGAGAAATCTTTGAGTGATGTGTCTATGAGGTCAACCATGAGCATGTTTCTAATAATCGTGTAACAAAGTTTGAACAAAGGTAATAGCGATATTCCACACATGATCAAATGATTACCATTAACATAATTTATGACATTTCCATGACAAAACTTTCCTGCATGACGTCACTATTATGACACTTTCCTGTATGACTTTACCTTGCTTTTTACCTTGCTCGCAAAGTCAAGAGGTTTCCAATACAAGTTGAATTATCTTTCTACTCCAATTATTGACGAAACGGTGGTCTTTTATACATGTAATATTCATTTTTTTTTCAATATTCCACACATTATCACTTTACGACAATTTGAAAGAAGTGCATCTCGTAGCTTCACACAAATGCTCGCAACGTCAAGGCGGTTCCAACACAATATTCCATACATTGTCAATTTAATCTAATAATAATAAAATGATGATGATGATAATAATAACAATAATAATTATGGTAATAACAACAACAACAACAACAACAACAATAATAATAATTTTAGAGTGATTTTATGAGTGATATTTTTATGAACATTTTGACACCAGGTGTCCCTTGTATGTCGCAGCAACATATGCTCAATTTATGTTTTGGCTAGGATGCTACGAGCGTGAAGTTCTTTTGATATTTGATATTTGACGTTTTTTTTCAAAAGGTGTCAACAAGTATGTATCAGTGTACCCTTTTGGGACATGGTGAAAAAAGTTATGCAAAAGGATATATATCCTGTCAAAAACGGATATATCCTTTTTCCTGTGACAAATGAGTTTTTCAGCACGATTAATGGCCTTCTCAATGTTATAGAACTGTCTTAATCATTTGTTATCAATGTATTTATGGAAAATAACTATAAACACCTTCATACCCTTTTGGTAATTGGGTAGAAACGCTATGCAATAGGATATATATCCTGTAAAACACTAAAATATACCTTTAGCTATCACAAACACATTTTTTAGCATGCTAATGATTCCCAGGCACATTCTAATAGTTGCCGCACTTTCTTCGCAGATTTTGAGGGACAAATGAGGGGTCAGACATACTTGCTAGATATGTCTAGAACATATCTAGTGACATTAGAAGGCAAGGAAAAATATATGAGTAGGAAATATGGCCCTTTTCCGTTGGCAAAATGTGCATATCCGAGACAGCACATTCAAGAGATGCCGCACTGTCTTCGCAGATTTTGAGGGACTAATGAGGGGTCAGGCATACTTGCTAGGCATGTCTAGAACATATCTAGAGACTTTAGAAGGCGATGAAAAATATATGAGTAAGAAATATGGCCCTTTTCCCTAGGCAAAATGTGCATATCCAATACGGCACATTCTAAGAGTTGCCGCACTGTCTTCGCAGATTTTGAGGGACTAATGAGCGGTCAGACATACTTGCTAGACAGGTCTAGAACATATCTAGTGACATTAGAAGGCGAGGAAAAATATATGAGTAAGAGATATGACCCATTTACTCTCCTAAAATTCATATATTTCAACATTTTTTGAGTTTTCAAATGCAAACATTTCAAGAGTTGCCACAGATGTAATTCCCAACAGTTCCCAACCTTCTTTTTTGTTTGTTTTTTTTTTGTTTTTTGTTTGTTTGTTTGTTTGGAATTTAACATCACTCAACATTTTTTCAGACATTTTGTGATGAGATCTACTTGTAGCAGATAAAGTGCTGCCTCACTGAATTGTCATGTCGCAGGTCCTTGACATTACAACACATCCGGTCACAGATCTTCAAGGACAACAGGTTAACCCTCATATGGGAAATTGTATCATGAGTTCAATCTCGGCACAGTAGGGGATCAAACCCACAATTTTGGATCAAGACAGAGGAACTGATGCTAATAAGTTGGCACTCTAACCAATTGTGCCACGGCCCTAGGTCTTAATGCTTTGTTTGTTTGGGGTTTTAAGTCATTTTATGATGAGACCTACTTGTATGAGATATAGTGCAGTCTCATATATTATAGTGCAGCCTGAATTGTCATGTAGCAGGTCCTTGACATGACATCTCACCTATACACAGATTTACAAGGACAATGAGTTATACACAGATTTACAAGGACAATGAGTTAGCCCTTTTGCAAGGACCTCAACTCATATGAGAACTTGTATCATGATTTCAATCAAACCCATATCCTTTGGATCACCACAGAGGAATTGGTGCTAATATGCTGACACTCCTACCTAACTGCACCAAGGCCCATGTACTATAATACTGGTAGTTTTGAAGATTTAAAAAGAAATGTAGACAGATGGACGGACAGACATTTTCCTCACTCCTAAAGCTTTAAAGACGTCAGCAGAGCTCACAAGTTGTAACTATTAACTAGTTGTATTGATAATATAATAATAATAAAAATATCTGGATGACTTGGAGATGAATAATTAAAAAGCGTTCATTTTGGTTTTTAGAAACTGATGCTTCTTTTACTGTACAAGACGGCTTTTCATATAGCTTGACTAAGTATGGCAAGAAATTACTTTTCACTCTAAATATTTATTGTGTGAGAAAAAATGCAAGAAGTTAGTTTCAGATTTATAATGTTTTTTGTCCATATTGTGTAATTGTAGAGGCTGTCTCTCTGTCTTGTCACGATCATACAGAGCATTGTTTCCTTTTTAACTTGATTATGGATATATGGTGTATGGATCAACACATCATGCATTAAAATTCCAATCCAATATAAAGCTTGGAACTTTGCCTTGTTGGATCACTTGCAGATAGTTTGGCAGTTGAGGGAGATGAGCTGTCTTTTGATTTAAGAAGTTTTCTTTCTTTGAATGTGGTTGTGATAATTTTGACAGTTGGGCGTTTTTGTGTTCAAAAGTAATCTCACCATTTTAGCTGCAATTCACAAGCTGGTTTTGACATGTGTTTTAATAATTCCATTTTGAAACTCAGATGAAATCATCTATGAAATCACAGTTATATACTTTACTACATTGTATGGTGTATATAAATATTGTTGCTGAGTAACAAAGATTGACCAATCGAAGCTGTTACATCATGAATAATCATCACCATAATGAAAACATGTATGCTAGTGATTAATGCATTCAAATTTGCATCCAATCTATCAACTTTAATAGGAGTACTTGAGGCCATCATGAAGGCCAATGATGGGTTAAATGGGAACATGTACAAAGAAATGTGCATGTTCAAGGATTTGCCTCAAAATTCATACACAAAAAGACATTATTTAATTCAACTTTAACCTACTATATGGCAAATCTTCCAGCTCCAAACCTAAGTCCAAATAGGAATTAAATTTATTAGTTTCATGATCTAAATAAGCAGATAAGGTAGGAGATATTCAGATTTGCAAACCCCCAACAGGACTTATAAAAAAATAAAATTGTCCACCGGCTATGTGCAAATTTTAACCAAATATATCATTGCATAATAAAGTAAACAAAAAAGTGAATATGTTTGAAAAAATTTTATACTTTGATGTGGAAACGTCTAGACATTATCAAGACATTAGCAAGTATGTCTGACCCCTCATTAGTCCCTCAAAATCTGCGAAGACAGTGCGGCAACTCTTAGAATGTGCTGTATTGGATATGCACATTTTGCCAAGGGAAAAGGGCCATAACTCCTACTCATATATTTTTCCTCGTCTTCTAATGTTACTAGATATGTTCTAGACATGTCTAGCAAGTATGTCTGACCCCTCATTAGTCCCTCAAAATCTGTGAAGACAGTGCGGCAACTCTTAGAATGTGCTGTATTGGATATGCACATTTTGCCACGGGAAAAGGGCCATATTTCCTACTCATATATTTTTCCTCGTCTTCTAATGTCACTAGATATGTTCTAGACATGTCTAGCAAGTATGTCTGACCCCTCATTAGTCCCTCAAAATCTGCGAAGACAGTACGGCAACTCTTAGAATGTGCTGTATTGGATATGCACATTTTGCCAAGGGAAAAGGGCCATATCTCCTACTCATATATTTTTCCTCGCCTTCTAATGTCACTAGATATGTTCTAGACATGTCTAGCAAGTGTGTCTAACCCTTTATTAGTATATCCATGATTGGAAAGGCTGTGCAACAATGCTTGGGAATCATTATCATGCTAAAAAATGTGTTTGTGATAGCTAAAGGTACATTTTAGTGTTTTAAAGGATATATATCCTTTTACATAACGTTTCTACCCAAATACCAAAAGGGTATGAAGGTGTATACAGTTATTCTCCATTAATATATTGATAATAAATGATTAAGACTGTTACAAGGTTGAGAAGGTCATTAATCATACTGAAAAACTCATTTGTCACAGGAAAAGGGATATATCCGTTTTTGACAGGATATATATCCTTTTACATAACATTTTTCACCATGTCCCAAAAGGGTACACTGATACATACTTGTTAACACCTTTTGAAAAAAACGTCAGATATCAAATATCAAATATCAAAAGAACTTCACGCTCGTTAGGATGCTTTGGAATAATTTAGAGCGTTTTTTTATATAGAATTTGCACCATTCATGATTCTTGTATTGCCTTATGCGATATTTAAAAGGTAATAGAACTGTACAACTGTAAACGTGATTGCAACTTGCTGAGCAGTGATAAGCACGCGCTCACAACGGTATCTGGTGTTCACAGATCTAGGTTTTCACAACGTCAGGCTACAATATGCTTAACACCAACACACAATGTGCCCACAACGCGGACAAAACGTAGAATTGTAAGCGGGAAGTATTTTGTAGCCGAAGTTGGGCTGTTTGTGTGCATTGATGTTCTCCTTTGCTTCCAGGTCACTGTTTAAACTGTTATAAAACTAGTATTCAGGGCACGTCAATCAGAGAGAGGTGACCAAAAGCTGGGGAGCTTACCAAGTGAAGCAAAGGGTAACAACATGTCGAACATCACGGAAAAAATAAAGAATTCACTGGAAAGCCCTGATTCCAGGTGGACACTTATCACGGATCACAATGGAGCAAGTATGAGAATGGTAGAAGTGGATGGACACTACATGTTTCCAACTTTTGAGATAGAGGAAACTGTCAGAATAAATAAAACTAATTTCAAAGCCAGAGCGAGTGATGTCTGGCTCATCACCTACCCACGATCTGGTATGTACTGCGGTATATTTTCATTTATAAATAGATCATGGATTATTGTACAGTTCATGTTATGGTCGTGAAAATTATGGCTCTTGAAAAGTGAATGTCATTGTTAATACGAAATTGTTTGAGAGTTGCAGTTGGTTTTGACCTACTTTGCGTATCTGGAGTACATGTATGCCAGATGCCATACTTTATGATATTTGAGAAGACCAGGGTATTTGATTAAAAGCATTTAAACATAAATCTTTGTCAATGGGTTTACAAGCATGTATCATAAGATAAATGTCACATCTTGGAGTAATTATGAATGGAGATCCATACATAATTACTCCAAGGTCACATCATTTTGACAACATATACCGGTATACCCATTTGGGTTCCATGTATAGAAAATACCGTATAGCATGTGCACAAAATAGCATCTGAACCTCCTAGTTTGAAATTAAATCATTATAGGCATTCAATCTAATAGAATATATCTACCAATGGTTATGTACATTTGTCGGAACTGATAGACAGATGCCAGAGTTATACTTCAGGCCCCCATCACTCTGCCTCGTAAGGAGTAAATTACGTATGTAAGGCAGTGCCCATTTAATGCCCTTCCATGTAATAAGGAAAATCCTAATTCTTGCTTTAACAGGCAGCCAGTGTAATTCTCCTAGTTCATCAGAAATGTGATCACACTTTCTGATTTTTCCCATTACACGCGCTGTAGTGTTCTCCAAGTATTTCAACTTTTTTGTTTCTGTGTTTGGGACACCAGCCAATAGATTATTTCCATAATGTCGAGGTAATGAAAGCATCATGGATCAGGGTCACTGCTGTTTTCTCGTCTAAACACTGTCTAATGGATGCAAGATTTATGATGTGATAATGCCCTTTTTTACTTGGGCTTTCATATTCATCTTATCGTTAAAAATGACTCCCAGATCAGTTACAGACATTTATGATGACATGTCAGTCACTCCAACCTTGACAGTACCAATCGAGTGACCAGCAGCAGTATTATTTCTGTCAGTACAGATTAACATCTTAGTTTTCCCATCATTTATCTTCATTTTATTTTATATCAGAAATGCTCCGACCTGACTGACGCATTTTTCTAGTTTATTCTTATTTAAAGGGGGAGTTCCTAATAATCTAACCTTATATTTTTTTAACATGTAATAAAATATATGGTAATAAGATATCATATCACACACATCCTACATTAATCTGGCCAACTGTTTATTTACAAAGTGGATCTTTGTTGTGGCAGCAGGCTGTCCTAGAAAGAAAGGTCGGGTTCGGGAGGGTAATAAAACTTCGGAGATTATACGTCACGGGTGTAACTCCTTATCCCGGGAAACTGGGTCTCACAATGGTGGGTGAAGCTGGCCCCTCAACATGTACTCAAAATAAGCTGCTCTCATTGTCAGGGGAATTGTGTGTCATAAATATTTGCGACAAAAGTAATTGACAAGGGATCAATGTTTTCAATTCCCCAAAAATTGTGGCAACAAAAGTTTGAAATACACAAAATACGCAGGTTTGAAACACAACCAGGGTTATCTATGAAGAGAATATTTTGTTCTTGAGTCAGAATATGGTAACAGTTGGGCCTGAAACAATGACTACCAGAGGTTCCCTAGGCTAAAATGAACTGTAATTCTTATTAGACCACATTACAAACCTAGTGATGATTAGATTAGCTGAACAGAGGTCATTTCACAATCCACAAAACAGAGGAAAGAAGTTCTAGACAAGTCTCCACTACTGATGCCATGATCAAGTGGCAGTGTCAGAAACACTAGCATACGAGGTCAGGGTGCTGAAATGAGAGGTGAATGTAGATACCTCAGTGATTCAATGTGTTGTCCCCAGGAAAACATTTACCAAAATATTGTCAAATTTAAAGAAAATGGTCCTTAATTTTAAAACCTCTTTTAACTATTATTTTATATGAACATGTTTGTGATATGCAAGTCTTTTCAAGATTTTAAACTTTGAGTATATACTTTGTGGTCCATACAAATGACTGAAAAATAAGATAAGTTAAATCGCATGGCCAAGGTTCGTGTTTTGTTTTCATAATTGTTAATTGGCACAGTGTGATATGTTGTGTCATAACATACTATCTGCTATCATAACATACTATTTTAATTTGTTGAAGATCATCCCCACTGTTGAAGATCATCCTCACAGTTTGCAGGCTATGAGTCTTGTTTGTTGTGGGGGGTCAAATTGGCATCCCTGAACTTTACCCTGCTCAATAAAGCTACCTGAAGGTGGCTCAGACCCACTTCTTTCATCCTCAGATGATCCACATAAACTTTGGACCTCTATTATGTCAGAAACACTTGTTGAACAATCACTATCTGTAAAATCTCCCTCCGACTCCACGATGCTGGGCTAGGGGTTTTCCCAAAATGTTACACTCTCTACGTCACCACCCCACGTGACAGGGGGTAATAAAATTCCGGACTGACTTCGGATATATGTCATGATCCAAACTTTGAAGTGAAATTTGATCATCACAACGTTTACAAGATACACTTGAAATTTGTGAGATGACTACTGGCAACCAAATGAATGATTTTATGACAAAAAAACACATGGTTTGGGGTATAACCCAATTATTAGGAACTCCCCCTTTAATTCCACTAGCTTCCCTATAGTCGATTGGGATGTATATTTGGGTGTCATCTGCGTATATATGTGGTAGTTCAGTCCATACTTAAATATCTGCCAGAGGTGACATGTATAGGGAAAAGGATAGGCCCAAGGACTGATCCCGGGGGACTGATCCCTGGGGGACTCCATATTTAATGGGCATAAGTGAGGATGTGTGGTGCCCTACCTTCATAAACTGTTTCCTGTCAATTAAATATGACCTTATCCATCTTAGGGCCTGCCCCATAATGTTACATCTTGATTCCAGTCTTTTGAGTAATACGTTGTGGTCGATTGTGTCAAAGGCCGCAGAGAGGTCTAATGGCAGTAGTATTACATTGTTTTTCTTTTCCAAGTCACATAATATATCATTTTTTAGCAGTTTCAGTGCTATGCTACTCTTTGTGAGCTGATTGGTATGTGTCTATAAGTCCATTTCTTACCAGATGAGGGACTAATTGGTTGGCTAGGTTTGAAACAGGTCTAAAATTTTTCTCAATCAGTTTTAGACCAAGTTTCTTTAAGAGCGGTGTAATTATTGTAATTAAGTCATGTAATAGCCTTGTCAGTATAGGAGCAAGTTCATATGACTTCTCTGATGCCTTCTTGATGAGTTTACACATTTCATCAATAGTCAGAGATGTGAACCTCACAGAGTTACGTCTGCCAACTACTGCCAACTTCCAACTACTGCCAACTTCCAGTCTATCCGTATTGTTTGTCATGCCACCTGGTGGTGAGTCTGTTATATCAGGTGCAGCCAGCATATCGTTTCTTATTATCTCTATTTTGTCCAAGAAAAAGTCATTGAACCTCCCAGCCATGTCGGTATCCTCCTTTGAGTGAGGCATCGGTGTTTCCTTGACCTTATGCATGACCTTGTCAATGACCTTGAAAAGTTTTTTGGGGGTCATGCTAGTTTTCTTCCACCAGATTGAGAAATAGTCTGATTGCGACAATTTCAGGAGGGAGTTATACTTATTTCTTTGTGTTACATATCTTTCCTTGTCAATATATAGGTTAGTCTTGTTCATCTTTTTCTCAAGTCTCCTCTTAAGAGATCTCTTAGATTTAATATGGTCATTCATCCACGGGGCTGGTTTACGTATAGGAATTTTAGCTCCCTTATAAGGGGCATGCTTATCCATTATTAAGGATAGTTTGTCATCATGATTATAGTTTACCATGTCCTTTTAGGGTAATCCTTCCCATTTCGTGGCATCAGTATTGATACATCGTATTTCCTTTCTGAGGGCACTCTTCTCCAATCTTCTCCAAGTCCCTAAACCTGATCAATTTTTTTGGTGGAATTGTTTGCCAATATCCAACGTCATCAGGGTCATTTTATGGTCCGATATGTATTCATCTAAACATTATTCTGCGAGAATTTAATTTTCAGTATCAGATATCTATATAAGGGACGGACCATTATTCATTGGGGGGGATTGATAGAGGAAAGCGAGAAACAAAAAGTGGTGCTCCACATGTAGCACAGATGGGGAAAAATTAAACAAAACAAACATTACAACAAACAAAAGATGAAACAATCATTCCAAATGAACAATCATTGCAAATTGATGGTGTCGTTGAAATTATCTTTTAATTTAACATTTAATTTGGTAAATGAACGAAATTTTGGTGGGCAGCTGATCAAAAACCAATTTTAGGGATAAATTTATTCTGGGAAATTTTATTTATATGTCATTTTTAAAGGAGGTTGTTCAATTCGAATTTGCGAAAGTGCCCAATTACCACCATTGACGTCACCAAATTCCACCAGAGGGCAACATGGTGAACCTAACACCTTTTGCTGACAGTGACATGTACAGATGTCTCCACTCCTCTAATATATTAAAATAACTTTGAAAAACATTGTAATCAACCTAATTGGAGTTGCCAGGGTGTTAAAGCCCCTTATGTCGGAAATGCCTGTATGACTTGAAGTAAACTTCCAGTACCTCTTGGAAGGGGGATGATTCTCTGATATTTTGGTCAGATGAGGGTGTGCAATAAGGGATGTGTGCAATTGCTGGTCGGTTGAATAGTTGTCAGCCAGGCAGGGATGGTTTGCCATTGTTGGTCTTCTGTCTAAGATGTTTGTAAGGCTGCAAACTGCTCGGGGGATTTCTTCAGAAACTGCAGCTCTGGAGATGAGATGGACTACAGTGGGGGCAAGATGTCCTCTCCCTCTACCTCGATGTCTGCAGTGTTCACATTCTTGGTCAGTCTTTTCAAGGACCTCATAAAGGGTGCTGTTACCCAGACGAAGTCTTTTGTTCGGCTTGTGAGGTAGTGGTTTGTATACTGCCATTGGTGTAATATTGTTCCATACAGTTTGAGTACCTACCCAGATCTGTAAGATATATATATATAGGGAATGACACTATACTCGCTGGCTAGATGAGTTGGGGCCCAATACCTAGCTGCCTATCATACCTACCGATGGGGAAAAAGAATGACTGCAGACTCAGCATAGACTGTATACAATAGAAGTCTTTATTCGGGTATAGGTATACACTTGAGTCAGACTAGGTAAGACATAAGTGTGTTATATAATACCCAAATACTGATAACTGTGATGGAGCTCTCGGGCTTGAAGGCACACCTCTACAACTACATAAGTAACATGTGTAGATCAAGTGTCGTGGATCATCTAGGCAAGTGGACACTGAGCACCTAGCAGCAGTTCCAGCCTGTTATATAGGTACGCGCCCAAATCCTAATGGGTTTGCACTCACTGGCCTCATCTCTTGTTGGCGTTCGATCGTGCGTCATCTCTCCTATGGGGATTTGCTTAGTGTCTTTGATATTGTCGATGAATGTCTATGAAATATCATATATGTTCTGTCTTCCCAGCATGTAGGCAATCGGTGTCCCACAATATGCTATGGCACTGGGGGGATTCAAACCTGTGAAGAGAGGCTGGCGGCTGTTAGTAGTTCTTCTACACTGCAGATGAGTAGATGTGTATGGGGATGGGGTTTTGAAGGAAAGGTCTCTCCTGTTTGGTCAAGCGCCCCAAGACAGCCTTTGTCATGTATGCCCAGATCAACCTGGGAGTCATAGTCCCTTAAAGTAAGTCTGCGAGTGCTGCAAGGAACTGACACTTGTGTACGGTATCTCGATGACTAAAGGCAGGTCTTGGCAGTGAGTGAACCAGGGCTGGGGCTGTGTGGTCTACTAGACTTCAAATGGCACCTATGCAGTATGTGTGGAGTATTCGGCCTTTGGGTCCAAGGTGATGGGTGGATATAACAAGGATGATGTTGAGGCAGAGAGACATCTTTGTCTGAGATAGTTGATTTCTAGTTGAGCCGTATGCAGGAAGTGTCCTTGTAAGGTGAGGTGCTGTTTTGGAGCACACATTCTATTGACATTCTGGTGCATGTGGTATTTCGGTGTTGATCCTTGGAAGCAAACTTGACTGTTTTGCTTTGGAAGCAGACTTGTCTGTTTTGCTTTGGAAGCAGACTTGTCTTTTTTGCTTTGGAAGTGGACTTGTCTGTTTGGCCTTGTAAGCGGACTTATCCTTTTTCTGTTTGTCAGGAAGTCTGCTTATCTGAGCGGTCTTAATTTCTCTACAGTTTAGGCAGAAACCAAGTGATACCGAAAATTATATCTTACATTACACATGCAGAATTCATACTTCACTTCTGAGTTTACTGTTTTTAACGTTAATGTGACCTCAAAGGTTGTTTGTGAATTCAATATGAAAGTATGTTCCTGACATTAAAATTCATACATTTAAAGCCTGGATGTTCTTGAAGAAAATAAATAAATAAAAACTCGAATCATGTATAATGTGTCTAAGTTCAGGTTTTGATATATATATATATATATATATATATATATATATATATATATATATATATATATATATATATATATATATATATATATATATATATATATACTATATATATTTCTAATAAAAAATACCGAGAGCAAATACCAATGGTGGGACACCTTTAAATATTCCAATATAGCAATGCCATGCAGACTGGCTTTCAACATGTTTCCGTCATAAATAGTTATCAACCACTTTACAACGTATCCAGTTAAATTATATAACGTATCCAGTTAAATTATATAAATCTAGCAGATTATGATAATATTGCATTATTGATGTATCTGTGCATTATTCCATAATTTATTTATCTTTTATAGGGACACACTGGGTATGGGAAATGATCAACATGTTGAAAGGTGACCATTTGCAACTAGGACCTCCACTGTTTAAGGAGAAATACCAGCTTGAGTTTCAGGAGCCTGGTACATTTGATGAAGACCCATCTCCCCGGTTTCTTAACACCCATCTACCCATTCCATTGATGCCTCACAGTGTCTGGGAACAGAAGTGCAAGATGATTGTTGTGATGCGAAATGCTAGAGATGTAGCTGTATCAAATTACGTGATTACGATTGCAAACAGGTTGTATCGATACAATGGAACATGGGATGGTTGGTTTAAATGTTTTTTGGATGGTAATGGTAGGTTTATGAATTTTAGATAAAATTATCTTCAAATTAACTATTATTATTATTATTATTATTATTATTATTATTATTATTATTATTTTTATTATTATTATTATTATTATTATTATTATTATTATTATTATTATTATTAATATTACTGATGATAGTGTAAATTTTATTGTAATATTTGTGCCCCAAGTCCTATATTTTTGTGTTACAATTTGGCAAATATCTCGTATATATCAGGTATGCATTCTCCTCATTTATGATTAGATCATCATATATTTATATTATGATATAACTGATGAGCATGTTATATTCTTTAAAGTTTGGATATGAGAATTGATATATAAAGCTTAAAGAAATCAACTTTTTTAATCGAGCCATTGTCCACCAAATGGCAACGCTCAGATTTCACCTAGATTGGCTGCGATTTAGTGTCCAGCTCTTTTGTGAGCATCCAGAATGACATGAATTGTCTGGATTGGTTCAGATTTACCATCCAGAATTGTTCAGAGCTCTCCCACCCCTGAATGGCGACATCAACATCCTTCCCGTCCCTTGCCAGTGGTGACGTCCTCCCCAACCGTTAGAGGTTAAACGCTTTGAAAATGGAACTGCAGCTCTCTTGTCATCTGCAGCTCTGTTGTATTAAATTATATAATATACATCAGAAAGACTTAGCAAAGTTATGAATGCGTGAATCCAATTACCGTTAGTACAATACACATGGAAGAGTTATGATTTTATGATGTCACTTTTAAAGTGTTTTGTAACACATCGATACACCAAACACCTGAAGGCAGAAGGCAAGTATTTTGTGGAAAATAGTTTGTTGCCATTTAAGTCAATTTCGAACTTCACTGAAATGGAGTGCTTGATTGTTTGACCTGGTTTTGATTTTAATTGTTATAAAAAATGATAATTTAGTGTGAAAATGTGTTTAGTATAAATATAAATATAATATAGATAAGGATATTATTTTGCTGATTTACACTTAAACAAGTACATTCGGCTGGGAGGGGTTTTAATCTTTTGCTGTCTCTCACTTGTACAGCTATCTACAGGTATGTAGCTACCTCTCACTTTTGTATCCATCTCTGATTTGTCCAGCAATCTCTCACTTGTACAGCTCTCTCACTGTTGTAACTATCTCTCACTTGCACAGCAGTCTCTTATTGTTGTAAATATCTCTCAGGTATAAAGCTAAATTCCATTGTTGTAACTATCACCGTTGCAGCTATTTCTCAATGTTATAGGTACCTCTCATTTATGCAGCTCTTTCTCACTGTTGTATCCATCTCTCACAGCTATTTCTCACTGCTGTAGTGTTCTCCTACTTGGGCAACTATCTCTTTATTGTAATTATTCCTCACTTGTACATCTATCTCTTACTTTTGCAGCTATCTCACTGTTGTAACTATCTCTCACTTGCACAGCAGTCTCTTATTGTTGTAACTATCTCTCAGATATAAAGCTAAATTCCATTGTTGTAACTATCACCGATGCACAGCTTTCTTTGACTAATGCAGCTATTTCTTACCTTTGTACCTGTCTTTCACTGATACAGCTATCTCTTATATAGCTATCACTTAATTACTGATGTATCTCTGACTGTGGTAACTATCTCTTATCTCTCACTTGTGGAGCTATTTCTCACTACTATAACTGCCTCTCACTGCTGTAGCGATCTCTCACCCACCTATGTAGCTGTCTCTCTCTTATGCCTCAGTCACATTTGCACCGGGCGCCGGCCGGGCAGTAACAATTGGCCGACTTCACAGTCTGCCGGGCGCCGGGGAGTTTATAAGCAACAATCTGAGATATGCCGTAGCTGTGGTCACATTATCAAAGGGCACCGCACGGCACATGCAAGACTGAATGACACAGACGTCTGCAGGATATCTTAAAGACGTCTGTCTCATTGACAGACGTCTGTAGGATATCCTAAAGACGTCTTTATCATTGACAGACGTCTGAAAGACTTCCTAAAGACGTCTGTCTCATTTGACAGACGTCTGAAAGACATCTTAAAGACGTCTATGATATATCGCAGGGAGCCCGTGCGATCATCTGACGATGGTCTATGAACACATGAAATAAATATAATCCTATTTTCACCGCACGATGCCACCGGCAGCCCTAAGATAATCTGCCGATGTCCCTGTGGGACACTGCTGGGACCCTGCCGTGCACTTTAAGATGATATTTGCTGATAAGACATCGGGGAAACGCCGGCAACTTTTATGTGGCAGCTAAAAGTTCCTGATGACCCGGCCGACGTCTTAAAGATGCCCAATTGTGGCCGATGATCTCCCGGTGCCCGTACGGCAATCTGAACTGCCTGCCGATTTTGTAAAAAATACCCATCGGCCGGGCATCTTTACTGAAATAGGCGCAAATGTGACTGAGGCATTATGCAGCTATTTCTCACTCGTTAAGCGATGTCTATGTGCGAGATATTGGTTGCGCTAAAATTCACCAGCGTGCATGACTTTGATAATGAGTCATCAAGCACATGGTGTGATGTTAATCATGTTGCCCTCTGGTGAAATTTGTTGATTCAAGACCAGTCTATATTGTATATATGTATGTATTGTATTAGTCATCAATAAACATACAATTTTGTTGTTTAAAACAGTACATTAGTAACATCAGTCATGATCAATACTATATGTATGTCATAATATTTCAGTTGATCGGGGTTCATGGTTTGAGTATGTCTTAGACTGGTGGAAAAAGGGCAAAGGAAAAGAAAATTTCCTATTTGTAAAATATGAAGATATGAAAAAAGTGAGTTTCGTCAATGATGATATTTTGCATGGTTACAACTGCTAGACACGTACAGGACAAATTAATAACATTGAATTATATTGCAGGACACTCTCTGTGAGTTGAAGAGGATAGCACATTTTATTGGATATGACAAATCAGATGAGTACTTGCAAAGAATAGTGGATGCATGCTCATTTCAAAATATGAAAACAGCAGATGTCATAACAATGACTGAACTGAAGAAATGCTATGAGAATGAAGAAATTGTACCCAGTGATGAAAACATTTTTGTAAAAAAAGGTATGAATATGGGCATTTCTCAAGTTTCTGCCTCTAAAAAAGGTTTCATCGACTTTCATCTTGAAACTTTGAGGAGTTGATTTGGATAATTTTGTTGCACTAAAGAATGTGTGTTTTAAGATTTGGTATAATAATCAATTTTTGGAGGAAGGTTTTTTTAATTGTTTACGTTACATATCAATATATTCACATATTCAGAAAAGAATGGAGTTCATAGACATTATGTTTTTAATTCGGCCCAATTGACAATTTCGGATTTTCTTTTTTGCTCCTTCTTATATATACCTTACTTCATATATTAGTATCATTCATATATGTATATATATATATATATATATTATAAAAGCATTATATATATATTTATATATATTTATACATATGATAAACTTCTCTTGGTGATTTGCCAAACTCATTTATGACAAGAAATCTAAATATGACATCCAGAACAGAACAGATTTGTTTGCTACCAAATAGTTACTATTCTATCGTTCTGCATGTTATATTATAGCTTTGAATGGTATGTTAATGTGTCAACATTCATGTAAATTTACAACAACAAAATTCATTTCAGGAAATGTGGGACGCTGGAGGGAATACTTTTCAGATGACCAGCTGAAGGAAATAGAAAAAGTTTATGACAGTAAATTTAAAGATAGTGGACTTTCCTTTGATTTTGACTGAAACTCTATCAACATTTAATATCTAATTTTCTTGTGTCAATATAGTACAATAATGTATTTTTGACAAAACATTCAGATACAATATCTTAAAGTTTATACATTGTATTAGTGTCCATTTGATCTGATGTATTTGAAACAATTATGTTCTTAAAAATAATACATCTATTTAAAAACATAGCTGGCTGCAAGAAATATAGCATAATTGCTTTTACAAATATTAAAATTTTATCACAAGAAAAGTACAATTTCTGTCCTGTAGTTAAGGAAAGGAAAAAATAGCCGCCCATACACTGTTGTGAGATAACTCTAAAGTCTTATACAAAAGATGACAACATCCAAAATCTCACCTATGCGCTCAAAACCAAACTCACATAAGAATCAGTAACATTATAAATTTTCAGCATAAAAAAGAGAGTGGAAAAAAATGTTGAGAAAAAAATCAGAAAATCTCATCTGCACAAATTGCTAAAATTTATGAAAGCCATTGCATAACCTTAGCATCTGTTTGACCCCATGATCTTCTGTGCTTTTACATAATTTTTCAGTGAGTGGAAAATGGATAGTCTGGCTCTTCCATGTATTTTTCTGCTTATAGAAACAAGGTTGCAGATGCGTTTGTAACCATGGTGCCTATATTTACTGATTTTTGTATTCAGTCCCAATACACAGAATGAATGTCATACAACAAATTGTCCTTAAACTCCAAGGATATCCCATTCTCGATATCATTATACATGGTCAATTGTTTGCGAGATTGGTAAATTTTAATTACTCATATTTGACATTATATCAAATCTTTCTACCCAACATTAATATATATATGACATGACATGACAACCCACCCGGTCACAGATTTACAAGGAGAACAGGTTAAACCTAAGGCACAGGCCTCAGCTCATATGGGAAATTCTATCATGAGTTCAATCTCGGTACCGCCGGGGATCGAACCCACAACCTATGGATCACCACAAAGAAACTGGTGCTAATAAGCTGGCGCTCAACCAACCGCGCCACAACCCGTATCTTCTGTAGAGTTGCATTGTTTAAATATAATATAAGGACAACAAATGGTGATGGTTAAAAGGATGATTTTACCATAGCGGTTATTGTATTTCTGTACAGAGAATGGTAGACTAGATATTTAGGCCATCGGTTTTGTCGTCTATGAGGTATCAAGTAGCTCATGGCATGCATGCGGTAAAATAGCAAAATATAATGTAAAAATCTTTATATTTTTATTAAAGTATTAAAGATTGGCATCAACACTAATTTTATTAAAGTATTAAAGATTGGCATCAACATTAATTTTGCTGTTAATGATTTGAAAATTTTCAGCGTTCAAATAGCCAAAGTAGTTGTACCATTGAAATTCATAATGAATAAAATTAATAAAACTTTGGAAGAATTTACTTTGCTTTGTTACAATATAAAATATGGAATGTATTTTCATAAAGCAATGCAATGTCTTCATAAAAAAATTCCCTTTCTATTTTTTTTTTTTACCAATTCAACAATTTTTCATCTGCATTCTAACACAACTTTTACAGTTAATTTCAATTAGTAGATAAAACTTCTTAAATTTATTATGACTGATTTTTACATTAGTCTCGAAGTTTATCTTCGGTTTAGTGTAAAATAAAGAAGGCAGAAACTGATCAGTTCAATTAATATTTGCACAGAAAAGGACATTTCATATGATGGGTTCTCCAGGTTATGTTTACATCATCTGGTGTTAAACAATAGCATTTTCTCAGGGTGAATCCTCAAAAGAAGATTGGCTAATTGGCTTCAGATTGATTTGTTTATATCCTAGAAATTTCCTTATATCCAATAAGATGAAGATAAATGATGGAAAGACAGAGATGCTCATATGTACTGACAGGTACAATACTGCAACCCACAGCAGTATCCCAGACACAATCAGAGTGGGTGGCTCTGATATTGCTCCTAGTGAGTCAGTGGTGGATCTTGGTATCACATTTAACTCCAACATGGACATGAAGGCTCAGATCAGAAAAATGTGCCAGAAGGGCTATTATCATATCAGAAACCTGGCAGCCATTAGACATTGTCTTGACGAGAAGACTGCTGTAACACTTACCCATGCTTTTGTTACATCTACTCTGGATTATGGAAATGGCCTGCTGGTTGGTCTTCCTAAAACTGACATTAGGAAGTTGCAATACCTCCAAAACTCCGCTGCACGTGTTGTAGGAAAAATTAGGAAATTTGATCACATCTCAGGAAAACTACAGGAACTGCACTGGCTCCCTGTACATGCGAGAATAGATTTTAAAATCCTTCTCCTAACCTGGAAGGCCCTCAATGGTAAGGCTCCACCTTACTTACGTGATCTACTCCAAATCAAAGACGGGGAACGCTGTCTAAGATCCAATGATGGCACACATCTACAAGTACCTAAGACCAGGCTAAGGACAGTGGGGGACAGGGCCTTTTCATCTGCTGGCCCTAGACTTTGGAACTCCTTGCCTACTGACATTAGGACAAGTACTTCAGTCTCCTCATTCAAGAATAGACTGAAAACTCATCTTTTCAAGACACATGTCTTGAACACAGCGCTATGAACAGACCTTGTCTGGTATCAGCGCTATACAAATTTTATTATTATTATTATTATTATTATTATTATTATTAGAGTTGCCACCAATTTGAACATTATTCCAGTTATATCGTGCCAACCAACTTGGAGAAGATATAGTGCTGCCTCACTGAATTGTCATGTCACAAGTCCTTGACATGACAACCCGTTCAGTCACAGATTTACAAGGGCTGTCCGTCACTGGGTTAACCCTATTGGCATGGGTCTCAGCTGATGGGAAATTTTAAGATGAATATAATGCCAGCGTGGCAGAAAATCAAACCATGACCTTTGGACCACCTTACAAGAACTGATGCCAATACACTTACACTCTAGCCAACTTTACCATGGCCCATGCTTGACCATGGGATAAGGGCCACGGGTCGTGGCGCAGTTGGTTAGATCGCCAGCTTATTAGCACCAGTTCCTTTGTGGTGATCCAAAGGTCGTGGGTTCGAACCCTGGCCGTGCCGGGATTGAACTCATGATACAATTTCCCACATGAGCTGAGGCCCGTGCCTAAAGGGTTAACCCGTTGTCCTTGTAAATCTGTGACCGGGTGGGTTGTCATGTCAAGGACCTGCGACATGACAATTCAGTGAGGCAGCACTATATCTGTTACAAGTAGGTCTCATCACGAAATGACTGAAATAATGTTGAAAGTGATGTAAAACCCCAAACAAACAAACAAACAAACATGGGATAAGATGGAATTAAAATAGATTTGTATATATTTGAATAGAATAGAACATATATAATACTAGAATAAATTAGAAAGAATAGATTTGATTGGATAATAGATATGATAAAGAACACAAGAGAAGAGATTATAACAGATTGAAATTGAATAGATTAGGTTATATTGATTAGAATATATTAAATTAAAATAATTAAGATTCCCCCCAAAACGACAAGAGAAATCTTTGAGTGATGTGTCTATGAGGTCAACCGTGAGCATGTTTTGAGTCATCATTTAACAAAGTTTTAACAAAGGTAATAGCGATATTCCACATATGATCAAATGATTACTTTAACCTAAGTCATAATATTTCGATGACATAACTTTCCTGCATGATGTCAGTATTTGGCAAGAGGTCTCCAGTGCAAGTTTAATTATCTTTCTACTCCAATTATTGACGAAACGATGGTCTTTTGTACATGTAATATCCAAATTTGTCAATATTCCAAACATTGTCACTTTACGACAGTTTGAAAGAAGTGCATCTAGAACAGTTGCTAGAAGCTTCAATAAAAATAATAATGACATTTAAGAGTGATTATGAGTGATATTTTTTTGGAACACCAGATGTGACTTGTGTGTTGCAGCAATCTATGATCAATTTATGTTTTGGATGCAATGGAATTATTTAGAGCTTTTTTTCTTCTCGAATTTGCACCATTCATCGTCCTTGTATTGTCTTATTTCATATCTAAAGGTAATAGAACTGTACAACTGTAAACCATAAACATGGTTGCAACTTGCTGAGCAGAGATGAGTACTCACAACAATATCTGGTGTTGACAGATCTACATTTTCACAATGTCAGGCTACAATGTTCTTAACATCAAAACACTATGTGCCCACAATGTGGACAATACGAAGTATGGTAAGCTGGAAATATATCATTTTGTAGTTGGGCTGGTTCTGCACTTTGCATCCAGGTCACTGTTTTAAATGTTATCACACCAGTAATCAGGGCATGTCAATCAGAGAGAGGCGACCAAAAGCTGGGGAGCTAGCCAAGTGAAGCAAAGGGTGACAAAATGACGAACATCCTGGAAAAATTAAAGAATTCACTGGAAAGCCCTGATTCCAGGTGGACACTTATCACGGATCACAATGGAGCAAGTATGAGAATGTTAGAAGTGGATGGACACTACATGTGGCCAATTTGTGAGATAGAGGAATCTGTCAGAATAAATAAAACTAATTTCAAAGCCAGAGCGAGTGATGTATGGCTCATCACCTACCCACGATCTGGTATGTACTGCGGTATATTTTCATTTATAAATAGATCATGGATTGTTGTACAGTTCATGTTATGGTCGTGAAAATTATGGCTTTTGTTAAATAGTGAATGTCATTGTTAATACGAAATTGTTTGAGAGTTGCAGTTCGCTTTGACCTACTTTGCATATCTGGAGTACGTACCATGTATGCCAGATGCCATGTTGCACCCCATATATCAACCTTCTACTAGAATCTAGCCTTGATATATAATATCTCCATGAGCCTGAGTACGGTAATACTCATATAATATTTGAGAAGACCAGGATATATAATTAAAAGCATTTAAACATAAAATTTTTGTCAATGGGTTTACAAGCATGTATCATAAGATAAATGTCACATCTTGGAGTAATTATGAATGGAGCTCCATACATAATTACTCCAAGGTCACATCATTTTGACAACATATACCGGTATACATTCCATGTATAGAAAATACTGTATAGCATGTGCACAAAATAGCATCTGAACCTACTACTTTGAAATTAAATCATTATAGGCATTCAATCGAATAGAATATATCTACCAATGGTTATGTACATTTGTCGGAACTGATAGACAGATGCCAGTGTTATACTTCAGGTCCCCATCACTCTGCCTGGCAAGGAGTAAATTACGTATGTAAGGCAGTGCCCATTTAATGCCCTTCCATGTAATAAGGAAAACTCAATTCTTGCTTTAACAGGCAGCCGGTGTAATTCTTTTAGTTCATCAGAAATGTGATCACACTTTCTGATTTTTCCCACTACACGCGCTGTAGTGTTCTCCACTACAGCGCGCCCACAATGTGGACAATACGAAGTATGGTAAGCTGGAAATATATCATTTTGTAGTTGGGCTGGTTCTGCACTTTGCATCCAGGTCACTGTTTTAAATGTTATCACACCAGTAATCAGGGCATGTCAATCAGAGAGAGGCGACCAAAAGCTGGGGAGCTAGCCAAGTGAAGCAAAGGGTGACAAAATGACGAACATCCTGGAAAAATTAAAGAATTCACTGGAAAGCCCTGATTCCAGGTGGACACTTATCACGGATCACAATGGAGCAAGTATGAGAATGTTAGAAGTGGATGGACACTACATGTGGCCAATTTGTGAGATAGAGGAATCTGTCAGAATAAATAAAACTAATTTCAAAGCCAGAGCGAGTGATGTATGGCTCATTACCTACCCACGATCTGGTATGTACTGCGGTATATTTTCATTTATAAATAGATCATGGATTGTTGTACAGTTCATGTTATGGTCGTGAAAATTATGGCTTTTGTTAAATAGTGAATGTCATTGTTAATACGAAATTGTTTGAGAGTTGCAGTTCGCTTTGACCTACTTTGCATATCTGGAGTACGTACCATGTATGCCAGATGCCATGTTGCACCCCATATATCAACCTTCTACTAGAATCTAGCCTTGATATATAATATCTCCATGACCAGGATATTAAATTAAAAGCATTTAAACATAAAATTTTTGTCAATGGGTTTACAAGCATGTATCATAAGATAAATGTCACATCTTGGAGTAATTATGAATGGAGCTCCATACATAATTACTCCAAGGTCACATCATTTTGACAACATATACCGGTATACATTCCATGTATAGAAAATACTGTATAGCATGTGCACAAAATAGCATCTGAACCTACTACTTTGAAATTAAATCATTATAGGCATTCAATCGAATAGAATATATCTACCAATGGTTATGTACATTTGTCGGAACTGATAGACAGATGCCAGTGTTATACTTCAGGTCCCCATCACTCTGCCTGGCAAGGAGTAAATTACGTATGTAAGGCAGTGCCCATTTAATGCCCTTCCATGTAATAAGGAAAACTCAATTCTTGCTTTAACAGGCAGCCGGTGTAATTCTTTTAGTTCATCAGAAATGTGATCACACTTTCTGATTTTTCCCACTACACGCGCTGTAGTGTTCTCCAAGTATTTCACCTTTTTTGTTTCTGTGTTTGGGAGGCCAGCCAGTAGATTATTTCCATAATGTCAAGGTAATGAAAGCATCATGGGTCAGGGTCACTGCTGTTTTCTCGTCTAAACACTGTCTAATGGATGCAAGATTTATGATGTGATAATGCCCTTTTTACTTGGGCTTTCATATTCATCTTATCGTTAAAAATGACTCCCAGATCAGTTACAGACTTTTATGATGACACATCAGTCACTCCAACCTTGACAGTACCAATCGAGTGACCAGCGGCAGTATTATTTCTGTCAGTACAGATTAACATCTTAGTTTTCCCATCATTTACCTTCATTTTATTTGATATCAGAAATGCTCCGACCTGACTGATGCATTTTTCTAGTTTATTCTTATTTAATTCCACTAGCTTCCCTATAGTCGATTGGGATGTATATTTGGGTGTCATCTGCGTATATGTGGTAGTTCAGTCCATACTTACAATATCTGCCAGAGGTGACATGTATAGGGAAAAGGATAGGCCCAAGGACTGATCCCGGGGGACTGATCCCTGGGGGACTCCATATTTAATGGGCATGAGTGAGGATGTGTGGTGCCCTACCTTCATAAACTGTTTCCTGTCAATTAAATATGACCTTATCCATTTTAGGGCCTGCCCCATAATGTTATATCTTGATTCCAGTCTTTTGAGTAATACGTTGTGGTCGATTGTGTCAAAGGCCGCAGAGAGGTCTAATGGCAGTAGTATTACATTGTTTTTCTTTTCCAAGTCACATAATATATCATTTTTTAGCAGTTTCAGTGCTATGCTACTCTTTGTGAGCTGATTGGTATGTGTCTATAAGTCCATTTCTTACCAGATGAGGGACTAATTGGTTGGCTAGGTTTGAAACAGGTCTAAAATTTTTCTCAATCAGTTTTAGACCAAGTTTCTTTAAGAGCGGTGTAATTAGTGTAATTAAGTCATGTAGTAGCCTTGTCAGTATAGGAGCAAGTTCATATGACTTCTTTGATGCCTTCTTGATGAGTTTACGCATTTCATCAATAGTCAGAGATGTGAACCTCACAGAGTTACGTCTGCCAACTACTGCCAACTTCCAACTACTGCCAACTTCCAGTCTATCCGTATTGTTTGTCATGCCACCTGGTGGTGAGTCTGTTATATCAGGTGCAGCCAGCATATCATTTCTTATTATCTCTATTTTGTCCAAGAAAAAGTCATTGAACCTCCCAGCCATGTCGGTATCCTCCTTTGAGTGAGGCATCTGTGTTTCCTTGACCTTATGCATGACCTTGTCAATGACCTTGAAAAGTTTGTTGGGGGTCATGTTAGTTTTCTTCCACCAGATTGAGAAATAGTCTGATTGAGACGATTTCAGGAGGGAGTTATACTTATTTCTTTGTGTTACATATCTTTCCTTGTCAATATATAGGTTAGTCTTGTTCATCTTTTTCTCAAGTCTCCTCTTAAGAGATCTCTTAGATTTAATATGGTCATTCATCCACGGGGCTGGTTTACGTATAGGAATTTTAGCTCCCTTATAAGGGGCATGCTTATCCATTATTAAGGATAGTTTGTCATCATGATTATAGTTTACCATGTCCTTTTAGGGTAATCCTTCCCATTTCGTGGCATCAGTATTGATACATCATATTTCCTTTCTGAGGGCACTCTTCTCCAATCTTCTCCAAGTCCCTAAACCTGATCAATTTTTTTGGCGGAATTGTTTGCCAATATCCAACGTCATCAGGGTCATTTTATGGTCCGATATGTATTCATCTAAACATTATTCTGCGAGAATTTAATTTTCAGTATCAGATATCTATATAAGGGATGGACCATTATTCATTGGGGGGGATTGATAGACGAAAGCGAGAAACATAAAGTGGTGCTCCACATGTAGCACAGATGGGGAAAAATTAAACAAAACAAACATTACAACAAACAAAAGATGAAACAATCATTCCAAATGAACAATCATTGCAAATTGATGGTGTCGTTGAAATTATCTTTTAATTTAACATTTAATTTGGTATATGAACGAAATTTTGGTGGGCAGCTGATCAAAAACCAATTTTAGGGATAAATTTATTCTGGGAAATTTTATTTATATGTCATTTTTAAAGGAGGTTGTTCAATTCGAATTCGCGAAAGTGCCCAATTACCACCATTGACGTCACCAAATTCCACCAGAGGGCAACATGGTGAACCTAACACCTTTTGCTGACAGTGACATGTACAGATGTCTCCACTCCTCTAATATATTAAAATAACTTTGAAAAACATTGTAATCAACCTAATTGGAGTTGCCAGGGTGTTAAAGCCCCTTATGTCGGAAATGCCTGTATGACTTGAAGTAAACTTCCAGTACCTCTTGGAAGGGGGATGATTCTCTGATATTTTGGTCAGATGAGGGTGTGCAATAAGGGATGTGTGCAATTGCTTGTCGGTTGAATAGTTGTCAGCCAGGCAGGGATGGTTTGCCATTGTTGGTCTTCTGTCTAAGATGTTTGTAAGGCTGCAAACTGCTCGGGGGATTTCTTCAGAAACTGCAGCTCTGGAGATGAGATGGACTACAGTGGGGGCAAGATGTCCTCTCCCTCTACCTCGATGTCTGCAGTGTTCACATTCTTGGTCAGTCTTTTCAAGGACCTCATAAAGGGTGCTGTTACCCAGACGAAGTCTTTTGTTCGGCTTGTGAGGTAGTGGTTTGTATACTGCCATTGGTGTAATATTGTTCCATACAGTTTGAGTACCTACCCAGATCTGTAAGATATATATATATATAGGGAATGACACTATACTCGCTGGCTAGATGAGTTGGGGCCCAATACCTAGCTGCCTATCATACCTACCGATGGGGAAAAAGAATGACTGCAGACTCAGCATAGACTGTATACAATAGAAGTCTTTATTCAGGTATAGGTATACACTTGAGTCAGACATGTGTAGTAACATGTGTAGATCAAGTGTCGTGGATCATCTAGGCAAGTGGACACTGAGCACCTAGCAGCAGTTCCAGCCTGTTATATAGGTACGCGCCCAAATCCTAATGGGTTTGCACTCACTGGCCTCATCTCTTGCTGGCGTTCGATCATGCGTCATCTCTCCTATGGGGATTTGCTTAGTGTCTTTGATATTGTCGATGAATGTCTATGAAATATCATATATGTTCTGTCTTCCCAGCATGTAGGCAATCCGTGTCCCACAATATGCTATGGCACTGGGGGGATTCAAACCTGTGAAGAGAGGATGGCGGCTGTTAGTAGTTCTTCTACACTGCAGATGAGTAGATGTGTATGGGGATGGGGTTTTGAAGGAAAGGTCTCTCCTGTTTGGTCAAGCGCCCCAAGACAGCCTTTGTCATGTATGACCAGATCAACCTGGGAGTCATAGTCCCTTAAAGTAAGTCTGCGAGTGCTGCAAGGAACTGACACTTGTGTACGGTATCTCGATGACTAAAGGCAGGTCTTGGCAGTGAGTGAACCAGGGCTGGGGCTGTGTGGTCTACTAGACTGCAAATGGCACCTATGCAGTATGTGTGGAGAATTCAGCCTTTGGGTCCAAGGTGATGGGTGGATATAACAAGGATGATGTTGAGGCAGAGAGACATCTTTGTCTGAGATGATTTCTAGTTGAGCCGTATGCAGGAAGTGTCCTTGTAAGGTGAGGTGCTGTTTTGGAGCACACATTCTATTGACATTCTGGTGCATGTGGTATTTCGGTGTTGATCCTTGGAAGCAAACTTGTCTGTTTTGCTTTGGAAGCGGACTTGTCTGTTTTGCTTTGGAAGCGGACTTGTCTGTTTTGCTTTGGAAGCGGACTTGTCTGTTTGGCCTTGTAAGCGTACTTATCCTTGTCTGTTTGTCAGGAAGTCTGCTTATCTGAGCGGTCTTAATTTCTCTTCAGTTTAGGCAGAAACCAAGTGATACCGAAAATTATATCTTACATTACACATGCAGAATTCATACTTCACTTCTGAGTTTACTGTTTTTAACGTTAATGTGATCTTAAAGGTTGTTTGTGAATTCAATATGAAAGTATGTTCCTGACATTAAAATTCATACATTTAAAGCCTGGATGTTCTTGAAGAAAAAAATAAATAAAAACTCGAATCATGTATAATGTGTCTAAGTTCAGGTTTTGATATATATATATATATATATATATATATATATATATATATATATATATATATATATATATATATATATATATATATATATATATATATATATATATATATATATATACTATATATATATACTATATATATTTCTAATAAAAAATACTGAGAGCAAATACCAATGGTGGGACACCTTTAAATATTCCAATATAGCAATGCCATGCAGACTGGCTTTAAACATGTATACTGTTATATTGTTTCCGTCATAAATAGTTATCAACCACTTTACAACGTATCCAGTTAAATTATATAAATCTAGCAGATTATGATAATATTGCATTATTGATGTATCTGTGCATTATTCCATAATTTATTTATCTTTTATAGGGACACACTGGGTATGGTAAATGATCAACATGTTGAAAGGTGACCATTTGCAACTAGGACCTCCACTGTTTAAGGAGAAATGCCAGCTTGAGTTTCAGGAGCCTGGTACATTTGATGAAGACCCATCTCCCCGGTTTCTTAACACCCATCTACCCATTCCATTGATGCCTCACAGTGTCTGGGAACAGAAGTGCAAGATGATTGTTGTGATGCGAAATGCTAGATATGTAGCTGTATCAAATTACGTGATTACAATTGCAAACAGGTTGTATCGATACAATGGAACATGGGATGGTTGGTTTAAATGTTTTTTGGATGGTAATGGTAGGTTTATGAATTTTAGATAAAATTATCTTCAAATTAACAATTATTATTATTATTATTATTATTATTATTATTATTATTATTATTATTATTATTATTATTATTATTACTGATGATAGTGTAAATTTTATTGTAATACTGTGCCCCAAGTCCTATATTTTTGTGTTACAATTTGGCAAATATCTCGTATATATCAGGTATGCATTCTCCTCATTTATGATTAGATCATCATATATTTATATAATGATATAACTGATGAGCATGTTATATTCTTTAAAGTTTGGATATGAGAATTTATATATAAAGCTTAAAGAAATCAACTTTTTTAATCGAGCCATTGTCCACCAAATGGCAACGCTCAGATTTCACCTAGATTGGCTGCGATTTAGTGTCCAGCTCTTTTGTGAGCATCCAGAATGACATGAATTGTCTGGATTGGTTCAGATTTACCATCCAGAATTGTTCAGAGCTCTCCCACCCCTGAATGGCGACATCAACATCCTTCCCGTCCCTTGCCAGTGGTGACGTCCTCCCCAGCCGTTAGAGGTTAAACGCTTTGAAAATGGAACTGCAGCTCTGTTGTCATCTGTAGCTCTGTTGTATTAAATTGTATATACATCACTAAGACTTAGCAAAGTTATGAATGCGTGAATCCAATTACCGTTAGTACAAAACACATGGAAGAGTTATGATTTTATGATGTTTCTTTTAAACTTTTTTGATGTCATGATTTTATGATGTCACAAATTTTTTGTAACACATTTATACACCAAACACCTGAAGGCAGAAGGCAAGTATTTTGTGGAAAATAGTTTGTTGCCATTTAAGTCAATTTCGAACTTCACTGAAATGGATTGCTTGATTGTTTGACCTGGTTTTGATTTTAATTGTTATAAAAAATGATAATTTAGTGTGAATATGTGTTTAGTATAAATATAAATATAATATAGATAAGGATATTATTTTGCTGATTTACACTTAAACAAGTACATTCAGCTGGGAGAGGTTTTAATCTTTTGCTTGTGCAGCTTTCTCTCACTTTCTTACCTTTGTATCTGTCTTTCACTGATACAGCTATCTCTTATGTAGCTATCACTTAATTACTGATGTAACTCTGACTGTGGTAACTATCTCCTATCTCTCACTTGTGGAGCTATTTCTCACTACTATAACTGTCTCTCACTGCTGTAGCGATCTCTCACCCACTTATGTAGCTGCTTCTCTCTTATGTTGCTATTTCTCACTCGTTCAGCTATGTCTATGTGCGAGATATTGGTTGCGCTAAAATTCACCACTGACAAGAGCGTGCATGACTTTGATGATGAGTCATCAATCACATGATGTGATGTTAACCATGTTGCCCTCTGGTGAAATTTGTTGATTCGAGACCAGTCTATATTGTATATATGCATGTATAGTATTCCAAAGTTCCAAATTTTTCTATGTGGGATTAGTCATCAATAAACTTCCAATTTTGTTGTTTAAAACAGTACATTAGTAACATCAGTCATGATCAATACTATATGTATGTCATAATGTTTCAGTTGCTCGGGGTTCATGGTTTGAGTATGTCTTAGACTGGTGGAAAAAGGGCAAAGGAGAAGAAAATTTCCTATTTGTAAAATACGAAGATATGAAAAAAGTGAGTTTCGTCCATGATGATATTTTGCATGGTTACAACTGCTAGACACGTACAGGACAAATTAATAACATTGAATTATATTGCAGGACACTCTCTGTGAGTTGAAGAGGATTGCACATTTTATTGGATATAACAAATCAGATGAGTACTTGCAAAGAATAGTGGATGCATGCTCATTTCAAAATATGAAAACAGCAGATGTCATAACAATGACTGAACTGAAGAAATGCTATGAAAATGAAGAAATTGTTCCCAGTGATGAAAACATTTTTGTAAAAAAAGGTATGAATATGGGCATTTCTCAAGTTTCTACCTCTGAAAAAGGTTACATCGACTTTCATCTTGAAACTTTGAGGAGTTGATTTGGATAATTTTGTTGTACTAAAGAATGTGTGTTTTAAGATTTGGTATAATAAACAATTTTTGGAGGAAGGTTTTTTAATTGTTTATGTTACATATCAACATATTCAGAAAAGAATGTAGATTACAAACATTATGTTTTCAATTTGGCCCAATTGACAATTTCGGATTTTACCTTACCTTACTTCATATACTAGTATCATTCATATATTTATATACTAGTATCATTCATATATTTATAGCCACGGGCCGTGGCGCAGTTGGTTAGGGCGCCAGCTTATTAGCACCAGTTCCTCTGTGGTGATCCAAAGGTCGTGGGTTCAAACCCCGGCCGTGCCGAGATTGAACTCATGACACAATTTCCCACATGAGCTGAGGCCCGTGCCTAAAGGGTTAACCCGTTGTCCTTGTAAATCTGTGACCGGGTGGGTTGTCATGTCAAGGACCTGCGACATGACAATTCAGTGAGGCAGCACTATATCTGCTACAAGTAGGTCTCATCACGAAATAACTGAAATAATGTTGAAAGTGATGTAAAACCCCAAACAAACAAAACATATATTTATATATATATATGTGTGTGTATATATATATATATATATATATATATATATATATATATATATATATATATATATATATATATATATATATATATATATATATATATATATATATATATATATATATATATATGTGTGTATATATATATATATATACATATATATATACATATATATATATATATATATACATATACATATATATTTTATAAAAGCATTATATATATATTTATGTATATTTATATATATTTATACATATAATAAACTTCTCTTGGTGATTTGCCAAACTCATTTATGACAAGAAATCTGAATATGACATCCAGAACAGAACAGATTTGTTTTCTACTAAATAGTTACTATTCTATCGTTCTGCATGTTATATTATAGCTTTGAATGGTATGTTAATGTGTCAACATTCATGTAAATTTACAACAAAAAAATTCATTTCAGGAAATGTGGGACGCTGGAGGGAATACTTTTCAGATGACCAGCTGAAGGAAATAGAAAAAGTTTTTGACAGTAAATTTAAAGATAGTGGACTTTCCTTTGATTTTGACTGAAACTCTATCAAAATTTAATATCTAATTTTCTTGTGTCAGTATAGTACAATAATGTATTTTTAACAAAACATTCAGATACAATATATTTATAAATTGTATTAGTGTCCATTTGATCTGATGTATTTGAAACAATTATGTTTTTAAAAATAATACATCTATCTAAAAACATAACTGGCTGTAAGAAATATAGCATAAATGCTTTTAGAAATATTAAAATTTTATCACAAGAAAAGTACAATTTCTGTCCTGTTTTTAAGGAAAGGGAAAAATAGCCACCCATACACTGTTGTGAGATAACTCTAAAGTGTTATACAAAAGATGACAACATCCAAAATCTCACCTATGCCCTCAAAACCAAACTCACAAAAGAATCAGTAACGTTATAAATTTTAAGCATAAAAAAGAGAGTGGAAAAATATGTTGAGAAAAAAATCAGAAAATCTCATCTGCACAAATTGCTAAAACTTATGAAAGCCATTGCATAACCTTAGCATCTGTTTGACCCCATGATCTTCTGTGCTTTCACATATTTTTTCAATGAGAGGAAAAATGGATAGTCTGGCTCTTCCATGTATTTTTCTGCTTATAGAAACACGGTTGCAGATGCGTTTGTAATCATGTTGCCTATATTTACTGATTTTTGTATTCAGTCCCAATACACAGAATGAATGTCATACAATAAATTGTCCTTTAACTCCAAGGATATCCCATTCTCGATATCATTATACATGGTCAATTGTTTTCGAGATTGGTAAATTTTAATTACTCATATTTGACATTATATCAAATCTTTCTACCCAACATTAATATATATATGACATGACATGACAACCCACCCAGTCACAGATTTACAAGGAGAACAGGTTAAACCTAAGGCACATGCCTCAGCTCATATGGGAAATTGTATCATGAGTTCAATCTCGGTACCACCGGGGATCGAACCCACAACCTTTGGATCACCACAAAGAAACTGGTGCTAATAAGCTGGCGCTCAACCAACCCCGCCACAACCCGTATCTTCTGTAGAGTTGCATTGTTTAAATATAATGTAAGGACAACAAATGGTGATGGTTAAAAGGATGATTTTACCATAGCGGTTATTGTATTTCTGTATAGAGAATGGTAGACTAGATATTTAGACCATCGGTTTTGTCGTCTATGAGGTATCAAGTAGCTCATGGCATGCATGCGGTAAAATAGCAAATTTATAATGTAAAAATCCTTATATTTTTATAAGTATTAAAGATTGGCATCAACACTAATTTTTCAGTTAATAATTTGAAAATCTTCAGCGTTCAAATAGCCAATGTAGTTGTACCAGTAGTTAAATTCAGAATGAATAAAATTAATAAAACTTTGGAAGAATTTACTTTGCTTTGCTACAATATAAAATACGGAATGTATTTTCATAAAGCAATGCAATGTCTTGATAAAAAAATTCCCTTTCTATTTTTTTTTTTTTTCACCAATTCAACAACTTTTCATCTGCATTTTAACACAACTTTTACAGTTAATTTCAATTAGTAGATAAAACTACTTAAATTTATTATGACTGATTTTTACATTAGTCTCGAAGTTTATCTTCGGTTTAGTGTAAAATAAAGAAGGCAGAAACTGATTAATTCAATTAATATTTGCACAGAAAAGGACATTTCATATGATGGGTTCTCCAGGTTATGTTTACATCATCTGGTGTTAAACAACAGCATTTTCTCAGGGTGAATCCTCAAAAGAAGATTGGCTAATTTCAGATTGATTTGTTTATATTCTAGAGTTGCCGCCAATTTGAACATTATTCCAGTTATATCGTGCCAACCAACTTCGAGAAGATATGGTGCTGCCTCACTGAATTGTCATGTCACAGGTCCTTGACCCAGAACAAATTAGAACAGAAACCATTTTGGTGTTATTTGTCTCAGAATGTTACCCAGATGAATATATAAAAAGTCTACCAAAATCAACTTAGTGGAACATCACCTAATTTGCATAAATTCAAAATGGCCACCTCTCATTGACGTTTCACCCTATTTCATGCTTATATTCAAGTTTTTTTGTATGATTAAAGGTTCCTTGCACACTGAAATAATGTCATGCCCTTGCTGTTGGTGTTAAGCAGTTATTTTAAGGCCATGATAAGGAAATAAATAGCTTATGTAGCATTTCATGTAATGTATTTCATACGATGCCAGCATCATTCTGCTATGAAATACATTGTATATTCTTTATGGTGGAAAGAAAGAAAAAACAGTATTAATACCAGTTAGAAAAAAGGACTGTCAGAAGTGTTGCCACTATTTGTGAACAGCATTATGAGACTTGGCCAAAACTGTCAAAACTAGAATGTAATTTGTTAATAACCTACATGCTGCCAATGCTGTCAAACATCAGGCATGCAGCACCAATTTCTACACAGGCAAGTCAATTCCTCACAAATTCCAAATTAAATGTCAAATGAGGTGTGGCACCACCTTCCTTCACTACCTTTAGATGTCCATATAAATAACTTGGCTGTGGACACAAATAACACAAAGTTCATATTCACACATACATAATTTGAAATATCAGTTCAGATATTAGTTATTTTGTGTAGTACTTAATTATCAAGGATTGAATCACAGATTACATATCAGATTCCATATAAGTGCCAAATACGGATATGTTCATATATTCATGAACATATATAAAATCATTGGCAACATGAATTAGGTTAACATCATCTGTGTGATCTTTATGAACGTGAATTTTCATTAGACCATTTAGCCTCTTCTGTGTCATGCTGGCTCAAAAGTATGTTTTCACTTTGAATACTGAATGATTGTTCACTGGTAGCATTTGTTGCTGGTATTACAAGAATTTTACTGTATAGAGATGCACCATTAGTAATCCTAAAATTAATTATGGAATTTCATGTTGGTGTGTTCAAGAACTATGTTGCTTTTTAATGTGTCTATTTGAGTTTTCAGTCTCTGTGCATTAATGTCTGAAGCATACAGATTTGTCATAATTGCAAACATCTGGTCATATTTTTTACCAGCAGCAGCCTTTAGCAACATATTCTATAAATTAATATACACTTTATAGCCTGGATGATCAAATCTATTGTCTTTAGCATTGATTATGAAATCTGCAGCTTCATAATAGATTTATCTGTAATGTTCCTGTGGGGTGCTGGGGTCATATGTAGGCCCTAATCCAGAGCGCTGGGGACCAGTTACCCCTAATACATTACATTTTGTATTCACTTTGTTCTAAAATTGATCAAATTCTGTGTCTGTCCATTTTGTTTTGAGTGTTATAATTGTTGGGCTAGCCATTCTCTGACTTTCTGCTGCTGACACTGGTGGACTTTGACATATTTACTACAATTATAACTGTGTTTTAGAATGTTTTCTGCCAATAAGACACCAAAGTCATGTACACATCTAATACTACTCTAATTCTACTGTGTATTTTAGAATCTCTAACATGATCAAAAGCCTCTTCAAAGACTTCATTTAAAACTTTAAAATTCACAATGACATTGTTCATAGTATCTGTCTTTACTGTCCATCTGGTTGGACAAAGGACCCTTGTGCCAGGAGAACCAGTAGTTAATGTTTTTTTTATCTTAGTAGTCATCAAGCAGACCAATGATGAGTTTCAATAGGTTCTCTGGCAAAGATAGAGTATGTCTTCAGACTACTACCTGACGCTTTCAAGTCAAGAGATTTGGGGTCATCAGTTTCAAATTATTTTGAGCGATGCACTAAACCCTCTTACCATCAGCTTTGAACTTTCTATGTGGTAACCTAAGTTTGAGAAAAGGTGGGGGCCCCAGCCCCCCTGTTCCTACCCCTATGTATGACATTAAGACATTGCCACATGAGTGTGAAATTTATCCAGCCTATGATCAGATGTCTTATCCTGATGTTGCATGTTCATTTCTGCCTGATTCAGCAGTCCTCTTGCTTCAGAATATCATTAAAGGAGCTGATGCTGGTGAAATCAGATGGGTAATGACATTTGATTGCAAAGTTTGGGTATAAATACTTAAATTACACTGTAAGGAAAAGGTGCTTGAAAACCTCATTTCATGAATGCTTTAATCATACTCTGCATAAACATGGGTTTTCATACAATAGGGAAGTAATAGTCAGACATATTTTATTTTGCTGTTGGTAGTAAATTCAGCTTTTAATTTGAAGCATTCAAAGCTGCTCATACAATCCTAAGAAATTAATAATCTAATTATGAGGCAAAAAAATAACAAAACAACCTACTATGTGGGACTGAGAGGTGTCATACCATAGACATTTTAAATATGGTACTTTGACATTCTTTAGTGTTGGAAGGTGATTTTTGGGTCTCATGTACCTGAGTGTCTATGCCGGGCAGCAGGTTTAAGACCCCTCACTACTTTTTGAAAAGAGCTGGGGATTGCCTCCCTGTGTGTTAATGGATTCTCCCTCTTCAATATGATCACCACTATGATTACATACAGCTTGCAATGATGTGCAAATTCAATTAAATTGTTAATGGGTTGTTAAACACAGTTTAAAAAAAATTCTAATTGGAAATTATTGTTCTCTCTCCTTTTTGAGAACTTGTTATAATTGTAGAATAATATGTGTTGTAGAGGATATCCCAGAAAAGGTGTAAAACAGACAGATATAATCAGAATACAAGCAAAGTTCTAAATTTCGACTTATTATTCTACTTTTATTGGTCATTGTTATGAGGAAGAGTACAAAATATGGGTATTAGCAATTTGAAAAGTTTCCCAATGGATTTATCATGTCCAAAAAACATAAAATAGACTCTAAGATTACTCAAATATGTCAAATAGGAGCCAAGCTATATAATTTTTAAGATTTGCCCTGCCATGTGTCGGCCATTTTGGATTTATGCAAATTACACATTGTTCCACTACTTGGATTTTGGTAGACTTTTACTATGTTGTTCCTTAGGCCCTTCTGAGACATTTTCTATGAGTTTTATTTCTGTTCTAATTTGTTCCGGGTTAGGCCATTTTTTGTCATATATTGACTGGACTACTTGCCATGCCTTCCTAGCCAGACTCTAGTGTATACAGCACCAAATAAAGACGATTATTGTGCATTGTATACGCTGAGTCTACAGTCCTTCTTGCCTCCCAAATCACATAGGTAGATTAGGTAGCTAGGTTAAGGCCCCAGCTCACAGTCGCCAGTGAGTATAGTTCCATATTCCCATTCATGTCCCCCATAGGCCGGATTACGGCAGAAGTACAAAACCTGTGTAACAGCAGTTCGTTTTGAACTACTTTGCGTACTTGGAGTTGCATCCCATACATCAACCATTTCCAAGATATATGATATTAAGACGGGCCCTGGGCCTGATATAATGTCATGTACAGTCATAATATGATATTTGAGAAGTGAAATTGTGAAATGGTGTTTTTACGACCCTTTCAGCAACTATGGCCATATCAGGTTGACTTTATAGCTTTTTTACCAGTGTGAAAGTAACACTGCCGGCAGTGGGAGTCGAACCCACCACCTCCCGTCCTCCACTTATGTAACCAACAAAGGAACAGATCCTACAGACTACCAACTGTGCTAGTGGGGCCGGTTTATATTTGAGAAGACCACGATAATTAAAAGCACGTATTCATCTAAACATTGTTCTGCAAGAAATTTGATTTTTAGTATCAGATATTTACATAAGGGACAGACCATTATGCAATGGGGGGTGGGGTGGGGTAATAGAGGAAAGTGGGAAACAAAAAATGGTGCTCAACATATAGCAAAGATGGGATAAAAATTAAACAAAACAATCATTGCAAATTAATGGGGTAGTTGAAATTATCTTTTGATTTATATTTAATTTGGTATATGAACAAACTTTTGGTGGGCAGTTGATCAAAAACAAATATTAGGGATAAATTTATTGAAGGCCAATACCTAACTGCCTAACATGACTATCTCAGGGGATAAGAATAACTACAGATTCAGAAATGACAGTATACAATAGTTGTCTCTATTGGGTGTACACAACATATACATAGAGTCAGACTAGGCAAGGCATGGCATTGTGTACTGGTGGGCGTAGATAACTGCAATGGAACTCTCCGGCCTAGGGCCGCACCTCAGATAATGCCGGGTGGCAGCAGACTCAGATTAGTGACAGGACTGATGTGAAGTAGACTGGCATCTGAGTACTGCACGCCGAGGCTGCGGTTGTAGCCTGGTTATGTAGGTACGTGTTTGGATCCTTAATGAGGTTGATCTCCTCTGCTCACCTCACCTTTTGCTGACAGTGACAACTTTGAATTTTTTTGTAAGACTTTGTACTCATTTGATCTTTTGGCCAGAGGGATGTGTGCAATTGGAAGGAGCCAGAGGGATGTGTACAATTGCTTGTTGGTTGAAGAGTTGTCAGCCAGGCAGGGATGGTTTGCCATTGTTGGTCTTCTGTCTAGGATGTTTGTTTGGCTGCAAACTGCTCGGGAGGCTTCTTCAGAAACTGCAGCTCTGGAGACGAGATGGACTGCAGTGGGGGGCAAGAGGTCCTCTCCCTCTACCTCGATGTCTGCAGTGTTCACATTCTTAGTCAGTCTTTTCAAGGACCTCATAATGGGTGCTGTAACCCAGACAAAGTCTTTGTAAGGTGACCTCAGGTTTAGAGCTTGTGATGAGTGTGTAGAGTGGTAATATGATGAGCCCTGTAGGCCGGTTATTAGTTGTAGACAGCGGTTTTCACAGGTGGTCTTCTGAAAGATGCATTGAGGTGGGAAAGTGATATGGAGAGGACATGGCTCATGCTGAGATAGGAAGCCCCTGGACTGGCTGCCACTTCTGCTAAATCATTGCCCTTCATAGGACGATTGCTGATGGCGAGGGACTGCATATTGATTAGTGTGGAGGTGACGAGGTGGGCATTCTCCTTGGGCTCATATATTGTCAGGGCCTGTAGTGAGGACCTTGGATCTGTGTTTATAATGACAGGGCTGGTAGAGTGTGTTTCGGCATGCTGTGAGGCATGTAATATGGAGCAGCCATCCAAGAGGCATCACAGATATTGTTCCCCAAAGGTGAGGAAAAGGCGCCGGCGTGTGAGGTTGTGGTTTGTATACTGCCATCGGCGTTATATGCTATGGCACTGGGCGGGATTCAAACCTGTGAAGAGGAGGTGGCATCTGCTGGTAGTTCTTCTACACTGTAGATGTGTGCTGGATGCAGTGCTAATGGGGATGGAGATTTGAAGGAAGGGTCTCTCCTGTTTGGACAAGGTGCCCCAAGACATCCTTTGTCATGTATGGCCAAGGATGATGTTGAGGCGGAGAGACATCTTTGTCTGAGGTAGTTGGTTTCTAGTTGAGCCGTGGGCAGGAGTGTCCTTGTAGGGTGAGGTGCATTCTGTTGTCATTCTGGTGCATGTGGTATTTCGGTGTTGATCCTTGGAAGTGGACTAGTGAATTCAATATGAAAGTATATTCTTGACATTGAAATTCATACATTTAAAGCCTGAATCTTCTTGAACAAAAATAATAAAAAACTTCACCTGAAATGTGTCCAAGATCTTCGCCTGCAATGTGTCCCGACCGTTGGTCGGTACTATTACAACATATATATATATATATATATATATATATATATATATATATATATATATATATATATATATATATATATATATATAATATATATATATATATATATATATATATATATATATATATATATATATATATATATATATATATATAAAGATTCCAATATAGCAATGCAATGTAGACTGCCTGTAAACATGTATACTGTAATATTGTTTCCTTCGTAGAAAGTTACCAAACCACTTTACAAGGTATCCAGTTAAATTATATAAATCTAACAAATTATGATAGTATTGCACTATTGATTTATCTGTATTCATCTATTCAATGATTTATTTATCTTTTTTGGGGACACACTGGGTATGGGAAATGATCAACATGTTGAAAGGTGACCATTTGCAACTAGGATCTCCAATGTTTAGGGAGAAATACCAGCTTTAGTTTCAGGAGCCTGGTACATTTGATGAAGACCCATCTCCCCAGTGATTACTATTGCAAACAGGTTGTATCGATACAATGGAACATGTTATGGTTGGTTTAAATGTTTTTTGGATGGTAGGTTTATGAATTTTAGATAAAATTATCTACAAATTAACTTGGTTTGAAATCCATTTCCATATCCCAGTCCTTCAATTTTTGTAAAGAATACTTGCCAATTTCACACATTTTAATTTTTTCAATCATTATATTATCCAACAAAACATGGACAGTTGATTATATTTGTGCTGTGGTGGCCAGGGTAAAGCCATCAACAACAGAGCTATGAACGACAATAGAGCTGGTTAGTCAATATGATTAAGCATTGGTGGTTCATGATTCATGTTGCCTGAATTATCACAAGCCCTACAGAATGTTACAAAATGAAATAAAAATCATTACAGTTGACTGTGTAATAGTGTCTTGTTAATGATAGTGTAAATTGTATTGTAATTTCTGTGCCCCCACGTCAGGAATTACTCCTCCTTATGCAATCATAAACTGAGGCACATCTCTATGTTCCAATTTGGCAAAAATCTTGTATATATCAGGTATGCATTCTCCTCATATGTGATTAGATGAACATAAATTTATATTATGATATAACTGATGAGCATGTTATTTTCTTTAAAATTTGGGTATGATAGTTAATGTATAAAACTGATGAAAAGCGGATGAAAGTGGACTGGTGTACGGAGTGAGTTCGGAAGTCTGCAGAAGAGATGTGAATGGCCGCACTGGCTTTGTTGCACATGCTGATTATGTCAGGAACGAAAACGCTTTCTTCAAATCTCATGCTGAATTGGTTCGGAAGGTGTGTGTTGTTGTCCGCAAGGTGGTTTCAAAGCGGAAAAGGGATGAATAAGAAGCGAATAATAAAGGGAGGTGGTCAGGATTGAATGCGAACAGAAATCTGAATAAAAATGAATGAAGACGAATATAAACTGATGACTTGCAGATGAGTTCAGAAAATTTAACAGACAGGCATGGAATAAACAGAAAGAGAGTGCATGGAAACATATAAAGTAAGGAGTCATTGCGGCCAACATCAGCACAAAGAAAGGACGTACTGCAGAGAAGTGCGAATGGTGGTGCTGATGTCATAGATGAGATATAAAAAAGCTTTCAAGCACCTTTGCCATCATTTGCACAAGGTGCTCTAAGCAGAAAGATGTTGAATACAGAAATGCTATATTTAGGGCACAGTTGGGGTTATAATTTGCACAACTTACATGTTATTGCCAACCGAAGAAGAAGGGCAAGAAGAAGGTTTTGGACCAGACCTTGGCTTTCTGCTCAGAGGAGGAAAGGGTTTGGGTTATATGACCCATGCAGGAGATGAGAAATGAGGACTCTTTTACTGAGTTCCTGAGGATGCCTCCACAAATGTTTGATGAGATTCTGACCAGAATTCGTCACAGAATTTAGAAGAATACAACATGGTTCAGAGACCCCTTGGACCCTGGGATAAAACTTGCCATTACACTCAGACACCTTGCCTCAGGGACCAAGTACAGATGTATGTGATATGGTTGGAGAGTAGCCCACAAAACCATCTCAGTGGTTGTCATAGAGGTAAATATGAAAGCCAATTGAATTTGATTTATGTTCTTTGCAGTTTTCATGAGACAAAACTGTATTGTTTATTACGGACATGTACTTATGAATGTTTTCCATTTTGTCTTTTCAGATGTGTTTGTTTGTTTGTTTGTTTGGGATTTTACATCACTTTCAACATTATTTCAGTCATTTCGTGATGAGACCTACTTGTAGCAGATATAGTGCTGCCTCACTGAATTGTCATGCTGCAGGTCCTTGACATGACAACCCACCTGGTCACAGATTTACAGGGACAACGGGTTAACCCTTTAGGCACGGGCCTCAGCTCATATGGGAAAGTATATCATGAGTTCAACCTCAGCACAGCCGGTGTTCGAATCCACTACCTTTGGAACACCACAGAGGAACTGGTGAACTGATGTTTTAACCAACTGTGCCACGTCCAATGGCCTTTTTAGATGTGTCAAGCCATCATTGATGAATACAAGGGGGAACTGATGACAGTGCCTGTAACAACACAAGAGTGGCAGGACATAGCTGATGGATTTTGGGAGAAATGGAACTTTCCGTATACACTTAGAGCCATAGATGGGAAACACATTGCCTGTAAATGCCCGCTGGTTCTGATTCCACATACTACAACTACAAAATGTTCTAGATCTACTCAGTGTGCTTCTTGCTCTGGTGGAAAGTGATTACAAGCTCATATGGATAGACCTTGGAGCAAAAGGAGCAACCTCTGATACCCAGCTATGGAATGCAAGTGACCTCCATACAGCCCTTGAGAACAATGACCTCCACTTGCCTTCTCCACTACCCGATGACACTCAGTCTGTACCTTACTTCATCATACTTCATCAATAGGTGATGATGCCTTGACTTAACGTCCTACATGATCAATCCTTTTGGACACAGGGGTTTATCACATGAAGAAAGGGTTTACAATAACAGACTGTCTAGGGCTTCAAGGATAGTGGAGAACGCATTTGGTATCTTGGCTAACAGATTTCAAGTCCTGACGAGCACCATGCAACACATCCTAGGTACCATCCAAATGAATGTCACAACATATATGATACTTCACAATCTGATGCGATCCAGGTATCCCAGGAGGCAGAACAACCTTCTGGACCGTGAGGACAGGAACATGAACCTTGTGCTAGGCATTTGGAGACAGGGCAGAGATCTGGGGGACACTGTCAGAATTCAAGGGCACAACAGATCCAACAGAGAAGGCAAACTATTCCGCAACCTCCTGAAACATTGGGTTAATTCCCCAGCTGGTTCTGTCCCATGGCAGAATAGAATGGTGTGAAAATATCAAAGACTGTACATATCTAGAGACTTTACCTGTGATAGTATAGTTTGATTTGATTTAATTATTGTAAATTGTAAATTTATACTTAATTAAAATGTTATCTTGTGACTCGACAGTGATGCAAGAAAAAATTAATATTATGTTTTGTTTCCTTATCTTTATTGATTTGTTTTGGGGTTTTTCATCACTTTGAACATTTTTTCAGTCATTTCGTTATGAGACCTACTTGTAGTAGATATAGTGCTGCCTCACTGAATTGTCCTTGACATGACAACTCCCCCGGTCACAGATTTACAAGGACAACGGGTCAACCCTTTGGCACGGACCTCAGCTCATGTGTATCTTTATTGAAAGTAATTTAAAAAATGGTAATAGGTTTATATGAGAAAGCAAACTTTTCCCCTCAATAAGGAAAAAATTTAAAATTATAAGCCCTATAATAATAATGCCCACTTCCCTTACATGTTTGGTAAAAAGTGATAAGTAAAACAAGTTAAAGGAGAAATGAAAAGTTCTTTCTTCTTTTACAAAGATGGCCACTTCCCAGATGTAGTATCTTGTTTATAGTATTTTACTTCTGAAACTAATAAATTTATGATTTTTATAAGGGTATTTAAGTTTTATTTTTACTAAAGATTGAATTTTCACTGGCCAACTTTTTAATATGGATTGTTTATTTCAAGATTATAGTTTGAATTTTGAGAGACACTTATTAAAAGTTACTAAAATATAAAGGTCAATGATATAAACTCAAGTAAAAATATGTTGCCTGAGTGTCAACAAGCAACTCATAAGTCATAAAGTCACTAATATGGGAACCAAGGTGAACCAATAGCAAGATCACATGCTCTTATCAGTGGTGAATTTGAAATCAGCCAAAACCACATCTCCTCTCTGATCACGTCCATGCTTTATAGCTCAAGTGAGACTTTAACTTGCAGAGCTTTAGGAGTGGGAAAATGTCTGTCTGTCCTTCCGTCCATCTGTCTGTCAACATCTCTTCTTCAAATCTTCTTCTCCAAAACTACCAGTAATATATATTTCATATAGAGGTAGATATACAGGTGAAGATTCAGATTCCTTCAAATATTAGTGATATCACTATTGACCTTTTTTGTGTACATGCCACATCACAACCATTAGAAGTGAATAAAAAGCACTTCATATCTGTTATATAATAAATACTATGTTTAGAAATCTTCTCCTCCCACACTACTAGTAATATATGTTTCATATTTTATACAGAGGTAAATAGAGAGTTGAAGATTCAGATTCCTTCAAATCTAAGTGTAGTGACCTTGACGTCACAACTTTTATAAGGAGCATATCTCAGCAACCACTTATAAGAGGAAATTAAAACTTGGTATACAGAAATGTCTCTGGTCAGAGCTGTACCTCGTCATACTTTCTTAGTCATGTGACTGTTGACCTTGACACATTGACCTTGAATTCAAAATTTGTGTGCATGCAAAGTCTCACAACCATTAAAAGTGAATAAAAAGCACTTCATATATCAACACTATATCAAACACCATATTTATTTTTTGACAGATTTGAACTTTGACCTTGATACTTTGACCATGACCTTTGTATTATTGTGCAGCCATATCTCATGAACAATGAACTGGAGATACTAGGCATGCATGATAAACACAAAATGTCGTCAGTGTTCGCCAAAAGATTTTTACCCACATCAGACAATATGTCCATCATTCAGTCAACCTGCCTCACAAATTTATCTTGAACATCAGACATTTCAAAGTATATGCCTTTTAATCAACCGTCACAAGTTAGAGTTGGACTGGAACCCTATCGTAGTTGTGAATTTGTAACAGCAAAGAATAGGGTAGGCATCCAGAGAAATAAAAGTATGAAGCACCCAGTGTTTCTTGAGAGGTGCATGATTACTGTGCATATCCTATAAATGGGTGAAAAGCAACTGGATGGGTGAAAAGCAATATATATATACACACACACACACACATACACACACACACATATATATATATATATATATATATATATATATATATATATATATATATATATATATATATATATATATATATATATATATATATATATATATATATATATATATATATATATATATATATATATATATATATAAAATGGAAACATTGACTAACATGTCCAAAGAGAAAGTGTCAAGATTTGAAAAAAAGTTGCTGTGTGAGATGGACAATTCTTGTCCAAATATATAAGGACCATCAAGGACCTCTCATTGAAATGGGATTGTGCAGCAGGCAAATAATGTCACTAATTATTGGAGGATTGTTCTAATTGTTTCACGTAAATGTAGAACAGGGAAACAACGAATACATATTTTCAATGATGGGACCGAAATTCTGGTCAAAGCCTAAGGGCACCTGCGAGGTGGTTTACTGTCCCAATTTTGGGCAGTTATTAGTGTATATTTCTGAGATATTAGCTGTGCTAAAATTGAATTTGGGGATTAGTCATCAATCACACTATGTGATGTTGCTTTTGGTTCACCACGTTGCCCTCTGGTGAAATTTGTTGATTCGAGACCAGTCTCGACCTCAGTTTTATTTTGCAAGTTAATATGATGGTTTGTATATTATGAATAGAGTTCTAACTTATTTGTTGTGAGAAATAATTAAGATATGAAATATTGCCTATAATATGTATACATTTCTGTATTAGGGCTCAGTTTTTCAACATCACTTATTTCATTATATTGACCTAGTTATATAACAAAAATATAACACAATCAAATATATAGCTAATGGATTTCATAAAAATGTAGAGTATATTAGGGATTTTACAATCAGGCTTCTTTAAAACCTGGAAACATGATGGGCTTTGCGTGATATTCATGGGAACAGTGGATTTCAAGCTCATTTTTCTCTGTGGGATTAGTTATCAATAAACATACAATTTTGTTGTTTAAAACAGTACATTAGTAACATCAGTCATGATCAATACTATATGTATGTCAAAATGTTTCAGTTGCTCGGGGTTCATGGTTTGAGTATGTCTTAGACTGGTGGAAAAGGGGCAAAGGAGAAGAAAATTTCCTATTTGTAAAATATATAGATTTTAAAAAAGTGAGTTTCTTCCATGATGATATTTTGCATGGTTACAACTGCTAGACATGTACAGGACAAATTAATAACATTGAATTATATTGCAGGACACTCTCTGTGAATTGAAGAGGATAGCACATTTTATTGGATATGACAAATCAGATGAGTACTTGCAAAGAATAGTGGATGCATGCTCATTTCAAAATATGAAAACAGCAGATGTCATAACAATGACTGAACTGATGAAATGCTATGAAAATGAAGAAATTGTACCCAGTGATGAAAACATTTTTGTAAAAAAAGGTATGAATATGGGCATTTATCAAATTTCTGCCTTTAAAAAAGATGACATCGACTTTCATCTTGAAACTTCTCAAAGTTTTTGCTGTACTAAAAAATGTGAGTTTTAAGCTCTGGTGTAATGAGCAATTTTTGGAGGAAGATTTATTAATTGTTCATGTTACACATCGACATATTCAGAAAAGAGTGGAGTTCATAGACATTATGTTTTCAATTCTGCTCAATTTACAATTTTGGAATTTCTTTTTTAAGCTCTTTTTATATATACCTTATTTCATTTATTAGTATCAATCATAGATGAGTTGGGAAAATCATTAAGAAAAGTTTCTTTTCTATGCATCGTTCAGGAAAGGTGGGACAGTGGAGGGAATACTTTTCAGATGACCAGCTGAAGGAAATAGGAATGATTTATGACAGTAAATTTAAAGATAGTGGACTTTCCTTTGATTTTGACTGAAACTCAATATCTAATTTCCTTGTGTCAATATAGTACAATAATGTAATTTTACGATACAATATCTTTATAAATTGTATGAGTGTCCATTTGATCTGATGTATTTGATACAATTATGTTCTTATAATTAATACATCAATGTAAAAAAACATAGCTGGCTGCAAGGAATGTAACATGAATGTTTTTACAAATATTAAAATTTTATCACAAGAAAAGTACAATTTCTGTCCTGTATTTAAGGAAAGGGGAATATAGCACTCCAATACACTGTTGTGAGATAACTCAAAAATCTTATACAAAAGATGACAACATCCAAAATGTCACATGTACCCTCAAAACCAACTCACAAAAGAATCATTAACATTGTAAATGTTAATCATAAAAAAGAGAGTAGAAAAAAGATGTTGAGAAACAAATCAGAAAACCTCATATGCACACATTGCTAAAACACATATTGATACCATCGCATCTCAAATTGGCACCAGAGGGCGCAAGGTGAACCTATCACGTTCAGTCTACCCCCTGAGCGGTTGATCCACTTACGAATTCCACTCCTGCATCCCAGATTGCAACACTCTCCCACCAAAACGTTGCATGTTGTCATGGAGTCTGTGGACAATATTCCCATTCCAAAGTCTATGTTTTTCAGCCTAACATCTGAGTGAAGAAGTTAGTGTCTGAGGTTAGTCATGATGTCACAAAAGATTCTATTTTTAATTGGTATCTTTTTGCTTCAGTGCCATTTATGGCTTTCGTGCGGGGGCAAGTCCAATTCCAAATTTTATGGAGGGTGTCTAGGGTATTTCGTGATCTTTGTTGTGTTCAAAATTAGATTGTGACACCTAGGATGTCAAAGTGTCTGCAATATTATGAAAAATTCACATTTTCAAATCATGTGTTTGAAAGACAATTATGTTTTATTGCAAAAGCCCAATCACCTGAAGCCTGGACATGGATTTTGATTAATAATGAAAAACATTTATCCCAAATGTTTTATTCCAAATATTTGTATCACCCTCAAAGATCCAAGAAGACACTTCTTATAAAGGTAAATCCTTGTCTCTTTTGGATACAATAATATTTGGATCAGATCTCAGTTCATGTGTTATAATGGCTGAGACATGTTATAATTGTTATATATGATAAATGTGTGCCTACAGATGTACATCTGCAATAATGTACAACAGATACTGATGGCTGCAAACAGGATCGATATGTATGAGAACTCTATCTGATTGGTCAATATACCATGCCACCATGAGTGAAAAATTATTTTTCTACACCCCTTTGAAAATGATATAATTTCAGAAAAACACAAATTGTTCACGCTTCTACGTTTTTATCATTAAATCCTCATTTTTGTCAACTTGCATATTGATCTGATCAATTTTCAGGTATCTTACACCCCAGATATCCTTGTATATCAAGTACATTATTGATGCTTTTAACAAGCTGCTAATTAACAAGCTGCTAATTTCGTTGAATCAAGTCAAGATCTTTTGTTATGACAAAATGTAGTCCCAGTGGGTCTTCTGAAGCATTAATTAGATTATTCATGGGGTTATGTTAGAGGAAAATAAATATTCAGTGAACGCACATATGTTTTGGCTTAGGTATTGTAATAACGTGACTGATATCAGCATATCAGTGAGTCAGCTGCCAAGACATTGTTCGGTGTGAGGTAGCAACTGAGGTACACACCACCTTGACTCACCGTGACTCCAGTAACATCAAATCCTATCCTTCCTATACAGCTGATTGGATACAAACTGATATAATGGCAATGCAAATATCTGTAACAGGCCAATTTTTTTAACATTGAAATGTAACATATTTTCCCTTGATTGATTTAACAAAACTGAGTATTTATTCCATACTATATAAAAGAAAATCATGAACCTGACCGACCAATCATGAACCTGCGATCTCGCTTTCACTTTCACTTCACCATGTTGCCTTCTGACGAATTTGTTCGATTTTGGTTCACCTCCCTGCTCTCTGGTGGAATTTGTCATTAGCTACCAGCCTCTTACTGCACTGATCGGTAGCAGAATCCAAACATTTTCATGTTTTACAAAATGTTGTACAATCACCACTTCCTGGCACACCCAGACAGGTGATCTAGGGGGTTTGTGAAACATGCAGGGTTACTTCTGTCTCAATCTACGAAAGGTTAGGTTGGCATGATAGAGTCATCTGGTTTTTAAAATATACACAACATCTAATTGGTAAACTCTTTTATCCCATGTAGACTTCCTGTAAAAACAGTTGCGTCTGCAATTGCCCTGTGTGGCCAATGTATGAGGGTGTGTTCTATAACCTCCTTTTAATCCTAATATAAAGCCTCCTTAAAAACAAAATGTCTGATTGGTCAGTATCTTCTCAAGTAAACAAAATGTCTAATTGGTTAATATTACATATTAATCATCATTATTATCATTTGAATTTCCCTACCATGTGCTCGATACACAACATGGGAAAAACATATATTTTTTGTTTTCATATAGTAAGAATAATCATGATTTTTTTAAGAAACTTTAGATATAGTTATTATAATACATAAAATATGAACTACCACTTAAACAGTTGGGTTTTTCAGAAAATGCAAACAGGATTTTCCATAAAAAGTGTAAATCACAACCTATCACAGCCTGCTTGAATGGTGCCTTGGAACACTATATTTTTCACTCCTGATTGTCACAAGATCTTTGAAAACTGCTTACATCTAAAGATCGTCTACTTTATATGAATGAAGAGTAATATAGATAAAATGTTCACTGCATTACTTTGCATTACATCGGTAGTATTCACTCACTACCTCTACCATTATTGCCCTGTATTTGATACCATTCCAAATTTGGAATTCCCCAAGTTATAAATAATTGCCTTGCTCACCAAAATATCACCCAATCCAAATTGACAAACGTCAGGTTATAAACTGTAATCAGGTGCCTAACCCAGATACTGACCAATCAGTACAATTGCCAGTACAAAACAAATCTATTTGTTTTCTTTCACCAATCGGTCGACAGCCAGATTTCTATGAATACCAATGACTTGCAACCGATCCCGAGCGCAGCTTTAGACCTTTGGAGGCAGGGATTGATATGAGAAAGACGTCCTAATATAGAGGGTACCCACATGAATTGTGTTGAGTCGAACGATGACATTTGGTCACGTGACCACACCTGGCGTTATTTTACAGTGATGAGATAAAACTGTAGTTCCGCTGTCTTTACATGCAGAGCCTGGTATATACCCAGGATCTGCTGAGGAAAGTACAATTGAGCCGTGAAAACAGATAAACGTTAAACGTTTTGGAATGCAATGAAATACAAGATGACGTGCTTAGCTGCATAAGTTCGAGATAGCTGCACAGATGAGAATAGCTAAAACAATGATAGATAGCTTCATAAGTGAGATAGATAGATAGCTACAACGGTGAGAGAAAGCTACACAAAATGAGAGATGGATTCACGTCCCAGCCGAAGACACTTGTCAATTTGAAAAAATTCCCAGCCGAAGACACTTGTCAATTTGAAAAATTGTGGTCGTTGTCCCAATTTCAGAAACATCGTGATCATCCCAAAATTGTATTGCATGTTGTCTAAATGCATAAATTGCATGTTGTCTAAATGGTCTAATAGGCCTAAAGAAAAGATTGGTGAAAGCTTATTGAGACAGGACGAAGAGCACCAATCTGTGACCCTAAAGTTCGGCTATCTCACTATGAAATTTTGGCACTCAAGCGGAACACATCTAGGTCACTACTGGCAGAGCTCTATGAGAAAATACAGGCTCTGAAATAGTTTAGTACAATCGGTGACGAATCCAACATGGGTGAGGAACCTGGTCACACAAAAAATATGCATTCAATGGTCATGGAGAAGGCAAATAAAATGGCCGAAGAGATGAAAGAAATGTTGGGAAGTCCTGATTCAAGATGGACAGTCATCACAGATCGCAATGGCGCCAAAATGAGATGTGTGTGAACTTTGTTACTTATTCACTGTTCACAGTTCATTATTCAGATTTTTTTCTAAATTTATTGTACACTATGTCAACATGTCAGATTTCAAATATTATGTCCCAAATATCACCGTGCTAGATTTTGTGCCAAATTATGTGAAAGGAAATTATAATAATTATAAAAACGAAAAATAGTATTTAAACATGGGGGAAAAAACAAGTGCAGGTCAATTCAAAGATCACCAAATTTTGCATGCTGGTTAAGGGGGGTCCCATGATGTTATTTATGAAGCGATTCCCCGGCGCATTTAACGGTAGCAAGATGGCGCCACTCAAAACTTTTAGTACTTTAAGATTTAAATAATATAAATCCTATTTTTCCAAGTAAAAAATGACTGGCGCAGGTCAATTCAAAGGTCACCAAATTTTGCATGCGGGTTGAGGGGGGTCCCATGATGTTATTTATGAAGCGATTCCCCGGCGCATTTAACGGTAGCAAGATGGCGCCACTCAAAACTTTTAGTACTTTAAGATTTAAATAATATAAATCCTATTTTTCCAAGTAAAAAATGACTGGCGCAGGTCAATTCAAAGGTCACCAAATTTTGCATACAGGTTGAGGGGGGTCCCATGATGTTATTTATGAAGCGATTCCCCGGCGCATTTAACGGTAGCACGATGGCGCCACTCAAAACTTTTAGTATTTTAAGATTTATATAATATAAATCCTATTTTTCCAAGTAAAAAATGACTGGCGCAGGTCAATTCAAAGGTCACCAAATTTTGCATACGGGTTGAGGGGGGTCCCATGATGTTATTTATGAAGCGATTCCCCAGCGCATTTGACGGTAGCAAGATGGCGCCACTCAAAACTTTTAGTTTTTTAAAATTTAAATGAAATAAATCTTATTATTCCAAGTAAAAAATGACTGGCGCAGGTCAATTCAAAGGTCACCAAATTTTGCATGCGGGTTAAGGGGGGTCCCATGATGTAATTTATGAAGCGATTCCCCGGCGCATTTAACGATGGCTAGATGGAGGCACTCAAAACTTTTAGTACTTTAAGATTTAAATAATATAAATCCTATTTTTCCAAGTAAAAAATGACTAGCGCACGTCAATTCAAAGGTCACCAAATTTTGCACATGGGTTGAGGGGGGTCCCATGATGTTATTTATGAAGCGATTCCCCGGCGCATTTAACGGTAGCAAGATGGCGCCACTCAAAACTTTTAGTATTTTAAGATTTAAATAATATAAATTCTATTTTTCCAAGTAAAAAATGACTGGCGCAGGTCAATTCAAAGGTCACCAAATTTTGCATACGGGTTGAGGGGGGTCCCATGATGTTATTTATGAAGCGATTCCCCGGCGCATTTAACGGTAGCAAGATGGCGCCACTCAAAACTTTTAGTTTTTTAAAATTTAAATGAAATAAATTTTATTATTCCAAGTAAAAAATGACTGGCGCAGGTCAATTCAAAGGTCACCAAATTTTGCATACATGTTGAGGGGGGTCCCATGATGTCATTTATGAAGCGATTCCCCGGCGCATTTAACGGTAGCAAGATGGCGCCACTCAAAACTTTTAGTACTTTAAGATTTAAATAATATAAATCCTATTTTTCCAAGTAAAAAATGACTGGCGCAGGTCAATTCAAAGGTCACCAAATTTTGCATGCGGGTTGAGGGGGGTCCCATGATGTTATTTATGAAGCGATTCCCCGGCGCATTTAACGGTAGCAAGATGGCGCCACTCAAAACTTTTAGTTTTTTAAAATTTAAATAAAATAAATCTTATTATTCCAAGTAAAAAATGACTGGCGCAGGTCAATTCAAAGGTCACCAAATTTTGTATGTGGGTTAAGGGGGTTACCTTGATGTTATTTATGAAGCGATTCCCCGGCGCATTTAACGGTAGCAAGATAGCGCCACTCAAAACTTTTAGTTTTTTAAAATTTAAATAAAATAAATCTTATTATTCAAAGTAAAAAATGACTGGCGCAGGTCAATTCAAAGGTCACCAAATTTTGCATGCGGGTTGAAGGGGGTCCCATGATGTTATTTATGAAGCGATTCCCCGGCGCATTTAACGGTAGCACGATGGCGCCACTCAAAACTTTTAGTATTTTAAGATTTAAATAATATAAATCCTATTTTTCCAAGTAAAAAATGACTGGCGCAGGTCAATTCAAAGGTCACCAAATTTTGCATACGGGTTGAAGGGGTCCCATAATGTTATTTATGAAGCGATTTTCCGGCGCATTTAACGGTAGCAAGATGGCGGCACTCAAAACTTTTAGTTTTTTAAAATTTAAATAAAATAAATCTTATTATTCCAAGTAAAAAATGACTGGTGCAGGTCAATTCAAAGGTCACCAAATTTTGTTTGTGGGTTAAGGGGGTTACCTTGATGTTATTTATGAAGCGATTCCCCGGCGCATTTAACGGTAGCAAGATAGCGCCACTCAAAACTTTTAGTATTTTAAGATTTAAATAATATAAATCCTATTTTTCCAAGTAAAAAATGACTGGCGCAGGTCAATTCAAAGGTCACCAAATTTTGCATGCGGGTTGAGGGGGGTCCCATGATGTTATTTATGAAGCGATTCCCCGGCGCATTCAACGGTAGCAAGATGGCGCCACTCAAAACTTTTAGTATTTTAAGATTTAAATAATATAAATCCTATTTTTCCAAGTAAAAAATGACTGGCGCAAGTCAATTCAAAGGTCACCAAATTTTGCATACCGGTTGAGGGGGGTCCTTTGAATTGACCTGCGCCAGTCATTTTTTACTTGGAAAAATAGGATTTATATTATTTAAATCTTAAAGTACTAAAAGTTTTGAGTGCCGCCATCTAGCCATCGTTAAATGCGCCGGGTAATCGCTTCATAAATTACATCATGGGACCCCCCTCAACCTGTATGCAAAATTTGGTGACCTTTGAATTGACCTGCGCTAGTCATTTTTTACTTGGAAAAATAGGATTTATATTATTTAAATCTTAAAGTACTAAAAGTTTTGAGTGGCGCCATCTAGCCACCGTTAAATGCGCCGGGGAATCGCTTCATAAATAACATCAAGGTAACCCCCTTAACCCACATACAAAATTTGGTGACCTTTGAATTGACCTGCGCCAGTCATTTTTTACTTTGAATAATAAGATTTATTTTATTTAAATTTTAAAAAACTAAAAGTTTTGAGTGGCGCCATCTTGCTACCGTTAAATGCGCCGGGGAATCGCTTCATAAATAACATCATGGGACCCCCCTAAACCCGCATGCAAAATTTGGTGACCTTTGAATTGACCTGCGCCAGTCATTTTTTACTTGGAAAAATAGGATTTATATTATTTAAATCTTAAAATACTAAAAGTTTTGAGTGGCGCTATCTTGCTACCGTTAAATGCGCCGGGGAATCACTTCATAAATAACATTATGGGAACCCCCTCAACCCGCATGCAAAATTTGGTGACCTTTGAATTGACCTGCGCCAGTCATTTTTTACTTGGAAAAATAGGATTTATATTATTTAAATCTTAAAGTACTAAAAGTTTTGAGTGCCGCCATCTAGCCATCGTTGAATGCGCTGGGGAATCGCTTCATAAATTACATCATGGGACCCCCCTTAACCCGCATGCAAAATTTGGTGACCTTTGAATTGACCTGCGCCAGTCATTTTTTACTTGGAATAATAAGATTTATTTCATTTAAATTTTACAAAGCTAAAAGTTTTGAGTGGCGCCATCTTGCTACCGTCAAATGCGCCGGGGAATCGCTTCATAAATAACATCATGGGACCCCCCTCAACCCGTATGCAAAATTTGGTGACCTTTGAATTGACCTGCGCCAGTCATTTTTTACTTGGAAAAATAGGATTTATATTATTTAAATCTTAAAATACTAAAAGTTTTGAGTGGCGCCATCTTGCTACCGTTAAATGCGCCGGGGAATCGCTTCATAAATAACATCATGGGACCCCCCTTAACCCGTATGCAAAATTTGGTGACCTTTGAATTGACCTGCGCCAGTCATTTTTTACTTGGAAAAATAGGATTTATATTATTTAAATCTTAAAATACTAAAAGTTTTGAGTGGCGCTATCTTGCTACCGTTAAATGCGCCGGGGAATCACTTCATAAATAACATCATGGGACCCCCCTCAACCCGTATGCAAAATTTGGTGACCTTTGAATTGACCTGCGCTAGTCATTTTTTACTTGGAAAAATAGGATTTATATTATTTAAATCTTAAAGTACTAAAAGTTTTGAGTGCCGCCATCTAGCCATCGTTAAATGCGCCGGGGAATCGCTTCATAAATTACATCATGGGACCCCCCTTAACCCGCATGCAAAATTTGGTGACCTTTGAATTGACCTGCGCCAGTCATTTTTTACTTGGAATAATAAGATTTATTTCATTTAAATTTTAAAAAACTAAAAGTTTTGAGTGGCGCCATCTTGCTACCGTCAAATGCGCTGGGAATTCGCTTCATAAATAACATCATGGGACCCCCCTCAACCCGTATGCAAAATTTGGTGACCTTTGAATTGACCTGCGCCAGTCATTTTTTACTTGGAAAAATAGGATTTATATTATTTAAATCTTAAAGTACTAAAAGTTTTGAGTGGCGCCATCTTGCTACCGTTAAATGCGCCGGGGAATCGCCTCATAAATAACATCATGGGACCCCCCTCAACCCGCATGCAAAATTTAGTGACCTTTGAATTGACCTGCGCCAGTCATTTTTTACTTGGAAAAATAGGATTTATATTATTTAAATCTTAAAATACTAAAAGTTTTGAGTGGCGCCATCTTGCTACCGTTAAATGCGCCGGGAATCGCTTCATAAATAACATCATGGGACCCCCCTTAACCCGCATGCAAAATTTGGTGATCTTTGAATTGACCTGCACTTGTATTTCCTCCATGTTTAAATACTATTTTTCGTTTTTATAATTATTATAATTTCCTTTCACATAATTTGGCACAAAATCTAGTACGGTGATATTTGGGACATAGTATTTGAAATCTGACATGTTGACATAGTGTACAATAAATTTAGAAAAAAATCTGAATAATGAACTGTGAACAGTGAATAAGTAACAAAGTTCACACACATCAAAATGAGACTGTCAGAGGTGGATGGACACTACATGTTTCCCAGCTTTACTATTGAGGAATGTGTCCGGGTCAATCAAAAAGAATTCCAAGCCAGAGAGAGTGATGTGTGGCTCATTACTTACCCACGCTCAGGTACATATATAAAAATACACATATATGAGAATTATATAATTGAAATCTTCATACGTCATGCCATGACTCATGGTGAATAATATATGGAGATGAGATATATAGAACACTGCCATCAAAGGAGGTCAGTGCGATATATGTCGCATACTTACTTACCATTTACCAATATTTTACAAGGCGATTTCATTTATACTCAAAACCATTACTTCTGCCAATGTATTATTACACCTATAATGATATGTACATTCATAAATAACGCTACGTGTATCTTCACAAAAGTATTATTAGTAGCTATTTGTAGTATATGTTTGTGAATGTGGGTTCTGATTCATCACATTATTGCAACATTAATATTACATGTAGGGACTCACTGGGTATGGGAGATGATCAACATGTTGAAAGATGACCATTTACAACTGGGACCCCCAATGTTCAAGGAGCAATACCAACTTGAGTTCACCAATGCTGGCGCTTTTGACGAAGACCCATCTCCCCGGTTTCTTAACACTCATTTGCCAGTGGAATTGATGCCTCCCAGTGTCTGGGAACAGAAGAGCAAGATGATTGTTGTAATGCGAAATGCTAGAGATGTAGCTGTATCAAATTATCTCATCACTCTGGTCAACCCCCTTTACAAATACACCGGAACCTGGGACGGCTGGTTTGAATTGTTTATGAACGGCAAAGGCAAGTATATAATGGATAAAGATCATGAATGGTCACTGCAGGTCCAAACAAAATGAATGAATGAATGAATGAATGAATACGCAAACGAATAAATAAATAAATAAATAAATAAATAAATAAATAAATAAATAAATAAATAAATAAATAAATAAATAAATAAATAAATAAATAATAAATAAATAAATAAATAAATAAATAAATAAATAAATAAATAAATAAATAAATAAATAAATAAATAAATAAATAAATAAATAAATAAATAAATAAATAAATAAATAAATAAATAAATAAATAAATAAATAAATAAATAAATAAATAAATAAATAAATAAATAAATAAATAAATAAATAAATAAATAAATAAATAAATAAATATATATATATATATATATATATATATATATATATATATATATATATATATATATATATATATATATATATATATATATATATATATATATATATATATATATATATATATATATATATATATATATATATATATATTTATTTATTTATTTATTTATTTATTTATTTATTTATTTATTGACAGCCCCCAGGCGAAAAGGGTCCTAATGGACTAGATTTTCGAAAATGAGTTAACACCAGATTTAGACACTATGAGGCATCACTCGATAAAAATTGCCACTTTCGATATCAAATTACCTTCTTAAAGGGTCACACGGTGACCTTCAGACGACCTTGACCTTGACACAGGTCAGATCGACAAAGAGTAGCTTGCTTGCAAAGGTAAAGAGGAAAGAGAGGCAAAAAGGCACTGGAAATGAAGCCAAAATAACAAAATCGTAGCCCTTTGGCCAAGCATGGTTTGACCAGGAGGCAGATTCTAGAATTCACCCTATATAAGGCCCTTATGGGGGTTGCTTGATGGGGAGGAGACCATACGAAGCGATGCTATATATTATGTAGATGACATATGCGTCAAATATAGAAATGTTCATTAATATATATATATATATATATATATATATATATATATATATATATATATATATATATATATATATATATATATATATATATATATATATATATATACCTTTTTGACATGGATGTATATATATATATATTTGTCGCATATGTGGCACGCCTGAAATGGTCTGATAATCACGTGTTTGCAGTTGATCGCGGATCCTGGTTTGATTATGTATTAGATTGGTGGATCAAAGGAAGAGGACAAGACAATTTCCTTTTTGTCAAATACGAAGACATGAAAAGGGTGAATGTATTATCTATCACTTAAAGAATTGTGAATGAAGAATATATTAAGTATATATATTTAGTTTTAAATATCAGTGATTCAAAATACTAGATATATTCATTTTCAGCATTTAATTTCAAATAATTTCAAATAAATAATTCCACTTGTAAACTATATTTATTTTCAATATTGGTATAGGATACTCTCAGCGAAATGCGAAAAATTGCTAAATTTCTTGGATATGAGAAGACAGACAAATATTTGCAAGATATAGTGAATGCGTGTTCATTTGAAAATATGAAAAAGGTGGATGCGGCATCAACATCTAAATTGGGATTCAATGCTCAAGGTGAAAACATCCATGTCAAAAAAGGTATTAAACATTATTAATCAAATGGTCTATTGAAATCAATAAAGTATATTGTAAAGTATATTTGTGTGTATCAAAGTATAGCAAAATGAAGCTTTGAAAGATTATGTATTGCAAATATATTATTGAATACTTTGTTAAATTCAAATATATATTTCCTTATATATATATATATATATATATATATATATATCTTTAATACAGGAGAGGTTGGGCGATGGAGAGAATATTTCTCAGAACACTCCAGGGAACAAGCCGGATCAGGGTGGACAGGCCATCCACCCCTCCATCTGGGGGCTCAGTTTGGTTTACAGTTATCTGTTAATTGCCCTGTTGCATCAAGCAATTTGTCTTAATTCATATCATCACCAATTAACAACCAGGGTTCATTTTATGTAACTCCAGTTATAAGGGAAGCTAGATATAGCCTGCACCAGGTATAAAGCACACAAAACAATTATTTTGCTGGCCACATGTGTGAGCCAGACCAACTTCTGTCAAACTTTAACTTTCTCTAATCTGTGCAATTGACTGAAAGATAGTGACCAGCATTTTGACACATATCAGTGTTGTGACATATTCTTTGTGTAAAATGTGTATATTGCATACAATTGATACACATACTAGCTAATGAATATTTTTACTGTGTTATATTGAAATTACTTATCTATAGTTGCATTACATTAAGTGGTGAATTAGGTGTCAAAATAATTTGTTCTGATTACTGAGGGAAAATCAAAGCTGTGAGATGCCAGGTGTCAGTCAGAGATAGCTAGTCAGTGTTGGGTCTCTGATCACACTGTAAGCGTGAAATGCCAGCTGTCAGGCAGATTGGGGTGTGAGATGCTAACAGGGCAAATCTCCTGATTGACACTGGCTGTGATTGACTATATACTGTTAACAAGGTAAAATCAACTATTAGAAGCAGATCATGTCATCTTACCATAAGCAAGTATGATGTTGGCATGATTAATTTACACAAAAAATAATGTCAGTAAATATGACACCCAACATTTATGAGGCTATAAAACCTCACACCAACAACATCATTATCATTCTACAAGGAAAGCCAGAAGAATGTGCTACATTATGCACCATGGCAGCTTTGTCCAAACTGTTCAACATCATTGAATCAGATGTACGCATTGCTACCATCCAAACACAGAAGGCAGGAAAGCTGCAGCGCCTTTACAGGAATCCCCAGTTGTGGATGCCTCCTGTCACAGCACTGGTTGAGATGGCCAAGCTCACAAATCTTCAGCTGAGCTATCTCATGACTGCTGGAGATCCCGAGGCTGTTCTACCTGACTTCCTGGCCCCAGGTTGCCTTGTGAAATCTGCACAGGGAAATGTCAGTTTTTATTTGGGACCTCATTCACATGTAGAAGAAGCAGCCATCATACGCCAAGCAAGCCAGAAGAGGCCAGCACCGACAACCAGTCACAATGAATGTGACACCAAACGAAGGAGAATAACAAAGAGAAAGCTGAACCTGTCATAAAAATGTGACAATGTTAGTGTATGATAATAAATGATGATAAAAGATGATTTGTACCGTATATACTCGTGTATAAGACGAGGTTTTTTTCCAAAAACTCTTAGTTAAAGTTTAGGGGGTCGTCTTATACATGAGAGCAGTCTTATACTCGGGTATTTACGGTAAAACGTAAATACGATGTTCATATTTTCGAAATAACGAATATCAGACGTAGCATCGATTTTAATTGCGTTTTAAATGATAAATAAAGGTATTTACCCAATATTATTGGTCTATTATTTCAAAATGCTTTGTTTTGACTTTTGTTCTCACTGATTCAAATTATCAGCGTTCACAGTTTTGATCAAGGACGTCACGTACATCGATGTGCGGAACACGGTAAATTTGATGTGCGGCAACACGAAGAGAAGCCAGGGATCCATCGTTGCGCAATATATTAAATTTTTCAATGCAAGTTGATACACTCCATTTGTTTTCGCGCCAAAAATAAGAGCTTGTCCCCGTCACTCCCGCTCTTTAAAATGACGACCTCGTATTGCGTAATGCATTTAAATGAATGAATGGTTTTGTTCTGTTCTCAACCTGCAAGGCATATTTTGTGCTAATGTTGGGTATATACTTTTATTTATCATTTAAAACGCAATTAAAATCGATCCATGTGTGAAGGCATTTGTCAAGAAGGGAAGACACGACTCAACGCAACACGTGGTCGCAATTTTGAAAGGCGGAAGTGACGGGAAGAGGCTCTTGTTTTTAGCACGAAAACGATTGTTAACTCACATTGAAATATTAATATATTGCGCAATAATGGATGGTATTATTCTGTTCTCAACCTGCAAAGCGTAATTTGTGATAATATTATGTATATACCTTTATTTATCATTTAAAACGCAATTAAAATCGATCCACGTGTGAAAGCATTTCTGTCAAAAAGGGGAAGACACGACTCAAAGCAGTGGAGACAATGACGAAACACAAAACTGTGAACGCTGATAATTGGAATCAGTGAGAACAAAGTCAAAACAAAGTGTTTCGAAATAATATTGGGTAAATACCTTTATTTATCATTTAAAACGTAATTAAAATCGATCCGTTACGTCACTCCCGCTTACGACCTCGTATTGCGTAATTATTTTTCGCAAGAATTTCTCCACGATGTAGAACGTAATACGATGTACGTGACGACCTTAATCTTAGCGTCAAAACCAACACGTGGGAGAATATTTCTTTGTGTATTATAAAGCCAATGATATTCATTATATCGCTTTAAATTATTATTGTTTATATCGATCTTAGTATCAAAACAAAGCGTGTTAAAACACAAAGAAATATTCAACCACGTGTAGACAGTAGTACGCCTTTCCGATATTTGCTTTCACGCTAGTATTGCGTAATTCATGTTAAATTGATGGATGGTTTTGTTCTGTTCTCGACCTGCAAAGCGTATTTTGTGTTTATATTGGGTATATGCTTTTATTTATCATTTAAAACGCAATTCTCCTGCAAATCTGCAAAGTCAATGATCACATGACTTGTGAGTCACGTGGTCAATCGATCCGCTACTTCACGGACATCGTATTTACGTTTTACTTTTACTTCTATGTCTATTAAAATTATTTATCATTTAAAGGTATTTACCCAATATTATTTCGAAACGCTTTGTTTTGACTTTGTTCTCACTGATTCCAATTATCAGCGTTCACAGTTTTGCATTTCATTATTGTTTCCGCTGCTTTGAGTCGTGTCTTCCCGCTTGGACAGAAATGCTTTCACACGTGGCTCGATTTTAATTGCGTTTTAAATGGATTGATGGTTTTGTTCTGTTCTCGAACAATTTGTGATAATATTCGGTAAATACCTTTATTTATCATTTAAAACGCAATTAAAATCGACCCGCTACGTCTGATATCCGTTATTTCGAAAATATGAACATCGTATTTACGTTTTACCGTATTTACTCGTGTATAAGACTGCTAAGATCTTATATCGTAAGCATATTTACGTTTCACTTTTAAAATGACCGCCAAGCTTCAGCTGAAGCTTATATGGTAGCAGAGCCGATATGTCAAGAAAAACCAACTCGTCTTATATTCGGAAATTGGTTTTTTTAAAGCAAAATAACCTCAATTTTGGGGGTTCGTCTTATACACGAGTCGTCTTATACACGAGTAAATACGGTATATAAAATGATGATTTGTGTATAAAATGATGATTTGTGTATAAAATGATGATTTGTATATAAAATGATGATTTGTATATAAAATATGGAAGTGATATGCATGTAACGTATCCTTATGATATCAAAATATTAAATGATCATTTATATATAGAAATGATAAGGAATGAAATATGTAACTTATTCTTATACAAAATATGGTAACTATGGTATACAAAATATGGTGCTAATATTTTCAATCATCTGTATATATAAAAATACAATAATAATTTATATTGATGAAATAAAAATAAAGTTAACTTTTTTCAAAGTGGCAAATTCTTCTGTCTTGTCTCTAACAGTTATTACACTACAGTCAAATTCAGCTTTGACTGGTTAGCACAAAATGCATCTCCCTGGTACAAGTGTCAAAATTAGCTTCCCAGTACCATGTTTAGATCAGGCAATTAAGTCACTGGCTGGCCAGGTAATTGGCAAATATGCTGTTCTTAATTTAGATGACCTAGTTAATTGCATGTGTACTGAGGAATTTAAGCAACTGACTGTCATCACTACCATAATGCTAAAACCACAGACAAGGGGTTGTTATGATAGGAATTCAAAATCACATTTTTTGCCTGGGACCCGGCTTGTTCCCTGGAGTGAGAAGACCAATTGAAAGAAATAGAAAAAGTATACAACTGTAAATTGAAAGACAGTGGACTTTCATTTGAATTTGAATAAGAAAGGAATGAACGATAAATGACAACAGTGGCAATACCAGTTCCCTGGAAAAAATATACAACGAATAAAACTAAATCGTTTCCAGGCATGGGCGATTGAATTCATCGAAGATTGTTACATAATTGTTCTGAAGCATGTTTTCCATTACACTGATCATGATCAAGATTCATGTGTTTTGATTTATAGGAATTGTGCAAGTGTCTTGTGAATGGCCGGATATGTAGCTGCACATATATTATATGATATCGTTTAACACACTAATTGCACCAGAGTTTATTGAAAAATATTCAGATATAATGAGATGTATTCAGTTACGTTTGTTAATGTTAATAATTCAGATACAATGAGATGTATTCAGCTATATTTGGTCGGTTGGGTATCATGTACCTAAGATAAGATAAGATTTGCCCAAAAGATTTGCGTAAAGGAAAATCAATTGCCCAAAAGATTTACACATTTGACATAACACATTCACCATACCATCAAAACCACCAGTGCTTTGCAGTAATTTATTAAAATATTCGTTGCTTTCGATATATACTTGTTTGTTTGTTTAGAGTTTTACGTCATTTTCAACATTACTTCAGTCATTTCTTATTTGTAGCAGATATAGTGCTGCCTAACTGATTTGTAGTGTCGCAGGTCCTTGACATGACGACCCACACAGCCACGTACCTCAGCTCGTAAGAGGAATTGTATCACATTAGGATAATGTCTCATATCCAATATAATTGATTTGTATAATTGATTGTAATTGATTTGCTATCTCGCAGTTTTTTTAGACGGACTAAAGTGCATGGGCGCTGTATTAATATTGCATCGTAAACAGCACAGTATTTGTTGTATTTTAAAGAAATATTTCTTGCTTAACCGATCAATGCATCTTCACATTTTTTCCCTCAGTGTATTTATATCTCAACCTCAATTTACGTGTATATTGTCATGAGTCAAAGGGATATTGAACCATTTTGCGTCTACTGCAATGTCATATATTATTATGAATGAAAATCACTATAAGAAGAACCTGTTTGGGATTCGTTGAATTTAAATATACCCACGAATGCAAGACATTGAAATTTTGACTAGAAACTGCACTGTATTTTTATATCTCTCTTAAGATCACATTATATTGGTATAGCATATTAAATATGATTGCATGTAATCAAATAAAAAGAAATGTGTTATGTGTTATTTGTGCAATATTTAACTTCGTTTCCAAGATAAAAAAATATTTTCTTACAACGTTGTTACGTTGAACAAACTTGAAGAGTAAACAATTTAGAATGATTTATGATAATTTAATGAGTCTCATAATTGATCACTGGTGAATTGGTACAAGAGTTTTGCCACCAGCTTTGGTTTTTCCATGTTCACAGTGTGACCACACTGGCTGATTATCTCGCTGTGTTTCAGGTTAGGTAACTTGTCTTTGCATATGTTCAAAATCGACACATTCAGTAACTGTAAATCATACAAATAAAGACATTTATCAGTTTCAAAGACTGTTACATGAAAAGGAAATAATAAAACAAGTTTAATATAGAAGTGCTTTCAATGAACTTGGCTGATAAACCGGATAAAATTCAGATTATTAACGATCCTATCGTGGTCAAGCGTATTAAATTAACAAAACTGATACTGACTCGGTCCTCTTCGCCCCATATAACTTGCGTTGGGCATGTTATTTTGTCCAGGTTTTCTCCGAGTCCTGGTGGTTTATTATCCAAGGATTCTCGTACTGAAATATAGTCATTTTTAACATTCAAATAAAAAATACATACATTAGTTACCCATACCTTAGAGGGTCACTAAAATGTAAGATGATTTGTCCCCTTATTTATCACAAATTACCATTAGATATAATTATACTTTAATTTTTCAGAAGAGATTGCTAATTATTTATACTTACACTGTAGAAAAAAGGCATTCCTCGGTTTCTGATGTTCTATTTTAGCTTTTAATAACTGAAAATTAAATGACTATATTATGATTATTGCTTATTGCTTTAGTTCTTGTAGCACAAGTATATAAACTATTGAAAAAAATGATAAAAAAAAAACATTGAAGGTTCTTAGTTTTTTGTAAATAATAATATATCATCAATTGAATTGATTATTTGAATATTAGTTAATATAATTTGTGGATCTGTCTTATGTGAAGTTTCATAATCATTTAGGAACATTTCATCACTATAATTGTACTTACAATAGTAGGAATTGGGAGACTTGGCTTTTGAGAGACATGTTTCAAAAGTTTCCTTAATTCATCCACGTTATTTGTAAGGAAACGCTCTCTCGCTGCCTGAGCATCGCCGGAAGCTTTTGTACTGATAACTGCAAATATCAGTTGATTATAATGGTAAAAAAACTACACACTCTATACAGCAGTGACTGCGGACAACTCTACGACTTATGTACCGTCTTGACTATGTTGAAGAGCTGCAGACAAGGATGCTGACAGTTTTATTGGAATAGATCTGGTGGTGGACAGAATCCGGTATTATATGAACGTTTAAAAACCTTTGAAAATTATAGAGTGAGACAGTATCAAATGATGGATCCTTATAGGTTGATATTGAAAAAAATGTTGCATAATTTGGAATGAGGATAAATTGCAAAAGCCAAATAGAGGGCATTTGTTTTATTCAATGAATTGTTTTATATTAATTTGCGCCGACTGAGCCACATGATGTCCTCGAATAGGCCGGTACTTGGCGGACGCTTGTCGGACGTTCGGCGGGTGCTCGGCGGACGCTCGGCGGGCGCTCGGCGGACGTTCGGTAGTCGCAAATGTGACTCGGACATTAATTAGTATTACCTGAGGCAGGACACAGCATAGTGGCGTGTTTGACATACTCTGGGAACATGGCAGCATATGTTCCTGCCACACCACCTCCAAGGGACTGACCCACAATGTGGATAGGAGTCTTGTCCATGGATATCAATCCTAAAAACTGAAATATTTACATTTATATTAACACGACGGTTGTATAACCTATTATGTATATTCACTATATCTAAATGCCCATCGAAATGTCTCCCCAGATCGGAAAGGACCATATGCAACATGATTTAAGACTTCTTATTTTACTCTGAAGAATCTTTGAGCAAAATTGAGCAAAATGAGCAAAATTAAAGATTTTCAACTCCACAATGTATGTAAATAAATCCTTTATGTCAAGGCAGAGACACTGACTGATATGGAAATTAAAGACAAATTCGTCACAGTCATAGTCATAGAAATCTGAATTCTTTAATTATTTCTTGACATATTATTAGGCAGTTTGTTTATTTTTGATGTTTTTTTTCTTTTAATATTGATGTTAGCCTTTACTTGCTTATACCTCATGTAACTTGTTGGCAATGCCAGGGACGGTGAGTTCCATATTAGCAGGTTGTGAGGATTCACCATGTCCAGGCATGTCCCACACTATGACATGGACATCACCGGGTGTTGACTGCAGATAAACCATAATCAAAATATCAAACTTACCAAATCAAATACTGATATACACAATCGGTGCCAAGACATCCATTAACTCTGGTGACCAGATCAATATGCACAGATAATATGTCAATTTTTTATGCTTAATTACACTTCTTTACAACTTCTACAAATTGGTTACAATTTTTCTTCAGGATAATTTAGATAAATACCATGAGCGTGGGAATCCATTCTTCCTTTTGGGATGTGTATCCATGAATAAATACCATGTGTTTGTTGGAGGCATCTTTATTTCCCCTTTCAGCATATGAGTATGTACATCCATCACTGTTTTGGCATGTTTTAGAAGTCAGTCCAGCAGCAAATCGTCCTATCCTACATATTTATAGATTTACAGATAATAACTTGGGTATTATGAATGGTGCATTCATTATACTCCACTGTAATACTCAGTCATTAGGAAAGGATATCATAGAGAAAGATAAAAAACAAATCATGTCTTTAAATCTCACCTTAAAATAGCAGTGTATAGGATGATTGGTCTTTTATAAACATAAAATCCTATTGCCACCAGTGTGACGGTCAATGTCAGGCAGAGCTCCAGCATTATTGCACAGCGTGACCACAAGATGGCAGATCCTCAAAGTTGACCTATATACCTTGACATTTTGTAATGAATGTGATCATGACATTCTCATGAAAAAATTATATTTGTTCTCTGATTTTTCTATGCGAAATGCATTATACAAAGCACCAAAAGATATAGGTCTGTTTAAATAACAGCGATCATATATTCTTACAACACAAAATATTTCATAACAAATGCTATACCACTCAATGAATAGAATGATCGTCAACCATGGATCTGGGTCATATATCAGTAGATGATTTGTCACGATAACAAGTTGTCCCTGGGTCAATATATAGGAAACGGGGGGTAATTCAGTTTATATCTTCAGTCGTTGAGTGACCGAACTTACCAATCTATAGTACTCTTTTTGTGATGCCGATATCAATAATGCTTTGTGGCACTGAATAAAAACACCCCATCATTCCAATTCAATGCAGCAAAATATTATATATACAGAATAATCTTCACGATCATCGGAAAGCAAAGGGAAAGAACTGACTTGGGTTTGCTTTGAAATGTTTAAACTGGTGCTGAGATGGTGCTGAGATGGCGCTGCAAAAAAAGAATGATTCATTTTCTGTTGTGTGAAGTGTGTCACTTATTCACAGTTCATGACATTGAGGGGCTCAGTCACAGGTCATATTGGTTTTCATTCACCATGCATGGAGTTATACCCCAGTCACAGTCCACGACATCACAGGTCATCTTGGTTTGGCTGCTTTCACAAAATTAATGTAAACTCTACATGTTGGCGCTTCCAAAAAATAAATAAATAAATGAAAAAAATAAATGAATAAATAAATAAATAAATAAATAAATAAATAAATAAATAAATAAATAAATAAATAAATAAATAAATAAATAAATAAATAAATAAATAAATAAATAAATAAATAAATAAATAAATAAATAAATAAATAAATAAATAAATAAATAAATAAATAAATAAATAAATAAATAAATAAATAAATAAATAATAAAAAAATAAAAAAAAAAATAAATAAATAAATAAATAAATAAATAAATAAATAAATAAATAAATAAATAAATAAATAAATAAATAAATAAATAAATAAATAAATAAATAAATAAATAAATAAATAAATAAATAAATAAATAAATAAATAAATAAATAAATAAATAAATCAATGCTGATGCACAGGGAGATGCTATCTATTTAGTTGTGCTAATGTGCAGGGAGATGATATCTATTTGGTAATGCTAATGTACAGGGAGATGATATATATTTGGTTGTGCTAATGTACAGGGCGATGATATCTATTTGGTTGTGCTGATGCACAGGGAGATGATATCTATTTGGTAATGCTGATGTGCAGGGAGATGATATCTATTTGGTAATGTTGATGTGCAGGGCGATGATATCTATTTGGTTGTGCTAATGTGCAGGGCGATGACATCTATTTGGTAATGCTGATGTGCAGGGCGATGATATCTATTTGGTAATGCTGATGTGCAGGGAGATGATATCTATTTGGTTGTGCTGATGTACAGGGAGATGATATCTATTTGGTTGTGCTAATGTACAGGGAGATGACATCTATTTGGTAATGCTGATGTGCAGGGCGATAATATCTATTTGATTTTGCTAATGTATAGGACGATGATATCTATTTGGTAATGCTAATGTGCAGGGCGATGATATCTATTTGGTTGTGCTGATGTACAGGGAGATGACATCTATTTGGTAATGCTGATGTGCAGGGCGATAATATCTATTTGATTTTGCTAATGTATAGGGCGATGATATCTATTTGGTAATGCTGATGTGCAGGGAGATGATATCCATTTGGTTGTGCTGATGTACAGGGAGATGGTATCTATTTGGTTGTGCTAATGTACAGGGAGATGACATCTATTTGGTAATGCTGATGTGCAGGGCGATAATATCTATTTGATTTTGCTAATGTATAGGGCGATGATATCTATTTGGTAATGCTAATGTGCAGGGCGATGATATCTATTTGGTTGTGCTGATGTACAGGGAGATGACATCTATTTGGTAATGCTGATGTGCAGGGCGATAATATCTATTTGATTTTGCTAATGTATAGGGCAATGATATATATATTTGGTAATGCTGATGTACAGGGAGATGATATCTATTTGGTTGTGCTAATGTACAGGGAGATGACATCTATTTGGTAATGCTGATGTGCAGGGCGATAATATCTATTTGATTTTGCTAATGTATAGGGCGATGACATCTATTTGGTAATGCTGATGTGCAGGGCGATAATATCTATTTGATTTTGCTAATGTATAGGGCGATGATATCTATTTGGTAATGCTGGTGTACAGGGCGATGATATCTATTTGGTAATGCTGGTGTACAGGGCGATGATATCTATTTGGTTGTGCTAATGTACAGGGTGATGATATCTATTTGGTAATGCTGGGGTACAGGGCGATGATATCTATTTGGTAATGCTGGTGTACAGGGCGATGATATCTATTTGGTTGTGCTGATGTATAGGAAGATTATGTATATTTGGTTATGTTGATAAAAATGATTATTATTTGGTTATTCTGATATTGAGAAAGATAATATCTATTTGGTGTTGTTGTTTTGAGATGATGTATATTTGGTAGTGTTGATGCATAGAGAGATCATAACTATTTGTTTGTGCTAACATAATAAGAGAGAGTATTTAGTAAAGGAAGTTGACGTCACATTGAGTGATGTTGATAGGGAGATAAACCCTTTTTATTATGTTGATATTCAGGCGATGAAGTGAAAACGATGATATCGCATAGGTGATGCTTATCTAGGGACGATATTGATCCACTAAGGTCGATATTGATCTACTAGGGGTGATATTGATCTACTATAGGCAATATTGATCTACTAGGGGCGATATTGATCTACTAAGGTCGATATTGATCTACTAGGGGCGATATTGATCTACTAGGGAAGATATTGATCCACTAAGGTCGATATTCATCTACTAGGGGCGATATTGATCTTATAAGGGCGATACTGATTTTCAAAAGGTGATGTAGATATGCAGGGGATGGTGTTTTATGATTAATCTTAATCAGAGTATTTCATTTGACTGCTTTTTTATGATATGGAAAGAAATATATTTCTAATTCTATGAAAGTTGTTTTAAAGAGCATTTTGGTATATTCACTAAGCATGTATAACGATCAGGATGATATGAGGCCACGAAGGAAAGTGACTAGAAATAACATTATTTTGTGTTACATATATAGTTTATTCAAAATCTATGTAAATTACAAAATATAAACCATTGCAGACATTCCAATGTCATGAGATATATCTGATATAAAATAAATTACCACATTTTAAAGTTTTTAAAGTTGCATTGAAAGCATTGAAGTGGCATATGGTCACAACACACCTATTATATCAAACAGAAAAAATCCATATTAAGCTTTACTGATGCTTTTAAACTAAATCTAGCTAGTCTGTGAATATCTGAGATAGAGAGTCATAAAAAACATTTTTTTAAAGTAATTACAGAATGAAAATATCTGCGTTCAATTGACACCATTTAGTTCGAGTGAATAATTCACATGACACATGTGTTAGAATATCGATAATTTAAATTATTTTCAGGTTCCTATATTCCTTCAGCTAGTCTTCTAAGTAAGTCATAATAATAATGTTCATATCATTGTCCTTCAACTCGTCTTTTCAAGAATGTCTTTGGTTCAGTTCTCTTGTCTCCTTCTTCCCTTAGCCTGTTTTCGTCTGAGCATGCGCGCCTGCTTAGGCTTTCTGTTTCCGGTAGATTTTCTGAGATCCTTGCCCATTGTGACATCAGCTTCTGGAGAGGTCATCTCTGATACCCATGGCTGAATGTGAGAAACATTATATATATTAATCAACTATAGATGCTGAGCTTCACATATTATATTGATGGAATTGTCTGATGTTATTCATTTAAAGCAATTATAATAACTTCAGGTTGAATCTTTATGCAACATACAAATATACGAATGAACTTGAACAATTGTTTCACTTAAATAGTAAAGAATTTGTGCAAATATATCTGCCTTCAATATATGATCATACTACATTGCTAATAACTGAAAATAATACAATGCTACATGAAGATACTGACCTTGAACGTTTGTGTAGGATAACAAGAGCGACAAACAGACAGACTGGAACCAGTATGGTCTGATGTACATTCACAGATCTGGCACTCGCTTGGTTTAGCCTTTTTGCTGACTAGACGTGTCATCACATCTAAGTATCTTTTTTGTACTGCTTCTGATGATTCCAACAGCTTTTTGATATTGAAAACAGAGCCATCAGTCTCCTCACTGAGAGCTGTGCACAGATCTTTGGGGTGAACAAGCTGGTGCCTCAGGGCACGGTCTCCAACCAGTTCGTCATCACTGGCATGCTTCACCGTGTAGGCAGCATTCTGGTCAGTGCCTGAAATCACATATGGAGTAAGTAAAGTAAAATGTGTGACAAGAATGGTATATAATTAACAACATGCATGTGATATATTTATTAAAATCAATGATTATTACTTACCAATGACGTGTTTCGTCTTGACACCACCGTCTGTGTATTTAAAGTTGTGCTCCATCAGCACATGGAGGTGAATATCTCTGGTGCTGAGTAGCTGCTGTAGCTCAGAGTAGGAGACAGCCTGCTCGGTGCATGACTCACACGGCACCACTACTACGGTCTTACTGACCCCAGCACGGAATGGATACCTCGCTGCGAACTCAATAGCGGCCAGAGGGTCCTCTGTGTAACCAGGTGTTACTCTCTGGAAGGACTCCAGGGCTTCAACCATTTTGTCCTTTCTGTTGAAGAGTTGGCCATCCATGGTATGGCTATGCGGAAGGCGAGTAACACCCTCGCCTCCAAAGCCCACGAGACCAAACCTGTTGTATCTCATGCCAGAGGCAAGCAGGTTCCTTTGAAGGAAGCCCACCATATTCTGCAGGCTGTCCGTGGCTCTCTTATTGCAGTCTCTGTGAGATATGACAAGGACAACATCTGCTGATTGTGGCACATCTGAGTTATCTAGTCGGCTCTCCTCACCTTCAGACTGACGCTCTCCGGTAGGAAGGTCACAGGTAACTGCAATGGGGAAACAAACATCAATATATTATAAAAGGTAATGTGTAGATATGAAATGTAAAAACATGAAAGAGGTCATAATTAGTTCAATATATATTGAATATATAATATATATCTATAAAAGCTTCATTAGAACTTACCACAGGATGTTGGCATTCTGAGAGGAACTCCTTGACGTTTACAATCATCGACATAGAATGCTGCAACATTGCATATATTTTCACTCTTGATGGTGTTTGGAGCAGATGTCAGATCATTGACACACATCTGCATGAATGGTTTGTTGTCGACCTGCTTAAAGCACACCCGGAATGGAGAGCTGTTTTCTTCAAAGTATTTGGCACAGGTCTTGTACTCTCTGCTGGTGGTGTCCAGTTCTGTTGTGCGGGCATTGTTAGTGGTGCGGCACCGTCTGCCCACGGTCCAGCTGCTTGCTAGCTCCTCGGGGCGTGTCACCACTCTGTGGTCTGATGTAGTGAAGTCATCAGAGGGCTCGTTGTCATAGGTTCCAAACAGACCACCGGTCTTGCCGTAGTACCACCCAGACACGTTGACTGAGCACAGGTCATGGGCGAGGTCACATGTTACAGTGACGCCATGCTCATTGTCAATGCGGAGTTTGTTTCCAATGCGGACGATAGATGTTTTGTCGGCTACATATGGCATCTCTGTCTGCTTTCCATTAACAATTACTTTGTAATCAGACATGATCTCCACCTCCTGTGTTCCACTGGCCACTGTGAGAGATTTCTTGGTGATCTCTCCATTAACATTGTCATAGTTGACAATTACACTGAACTTGCCATCGATGAAATCTCTTGCCAACAAATAGCTGCATTCTCCTGAGAATTCATAGAAGGTCTTGTCAAATGTCATGTAGTGCTGGCTTCCCAGAATAGCAGCATGTCCTGCAAATACATTACAAATACATTAAGTAACAGAACCAAATACATTAAGTAACAGTGCCAAATCTTATAATTTGCATTATTTCAATGGACATATGAAAATGTGTTTGGGATACTTATCAAAATATAGTGAATAACTTACCAGTAAATGGAGGAATCCAGTCTCTTGGATTAGATGAAGGTTTGTATTGATAGAAAGAATCCCAAACACTCCAGTCGGAAGTGGGCTTGTACTTTTTGATGACACCCCAAATGTAAGAGATTTCTTTTTGGAAGTCAAATGTGGGCACACTATGGAAATCACGGAGGTATACTGGCATACGTATTTCCATCTGGAAGTCTCCTTTGTTGGCATCCCACTTCTGGAACTTGATATCACCTGTGTCAAAGCTGCCCATCACCCATTCATACATTCTCTCATAAGCTGTCTCCACTGTCCATTCCTTTATCTCAGACCACACATTTAGGGCTGTCTTCTCTATTTCATAGAAGTTATAAGCGTCCTTCAGCTGAAAGAAAATCAATATAGATAAGTCAATGACAAAAACTGGCATTTTGATAACTAAGAAATAACTATAATTTTATCTTAAATATTAATTTTATTCATTTATGTATTTACCGTATTGACAACATTCTCCACCCAGGAAATAACTTTTTGAATTTCTGGCCTGTCAGAAACCATATTCCAATAATATTGAATATATTCGAAATCCATTTCTTCAACATAGCTGGTAACTTCAGCAACTACCATGTTGGCATAATCGATGAGTTTCACGCTGGAGGCGGTCTCAAGGAAAGCCTGGACATATGGATGGTTGCGCACTCGCTCCGTCTGCCTCTTGACAAAGTCATTAACAACCTCTTTATACTGTTGGGCCTGGTTGACCATAGCCACACTATTGACCTGTAAATATAAATTTATGATTATTAGGTATTTCAGTATATTCTTTAGAATTATTAGATGCTTAAGTGATTACATATTCTGCTCAGCAAGACTTTTACTGTTGTCATCATCTCAACCTCTCCACATACAAAGCAGGGCATGTGTCGTTTTATGAGTTATTTAAAAATAATTTGACATATCATATTTTACTATAATCACAGGCATAATATCTCACCTTGATGTTTTCATAGGCAGAGCTGACATAGGGAGTCATGGCATTCAGGGTATGTTTCATTTCGTCCAGCTTTTCTTGGAGGATGTTAAGCAGCAGCTCAGACCTTGTTGTAATCTTCGTCTTCATGTGGACATAGAAGTTGTCCAGAGCCTCTGCGATGTCCCTGATGTAAAGGTCATTATTTCTGTACATGGCTGAGAATCTGCTGGTCACAAAAGACAGTTTTGTGGCAACAAATTCGTGGATGGATTCCAAGGTGTGGATGAGGGGCCGTGCAGACCTGGCGATGTAGGAAGACTTATACTGCCACTCCTCAGACACTGTGCGGCAAACCTCATCAAACATCTCCTGCACTCCAAAGTCACGGGCCATGAACTCCTGAAATTACAATAACATAAACATTATTTACAAATCAAGTAACGCACTGAATGATATTTAATGAGACTGTTAAGAATTTTGAGGCTTTTTATCAGAAGCAGACATTACCTTAATGTCAGTAACAATAGTTGGTCTGAGATAAGCCCTGGCAGTAAGGAGTCTGGAGTTGTTAAGGCGCAGAGCTATCTGGGCATCCTGGATGCGTTCTCCGTCCTGCTGGCGGTAGGCCTCAAGGCTGATGTGGCTTGGGTCCACGTACTGGCCGCTTACATGATACACATGTTGAGGGTCATACTGGACCTCGATGTTGAGGCTTGGCTGCTTGTGGTTGACATCCACCTCGGCGCTCACACTCTGGTCATCCATGTTACCACTGACACTGATATGGTGCGTGCCAAGGGACACGTCTGAGGTCTTCTTGCCAGAAACACGCATCTGGTTCATTGGGGTTAGCATCTATAATTTGAAAAAAATATGTATCATTAGTCACTGAACTTAAACTGAACTGTGCAACTTTAAAGATCACATAATGCATTTAGTAGAGAATAGATGGATTTATCAACTAACCTCCATGTTAAGTTCTTCGCGGAGCTTGTTGATCTCTGAGCGGATATTCATGGTTTTGATGACCCTGTCCCTGGTGGTGAGGTACTTGACTTCCATATCTCCAGACAAGGCCTCGCTGTTGTCACCGAGGTGAGACGTGACCTGGACGTCGAGGAAGCTTCCGGGGTGTGTCAGGTGCCACTCGGCCACGTACCGGGTGTTGTCTCCGCTGGACTCGTCAGCAATCTTTCCTGTCATCTCCATCTTCTGGTCAGCAAATTCCAGATTGATCTTGCCAATAATAGACCCAGGTTGTAAGGTGCCTTCCACGGCGAAGAGAACATCCTGCAATATAAGAGTGCACCATGTTATTTGGAATATTACATTATGAGTACAGATATTTGAGATTTGAAATTGGAGAAATAGCAATTAGTGAACTTTGACTTAATTACCTGTGTTAATGAAGGATGTTGGATCTTGAGAAGGTTCTTGAAGACGTACGAGGAGAGCAGCAAGTCATGGCGGATGGAGAGGGTTTTGCCAGTGTCAATATTGATTTCAGTCACATAACGGCGACCTGAGTTGCACTTGTGATTGAAGTTAGCGCCGAAGGTCAGATAGTTTGACTGGATATTAAACTGGCCATCATAGATGGTGTTCTGCTTGTTCCGGACGGTGCGGGATACCTCCAGGTCATATGCTAGCTTCTTTGCTTTCCCGTTTCCCCACTGTATCTCGGATTTGTGTGCCAGTTTATCACTACTGATCTCGTACTCTGAGCTGAGGCTAATCGTGCGGCGAGGCAGCGTAGCGCTGAGGGTCACGCCGCGATTGCCTCGCTGGTTCTTGAGTCCAAAGGTAAAAGTGAAAGGCATGTTCTCCCAGTTGATGTTGGCATTTCCATTCATATCAGGACCATTGTTATCAAAGTCAAATGCAGCAGTGAGAGGCTTTGGGGCACGAATGTTGATGTTTGCATTCTTGTTGGAGGAACTTCCCATGTCATAATCAATGTCTATATGCTTCACACCATTGTATGTCACAAGTACACTACCACTCGCAGCCGCAGACTTCTTTGTGTGTGAGAAGGTCAGTCCCGCATCCTTGAATATGTTGAATGGGGCGTTGACCTTAATATGACCTTCATAGGTATTTTCTGCCCTGCTGTATGACCTTTTGTAGGAAATCTCACCATCTCCATGTTGTTCAGCCACATCTACAGAGAAGGAAGTGGTGAAGTCATCCAGAGTTCCCTGGTGTGTGATGGATGCGACATTGGAACGGTATGCTTCGAATGGTGTACTGACACTGAGTGATGTTTGGAAGTTGTTCAGTGGGCCACTATGTTTGAGTTCTAGTCCAAATCGTTCATATCCACTGACTGGGGTGCTGAGGTCTACCGTTGACGTCATTCTGTTGTTTCTGAAGCTGTGTTTCATGTTGATGTTCCAGTCTTTATATTCCGGGAATGGAGTATTCACGGTCAAAGATGATTCAATATCATCGGCCATTTTAAAAGTGACTTCGCCTGCAGCGGTTTTGCCGTCATGGTCAATGACTACTTTGGTATTGAAATCTGAAGACTGTCCACTGTGGGTCACTGTGACAGTGCTGTCATGGCTAGGTGTTTTGAGTGAAGCAGTGGTGGTGAGGCTATTGGGTTCGCCATTATGATTCACTGACAGACTGTATGCATTATGACCGCTGAATGGTGTCCTGACATTTGTAGAAAATTCCATTGTAGTTCCAAGCAGCTTGAAAGTCACCTCGCCACCTAGTTCCTTGCCATTGATTTTAGCAGATGCGCCTGTTTTAAATTCAGACAGACGTCCGGTGTGTGTGACTTCCAGACTGCTGTCACGCATGGCGCTGAATGGTGTGGAGAGGGTGATTTCAGATTTGAAATTGTTCCAATCACCACTATGTGACATTCTGGTTCTGAAGCTTTCATAATTGAGGAATGGTGTCTGAACATTTGCAGAAATTTCTTTGGTCTCCGGGCGTGCCCTCAGAGTGATGTCACCACTCATTCGCTTTCCATTCACTTTGATGAGGGCATTGCAACTGAAGCCAGTGCGCACAACATTGTGATTGATTTGGATGTTTACATTTTTAAGAGTTTGCATTGGGGATGACAGGCTAGCTGATGTTTCAAATTTCTTCAAATTTCCCTTGTGGTTGAAGGTCAGAGTAAATGGTTTTTTGCCCATGAAGGCAGTCTGGACATTTCCATCGATAACTTGGTCCTGCATCTTGAAGGTGGCGCTGCCATCGAAGTAGTTTTCAGTGCCACCTGCGAGAGAAGCTGTACAGGCAAAGTCTTTAATGTCACCACGGTGTGTTACACTTGCAACATAATCTGCAGCGGGTGTTGTCACGGTTCCAGAGCCCCTGAAGTTATCCCAACCACCTTCATGTGATAGAGTAATGCCAAACTTCTGGTACTGGCTTAATGGTGTCTTCATGTTAAAACCACCTTCAACTTTGTTTTGGGTCAGCTTGAAGTTTGATCCAGCCTCATATGATTTACCATTAACATTCATTGTAGCGGAGTTGGTGAAGTCATTAAAAGCACCACGATGGTTAATATTAACGTTGCCCTGGCATGGTGGGGTGGCAAAGGTCATAGTTCCCTCGATACCATCAGAAAGTGTCTTGAATGTCACACCACACGTGTACTCCTTTTTGTTGAATGTAGTGATGACATTTGTGCTGAAATCATTCAATGTGCCCTGGTGTGTCACCTCCATCGTCATTGCCTTTCCTGGCATCTCAAGCTTTCCAGTTGTCTTTAAGTCTCTCAAGTTTCCATCATGGGAAAGTTCATAACCAAATTTCTTGTAACCTTTAATTGGTGTTGTAAGTTTTCCAGAAGTTCTCAGTTTACCACCAATAAGTGCGTGCCTCATTTCTAAACCCCAGTTTTCATATCCTTCGTATGGGCTTTTCAAATCAAATGACCCTTCCAATGTTTTCTTGCCGGCTTTGAAAACGGTATCAGCATTAATTTTGTCTTGGTCTAAAGTAATTCGCAAGTTGTTGTTGAAGTCTGCTTTGTCTCCTTTGTGATTTATGATGAGGCTATATTCTTCTGGAGTGAATATTGTAACAGCTCCCCGTAATTTTGATCCATAAAGTTTCATTTCAGAGGATCCTCGGAATTTCTTTCCATTGATCACAACAGAGCCTCTATTCTTGAAGTTTGTAAGTTTTCCTCCATGATTGAACTTAAGAGTAAAGGAGCGAAGTGGGCGCCATGGGGTATCAATGTCTACTTTTCCACTGATTTCCTTTTTAGTTTTCCCTAACTCCACTGATGCCTTTGTGATTTTGCCAAAATAGTTCAATTCAAACTCATCATTGAGATTTGTGAGATCACCCTGATGAGACAGTTTGAGTGACAATGTCTCATATTTAGGGAAAGGAGTGTTAATAGTGGCGACAACTGTGATCTCGTCACCCAGTTTGACCGAGGAGCTACCTGTTATGGATTGTCCGTTGAATCCAATCGTCATAGAGTTTGTGAAATCTTTAGGCACACCTTCGTGGTCAGTAACGATGCTGTATTCCTTTTCATTGATCTGAACTGCAGCATCCAGGTGGAAACTTTCTCCCCTCCAGGCTACCTCGGACCTTGAAGTATAGGTATTTTCTCCAAGAACAAGTTTTCCACTGTTACTGAAATCATACACAGAGCCTTTGTGTGTGAATTCAATCATTTTCAGGGTGGTTGATCCCTTGATTAGTTCTCCCTTCCCTGTAAGCATGGTATCGGTCGTCTCAAAGTAATTGTTGATGGTATATGTAGTTCCGTCAATGTCACAGGTCACTGTCTGCTGGAAGGTGGCAGGTGATGAGCTGTCGTAGCCTTCATATGGTATACGAAGAAAATTTCCTGACAAAGTGACCTTTTGGGTTGTCTTGACAATTTTGTCCCTGATAAATGCACTGAAGTTTTGCTCAAAGTCTGTTAAGGTACCTTCATGACTGAAAGTGACACCAACATTTACAGGTTTTTCCAGTATGAATGATCCTACGATCTTGTTGCCTTCATGTGTGATTGAGTTCACATTTTCTATGATATAAGCATCACAAAAGGCAGTGAATTTGTTGTGGAAGTCTAGAATAGTGCCTGCATGTTCGACGGTTGCACCCATTTTCCTGTACCCATTGAAAGGTGTCAGTAATTCCACAGAGGCTTCAATGCTATTATCATTGACTTCAAATGAATTTGTTGATTCAATCTTTGATTCCTCCAAATAAGCAGTGAAATGGTTGTTAAAGTTGGTAATGCTGCCTCTATGATTAGCAGAGCCACCAATCTTTCTCATCATTGTAAATGGTGTCTCAAGTTCACCTGAAGATTCCAAACTTTTGTCACCCAGCTTAAAAGCACCACGGCCTTTGACAACATCATCCATGATAAAAGCATTGAAACTACTCTTGAAATCATTCCCTTTTCCATCGTGATTAGCTGTTAGTCCCATTTTCCTGTACCCATTGAATGGTGTCAATAACTCTACAGAGGCGTCAATGTTATCATCATTAATCTCAAATGAATTTGTTGATTCAATCCTTGATTCCTCCAAATAAGCAGTGAAATGGTTGTTGAAGTTGGTAATGCTACCTCTATGGTTTGCAGAGCCACCAATCTTTCTCATCATTGTAAATGGTGTCTCAAGTTCACCTGAAGATTCCAAACTTTTGTCACCCAGCTTAAAAGCACCACGGCCTTTGACAGCATCATCCATGATAAAAGCATTGAAACTGCTCTTGAAATCATTCCATTTTCCATCGTGATCTACTGTAAGTCCCATTTCCTGATGATTTGTGAATGGTGTCAGTAGTTTGAAAGATCCATGAAGTGTGTAACCTTGAGTTGTGAATGTAGTCACTGACTTGATGCTTTGGTCCATGTTGTACACTGACATCTCATTGTCGAAATTGTTCTGACCACCTCTATGAGTAAGTTTGGCCCCCATATTTCTGGCGATGCTAAATGGTGTTTCAATATTTACTGTAGCCTCCAGATCATTCCCAATCCATCTCATCGAAGTTGTAGACTTTAAGGATTGATCACCTAATGAAGCTGTAATGACATTACCAAAATTATCAACTGGGCCTTTGTGATCAATTGAAATGGCCATTGCTAACCAGGATGGTTTCTGGATATTTGCTGATGCCTCAAGGTTGTCTCCATTCAGTTGGACCGAAGACAAGGACTTCAAAATGGTCTCTTGTTCTCTGAAGGCAGAAAATTCATTGTCGAAGCTGGTTAATTTGCCTTTGTGGCTGACCTTGGCGCCCATTTTGGTGTAGGAGGAGAAGGGTGTCTCGACTTCGATAGATGCATCTAAGTCATTACCATTCAAGCGGAAACTGCTGCTTCCTTTGAAGGATGTGTCCACAAAAAGAAGCTCCACTGTATTGCTGAAATCGGTCTTCTGTCCCTCATGATTGATGGTGAATCGCATTTTATCCCATTTTTGGAATGGGGTGTCAATGCTGATCCTTCCGACTAAGGCATCACCCATAAAGCGCAGGTTACTTGTTGCCTCGATATTGTCATCGCCAATGTACATGTTCATTTGGTTGTTGAAATTATGAAGAGGTCCATTATGACTAGCTGAGATTCCCACTTTAGGGAATCCAAGAATTGGAGCTTCAGCTCTCAGAGTTGATTCCATGTTGTTTCCATTAATTGCCAAAGTGCTGGTAACAGTAACTGTGTCTTCCATTATGTAGGCTGTTAATTCATTTGCAAAGTTCAAAAGACCACCTTCATGTGTAAAGCGAGCTCCGATGCTTTCTAATTGTTTAAAGGGTGTTTCTAGCGAAACTGATGCCTCCACCTTCTGATTTTCAATTTGAAGAGATGATGCAGCCTTCATTGTCTTGGTACCATAGAACATACTTAATGCATTGGCAAAGTTGTTCATTTGACCTTCATGGTTAAAGTTGAAACCAGCCCTTCTGTATTTATTGAATGGAGTTTCAATAAGGAATGCACTTTCTACGCCATCCTTTATTTTCAAACTTGCTTTTGTTTTGATGATGTCATCTTCAATCTTTCCTGTCAATTCATTTTTGAAGTTCCACCATTTCCCTCTGTGCACCAGATTAGCATTTAGCTGTTTGTATCCTACATAAGGTGTCTGGCCTGATACTGATGCTTGAAGGTTGTAACCATCCAATTTGAATGAAGATTGTCCTGTGATTGTTTCTCCACCCATTTCTATGTTTACTTCATTATTGAAGTTGAGTACATCACCTCTATGGGTAATTTCAACACTGTATTCCTCGGGAATGTTCAATGTGACCTTAGCTTTGACAGGCTCTGATGTATATTCAACTGCGCCAGAGTATTCCTCTTCCTCCACCTTCACAATGGCTTTGTTATTGAAGCTATTCCAGTCCCCTCTGTGTTCCACATCCAGTGTCATCTTGGGCTCAAACAGCATAATTTCTGCACTTGACTTGAAATTTGTGAGGCTGCCCTCGTGGCGGAATTCCACCTTCTTCTCAGAGGTAAATGGACTGCGGAATGTAGCGCCCCCTGTGATTGGATTTTTGCCGTTAAAGTATGTTTCCAGTTCAATATCCTGTCCTGGGCCATATGCTATCTTTGTCTGAGTATCAAAATCTGTCAAACTAGTAGCACGGATTGTGTTTGTGACTGTGTGCTTGTAGTTAAAATTGGGAAGCTCCAAATTAGCATCTGTCTGGTAACGGTCACTTCCTTCCTGCTTGTGGCTCATGATTGCCCTCATATTTCTGAAGAATGGGGCACTGAAAACGAGCTCAGCTTTCATGTCCTTTAAATCTTCTGTGTTTACATCAAGTTCTACCTCCAATGTGTTAGTAGATTCATAATCGAATTCAACTTTTGTTTCAAAATTACGGAGGTCACCTTTATGTTGCAAGTCTAATGACATTTTTGCGGGTTCCTTCAGGTCCATGCTGAATTTCTTCATTCTGTTCAAGCCAAGAGAGAGTTGTCCATCAGATATCTTCACTCCTGAATATTTAACATGACCATCAATTACCCATAAATATTTCTCCTTTCTGTTGTTGCCATACAATTCAATGTCATCCATGTATGGGGAAGTGACCTTCAATTGACCTTCAAATGTTGGCATTTTGTGTGTCAGAGTTCCATCAATTGATATTTTCTTATTTTGTCCCCATTTCAGCTCATTTGATCCAGACAGATCGCCGCTCTCCATTCTATTATTGAGGTTGACTGTAATCATCTCTGTGTAGGGTGTGGATAATTTACTCTGTACATTTAATGTTTTCATTGCCTCAAAGTTGAGTTCATTGTCAAGCTGGAAAACGTTTGACCCGCATCCAACCTGGACCGTTGTCTTCATGTCACTCATGTCGCCCTCGTGGTTTATGATTAACTCAATGTCAGGGGTGAAGGGACTTTTCAATGTTGATTTGATGTCGGTCTGCTTGCGTAGCTTGGCATCAAGGTCGAACACAGACTTGTCATTGGCTATTTCTAGCTCAGCATGGCATCTCATACCTCGCTGGTTGTTCATGTGATTCCATGTCAGACTGTAGGGCTCTGTGCTTGGAATGTTGATGATCAGATCACCACTGTTTGTTATGAAGATTCCATTCCGTGCATGGTTCATGTTGAAGTTCATTCTGAGGTTTTTGCCATAATTTGCATTGATGGTGGTCTTGTAGGTTTCACCCTCAAGGCTGTGTTTGCTACTGACTGCTATTGGCTGTGTGAAGGTTGATGTCAGTTTCGTGGCGCCCTCGTAGATGTGCCTTCTTCTGTCGACTGTGCCCGAAAGGTCAAGTACCACTTTCTGATCATTCCAGTTGGACTCAATTGTACTGATTATGCCATTTGGCTGGAAGTTGTAGAATACCTTTTGCATACCATGACGGTACACACTGAAAGGGGTTTTCAGCTCAAATGTTGCTTCAACATTGGACCATCCATTCAGCTTTTTGAAATTGTAATCGCCTTCAATCTTTTGACCGGAAATGGATACCTCCCCATGGGTGGTCACGTCAACATCTGTTCTGTGGTGGTTAAATGCAACCTGGCCTTCTTCTAAACCACTGAAAGAGGTCTTCAGATCAAAGTTGCCCTCCAAATCGCGTGTTGGATGCCACCATGTTTGCAGGTCATTCTTCAAGCTGCCACTGACTTCTACAAACTGTCTTGGCCACCACTGAGTCTTCACTTGGAAGGCTGGACTCTCTGGTGACACAATGATTTCAGCATCGGTTTTAAACATCTTTGTAGCATCCCTCTCGGCATCCCATTGAGTGTTCATTGACAGGGTGTAGGTGGAACCTTTCTGGCTACCCTCACTTTCCATGATCACATGACGGGAGGGGTACAGGAGGTCAAAGTTGGTGTTGAATTGATTCCTTTTGTAAACCCAGTTTGCATCCACGGAGTAGAAGTTATGTTCATACCCAACCTTCGCATGACTCTGCAGATTTCTTATTTCTGGACTAAGGTAGGCCTCAAAATCAATTGGTACCATCAATGAGGGCAAAGAAAGCTGTCCACTGATCTCATGACGTGGTGACATCTTGTACAGGGCTGACAAGATGATATTACCATAATTTTTGTCAGGCTTAACGTTGAGGACATTCTGGTATTGACCTTTTCCTGTTTGCTCAAATGTATTGACAAATGACATTTCCCGTCCAGGGATCGTTACGCCGATGTCAGCAGATAACTTTAGTGGTGACGCGCTCTCTTTCTTCAGTAACATGTTTAGGGCTCTTTCGGTTTTTGGTGTTGTTTTTAGCATGACGTCGGTTTTAATTTCGCCATCTTGAAATTGATGGTCCAATTTGAATTCCATGTTAAGGCTCTGCAGAGGAAATCAGTACATTTACATAACTTATGAGAACAGCATCAAAGTAAAAGGAAGCAATTGTCTAATAATACCAAGCAATGTTAAGCCCTATTTGATAGTATAAATGCTATATAATGTAAGTATATATTTACCTTGGCAGGCAACTTGAGGCTGCTATCAGAGGTGATCTTGTGTATCTTATTCTTCAGCACAACACTACCACTATGGCTGACCGTGATTCTCTTGCGCTTAGCTCCAGTGAGTCCAGCATCGAGATTTATGTTCAAGTTGTTGGGTTGCTTGGTGAGGTCCAGGTCGTAGTCCATGTCATATTCTGGCCAAGCAGTGGAAGACACAGCACTGAAAACAATGAAAACAATATCGTTCATGTTCCCTACCATTAAGCCATTTCAAAAAGTTTTTTTTAACAAATTGAAATAGAGTATATATTTCCGGTTCCTGTCGATGGATTTTCATTCTTACCTGTTACAGCTGTACTGAATGCGGTTGCCAGCACTAAGGTTGCGCCACTTATGGTTCAAAACCACTTTGTCTTTGGAGTTGTAGTTAACCTCAAGGCGTGTGGTGAGCACATCCTTGCCGCCCCTTGCCTTATCCACAAAGCCTTCCACTTGCCCATTGAATATGCTTGACTTGACCATCAAGTCAGTCTGGTAGCGCAATTGCTTCTTATTATCAACAATACGCACTTCACCTGGAAATAAATGGAGATATAGGTTAATATTTTAAGTCAAATATTGTAATGTATTTCATATTGTTCACGATTCACGTTGAAATACATTTTTAATTTTTAGTAATGAGTTCAGCAGACTATTTCAAAACATTGATTACTTTATTAAATGAAATTATGATAATATATCTATTTCTTAAACTGAAAGGGAACAGTTTTTCGTGATTTTACCTTTGAGTTTGGCTGGAGATCTCATGACATTCTTCAGAGCAAATTCAATATCGGCCCGTTTGCCTTCTCTGTAGAGGACAGATCCATCAAGTGTGTACGGACTTTTGCCAGGGATGAGCACACTGATACTTGGAGTGTACTTAACGTTGAACTTGTTGGACTCAATGCGCATGTCAGCTGTGACGTCATATTCCTGAGTGTCATCTGTCACCATCCGTGCAGTTGCCCGCTTTACCTTGTTTGTATTTGTAATGGAGCCTAAATCAAAAGCACAATTGTAGGGAAAACCTGGTTTCTCGCACCCAATTTATTTATTTTTTGTTATGACTAGGTGATATATAATGGTGATAATAATTTTAAGCTTACCAATGAATGTTGCCTTCTTCCATGGAGAAATCATTTTCATTTTCAGCTCCTTTTCGCGCGCATCAAGTTCCACGCCGAGGTTAAGATGACGGTCAATCCTGGAGCCAGGAGTGTTGAAATCCACCTCGAACTTCATTCCTGCTCTGTCTTTATTAAGTGCTTTAGCAGATAACTGATAACTGGTGAAAGTATCCCTCTTGTGCAGTATGAGGCTGAGAGATGTAGGGCCAGTCATCGGGAACCATGGGGCACCAACTTTGTTGAGAGGAGGAAGGGAAATTTCACCACACAATTCCAGACCTGTGGCCTTGACCATGGATCCTCCAAGACACTGCCTGGCCTCAATACGACCCTGGGACAACATGTTCTGCTCACGATCCACACCACGGTAAGTTATGAAAAACTTAGATCTGCAAAAGAAAGAATCTTACATAACATTGAATACTTAACTTATTTCATACGCAATTATGATATGTATAATGATGAGTACAGCTCGTTCAGATGTTGATATGTATAGACTTACTGAACATTGACGAGCTCCACCTTGTCCTGGGGCATGTTGACTTCAATATTTAGGATCTTGCCGTTCTGAACCTGGAACTTGAAATCAAAGTTGTTGTTGGAGTGGAAAGTAGCGTGATGACTGACTGATGTTTTTTCATGTGTGCCATCAATTCCCATACTTCCTTTCAAGGTAACTGCGCCACTGAAAAGATATTAACATAAAATCATGAAATATGTTTGTACTGTGTGGAATTGTATGGATTATCTTAGATATACCTCTGTATATATAAAGTGACATGAAATCAATAGAGACAGAGAGGTTGAGAGAAGGCGACATAATTGTTCAGTACCTTGATAGGAATGCTCCTGCGACATCGACGGATGTACTTTTGGGGGCTAAGTCCATTTTGCCGCTGGCTTTGAGGTCAATGTTAGCAGTTCCCTCCATGGCCAATACCAGTGGCATACCAATAAGGGTAGGGATCTTGCTTGTCGTATTCATAAAGTTAAAGTTCTTAGTGAACTCCCAGCTGTACTCTTTGGTTACACCCACCAACCAGTCCAAGAATTTGAACTCGTCTGTTAAAGTGGTCAAGTCGAGGCTGTGAAAGTCATCATATCGAATCTCGTTTCCAAAGATCCTCATATAGTAAGATCCAAGAGGCTTCTCCTCTGCTTCTTTGAACTGCAAATGGAAATATAACATAGAATGTAATAAATAATGAAGGAACCAATAGAATATACTGGAAACTGATATCATGAATCATTATGGGTCTATAAAATGAAATGTGTGCTGACCTGATCATCCAGTTTGGACATGTCAGGACCCGCACTGCCTTCAGAGGAACCACTTTCGGCAAATAATTTCTCCAGGAGTCTGTCAATGCCCTCGACGCGGCCACCAACCTCCAGCAGATTGACGGATTGACCAAACATATCAACGGTGAGATTGACCATAGCGGAGCGGGGCACGAATGACTTGGGGGACCAGATGACATTGCTGTCGACCATGGCACCAACATTCAGCATCTCAGAGAACATGGACCATTCAATGTTGCGGGAGAACTTCCTCTTGTCCAGATCAAATGTCTTCTTCAGGGATTCGCTTTCTATGATGAACCTGATTTGCTGTTTAACTGGGCTTGATGTTTCCATCAGGTTAGTGAGGTGAGTCCAGATGAAGGAGCCGACCTGGTTGACCTCCTCGTTCTGGAGGACCGCGCGGACGCGGCGGATGACGTCACGACTCGGGCACTGCATGAGAGCCAGGTAGGCTCCAATGCGCAGCTCCGGATCTGCTTCCTTCAGCTCCATCATACTAATCAGCTCATCTTTCTGTAATAATAAAATGTCACACCTTTTAATACTCTTAAAATAAAAGCATTCGCTTTAAATGCTGTCAGCACGTGTTTGATAAAGATAAATAGGACGAATCGTGAACTGACCTCAGCGGTGCATGCCATACGCCTGAATGCATTAATGGCAGCCACTCTGATCTCCATGGAGTTCTCTGCGTTCTTAAAGCAACGGTTGAGTGTGGGAACCAGTGTCTCGGCATGGCCGGCATTGCCGATAGCCTTGAGTGCCATGAGGACAGGCTCGTGCTCCCCGCTGCAGTCGCCGCTCAGCTTCTGCCCCAGAAGGCGCACGATGTCCTGGACTTCTGGGGTCTTAGAACATTCGGGGTTCTCGCGGCAGTAAGTGTGTACCAGAGCAGATACGGACAGGGCTGATTTGCGGACCGGGGTCTCTACCAGGGGTTTGGCCTCTCTCAGCATGTCCTTGTTGGGTTGGCTGATGAATGCCATGGAGGTGAGATAAATGTCAGCCTCAAGACCAGAAACATCTTCACGCAGCACCAAGTTGCTCATCAAACTCACAGACCCAGTTGTTCCCAAATTTGGAAGGGCATCTCTCAAGTACTTCCTAAAATACATCAAAACACCATAATACATCAAACGGTTTTCATAATTCAAAGTTTGATTTAATTAATCCATTGGAATTTATGCTTTATTGAGGTGGATTACTACTTACTCTGCCTTCTCGCACACTGTGCTCGCAGACTTGTACATGGAAGTGAGCGATTCTGGATTCAGTTTTCTCATTTCACCAATGAGCTGGTTGAATTTGTTTGGAGTTTCGGGACGGACTCCCATACTTGTCTCTTCGCAAAGTTCCCTGAGTACGTTCATGGCTTCCCGCTTGTTGGATGTCTCTTCTTCCTCGCTGGGAGTATTGTCAAACACCAAACTAGCACGCTTGGTAATTGCACCTAAAATCCATATAGAGTAGTTATTATGGATGTAACTACTAATATTTAGTAATACTTTGACTATGTTATAGAATGAAGCTTGACAGATTGTTATTATTGTTATTAATGCCCACCTTTGGCTGTGCTGACTCCTGAGGATTCCCTCTGGAAGGTCAATGTGTAAGAAGCCTCGGTTGTGGCACTACTTCCTTCTTTAGCAAAGGGTCTCATGAGGTGAGTCTCGCTGCACGTGGTCTTCACCAGTCGTCCACTAGATGTCACTTCTTGTTCACACTCATGGGTGCTCTTCACAATTGGCAGAGACTGTATTTTCTATATAAAAAAAAAAAAATATGTGTCAACATAGGGTTTTGTAAACTAACTAATGAATGGAATGAGTGCTTACAATCATTTCATATAAACCTCCACCGAAATGAGGAAAAAAACACTGTTAAGATATTGATCAATTAGGTAAATAAACTTTTAAAAAAGTGTTTAAGAGCTAATTAAATAAAGAATTATACTTACGGAAGGTGCCATGTAAGCTGTAGACTGGAATAGGGTATTAATACTCTGGTGGCCGATGCAGCTCATAACGTCTTTGACCTTCTTGACCTTGTAGTTGCTCCAGGTGCTACCAGTTGGGGTGTAGGTCACATCACATGTTCCAATCACATCAGTCTGGAGATAAATTCACAAATCATAAAAAGCATTCCTCACTTTCAAGTTGGTTTGTTTATATCACATATGTTTATTACGCATAAACATGTTATTTATTCCATTACCTCTTTCTTGGTGACAGCGGTCTGGTAGTTCTCCATTGTGTTCTGGAACCCAGACAAGATGCCTCTTTTGATGTTGAGCACCCAGGCCTCCTCATCCTCAGAGCACAGTTCTTCAACATGGCCATCAACAAAGCTGAACCTCAGGCTTTGCCGCTGGAGGGCGCTGCGGAACTGCTCATTGCCTGGCACCTCTTTGCGTCTATCATATTGGCTGGGGTCAGAATCTTGCAGGGACACCTGTGTGAGCTGTAATATACATATTTGTTTGCATTTATATTTTCTCAGTAAGTAGGATCTAATTTAGGACAACTTAAGGAGGATCTCACTTTGGACAACTTGGCAAATGAATAGAGAATACAAACAATATTAATTTATGTTTTTAGTTTTTATGTGGATATGCATGCATACAAATGAACCGCCCATTTTTAATATTTCTGTATTCCCACATATGCTCTTTAGTAGGCCTAAGATGGCGCTGCCTCAACGTTAGCGTTTGGTTTATAAGGACAATATACCTGTATATCAGAATAAAAATCTAAATTTTAGACCCTGCTTGTTTTTATGCTACTTTTTCTGTGGAGTAAACTATTTATTACATTTAAAGAAAAAGCAGAAATTACGTAATATGTCAAATACTATAACATCACTTCCTGAATCTAGCCTAACACACTGGACTGTAACAAAAATAAATGACATCAAAGATATTGCAACATTATTATTCATTCTAAGCACCTCAGTGGTGGGTAAAACCGGAATGACAGTGTCCTTTTAGTTGCATATATAACGGGAGATTGTCACATTTTTGCGGTAACTTCGCCAATTACGATTATTTTTTGTCTGTGCTACCTCCTGTTTTTCACAGGAAAATGATATACATTTATGGTCTTAATAGTATATTTTAAATCTATTCCTTGCAATTTTGCACCCACAATACTGTTAGCCGAGAAAGCTATATTTGAGACCGATAAAGGGTCCTAGGTGACCATATTGCGTGGCAGGCTTTCCAAAGACATGTAAAGAAAAAAATCATTGTCCCACCTATCATAAGTCAATATTATTATAATTCTATTCATTTTCGTCTTAACATGCCCATGTCAGGTTTGCAGATTATCATATTCTGTATTGAAAACAAAATTGTCACAACAGATAAGCATTTGGCTCACGTGGATTATACTGTGCAAGGCTCACACCGATACCCTCCCACCAAAGACGTGATGTTTATTATATCAATGTGGAAACTCGGCACTATATGGCCAATAGTGAGTTATTTTTATATTGTATTGTGTATAGCATCTATATATACAGCACATTTGTCCCCAATTTAATCAAAAGTAAATATGTTTGCTTTCATTCTTTGTATAAACAGAACGTAGATCACTCATAGAAATATTGAAAGTATATTGCAATATGAATTTATCTTTTGTGAATTCATCATATCCATTTGTAACAATATCTCATTTTAAAAAAGGACAACGCCCCAAGCCTGTCTCATAAATGACTGACATTATACCTTTCTGAATGAGTTGAGCATATACTTGAATTCAGGTTTTCTATTCTTTAAAATACATACTATTGGAGAGTAAGTACTAAGGTGAAAACCGTCGAGGAAGGTAAGTGCCCCGTTGGTAACAATCTAATCATTACTCTAATGGTCCTAACAGGTCCAGAACCAGAATCCTAACTTATATCCGTATAAAACGGCCAACATCAATGAAAACGAATATTTTGACCAAACAGTATGAAACCATAGTTTTAACTTACATAGAGCACCATCTCACAGGGAGCAAGCGCCTCGACGTTGACGGTGGCCGCTAGGTGGAGACTGGAGTGTTCCCCTGTGGTACCAGGGATGCTCGTCTTCATGTCCGCTCCATAGCTGTATTCATAGGTCTTCCCTGCTTCAAATGCGGTCTGGGTCGTCTCCGGGCAGTATCGGGCACAGTCTTCGTTCATAAAACTTATTGGACCTGTGGAAAAAATAGAACGATACAAAATTTAGTACTATGCTCATAAAAATAATTGTAAACAAAACTCTTGCTAGAATAAATGAGTTATGTTCTATTCAGAATAGTATACTTTCTTGTCAAAAGCCATTGTTGTGGCTATTTCTAAATATCAGTAAATATGCACTTTTATATTTAGAAAAGTTTTCTTTGTATGAAACCAATGTAGAAACCGATGATTTCTTGTGTAATAATATGTTTTGTTTGAATAGCATTTTATGTTGTTTCATTCATTTGTATACTTTACAAAAAATATTATTCAAAAGTTCTCACCTGCAAAGGCCACGGCCATGAAGGCAGAGGCAAACAGGACGCATTTCAGCGCCATAGTTGAGAGTTGTTGTGTTTTTCCAATGTTATGTTTTTGTGTATTCCTCAGTCTGTAGTTGCCCACTGTTCTAATCCTCCCAGCACAACACAGTTGACTTATATACTCCACAGACAATGGAGTCCAAAAGTCCCACCACACAAATATACATTGCACCAAAAGTGATGATGTCACCTTGGTCCAGGGACAATCTATTACGCAGAACCATCTGGTAACTGGAGGCTGTGATTGACAGATGTGTGGTGAAATGCCTCCTGTCATTCATTATGTGATTGGTGACCTGGGTCAAGTGCCCTAAACTTTGAACACTTTGCTGAAATCTGAAAGTTTATCTCTGATCAAAGAGTGAACCTCGGCCGGACCTTGAGCCAAAAGGTCCTTCATAAACAAAAGAAGATAGCCGAGATTAACATGTCAACCGAATTGCACCACAAGTTGACATTGATGTACATGCGTTGATATTTGATATGATGATCAATAAAAAGGTCATAGTGGGATACCAGAAAACTTTTGATAATTAAAAATGGGATCGGGATCAATTTATTACATTGAAAGGATTAATGTGGACTAAGATGTAATACATGACGGTGATCAGCTCTGAGTCTGATATATTGCGGACAAAGATAAATGCATCCAGAAAAATCATAAAAGTTGAGACAATATAACGGGGAAACGTTAACTACCGTTAACTACCGTAAATTATGTTAATTGTGTGGGAAATATCATTCATTATTGATGCAGTTTGTCGTCGGCTGGACTGAATACTTATATTACAGAATTATTCAGAGAAGCCTTATAAAGATCTTAAATATTTATATAAAATAGAATCACATACAAGGTTAATAAAGACCGAAAATTAATTTCATGTATAGACTCGAAAAATAATAATGCAATAATTTATCTGTTATTATTTTGCATTGAACTTTGATTTCACGGTTTATGTGCTATCTTGATTTAAAGTCAGAGATATACTGGAATCGTCCACCCCAAATTAAGATTTAGTACAATTTGTTGTCTTATCGTCCATAGGTCTTCCCTGTAAATCTAAACTATTTGAAATTCAAATGATATGGTCTGGACCTTTTTGTTTGACTCATTTCCAAAGCGTATTGCTAAATCTTGAGATTTAACCTGGATTCTGGATGATGTTGGTTTGATAGAATATCAGAATTTACCCCGCTATCGCATTAAAGATTGATGTATGTGTTGGAGAGCAAGGTTAAGATTTTTTTATCCTAATTCTTAATTTATCTTTATTTTGGCTTTCTTGGTCCTGTTTGTCATTTTGTGTTTTAAACAAATTTTAGGATTTAAATTTGATTAAATTTATGAACAAATTGATTCATTTCTTCACAACTGATATCAATTATTCAGATCAGGAGTGTAAGAAGATTAAACCACTGCTTTGTGTGAAATTGAAACCAAACTATATTGTTTGGATCTGATTTTCTCCCTTTAAAGACAACCATGCTTCTAAATGACAAATTTAGAATCCATACAAAACATCTGAAAAATAGTATTATTCACTTCTAAGATGTAATTCTGAGAATAAAAATTATGGTTCACTCTCCTAGATTTTTAAATCAACATCAACATTTGGTATTTTGTATTTCCCAACATGTCTGCCAATGAAATATCAAACAAGAAAAACTTCGTCACCTAGCTTATTTCGTTGAATTTATTGAAGAAATTAGTATGGGGGCCCAATGTTTTCTGTTGTATATCATAATTGCCAGAGATGTTGGGCAACAAGAAATGTCAAAATATTCAGAAGGGTATGGATTTATATATTCTTAATTCCACTAGCAAGATTTTTCATATACAAATGATGTGTTAGACCCTTTCGAGATTTTGATGAAAAATGTTCAGCCATCAATGATGTGCTTTTTCGAACTGTCAAAATACTTCTTCAAACAATCGTTCCTGATAATCATTTCAACATATTATGAAATATTCCAAATACATGATATACACACACGCACACGCACACGCACACGCACATACATTCTCCCCAAATATCAAATTCTTGCAAATATTTTTTTGTGAAATAGATATATCAGTTCTACGGTGTTCACCACATATTATAGTGTTTTTTTTTATTAAATATTTCTTGCTAGAGTTTTGGCGGAATGGAAACAGCTGTCACAAAATTATTTTGACGTTAACACAATTTAATACGTGCGAATGCATTCGCCTCTATGCCCGTTCACATTTCAATTCCCAGCGACTGTACATTATTCTATGGTTTCACCTCCAATGTTAGCACGTATATTCTCTTGTGGAAAACAACACGATAAGAATCTTCAACTTTGAGGTTATTTTTTGCAAAATCTGATATGGTAACCTTTTTCCTGTACATGAGAAGAACATAATATATGTGAGTTCATTTAACGAGCGTGAAGTTCTTTTGATATTTGATATTTGATATTTGACGTTTTTTTCAAAAGGTGTAAACAAGTATGTATCAGTGTACCCTTTTGGGACATGGTGAAAAAAGTTATGTAAAAGGATATATATCCTGTCAAAAACGGATATATCCCTTTTCCTGTGACAAATGAGTTTTTCATTATGATTAATGGCCTTATCAACCTTGTAGCACAGTCTTAATCATTTATTATCAATATATTAATGGAGAATAACTGTATACACCTTCATACCCTTTTGGTATTTGGGTAGAAACGTTATGTAAAAGGATATATATCCTTTAAAACACTAAAATGTACCTTTAGCTATCATAAACACATTTTTTAGCATGATAATGATTCCCAAGCACTGTGGCACAGCCTTCCCAAACATGTATATACAAATAAAGGGTTAGACACATTTGCTAGATATGTCTAGAACATATCTAGTGACATTACAAGGCGAGGAAAAATATATGAGTAGGAGATATGGCCCTTTTCCCTTGGCAAAATGTGCATATCCAATACGGCACATTCTAAGAGCTGCCGCACTGTCTTCGCAGATTTTGAGGGACTAATGAGGGGTCAGACATACTTGCTAGGCATGTCTAGAACATATCTAGTGACATTAGAAGGCGAGGAAAAATATATGAGTAGGAGATATGGCCCTTTTCCCTTGGCAAAATGTGCATATCCAATACAGCACATTCTAAGAGTTGCCGCACTATCTTCGCAGATTTTGAGGGACTAATCAGGGGTCAGACATACTTGCTAGGCATGTCTAGAACATATCTAGTGACATTAGAAGGCGAGGAAAAATATATGAGTAGGAGATATGGCCCTTTTACTCTGCCAAAATTCACATATTTCAACATTATTTCATTTTTCAAATGTGAACATTCTAAGAGTTGCCGCACTGTCTTCGCAGATTTTGAGGGACTAATGAGAGGTCAGACATACTTGCTAGACATGTCTAGAACATATCTAGTGACATTAGAAGGAGAGGAAAAATATATGAGTATGAATTATGGCCCTTTTCCCGTGGCAAAATGTGCATATCCAATACAGCACATTCTAAGAGTTGCCGCACTGTCTTCGCAGATTTTGAGGGACTAATCAGGGGTCAGACATACTTGCTAGACATGTCTAGAACATATCTAGTGACATTAGAAGGCGAGGAAAAATATATGAGTAGGAGATATGGCCCTTTTACTCTGCTAAAATTCACATATTTCAACATTTTTTCATTTTTCAAATGCAAACCTTCTAAGAGTTGTCGCACTGTCTTCGCAGATTTTGAGGGACTAATGAGGGGTCAGACATACTTGCTAGGCATGTCTAGAACATATCTAGTGACATTAGAAGGCGAGGAAAAATATATGAGTAGGAGATATGGCCCTTTTCCCTTGGCAAAATGTGCATATCCAATACGGCACATTCTAAGAGTTGTCGCAATGTCTTCGCAGATTTTGAGGGACTAATCAGGGGTCAGATATACTTGCTAGACATGTCTAGAACATATCTAGTGACATTAGAAGGCGAGGAAAAATATATGAGTAGGAGATATGGCCCTTTTACTCTGCTAAAATTCACATATTTCAACATTTTTTGATTTTTCAAATGTGAACATTCTAAGAGTTGCCGCACTGTCTTCACAGATTTTGAGGGACTAATGAGGGGTCAGACATACTTGCTAGACATGTCTAGAACATATCTAGTGACATTAGAAGACGAGGAAAATTATATGAGTAGGAGTTATGGCCCTTTTCCCATGGCAAAATGTGCATATCCAATACAGCACATTCTAAGAGTTGCCGTACTGTCTTCGCAGATTTTGAGGGACTAATGAGGGGTCAGACATACTTGCTAGACATGTCTAGAACATATCTAGTGACATAAGAAGGCGAGGAAAAATATATGAGTAGGAGATATGGCCCTTTTCCCTTGGCAAAATGTGCATATCCAATACGGCACATTCTAAGAGTTGTCACATTGTCTTCGCAGATTTTGAGGGACTAATGAGGGGTCAGACATACTTGCTAGGCATGTCTAGAACATATCTAGTGACATTAGAAAAGGCGAGGAAAAATATATGAGGAGGAGATATGGCCCTTTTACTCTGCTAAAATTCACATATTTCAACATTTTTTCATTTTTCAAATGCAAACCTTCTAAGAGTTGTCGCACTGTCTTCGCAGATTTTGAGGGACTAATGAGGGGTCAGACATACTTGCTAGGCATGTCTAGAACATATCTAGTGACATTAGAAGGCGAGGAAAAATATGTGAGTAGGAGATATAGCCCTTTTCCCGTGGTAAAATGTGCATATCCAATACAGAACATTCTAAGAGTTGCCGCACTGTCTTCGCAGATTTTGAGGGACTAATGAGGGGTCAGACATACTTGCTAGACATGTCTAGAACATACCTAATGACATTAGAAGGCGAGGAAAAATATATGAGTAGGAAATATATGAGTAGGAAATATGGCCCATTTTATGCAAAATGTGCATATCCAATACAGCACATTGTAAGAGTTGCCGCACTGTCTTCGCAGATTTTGAGGGACTAATCAGGGGTTAGACATACTTGCTAGACATGTCTAGAACATATCTAGTGACATTAGAAGGCAAGGAAAAATATATGAGTAGGAAATATATGAGTAGGAAATATGGCCCATTTTATGCAAAATGTGCATATCCAATACAGCACATTCTTAGAGTTGCCGCACTGTCTTCACAGATTTTGATGGACTAATAAGGGGTCAGACATACTTGCTAGACATGTCTAGAACATATCTAGTGACATAAGAAGGCGAGGAAAAATACATGAGTAGGAAATATATGAGTAGGAAAAATGGCCCATTTCATGCAAAATGTGCATATCCAATACAGCACATTCTAAGAGTTGCCGCACTGTCTTCGCAGATTTTGAGGGACTAATTAGGGGTCAGACATACTTGCTAGACATGTCTAGAACATATCTAGTGACATTAGAAGGCGAGGAAAAATACATGAATAGGAGTTATGGCCCTTTTACTCTGCTAAAATTCACATATTTCAACATTTCTCTAGTTTTCAAATGCGAACATTCTAAGAGTTGCCACATTGTCTTCGCAGATTTTAAGGGACAAATGAGGGGTCACACATACTTGCTAGACATGTCTAGAACATATCTAGTGACATTAGAAGGCGAGGAAAAATACATGAGTAGGAAATATATGAGTAGGAAAAATGGCCCATTTCATGCAAAATGTGCATATCCAATACGGCACATTCTAAGAGTTGTCGCAATGTCTTCGCAGATTTTGAGGGACTAATGAGGGTTAGACATACTTAATAGGCATGTCTAGAACATATCTAGTGACATTAGAAGGCGAGGAAAAATATCTGAGTAGGAGATATGGCCCTTTTCCCTTGGCAAAATGTGCATATCCAATACGGCACATTCTAAGAGTTGTCTTAATGTCGTCGCAGATTTTGAGGGACTAATGAGGGTCAGACATACTTAATAGGCATGTCTAGAACATATATAGTGACATTAGAAGGCGAGGAAAAATATATGAGTAGGAAATATGGCCCTTTTTCCTACTCATATATTTTCCCTCGCCTTCTAATGTCACTAGATATGTTCTAGACATGTCTAGCAAGTATGTCTGACCCCTCATTAGTCCCTCAAAATCTGCGAAGACAGTGCGGCAACTCTTAGAATGTGCTGTATTGGATATGCACATTTTGCATGAAATGGGCCATTTTTCCTACTCATATATTTCCTACTCATATATTTTTCCTCGCCTTCTAATGTCACTAGATATGTTCTAGACATGTCTAGCAAGTATATCTGACCCCTCATTAGTCCCTCAAAATCTGCGAAGACAGTGCGGCAACTCTTAGAATGTTCTGTATTGGATATGCACATTTTACTATGGGAAAAGGGCCATATCTCCTACTCATATATTTTTCCTCGCCTTCTAATGTCACTAGATATGTTCTAGACATGTCTAGCAAGTATGTCTGACCCCTCATTAGTCCCTCAAAATCTGCGAAGACAGTGCGGCAACTCTTAGAATGTTCACATTTGAAAAATCAAAAAATGTTGAAATATGTGAATTTTAGCAGAGTAAAAGGGCCATATCTCCTACTCATATATTTTTCCTCGCCTTCTAATGTCACTAAATATGTTATAGACATGTCTAGCAAGTATGTCTGACCCCTCATTAGTCCCTCAAAATCTGCGAAGACAGTGCGGCAACTCTTAGAATGTTCTGTATTGGATATGCACATTTTACTATGGGAAAAGGGCCATATCTCCTACTCATATATTTTTCCTCGCCTTCTAATGTCACTAGATATGTTCTAGACATGTCTAGCAAGTATGTCTGAACCCTCATTAGTCCCTCAAAATCTGCGAAGACAGTGCGGCAACTCTTAGAATGTTCACATTTGAAAAATCAAAAAATGTTGAAATATGTGAATTTTAGCAGAGTAAAAGGGCCATATCTCCTACTCATATATTTTTCCTCGCCTTCTAATGTCACTAGATATGTTCTAGACATGTCTAGCAAGTATGTCTGACCCCTCATTAGTCCCTCAAAATCCGCGAAGACAGTGCGGCAACTCTTAGAATGTTCACATTTGAAAAATCAAAAAATGTTGAAATATGTGAATTTTAGCAGAGTAAAAGGGCCATATCTCTAATTCATATATTTTTCCTCGCCTTCTAATGTCACTAGATATGTTCTAGACATGTCTAGCAAGTATGTCTGACCACTCATTAGTCCCTCAAAATCTGCGAAGACAGTGCGGCAACTCTTAGAATGTTCTGTATTGGATATGCACATTTTACTATGGGAAAAGGGCCATATCTCCTACTCATATATTTTTCCTTGCCTTCTAATGTCATTAGATATGTTCTAGACATGTCTAGCAAGTATGTCTGACCCCTCATTAGTCCCTCAAAATCTGCGAAGACAGTGCGGCAACTCTTAGAATGTTCACATTTGAAAAAAAAAAAAAATTTGAAATATGTGAATTTTAGCAGAGTAAAAGGGCCATATCTCCTACTCATATATTTTTCCTCGCCTTCTAATGTCACTAGATATGTTGTAGACATGTCTAGCAAGTATGTCTGACCCCTCATTAGTCCCTCAAAATCTGCGAAGACAGTGCGGCAACTCTTAGAATGTTCTGTATTGGATATGCACATTTTACCACGGGAAAAGGGCCATATCTCCTACTCATATATTTTTCCTCGCCTTCTAATGTCACTAGATATGTTCTAGACATGTCTAGCAAGTATGTCTGACCCCTCATTAGTCCCTCAAAATCTGCGAAGACAGTGCGACAACTCTTAGAATGTTCACATTTGAAAAATCAAAAAATGTTGAAATATGTGAATTTTAGCAGAGTAAAAGGACAATATCTCCTACTCATATATTTTTCCTCGCCTTCTAATGTCACTAGATATGTTCTAGACATGTCTAGCAAGTATGTCTGACCCCTCATTAGTCCCTCAAAATCTGCGAAGACAGTGCGGCAACTCTTAGAATGTTCTGTATTGGATATGCACATTTTGCCACGGGAAAACGGCCATATTTCCTACTCATATATTTTTCCTTGCCTTCTTATGTCTCTAGATGTGTTCTAGACATGCCTAGCAAGTATGTCTAACCCTTTATTAGTATATCCATGTTTGGGAAGGCTATGCAACAATGCTTGTGAATCATTATCATGCTAAAAAATGTGTTTGTGATAGCTAAAGGTACATTTTAGTGTTTTAAAGGATATATATCCTTTTACATAACGTTTCTAACCAAATACCAAAAGGGTATGAAGGTGTATACAGTTATTCTCCATTAATATAATGATAATAAATGATTAAGACTGTGCTACAAGGTTGAGAAGGCCATTAATCATACTGAAAAACTCATTTGTCACAGAAAAAGGGATATATCCGTTTTTGACAGGATATATATCCTTTTACACAACTTTTTTCACCATGTCCCAAAAGGGTACACTGATACATACTTGTTGACACCTTTTGAAAAAAACGTCAAATATCAAATATCAAATATCAAAAGAACTTCACGCTCGTGTTCATTTATGCTTTTTGAATTTTTGTTACTGCTTGACATTCTTCAGGTAATCAACTTTAATTGGAAATTTACACTTCATGTTGTTTATGTCTTTTGATATTCCATTTGATGTATGTGATTAAGGAATCCTTAATGAAGGAAGGAACATGATAAGTTATTCACAATTAAAAAAAGGTTGATCCCAAAAAAAGTCATAGGTCATGACCTGAAATACAAGGCAAATATTATAGCAGTACACGCGCACTTGATTGAATAGCTTGTTCACACTTTTTGCCTTTTCCCGTTGTTTAAATGGAGGGTACAACGTCTAAACATATATTTTCAGAATGATTCGTGAAATACGATTCCTCTCATTTTGGTGAGGTCATTGAGTAGGATACTTTGAGACAATATAGAACAGGAACATGTTTAAGAATAAACCCAATCGAATTGTGGTTATCGTCGTCTAACTTGGTGCGTATGTATTAAACGATTGATGAACCCAACGTTTGAGGTTAAATACATTTGTAACCATCGATCATGATGTGTGTATCGAATATGTCAAAAATTATATTCATTATTGACCTTGACATCTACACATCTACAGCAAACCTATTTGAAATATATAAGTAGCACATTATGGAACATTTTGAAGCATTGTTTCAAAAGAAATTTCCTTCTAGAAGACACACTTTTACACCAGTAGAATGAGACCCTCACTAAGTGTAAAGCTATCGACATTTTATCTTTGTGGCATCAATCTACCTCTGGGTAGATGACAATGATAGGTCATAGCAGATCTTGACATTCTTGACACGCCTGTGATACATACTTGATAACAACACTCACTCTTTAATACCCAGCGGTAAAGTTCATCATGATAATAATTTTTAAAAAAGTGTCAGAAGTTCATAGAAAATCTTTTGTAACCTTCCCTTACGAAATCAATTTTCAACATAGTTAATAATTTCTTTTTCAATGAGGTCATAATGTCAAACGATTTCATGGTGGTGAGAAATAATGAAGGTTTGAAGGATGACCAAAGGATGTTGCAATCTATATATATGAGCAAAAGTGTTATGATATATATATTGTTGATTTTGAATAATTCACTTTAATTTCTTGTATTCCCGCAAATATTCTTGTTTTGAGTTGCCAAATTGCCACTTTTCCAAACTTCTCATTGGAGTAATTTGACAAATTTTCCTGTCTTGGAAATGTTTGTCAAAGATATAGTCAATCAAATTCAGAATGGGATACAATGTGGAGATGTTTTATTGATTTCTGGCACATTTTTTCTGGTCAGGTCGAGATTCCGGTCTTGTGGGCCGGAATACGTGCATTGGACGCCCGTGATCTGTTCTGATCTGGTCTAGGCGTATATATAATACTGATATATTTGGATAGAATCTCAGTTTAGTCAAATTGTTTTCTTTACACCTTCCTCACGGAATATTTTAATATTTTACAATATATTTAGCATTTTTTAGTTCCATATTGTATGTACAAATCAAACAATAATTTTGACAAAGAATGTACATTTTTTCATTCATTATGGGAACCCAAGCCTATTACTCAAAGCCTGGTAAGACGCCTGTCTCCCATACTAAAGTTCCGGGGTTCGAATCCCGGTTGGGACAAGTACTTCGCTCATACTTCGCCAGTGCTCCATGACTGGTCATCAAAAGCCGTGGTTTGTTTCATCATATTTCTGTGATAATGCAAAAGAAAGACCCCCAGTCACTCTTCGAAAAGAATAGGGCATTGAGTCCCTGTGGCTACTGTATGACCTGATATACCACTAAACATTGCTGAAAAGGTATCTATAGGATCTTTTTTACAGTACTGAAAAGGTCGTTATACATAGAAATCAATTCACTGCAAATAAAAAGCAATAACACAAGTTATTCAAGATAACTTAAGCATCGTGCCAAAAGGGTAAAGCTGATCGTTGCGTATTAAGGCCAAAATCGATTGGCAATCTGACTATTGACATGCAAAAAGGACATATTCAAATTTCATGTGAGAACACAAAAACTGTCTGTTAACTAGTGTTGTGCAATGAACTATAGTGTCGAAGTGCAAAGCGTGCCGGTTTATCAAGGATGGGGAAAGTGTTTGAACGGGTATAATGATTAAGAATTGTGTGCATCAGAGCTTGTGTGGCGGTATTTATAGCTTATACGGATAAACTTCCGGGGGTGGTACCGAGCCTCGGAGTCCATCATTTTGTGATGAATTACTTGGTTGAATGCTTGATATTGTATGTGATATCATGCGTGTCAGGCCAGGTAGGTCATGGCGGATCAGAGAGTGGCTCATTCCCGGGCAGCGGGGCATCAGAGCAGTGTGAGGAGGGTTCACAGTGCAGCCTGGATAGCGTCAACCTGGTGAGGCTGGATCCTGTCAAGGTACATCACACATATGCTGCTGCATAGAAACTGAGAAAGATCAATTGATATGCATAAGTAATCGGAACGTGGTATTTCTTTTGTTTGCATAATGCATACTTAGTACGCAGCCTACCAAAGTATTCATGGCAGAATAAAAACTCTAATAGGTTATTGATCGTATCTTTCTTAACACATGTATCATTAAAATTACATGATGCTCAGGACATGATGTAACCACATGTTGTGCACTGGACATGTTAAGTTAACTGAATCCCAGTTGGAATCAGTGGGTGTGGTGATGACTGATGTCACATCTGAAAAGTGAAATACAATGTTTTATGATATGCCACGTGGTGCTTTATATGAATACCAACATTTGGGTGTCTGAATCGTTTAATTAATCAAGCTGTTTACACACTAATTACATGTAACCTGAATTTTTTAGTTTTAATCTGATGATTTTTGGACAATTGATATTTTTTGTTCATTTACTCACAACAATAACAAAGTTGCAATTACAAAATTACTATTCAGATGAAATTGATAATCTGACTCAATTGATTATTTTCAAGGCCAGTAATTACAATATTATAATTACTGATTGAGACTAGTTATTGAAATTCAATATCATTATAATTTTTCACAAATAATACCCAATGATACTGTTTATAACCGATCTATCTACAGTCTGGAAAATGTATATTGACTTTTTACTTGATCCTTTTTGTTTTATTGATATTAGATAGATCTTTATTTGTTCAAGGTAACCCAGGTTTTTTTTATTATTCCACTTTGATACTTGAGATATTTGTGCATAAAAGAGTGTCTAGTGACCTTCTCTCAAGATAATATTCAGTAACAGAGAGAGATCCAAGACTGGCAAAAATATTGTATCCATAAAGATTAGGAACTGCATTTTTTAGATAATTATTTAAAGTGATGCTAGAGTTATCTCTTTCAAGTAATATGAGTTCATCTTGTTCAGTACACTATTAACATGTGACACATGGTTAATGAATTATAAGAAAAATATTTATCTTCGTTTAATCTATACAAACTCTGAACAAAATACATTATTCTACAAATGGAGGCTCCTTAAAAACCTGTTAAGATAAAGACTGCCTGGACCTTCAAAAACAAAATCTGATGTTAGAAATATGAATAATGAACAGTTACAAATCACCAGGAATATGGATCAATATGAGACATTTGAAGCAAATTTTATTTATCATCAATCTTCCAGATGGCAGCTCCAAATTCATAGGTCATAGTCCAGACAAGCAAGTAACTGTCACAAAGACCTACTTAAAGTTAAAATATTTTTTAAAAATCACTCGAAAAGACATATTAACATTTTCTAGGATTACTATCATTTGTTATTATGATAAATTGCAAGCTATTGATATCTTTCCAGTTTACACCACCAAACAATACATCCCCAGGTGATAATTCAAAAAGATACATACCGGTACTTTCTTTAATATTACCAATTTTGACCTTTCGGACCCAAACTCTAATACCATTGACAGAATAAAGACGTTCTTTTTTGACAACAACTTTCTAAAATAACTTAAAAATTTGCTGAATGACAACTCGCATGATTCAATAAAATGTGTGCAAATGATTGGATTGAATTGCTATTTTCCTGGTTAAAGTGTCATTGTGTAAGATTGGTAGCTGTGGGAGCCTCCTGGGTAGGACTGCTCAAAGTGGAGAATGGAATGATGATATTGTTATGCATTTTAGGATGTTAAAATGTTGGCTGGTTACTTAAGATCAATAATAATAAACCTATGTGAAAGGTTTACAAATTAACATGTATTGAATGGTGGAAAATCATATTGGTGTATCATCTTGTTGGGTCAAAACACTAAGAACACAATCCCAAGTATAACTGCACTTAATTCATAATAACATAAAATAATATTCATATATATCAGTTCACATGTGTATCAATACGTCGATTAATTTAAAAAATAAACATTATATTGTAATTCATTCTCATCAATACTGCTCGACTTCATAAATTCCCCTGGTTTGTGTACTAGTTATTTTGTAATTATATCCTCCTCTAAAGTGTCAAAACCTAATCATAAACTCAAGGCGTAATTTTGATTATGATTTATTTTGATCGATACGGCATGACTTGATATATTTCCCTGCTTTTTAGGCTGGTCATGTGGAGGAGTTGGACATTGTTCCAGGCCGCCCCCTGCACATGACAACAATCAGCACGAAACCGGCTCTGTTTGGTAAGACTTCTCACTCACATATCACACTCAACATGAACAACACAAAGTGTACCTTAATAAATTAATTTGATAAAATTTTGTTGCAAAATTAGTGTGATTAATCTCTGTGGAGTTTGATTTTGAAGGTATCTTCTTTATCTATGAAACCATAGGGTCAACATTGAAGAATGACAAATTCTAGTGTATAAACCTAATAAATATAAGGGCAAAGTTTGATAGTTGACTGAGTTACCGAGATTGATAAGGTGGTTGTCCATAGTTCACATTAGCCTGGATATTAAGAGGATCTTTGCTCCCTTTAAAGGATGACTGTACAAACATGGCCATCAATCACTGGTCCTTAATCAACACTTGAAGATGTCTTCATTATCATGGACCACCTATATATGTTCTATATATACTCTACATATATATATTCATGTAAGAAATGTTATACAAGTTGAATTATATTTTAAGTATAAATATTCAGAACTAATATCGGCTCATAAATCACTGGTATTCAATGATATGCAATTTAGTGGAGTGAATGATAAACAATCTCAAATGTGATTCGAGGACATCTGTCAGAAACAAAAGCCAAGAGGTTTTGTGATGACATTATAACCGGAACAAAGGGTAGAATATGATAACATCCTCCTTCATAGCTGGCACTTAGTTATAATTCTCAGTTCACTTACATTCAATGACTCATACCACAATTACGGTTTGCTTTCAATGTATCACATGCTGTAATTGAAATTTCAGTCCGTTTAATTTCAATTTTGTGGAAACAATAGTTCATAAGGCACAAAGTACCTAATTTTAAACCCCAAAATAATGTTTAAGGTGTTCTGCACGTGCAGGGTTGTACCATATATTTGGCATTGATAACAGTGTTGTCAGGAGAGATCAATGAACTGGTATAAAGATAAGTCTGATATATGGGGGTCAGTGGGTAACAGGGAGGTAGGGGGGCATTGTTTGTAAACAACCATGTTACTTTATATTAAGATTTTCAGTATTTGTCCCAGATTGGTGCTTTAATCCTATGCCTTGGCCTGGTGCCTTAATTTAAGATTAAACAGCAGATTAAACTCAACATGAATTGTTATGCAAAATCCATGATAAAGAGTTATTTACATAGAGAACTGTTGAATAGAGGTCCTATGAATATGAACTTGGATATTTTAAGTACTTTCACAATTTAAATTTTTTAATTTGTTATATCTACTATATTTCAATAAAGGTTCTCTTGATGTTATTTGATTATATGAGGCATATCATATTTTGAAAGAGTGCATCTCAGTCATTTTGTTTTGATGTTAGTAGAAGGATAGATAACCCAGAAGATGAGCATGTTAACCACACAGATATCGGACATTGCTCCCCTCAAAACTTTATTGTGAACAAATATTATATCATAAACAAATTATGTTTTTCTCATAAATAACAATCAACATCAAAATATGCAAATCAAAACAACTGTCAAAATTATTAACTGACAAGATCCCTTTGTTTTCTTCAAATGATTAATGAATGACAAAGTACACTTTGAAATACTTGGAATAGGTCACAATTAAATGCTGATATTGTGATCATTTTGTTATACATGTTAAAAGTTGATTCAGTTATCTGTAATAAGCCGATATAACAATCATGGATTCTTTTAACCCTCATCATTATTTTAAATGATATCTTATATCATTGGACACATTATATTTGGATGTCAAACTTATGTCCTACATTCATATTTAATGTATTTTGGGAGGGGTATGTCAGTTTGGGGAAGTCTAAAAGTTTTGCAAAGCAGATACAATTGTGAAATTCCTATCATATAAATGAATTAATACATTTTAATTAATGACTTGTGATGTCACTGATTGTTTCTTGAGGAGATAAAGTTTTTGGGTGAATAAGGGATGCTAAATGGTGTTAATTGGTTATGCAATGGCACATTATTTATTGTCATTTTATTTCTTTAAACCTTCTCCTTTTCAAAATAAATATAATTGAACATAGAAAAAAAAGTTAGGAGTCAGTGAGATTTTTTTTCAAATAACAAGTTCAACTGAAAAAGAAATTTGTCTAATTGTGAAAATTTGTAGAATGATTACATGTAAGAATTCATTGATAACAATCATACAAATACTTTTCCTGTCTTACAAGTTATATCAAATTTTGTGAGCATGTTTTTTGTCTAATCTACAGCTAAGTGTCAGTATAAATATAAATTTGAGCATCTCTTGCATAAAACATGGATTGCCATTTGTTTTAAGGAAAAAACTGGAACAGTGGACAGCAATTTAGATTGAATTTATATATTTGATCGTTCATATTATCTTTAATGTGTGAGAGGAATTAAGTGAGGAAATTATTGCTTTGATTTATTTCAGAAATTGCCCATTTCCTGAGTGATGAAGAGTGTGATCATTTGATAGCGCTGGCAAAGAAGCAAGGCCTTCGTGAGAGTGAGACCTACATGGAACCCGACTCAAACCGTAAGGGTTTAGTCGTGATGGACAACAACTACGACAAGAGACTCAGCATCAGTGAGGTGAGCACTACTTGCCAAAATATTAACCCTCGAAATGGCGCAAGTACTTCCATGTACCAAGGTATAGTGATACTTTGAGTGCCTTTAACTAGACACTATTTTGAAATTAGCATCTTAAAGATAAACAAAACCCCCATTTCAATTCCCAGTCATTAGGCCTTGTAACCAGTCGTTTTCAACCAATTCAGTTGGGCACCTTGGGCTCCTCTTGTATTTTTTACTCTTTTGGCCCCACAATCTGAGATTTCCATAATACTGCTCACATGCCTGGTCTACAATTCAGAATTTGGCCTTATCAATTTGCATTGTAAGTTGTTATATCATTGTTGAAATATATATCAAAATAACTGCAATTTAAGCATGGTTAACTCATTTCTGATTGGCTGGTACTACTGTAATCCCCTTAACAAGATTGAGGGCTGCTACCAGCAAAAGATGGTCATAAATTCAGATAATCTGAGAATTGTAAAATGATAGTCAAATTCTTCTTTTCATATGTTATGTTTTTTTAATATTAATGATATTTAAATTGCTTATCCATATTTTGTGAAGGTTTCCTTCCCGCTTATGGGCCTTACAAGTAAATAGATATTAAAAAACAAATTTTTACTATAAATAAATATTTTATGCATGCTATCATAGTGCACTCTTATGTGAAATCTGAAAAAAATCCCATTGGAATCAAATAAATTCCATAACATGTCCAAACTTGTTTGATGGATACTACAGATACCAAATCTTACCTACATAATGGATGTACGGTAAGCTTTTAGTGTGCAAAACTGTATAATATAACACAGATTTGGCAAAACAAAATTAAATTCATTCATAACCGACATGTGCCTTATTCGCTTATTACAACCAAAACAAAGAGTGAAAGGTAATCAATGGTACCAAGATCACCAAGAAGACAAAAAACAGCCTTTGAACCCAAAATTGAGGAATTTAACATAGAAAACATATATTAAAGAATGTCACCCCCAACAAGCAAAATAATTGCACTGATATATACAGCATAAAAATGGAAATTCACAGTCTGCATCAAGACTAAAAAAAGGCACAAAACAGATCAAACTAGTCGCTTGAGTATAAAAAAACCTTAATTTTCAAAATTTAAATCTGAAAAAACTGGTTAAATTGGCAGGGATTTAGATCATCCTCTTTACTCAATTATCTTGGGGATCTTCTCCTAAATATTTCATACATTTGTGACTTTTTTGTTTTGTTTTTTTCTGTGAATCATAAATAAAGTTGATTTTTTAATTCTTATTTTCAGATGAGATTAACATTGGAGAATTCTTATGATATATACTTTACTAACGATGATGTTCTTAAAATGTAAGTGACACTTATGTACTAAACATTTGCAGACAATATTTTTCCATATCCAAGATAATGTTATTTTATTTCTTACAGTTCTGAGAAATCATTGATCCTTTGTGCATTCTCACCAGTTTATCCCCTGATATTTTTGCACTTCAGATTCTTTTGAAAGAATGTTCAATATTTGAATGGAATAGATAAGATAGAATTTTTAGCTGTGCTGACTTTGTCAGCATAGCTTAGAAAGGGGAGAAAGGGGAACTTTTCTGTCATTCTGTCTGTCTATTTTCCATGAGGATCAAATCTTGTGAATGAATTAAAAAAGAATAAAATGGCAAACATTGAATTGTTTCTCACATGCAAAGATACCTGGAACATCCAGTGCCTCATCTAAATACAGCCTCTGTTTAAGACTTCTGTAGGGTTTGAAGTTTCTCACATTAGTGTTCTCCAATCACCCATCGGCAAAGCCCAGATAGGTGATCTGGAGAGGTCTGAGATTTTTGCTTTTTGGTTTTAATCTCGTTTAGATGTGATTTTTTAAATACCCAACTATTTAAGTGATAATTCATATTTTATGTATGATTATGTCTAAAATCTCACAAAAAAGCTTGATTATTTTTTGGATAACATTAAATAAAGAAAATATAAATACTTGATAATAATCGCCAGCTGCAAAAATTGAATCAAACCCGTTTTAACGGCAGTTGAAACGGGTTCAATTTTGACGTTTAAACGGGTTTACCACAGTTTTTATAGCTGGCGATTTTTTACTTCACTAGAGCTCAATCAACTCCACCAAACTTTTCTTTGGTTGGAGTTGGTAGAGATCATGGACGTTCGACAAACCCCTCCAGATCACCTATCTGGGCTTTGCCGATGGGTGATTGGAGAACACTATTCTCACATGCAAAGATACCTGGAACATCCAGTGCCTCATCTAAATACAGCCTCTGTTTAAGACTTCTGTAGGGTTTGAAGTTTCTCACATGCAAAGATACCTGGAACATCCAGTGCCTCATCTAAATACAGCCTCTGTTTAAGACTTCTGTAGGGTTTGAAGTTTCTCACATGCAAAGATACCTGGAACATCCAGTGCCTCATCTAAATACAGCCTCTGTTTAAGACTTCTGTAGGGTTTGAAGTTTCTCACATGCAAAGATACCTGGAACATCCAGTGCCTCATCTAAATACAGCCTCTGTTTAAGACTTCTGTAGGGTTTGAAATCAATGTTTGGCGATGCAGTGAGCCTGGTATATTATAAAGCAATTTTCAGGCAATTCCAGAAATGTTTACAAACATTACAAAAATATAAAGGTCAGCACAGATTTTAGGGGTTTCGTCTATATTTAATACATTATGTACAAAAAATTTGAAAGATTGAAAAATAAAAAAAAGGATGTCCAAAAGACATTAATCTAGGGTCAGTCTTATTTTTTTTATCTCAATAGATGATAAGGGATAGTAATACAATCATTAACAATATTGATGCCTTTACCTATCTTTTTTGTCCAAAGTGGAATACAAAAAAGGAGATTCTTCCATTTAAGACATTGTTAACAGTTTTCTTTCAATATGTTTTTATGGTTATTACAATAAAGGCACTTTATCCCAACATGTTTGAAATAACATCAATGAGAAAACTACCTTGCTTTATCTGTACAGTTAGGTTAGCCTGCACTAGTATCCACAATGTATTGGTAATTTGTTGTAAGATATTCCAATACATACTGCATTTGAGTCCTTGTTTGTGAATTAAAGGATGTTGGATTATTGCATGATACACCAATGCATCTATTCCTATGCTAGGGGTCATTTTAATTGGGGTACTGGAAGGTAACTCACTCTGTCCTGTCTGTCACTCTGTCTGTCCTGTGTGAATGTGTGTGTGTGTGTTTTTGTTACCTCTTGTTTTATTTGTTTGTTTGTCACCTCTAAAAAAACTGTGTTATATATAAGGCACTGGGTTTCTTTATATATGAGGCATCTGAGCATCCACGAGATTATGAGTTGTAGTTGGCAATATAGAAGTTATTTTTAGGCCATGTGCACTTTAGTAGCAGCAAGCTTCGACCAATTGGAGCTATTTATTTGATTTATTTTTATATTTTATAAAACCTTTTTATGACCAATTAATGATTTTTTTGACAAAATATAAGAATGTCATAAAGTAAGATTAGATTGATGGCAATTATTTTTTTCTGTGCAGTGCTGCCAACACATCAAAAGAGATTCAACACAGGGAAGATTTGTTTATAAATATATATTGAGCAGTATATATTTGTGGAGTTCAAAATAAAATGCAAACTCACCTGATATTTGTTGAATGATGGAACCTGTTGCTGCAGTCTGGTCAGTTCTGGCCTCAACGCTCGCTTCACCCCCAACTCACTGATTTCCCCGACTGAGAGCAACCAAGCCCCATCCTTCACCAAACATATAAGGAAAGCATGCATTTTGTCCAATGAGACTTGGCCAGGTAACATGCAGTGTGGACTGCATGACCTGAGGTCAAGGCTCATGCATTTTGATGAATCAGAGCCAGAGATACCTCAGCAACTACATGAGTGAGGGTTGCTAATGAAGTTAATTTTAGCTACCGGTACTTGTAACTGATACAAAATTTGGGTCACAAAGTCAGAGTTTGCAATATCATAGAAAAAATATTATGAAGATAGTATGATAGAAAATTGATGTTTGAACAATTATAAGTTTGAACATATTGTAACATGATGTTATATGAAAATGTTAATATCTCTGATATTTTATGATGATATATCTAATATCCCTGGGGATCAAATATCTCAGGATACTAGCATGCCTCAGCTGGAAGACCTATTGACCTACATATGAACCATCAGTGCTAGAAATAATCTCAGATTTAGCTGCTGATGGTTTTACGTGTTGTATAATCTGTAAGAACATTATTTAAGCAGCAGCTTTCATAGTGTATCCCCCACCATGGATACTTGATATACAATGAAGCTTATATCAGTTTCGGAGAAATGACAATATGTGTGGTGTTATAAAAGGCACACAGTAGATAGAATATGTTTGTTGTTATCTGTATTCATGCCACTGGCATGGGGATGGGACAAGGGCCTTGATATTTAACAGTGTCCATGAATTATATCAGAGAGCAGATTGCAAGTGCATTTAACAGCCTGCAGTACAGAGTACAAGAGCTAGGTCAGATATCAGTGTATATGGTATTAAGGAATCTGGCTGCAGCCATGTCTACTTTTATTGTTGGCACCACAGATTATTACAGTACCTTTTGTGATATTTGTCACAAGGTATCTTGTTCTCACTACTTGAAAAAAAGATATGTCAATCAAAATTTGTTACCACTAAGAGCCAAGCTTCATTACCTCCCACCAATAATGTGATGTATTAGATGTATTAATGTATTATTTCAAACTTATGCTACTAAACATTCAAATAAGCCAAACAACACAGAACCTGAGTATTGTTGTATTCAATTATTTTACTTGCTGTTTCAGGTATAAAGAGTTGAAGTTAGATACAAATGGTGACAGTGAGTAATTCATTTTATTCTTTTCTTGGAATTTGCAAGAGAAATATACTTGTCAGTTATATCAATTGATCTTTCTTCGTAATATATATTAGTGGTACTCTGTGCAATAAAAGAATATCCTTTAATTCAAAAAAAGAATATGAACAATTCTGTTTTTTAATTTACAGCATTTCTGACTCCAAATGAACTGGACAAAATCTCTCCATCACAGCTTACAAACTTTTTAAGAAAGTTTATTGGCGAGAACCCTGTGAAGAAATCACGCATGTCTCGTCAGGTCTGGTTGTTTCCAGATGAACATAATGATGAACAATTTCAGGCAATCTCAGAAAGGTAAAAATCTAACCAAGCTTCACTGTAAATATGTATTTTCATAAGATTAATTTTGTCTAGCTGAATACAGTTGAGAGGCGCATAATTGAAATATTATTTTTTTGATATAATAGTTTCTTGTGTTTTGTATATGATATCATGTACTTAATATCATAAACATGGGAATTTCAATATCTAATATTTTCGTGAGTCAAAAAATAATTTCGTCATGTCATACCAGGATATGTCCTGACTTAATGCAACTGAACTTCTCTGTATTTATGGAATTATGATGTGATGTCTCATAGATTTTAAATGTGTGAAACATCAATGAATATGTTTATTGTGTTACAAATTATTCATTCTTTGTTTATTTTACCCCAATTCAAAGTGTTTAATGGGAAACATATTTTTTCAAAAATATTAATCATTCATTTCATCTGGGTTCACTGAACTTATTTTTCTTCGGCATGTTTTGTTTAGCCACTTCAGTAATAATTAATTGTGATTAAATGGAAACTGGATGTTTAGTGAAGAGACATTACGATGATAATGATTGATAATAATTGGAAACTGGAAGTGTACCATCTAGGCCACATAGAATGAATAATGTGGAGTGGATTTCTAGGACACTATGATGGTATACAGAAAGTTGTTTAAACACATATGAATTTATTGGATTTTAATATGTAAGAATTACTTGATACCACAAAATGGATATCATAAATCTTTGTTCCAAGTTCTATTTGCTTGCATATTAATTTATGACAGTCTTCTTGTTCTGTTCTAAAATGGCCTCCTTCAAATAGCTCTTATGAAAATAGCTAAAATCATTATTATGCACCTGTTTTACTTGTGTTACCCTTGAACCTCACAATTACATGTGTTTTTCAGAGTTCGGAGGTTAACAAAGTTGCCCGGAGTTCTTGTACAGAAGAGTGATGTACAGGTAACACCTTGTCTTGACCTTGCCAGATTACCTTGACCTTGACTGATTAGCAATTTGTGATCAATAAGTAATGATATAAAAAGATATCAGATGGGAAGTGTACAAGTTCTAGAACATAAATTCACATAGCTGAATTCCCAATGATTCATCCATGTGGCTGATACAGTATGCAGCAAAGTGCATGTATGAACTCAATGTTGTGCATTTCCAAATAAAAACAAAAAAGAATAAAAATATTATAAGATAAGACAAGCTTTTTATATTGGCCAAGTGTCATTAAGCTGATTCACCATTATGTATTCATTTATATTTAACAACATGTGGAGTACCCACACATACTGCTTTTTTGAATGAAGGTTAGAATGTCACTATTAGCTCTTACCACTATAGCAATAAGGAGCTATGGTGTCAGGCTCTGTCTGTATGTACGTGTATAGGTACCGGGTATGTGAGTCTGTACATTTGTGCACCAGTCAAAAAAACCCTCCAAATTTTTTGTTTTTGTTAATAACCTTTTTTAAAAGTCACATGACAAGAAAATTGTGAAAATGTTTATATTTTGTCATAATATATTACAATATATGGACATTGCATTTCACTATGTTTTACACATTTTTATAAATGGAGTACAGAATTATAGTGGATCAAAGTGATTTGCTGGACACACCCCTTTTTATGTGGGTCAAATCAGGGCTGCTGAGATTTTGCCGGAAGTGACGCATGTTCGCCCTACATGTTCAAAACAAACCACTCCAAGCCAGTGAAAGTCTTGAGGGATTGTAATTTATAAGTAATAACACGAGTGTTGATAACATCTTTGAACCACTGGTGGCCTAATTAGCACATGTGGATGGTAGGTCAGATCATGTTTCACATCATAGTCACTTGGATTCTGCCTGTAGTGCTGGGGAAGACAGGAATACAGCCAGCCTCCCAGTTGAGTTTGGCAAACTTACATCTGCCTATTGAGATTATTCAGATCCTACAAGGGACTGACTGAACTATTCTTTATCATAATGTTATGGTCAAAGTCATTTCCTTGTTGAGAAAGAAATGTTGAAATCTCAAAGTTTAGTATCATTTTTACACAATTTCTATTTCTATTCTAAATTCCTTTGTCTGTTTGTATATAAATACTGATATATGATTTAGTTGGGTACCCACTGACACGCAATGACAGACATTAAAAAAATACCAAACTAAACATTTGAAATGGCCATCGAAATACAACTGCAGTGCATCAATAATATATAACCAGACCTCACAATTTAGAAGTCAAAATAATTTCCAGCAATGAAACAGATCTAGAAATATGTGACGAATGCTTTCAAAACATTTTTTTTCAATTATGTCAAACAAAGTTTAGCTCAACATTACTGAATATGAATAATATTCAACCAATTGATATTGTTACTGGTCATTGTAATTGGTTAACAAATAAATAAATAAATTTTCAGTGTAAAAAAATATGGAAATATCAACTAAAAATAATTCATAGACATTTTAAAAGTGTCATCTCAATGTTCCATTTACAGTTTGAAAACCCTTAAACTTCATGCCATAATGTTTAGGGCTAGCTTATAAGTGTCTTGAAACTGATAAGAGTAGAGCAGGCCATATTTCAGACACTATACCCAGTTAAGTCATGTTTGTTTATTTTCTTCAATTAAAGTAGGGATTGTGGGATGAGAAGCTGATGTAAATGCAAGTCTCTATTTTACAGCCTTAAGTTTTTCCATTAATCATATTTTCAATGGGTGTTATTTGTGTAGAAAAAAGGACATCAGCTGTTATACATGTTCAGACATAGGAGGAATATGTGTGCAGGAGATGCATGCGGGGCGCAATGACGTAGGCAGCCTGCTGACCCAGTTCTAGGTCAAGGGAGTAGGTTAATTACCCTGGGGGTTCAAAGATCTTAGATTATAGCTAAACTAAACATCAGACTGCCGAAAAAATTGTCAGATGTTTCTCAGAGGTATGAAATCTAAAGATTTACCACTTAAAAAAATTCTTGTCATATGACTTTTAAGTTAATCAGTTTATTTTATTTTTACCACATATACACCTCATGAAGATCACAATTTACATTCACAAGCATGCCCTTGACAAAGGCTTCAAAATGACACCAAAACATTTTGCTACACATTAACGCTGTCAGGCAGCAGATGACCAACTTACTCACCTACTGACCTACTTTTGAATCATGAGTGCTAAAGATAGCCCCTGGCTGAGTAAAATTGCATGATGAACTGCTGTTGAAGAGATAAGCTCTGTGAAGGCATTATTTAAGCATATGATAAGCATATAGAGTCTTGACTACTGAAACTTTTTGTCACCACATTGTATTCCATCACCCCCACATTACTGAAATAAGGCAGAGTGAAGGTTATTGAGTCAGCCCCAAAATTTGGTACATTATTTTTTATCACATTATCTGTTCTCTACCCGTAACACTGAATAAATACTACAAATGATCATTTATGAAGCACTTTGCAGACATTTCCAGAATATGTTCACAAACATTACTAAAAATAGCCCTGATCAGGCCATTAACCTTATGAATTATTAGCTAAGATGGTGTTGTTTATATTTTTGTAGGCTGTGAATTATTAGCTAAGATGGCACTGTTTATATTTTTGTAGGTGGTGAATTATGGAATGGAGGGACACTACAATGCTCACTGGGACTCCTCCCCTCTCAGCGATGACGTCACATGCTGTACTCGCAAACACAAACATGGCTGCAGAATATGCAGGTAGGACCTCATAGTACCGACCAGTTACAGCAGTCGAACACTTTAAACATAGATGATGCAATGATTTGTAGATTATGCACCAGTCAATACACCAATCAATCATATGTAGATTACCTTCCGAGTTTGAATGTTCGAGTGGTTGATAATAAAAGTTTAAGCCAACAAATTTGAGTAAATTTGAATTACATCAAGCCATCCAAAAACTTACATATGTGGCTTGTATTGACTTGATTCAGCATATTTATTTCTCATGATATAAAGGTTCAGGTTGGAATGGTGGATGGCTCTGGTTTACAGAGTTGAAGGATCAGGTTGTGATGGTGTAGTTGTTCAGGTTGGCATGGTGGATGGCTCTGGTTTACAGAGTTGAAGGATCAGGTTGTGATGGTGTAGTGGTTCAGGTTGGCATGGTGGATGGCTCTGGTTTACAGAGTTGAAGGATCAGGTTGTGATGGTGTAGTGGTTCAGGTTGGCATGGTGGATGGCTCTGGTTTACAGAGTTGAAGGATCAGGTTGTGAGGGTGTAGTTGTTCAGGTTGGCATGGTGGATGGCTCTGGTTTACAGAGTTGAAGGATCAGGTTGTGACGGTGTAGTGGTTCAGGTTGGCATGGTGGATGGGTCTGGTTTACAGAGTTGAAGGATCAGGTTGTGACGGTGTAGTGGTTCAGGTTGGCATGGTCGATGGCTCTGGTTTACAGAGTTGAAGGATCAGGTTGTGATGGTGTAGTGGTTCAGGTTGGCATGGTGGATGGCTCTGGTTTACAGAGTTGAAGGATCAGGTTGTGATGGTGTGGTGGTTCAGGTTGGCATGGTGGATGGCTCTGGTTTACAGAGTTGAAGGATCAGGTTGTGATGGTGTGGTGGTTCAGGTTGGCATGGTGGATGGCTCTGGTTTACAGAGTTGAAGGATCAGGTTTTGATGGTGTAGTGGTTCAGGTTGGCATGGTGGATGGCTCTGGTTTACAGAGTTGAAGGATCAGGTTGTGATGGTGTAGTGGTTCAGGTTGGCATGGTGGATGGCTCTGGTTTACAGAGTTGAAGGATCAGGTTGTGATGGTGTAGTGGTTCAGGTTGGCATGGTGGATGGCTCTGGTTTACAGAGTTGAAGGATCAGGTTGTGATGGTGTAGTGGTTCAGGTTGGCATGGTGGATGGCTCTGGTTTACAGAGTTGAAGGATCAGGTTGTGATGGTGTAGTGGTTCAGGTTGGCATGGTGGATGGCTCTGGTTTACAGAGTTGAAGGATCAGGTTGTGATGGTGTGGTGGTTCAGGTTGGCATGGTGGATGGTTCTGGTTTACAGAGTTGAAGGATCAGGTTGTGATGGTGTAGTGGTTCAGGTTGGCATGGTGGATGGCTCTGGTTTACAGAGTTGAAGGATCAGGTTGTGATGGTGTAGTGGTTCAGGTTGGCATGGTGGATGGCTCTGGTTTACAGAGTTGAAGGATCAGGTTGTGATGGTGTAGTGGTTCAGGTTGGCATGGTGGATGGCTCTGGTTTACAGAGTTGAAGGATCAGGTTGTGATGGTGTAGTGGTTCAGGTTGGCATGGTGGATGGCTCTGGTTTACAGAGTTGAAGGATCAGGTTGTGATGGTGTAGTGGTTCAGGTTGGCATGGTGGATGGCTCTGGTTTACAGAGTTGAAGGATCAGGTTGTGATGGTGTAGTGGTTCAGGTTAGCATGGTTGATGGCTCTGGTTTACAGAGTTGAAGGATCAGGTTGTGAGGGTGTAGTTGTTCAGGTTGGAATGGTGGATGGCTCTGGTTTACACAGTTGAACGATCAGGTTGTGACGGTGTAGTGGTTCAGGTTGGCATGGTGGATGGCTCTGGTTTACAGAGTTGAAGGATCAGGTTGTGATGGTGTAGTGGTTCAGGTTGGCATGGTCGATGGCTCTGGTTTACAGAGTTGAAGGATCAGGTTGTGATGGTGTAGTGGTTCAGGTTGGCATGGTGGATGGCTCTGGTTTACAGAGTTGAAGGATCAGGTTGTGATGGTGTGGTGGTTCAGGTTGGCATGGTGGATGGCTCTGGTTTACAGAGTTGAAGGATCAGGTTGTGATGGTGTGGTGGTTCAGGTTGGCATGGTGGATGGCTCTGGTTTACAGAGTTGAAGGATCAGGTTTTGATGGTGTAGTGGTTCAGGTTGGCATGGTGGATGGCTCTGGTTTACAGAGTTGAAGGATCAGGTTGTGATGGTGTAGTTGTTCAGGTTGGCATGGTGGATGGCTCTGGTTTACAGAGTTGAAGGATCAGGTTGTGATGGTGTAGTGGTTCAGGTTGGCATGGTGGATGGCTCTGGTTTACAGAGTTGAAGGATCAGGTTGTGATGGTGTAGTGGTTCAGGTTGGCATGGTGGATGGCTCTGGTTTACAGAGTTGAAGGATCAGGTTGTGATGGTGTGGTGGTTCAGGTTGGCATGGTGGATGGTTCTGGTTTACAGAGTTGAAGGATCAGGTTGTGATGGTGTAGTGGTTCAGGTTGGCATGGTGGATGGCTCTGGTTTACAGAGTTGAAGGATCAGGTTGTGATGGTGTAGTGGTTCAGGTTGGCATGGTGGATGGCTCTGGTTTACAGAGTTGAAGGATCAGGTTGTGATGGTGTAGTGGTTCAGGTTGGCATGGTCGATGGCTCTGGTTTACAGAGTTGAAGGATCAGGTTGTGATGGTGTGGTGGTTCAGGTTGGCATGGTCGATGGCTCTGGTTTACAGAGTTGAAGGATCAGGTTGTGAAGGTGTAGTGGTTAAGGTTGGCATGGTGGATGGCTCTGGTTTACAGAGTTGAAGGATCAGGTTGTGATGGTGTAGTGGTTCAGGTTGGCATGGTGGATGGTTCTGGTTTACAGAGTTGAAGGATCAGGTTGTGATGGTGTAGTGGTTCAGGTTGGCATGGTGGATGGCTCTGGTTTACAGAGTTGAAGGATCAGGTTGTGATGGTGTAGTGGTTCAGGTTGGCATGGTGGATGGTTCTCGTTTACAGAGTTGAAGGATCAGGTTGTGATGGTGTAGTGGTTCAGGTTGGCATGGTCGATGGCTCTGGTTTACAGAGTTGAAGGATCAGGTTGTGATGGTGTGGTGGTTCAGGTTGGCATGGTGGATGGCTCTGGTTTACAGAGTTGAAGGATCAGGTTGTGATGGTGTAGTGGTTCAGGTTGGCATGGTGGATGGCTCTGGTTTACAGAGTTGAAGGATCAGGTTGTGATGGTGTAGTGGTTCAGGTTGGCATGGTGGATGGCTCTGGTTTACAGAGTTGAAGGATCAGGTTGTGATGGTGTAGTGGTTCAGGTTGGCATGGTCGATGGCTCTGGTTTACAGAGTTGAAGGATCAGGTTGTGATGGTGTGGTGGTTCAGGTTGGCATGGTGGATGGCTCTGGTTTACAGAGTTGAAGGATCAGGTTGTGATGGTGTAGTGGTTCAGGTTGGCATGGTGGATGGCTCTAGTTTACAGAGTTGAAGGATCAGGTTGTGATGGTGTAGTGGTTCAGGTTGGCATGGTGGATGGCTCTGGTTTACAGAGTTGAAGGATCAGGTTGTGATGGTGTAGTGGTTCAGGTTGGCATGGTGGATGGCTCTGATTTACAGAGTTGAAGGATCAGGTTGTGATGGTGTAGTGGTTCAGGTTGGCATGGTGGGTGGCTCTGGTTTACAGAGTTGAAGGATCAGGTTGTGATGGTGTAGTGGTTCAGGTTGGCATGGTGGATGGCTCTGGTTTACAGAGTTGAAGGATCAGGTTGTGATGGTGTAGTGGTTCAGGTTGGCATGGTGGATGGCTCTGATTTACAGAGTTGAAGGATCAGGTTGTGATGGTGTAGTGGTTCAGGTTGGCATGGTGGATGGCTCTGGTTTACAGAGTTGAAGGATCAGGTTGTGATGGTGTAGTGGTTCAGGTTGGCATGGTCGATGGCTCTGGTTTATAGAGTTGAAGGATCAGGTTGTGATGGTGTAGTGGTTCAGGTTGGCATGGTGGATGGCTCTGGTTTACAGAGTTGAAGGATCAGGTTGTGATGGTGTAGTGGTTCAGGTTGGCATGGTCGATGGCTCTGGTTTATAGAGTTGAATGATCAGGTTGTGACGGTGTAATGGTTCAGGTTCACATGATTGAGGCTTGTATATTATTTCAGGTTCATGACAGTGTTGTTATATCTGAATGACGTGGAGAAGGGAGGAGGTACAGCTTTCCCAGTCGCTGATAATGACACCTATGATGAACATGTAAGATGTCACTCATATTATGACCTCCATTAAAAAAAATTGTGCACTACTAAAAAATCCTTAATATGAGACGGCATATGAATCTATTCAATATAATGCAACATTTCCGAATTTTAACCAAGAAATCATGTCTTACAGGTCAGAGTAATATGTACAGTTTTTTCCACATTTCAGCAACAAAATAGATTTCATTGATCCCACACAGTATGATAATTGTTATATTAAATCTCCAAACATTATTTATTTTGGTAAAAAAAATTACTTGACATCAGTATGTGGTTATCCAAAAGAACGAATCATATGTCATTGAGAACGAAGTTTATTTCAGGATTAAACATGCAGAAAGTGTTATTTTGTATTCAGAAGTTTCGTGAGAGCCACCATTTGAACCTACAGCTTCACTGTGATGACTCCAATGTGATCGTGCAGCCAGAGAAAGGGAAGGCCGTTATGTGGTACAACCACCAGGTGTCGCATGAAGGCTGGATGGGAGACATGGATGCCTACGGATGGCATGGAGGATGTCCCGTGGAGAAAGGCCACAAATGGATTGCTAATTTCTGGATTAAAACATCAGACAATAAGAAAGATGACCTGACTCCACACTGACGGGATTAATGTTTGTCAACAAACTGATCATAATTGTTTTTATAGAAAACCAATTTGCACATAATACAAGCCATATAAAGTGTAGAGATATGAGCCGAACAATTGCAATGTTATTTTATTTTTTATCTGATACAAATCACTATCATTGCGTCCTGAAATATATCAAATAATTAATATTTTGATATCATTTAGCTGGACTTTTGTTGCCTAAATCAAATATTGTGTGATGTGTTATGTGTTGTGAGGTGATGACTTTTTGTTTAAATGATTAAACACAATGATTATAAGAAAATACTTAATAAATGTCATGTGAATTATGTGAATTGTTTGAATTTACAATGTTTGATTTTCAATTAGAGATTGCATTCCCAAATTAAAGACTGTGATACAAAACATGACGAATCAACGACTATTTAAGATTGATGAGTACATGTGTTTATTTAAAGATTCTCAGTGTTGTTATATAAAACTGTCTGAGTAATGTATCTTATGGAAGTGAAACTATTAAGCCTCAAGTTTTAAGATATTCATTCTAAAGTTTCTTTGCCATATACTGGAGTTCTTTCCTAAAAATAAATAGATGCAGTTAAAACATTCCTTTGAATCAAACAAGTAGAATTTAGCTATTTTTATTCGATTTTAATGTTTATTACATTATTAATTTTGCATTGATTCAGATAAACTTTTTCTGACATATGATATTATTTACTGTCGTATTTTGTATACATTTACATCTTTTCAACTGTATATATTGTTTAAATAGTTTGAATACAAGAGCCATGTGTTGAACCTACTCTTCTCCTGTGTTCAGTGTTTTTGTTTGATGCCTACACAATTTTACATATTTATATGCATTATAAACCTATGAATTGCAAGTTATTGTCATATCATATTTTATGGAGGCCCCAGTTCCAAACATATTTGTGTAGGATAAATGTTTTATCTCATTTTAACCAATTCTCACTGCTCAAGTGGGCCTTGCTGCCACCTGGTGTGTTAAAATCTGTCACACATGGATTAATTTTGTCGACACGCAAGCTTTGTTCTTCGCACTATCAAATGCTGATCAGTCATTTCTAGTATTTATTTTGTCAGTTGCTTACATTTCTGTGTTCAAAGCTCCTTAATAAAAATGTTTTCCAAATGTGATCTTGAATTTTGTGAATATTTTCTATAAGCAGTGATATCTCAAGTTAAAAAAAATCATTTCAAAACTGGTCACTGTCAGATGCTGACATCTGGTGTCCATTTCTCCTTCCCAATCACGTGTCTGCTGTAGGAATGGGGCATACTGGGCAAAAATGCATTGTTACACAAGCTTGGTCAGAAATAGAAAAATTGTGACAGAAATGATGCCTTTCTCAATAATCAAATTTATCTCAACCCTTTTTTCCTCAAAAAATAAAAAATAATGATAAATAAATATATATAATTAAAATAAAGATAAAATCTAAGAAAAAAATGAATGAATGTGCAATCTCTGATGATATAAGATGATATCTGACCAGGTACGGTAAGCTGTGAGTGGGCCAGTGTTTTCACCATGTTGTGAATACAAGCACCTATACATATACACCACCTTAAAAACCCTCTCCCATTCATACCCCAAGTGGCACCCGGTCTCTATATTTGGATTGTAAATATTTCACTGTCACTTACTTTTATGCCATCTTTCTCAACAATACCTTCCCTGGAGTAAGTGGGCAAAAGAGCCAAGGGATAAGTCAACACAAAAACGTCTTGTCCTATTTAGATCTACCCTTTTTGCTTTATCCAGTATGTATGTTTAAATAGGTACCAGCATATATAAAACCCATAACTTTTATAAATGTGTCAACAATATGTTAGCATATTTGGAATTTTTGCTTGCGCGTCAATCTCTTTCAGTAAAATTTCAAGCCAGAAAGATGTTTGATATGATTTCTAAAAGAAAAGGCACGAATGACACAATTCTAAGAAATGTATTTTGACAACATTTTTATTTTGTCAATAACATGAATACAAGAACAGCACAGATATAACAGATCTCCAATATCAGCCATCAGTTATCACATTATTATTACTTTACTCCACAACTGTAGACATATATATATAGACATATATATATATATATATATATATATATATATATATATATATATATATATATATATATATATATATATATATTGTATATACTGTCATCATGAAGCGAATACCCATTTATGTCTGAAAATGACTTGTTTTTCCTCATAATTAAAGTATGGTGCCGTTGTCATATATTTATTATTCCATTCAGAAATCCTGGATTCTCTTTACAAAAACAATTTTTATGTTGGAAATACAACTGTTTTTCGTGTGGAATTTGTGCATTTTATATCTCTATGTATGCAACCTCCTCAGACATCAGAATGACTTGGGTGAAGCTGATAGTATTGTTGAGCTCATGAACAGTTTAAATCATATCCCTATCACTTGGACAATAATAATAATTACTTTTATCACTTAGTACAAATATCTACAATATTTTAATGTTAGACAATACATTATATTAATCTTCATAAATTCTCTTTAATCATTTGATAATTCAAAATTTGCTTATAATCAAAATATTAATTCTCACACATATCCCATTCCAACTCAATATTTTATCCACAACCCCATTTTTTGTGAAAATCCCCTCTTGTGTTAAAGAGTATATCACATATTTTTTATGTTATAATTTAATCAAAATATGTTTTCACTCATCATTTAGAAATAATAAAGGTTTGAGTTTTAATTATGAATGAGAAGCTTGAAGACATTGCCGACCACATCTCTGGCTTTGGTTTGAAGTTCTCAAAAACCATTTAAAGATTTTTTATCTTTCAAAATATCAGCTTTGTTTAAGTGGTAGGGCTGGCAAATATAATAATATTAATAATAAAAATGACTTATTTCTCTGTCCATACCAACAAAATTTTTGATGTACCATGAAAATAGAACATAATTTGTATATTCAATTTTTAAATTACAAAGGTACACTGTGCTAAAATTGTACGATTAACCCATCTAAATGTGAAGTTGGTATTCTTTATTATCACTAGTATGATATGGCAAGAAATATCAAACTTTCTAATGTTGAAATCATTTACCGGTAAACGAGAAGCAAACCTTTTTTATTTGAAATCATGTTCAACATTTTTTGTTGTTATTTTACCTGAACAAACAGTTTTTGAGAAACAATATTTTGATACCATTATGAGTGTGCAAAAAATTCTTTTCAAATGTTATCAGTCTTGAGGTATAAATCATTGCTGATCCTTAATATCCATATTTGGTAAAACATAATTACTCTGAAAATGTCCTTACATATATATATATAGCACTGCCCTACTTTGATGGCAGCTTCTCATACTTCTCCATTTACCAATATTTTACAAGGCAATTTCACTTATACTGACTCTGCAATGAAATTACTGACAAAACCATTACTTCTGCCAATGTATTACACCTACCATGATAATATGTACATTCATAAATAACGCTACATGTATATACACTCTTTGTGCTATGTTGAGACACTGAGCTACATGAACATCTTTCCTGTAGACCATCATTCTTTTATATCCTAGACAGCAAGATGAGGTAGAAAAGTTTACACATATCCTCCCAATGCTTTCAACCAACTGCGTTTCAACCATAAACTCTAAGCAATATTTACACAAATAATGGCATCACTTCCATCTCTCTGAGAGAGAAAATAAAGAGATAATTTTGTGTGCCATTGGTTTGGGAGCAGTTGCCTGAGAGTAGTGAGAGGTTTTACCATTATGTACAACTAGTACTGCAGGACTATCATGCTCTCCTCTTCCCTTCCTCATCACAATAATATTCCATCCTCCTCGCTTTTCCTCATCATTAACAGTCTGTATTCATTGGAAGTTTTAACCCTGATATCTTGAGACCTTTTCCCCTTGAAGTATCTTTTTGCAGATCTCGCAATGTCTTTCGTTCATCTAATACTTACAGAAGCATTATCACTACTTATTGTTTACCCTGGATACTGCATCCCCTTCACTAATTAGGTGAAGGTTTTGATTATGATTAATGTCCTTAGTACCAGGTTGATTGGTGCCTGAGAAAACCATACTTTATTAATATTAATGGTTTCCATGACAACCCATTGTTCGTTTCAGCCAATCAGCAGCTATATTATATGTCAGCTTGCACTGTGCAGCACCCATGTGAGTATAACTATGACGACCGTGAGGAGGTGTGAAGGGACTGTGTGATGCGCGGCCCCTGAGTGCATGGCGTACACTGGGGACGGCTGAGGACCTTCTGTTTTCAGTTTCTTCTCCTGGACATCTTTCTGTTGCTGCTGGCGTAGGAAACTGTCTGGTCCAAAACTGAAACATAACATCAAACTTTTTTCATTTTTTTCTTCAAATAATCTTATACATGAAATATTTGTCTCACACAATTGATATTTTTTACTACAACTGGTAATGTGGAATTTTGAGTGACCCCACCCTGCTTTTCATTTTACACTCAGAAGACACAGAAATTTCCTGGGGCATAGAAGCTCTTATGAGTTTGGGAATCTGATGATTATCTTGTAATCTGAATCTCAGGGCACAAAGCAATTTGATCTTACTGAGGACCTGATGTTTACAACTATGCGCAAAAGTATCTGTCTTGTTGAAAAGAAACAAAATGTTGAAGAACCCCACCTGGTGGCTTCCAGCCTGACCCAGAGGTCATTAAACTGAGGTCGCTTGAGGTGGTCACTGTCTGTTACGGGACCATTTCGTTCTTTGTCTTTTTTCTTGCCCTTTCTCCTGCCTCTCTGTCTATGCCGATGTCTGAAATGAAGTCATAGAAATAAAAATCAATCCAAAAAGATACTCTAAAGGTACAAAACATAAATTCCAAAATTACACTCAGAAACTTTGTCACTGTGATAGTCAACTTTTGGACCACAAAAGCAGTTCTTGTGGCATGTTTAGACAGAGACTGTCAAATTCTAAAATTATAAATCCCATCTCTTTCAAGTTTTTCTGTAAGATACTCTGATTTTAACATCCTACATGCAGATTTAAAATCTACCTCAGTCCATACAAGGAGGACGAGATATACATATTCCTTCTATATCTGTCAAGGGTCTCACCTAATTCTTCTCCTCTCCTCTCTGTTCCGGCCATCAGTCTCTCCGCGTACTATAATGGGTGGCATAGGGTAGTCATGACGCGAAGGGTTTTTCCGTCTTTTATATTTCCAATTTTCACTGAAAGAAATCACACATTGTGAACATTGTAATAATAAATCTATTGTTACTTTGCTTTATTGAAGGTTGTCAATCAAAAAAGATAAGTTCCCTCTTTAACTGAGGAATTCATTTCTTTAAAATTACTATCTGAATTCATATTGAACTGAATCAAGTACAAATTTCCTTATCTTTATCATGCTTAAAAAAATAGTTTAAGTTATCTTAAATATTTTTGTAATGGGCTCCTAATTTTGTATAAAAATATTTTTTTTAAATTATGTTTGTATGGTGTTCGTTGAAAAAACATCAAGTTGTTACATCTACTCTTCCATGAAATGTATAATTTGTACTTTCCAGATGTATTTTGTCTGTATCTACAGGCACCCATTAAGGTGAACATTCCACCTCTGAGTGGCTCCCCCTGTTGACAGCCTCTCCACACTAGACATGTCAGTGGCAAATCGTGGAACATGTAAACTGCCACAAAGCATGTAAAGCACAACTGGCAGTAGATATGTATCAATTTATATTTATACCTCAACCACCTAACCCCAGTATCTCAATTTTATAAATAAATCAAATTAATTGATGTGACTTTCAAATAAAAAAAACGACTATTTATCTTGATTTTTTTTACATTTTTTAAACCACTTATTTGATTATACTGTGATTTAATATCTCAAACATATACTCACAAATATAATACTGAACAAATATTATATGTGATTGTTATGGGGTTGTGAGGAGTAGTAACCTGACTGGACAGTCACAGGGCTTGCCGCCAAGTTAATTGTACCTGAAGTACATTCTGTCTCCACTCTGAATGCTGTCAGGTATAAACAGTGCTTTGGGTCTAGTGCTGGATTTCATCAGGGATGAGAACTATGCTCACAGTTTTACCACTTCCCCACTAAATGACACTCAAAGGGTGGTGGTCAGTAAACTCAGCTTCAAGATGCACATCCATATACTTGACAGTAAACCATGTGGTATTCCCTATCCATTAAGAACTATTCATCAGCATGCCATTTATTTTTAATCAAATCCTTTTTACAAAACATAAGATTATCATTTTGGTAAGAACTTTGATCTTGAATCAGCATATCTTTCCAAAATATCAGTTGAGGACCGCAGACTAATAGCAACAGTGGAAAAGTAAAAATTTTGGGCTTTTAATTGGAATCCTTTTAAATAATCACATTCACAAGGTTTTGGAGATTGAATCATAATTTCAATAACAGATCAAGGTCATCAATAAGGGCACTATTTCTTCATATAATGCATCCACAGTTAAAATTTCTAGAACCAAATATTGTTCTCAAATTACGGTGCTCACAAAAAGGGACAGACCCCCAGAGAGCACAATCTCCGACATTGCCCCTTTGGAAAATTTACTGAGGTGTAAAAACTGCAGGATTTCCACTTGATGTCACTATGCTATCTGATGATGTCTGAGGAGAGGCTGTCTTCATCCAATCTAACACCTTCTTTAGTATTGTATATGAGACTTACCCAAGGTAGACCTCTGCATCAGGAGCCACATATTCCACCTCATATCCCATCTTCTCCAGGGTATGTATCACTGTATTATTGCCAAGAAAGTGACCTGAAACAACAAAAATACACCATTAACCAACCATCACCACTTACCAACATAATAACATGAATTGAAGGAAAGTTTTTCAATTGTTATTCTGATTAAATTTAGTCTTCAAATCTTACAACATTATCTCTAGACCATTTATTAATAATTTTGCAATAAAGAAATTGAACTGCATTTTAAAAGAAATCAATACAGTTCAAATATGATAATACATTTATATCCTATTAATATAAGAGATCTGAAGAGGTCAGAAATCCATGTATAATGATGTAAGTTGATCAAACAAAGACAGGATGAGTAGCCATCGTGACAGCTGTAGAGGGAGATTGGTCTCCTGCTGACATAGTGTGACATGCCTATTATCACCCAGCGTGCCTATTATCACCCAGCGTGCCTATTATCACCCAGCGTGGGCAAGCCATGCCTAATGGTGATGGATTATGTCCATGTTGTTGTGACCACAATGTCTCAAGCACTCTACTATTGGCATTATGCTAATCTATCTATTTTAACTTATTTGAGGTCTACGATCAATTTTCCAATGATTCCCAATGACCTGACCTTCTTTAGGCACAGCATGGTCAAAAGGCAGTTTATTTATTGTGAAAACTGTTCTCCCATTCATTCTAACTAAACATATTATTACTGAACTGATGAAGTTGTTTTCTGTTTTCACTCAATATCAACCAATATTTGTCATTTGAAACCTTATTACCATGCTATTTTTGATTTGCAGCTAATTTTCTCTAGTGATATTTACTTTTGAGGCCTGTATTTCTTGTTTTCAAAGTTTTGTGCACTGCCTATCACCTTAAGCCTGAGAATGGCTTATCCCAGTTCAGATCCGAGAGTCAAGAAGGAGCTTGTTGACACCAAAGCCAACACCATTCAACCTCTGATCTGGACAACTCCTTCTCCCACTGAGACCTGCGCTTTGATGTCTAAATCTCTTTATCTATTTAGGTGACACCCTCTTGGCCTTTCATAGCCATTTACCTTAGGTGCATTGTGGGTAAATGTGGTGTGAGGGAGTTGTTATAAGCGGTGCATTGGTGCGGCAGAAGCAGAGGGTTCACGTTTGTGTGCCTCAGACTATAAGCTATCTGCCTCCAGCTTTGTCACTTGCTGTGTCCATCTTCCTGCTAAACACTTTGCTAACTGCCATCACCCACAGCACAAACAACACAGCACAACACATCAATTATGACTTGCAATAACAACCTGCCACACCCCTCCTCCACCAAAACAGGGTGCAGTTTCTGTACCATTTCCATGGCAACTGAAAGACAAAGCCTCCTGATTGGTGACAGTCCTTTGCAGCCAATGTCACATTTGCCATGTTGATTTCTACTTCTTGACACTGAATGACACTGTCACTTTTTGTCATGGTTGACATAATACGAAATACATAAATGTCAAAAAGAATAGAAAGCATGGGTCTCTAATGCAGTGTTTGGCACATTGAACTCCTCAGAACTGTTTGATCTATTGTCTGCTGTCCATTGCGCAGGTATAAATGTCTTGATACTTTGGCTTGTATGTGAGGGCAGTATGATGTATGAGGGTGTTAATGCAGGCCTCGTCAACAGGAGGGCAGCCTGACTCCTTTCACCCTACCTGTCCTATGTAAACATTGTTAGTATCTCCCAACTCACCACCAAGCTTTCATTTGCCCGCCCTTGTCAACAATAGTGGGCCATAAATTGTCTGTTTGTAACCCCCATCCCTCTTCCTCCCCCTACCCACCCATCCCTTGTGATCTCTTAGTACCAATCTCTGATCTATCAGTCTTCTGGACCTTGTAGTCTCAGTGTAAACATGCTCTGATTCTTGTGCCCTGAGTGATTCACAACAAAAATGCAAGTCTGATTGACTGATTGGCTCACCGATGCTGTGAATAACTGGTGTCATAAAATACTGAAAATAATAAAGTTATTACATTTTATTCAATATGAATATCATTTTTAAAAAAAAAACAAAAAAACTTTGGAATATAGGTCATATTAGATTGTTGATAGTATTAGCATGTCTATCTCACACATGTTTCTGCACAACATACATTTACCCTTTGTATCCCTTCTCATGATATCTGGGACCCTGCCGCCCTGGAGGTCTATGATAACTGAAAGTTCCCCCTGACTTGGTATCTAGGGCCCTGCAGCCCTGAAGGCCTATGATAGCTCAGTGTAAACAGTTAGAATGTTCCCCCTCCCTGACAGGTGACCTGATATCTGGGACCCTGCAGCCCTGAAGGTCTATGATAGCTGAGAGTTCCTCCTGACAGATGACCTGATATCTAAGGCCCTGCAGCCCTGAAGGCCTATGATAGCTGCGAGTTCCCCCTGACAGGTGACCTGATATCTGGGACCCTGCAGCCCTGAAGGCCTATGATAGCTGAGAGTTCCTCCTGACAGGTGACCTGATATCTGGGACCCTGCAGCCCTGAAGGCCTATGATAGCCGAGAGTTCCCCTGACAGGTGACCTGATATCTGGGACCTGCAGCCCTTAAGGCATATGATAGCTGAGAGTTCCCCCTGACAGGTGACCTGATATCTGGGACCCTGCAGCCCTGAAGGCCTATGATAGCTGAGAGTTTCTCCTGACAGGTGACCTGATATCTGGGACCCACATCCCTGAAGGTCTATGATAGCTGAGAGTTACCCCTGACAGGTGATATCTAGGCCCTTGTGTTCTTATCAAGCTTATTGAAGATATTCTGCACCATCTCTGATCTCACCAGGCTACAGAAGCAATAGAACTTTCCATGAACCTTTCTAACCTAGGTGTAGTTCTCTGGAATGTTATCTTTTCATTGTATGCCTGATCCTTGGACTTTGCAGATTGTTTCCCTCTCCTAATTTCTTCAGTGTGATTTTTTATTCAAGATTCGACAATGAAAGTTTTCAACTGTCTTTTTGGCAGTTTTGCACAATGATTTACTGGATGACTTTGGACATCCTTTTGATGGACTAAATTAGTCATGAGACAGATGGATAATGAATTAGGTATCCCACAATGCCCAAAGTGAATCTTACAGACGGTACCTTAACTGTGACAGAAGATAATGAAAGTCTGATTGGGCCCAAACCCAGGAGGTCAGTGCGTGGAATCACACATGCCAATGTAGGATCAAGTACCCTGCCTGCGTGTCTGACCCCATTGCCTGCATGTCTGACCCCGGGTCACAATGACAGACACAAGCCATCTGCACCAGCAAGCTGATTGATTACACTTTGATTAATACCTGCCAAACTTAATGACGAGCATCCTTTGTTTGGAGGGCTGATCCATCACTGAGGAGTTCCACTAATGTGCCTGGTAGCAGACATTACATTTGATGTGGTAACAATTAGGATTCTTCAATTTTCATTAAGAACATGACTTTCAAAACAATGGAAAAACTGGGCTATGCAATTAAATGATGCTGATCTGAAGTCTGTTGGAGTAATTTTTCAAACATAAAAGTTCCACTTCTGTTACAGACTCTACAACATTGACTTTGATGACGATTTACAATGAGTTGTGTCTGAATAACAATCCTCAAATAGCTCACAATGTCATTCAGGCCATTTCTCCATCCCTCTTTTGAAAAGAAGAGAGAAATATATGCAAACTTTGTGACCAAATGTGAGTGGGCCATTGCTACTCATTTCAGACCAATTAACATGAGGAGCAAGAAAAATAAAGTCATTTACTGTCAACTTGATGGAGTTTACCACAAAACATACCATAAGCCACAATGAGCCTGAGGACTCCCCGCAGTGTTTATGTACACCTGTAATTGCCTCGCTCTCACCTAACTTGAAACTGCCTTTTTGTGGCACCACAAAAACTCACAAAAATGCTTTGAAGGTCTGAGGACAGGGCAGGGTGGGTATGTATGAGGCAGTGTGTGTTGTGTTGACAGGCTGTCAGTATCAGCATCAAGGCTAAACATGATGGGGGGAAATGGCTCTACACCACGGACCTGGGGCCCCACCTGGGCAGTGAGATGACGACCAATTATCTGTCACCAGAGTGATCATTATCTACACTAACACGCTCTTACTTCTATACTCTCTCCCATACAGCCACCGCAAATTCTTCCATCATTCCAACCGTGTGTGGGAAGTTTATCTTTCTATTTCACGGAGTTTTGGGCAGAATCTCAAGTGAGTGCTTGTGCTGACATTGTGCTCACCGCCGCCCAGGTGAACGTGCCCCCAGACCCTCATTTCCAAATTGCAGGTATTGTGTCAAAGTTGATGAAGTAAAGCGCCACTAATAAGCACCTGGAGGAGATGGAGGCACAGTTTACGTAGTACATAATGATGACTAAACTGTGCAGGCTGGTCATGATGAAGCAACGGTGAACACAGAAGAATGTCAATGGTTTCTTTGATCTCTCCATGTGTCAGGTACCCGAGGCTACGTTCCTCTATATCCTCGCTCCTACCAAACACTACCACACAAAACACTCATTCTTATTCCACAAACTGTCTTATTACACAGTCAGGTGCTGCTACTTTACAAGGCATAGATCTGAGAGACGATGAGGCATGTTTTTCTATGCAAGATCCGAATCAAAATAGCCCAACCCATTATAAACTGTATGTATGCACAGCTATAATGACTTTAATTATCATCTCTTAAAACGTATTAGGAAACCAAATGTACCTAATTATTTTGGAAAGGACAACTTTTAAATCTCTGCCTAAAATATAATGTGTGTGCTCGTTCAATGATCTTCTTGACAGACCACTTTGTCAAATGCTCTGATAAAATCAATACGTTTCAAACTATACTTACCAGCACCAAAGGCAAAGAAGAAACTATTATTGGGGTTCTTTTCTAGAAGATTTGAAACTCGCTGAGCCATACGCTCATTGCGTCTGTATATAAGCTCCTGTCTGAAATAATCATCTATGTGTTTGGCAGTTTCTACATCAGTCGGACCTAAAGATGTGTTGAGCAGATTGGGTACCTGAGAAAGAAATATATATTATATAAATTATATATAAATTATATAAAGTTTTTGTCAAATGATTCTTTGTTAAACTTCACAATTTGATGTCTTCTTATTCCAATATTATCTTGCAGTCAACATTCATCAACGCTTTCATGGAATATATTTACACTGATATACTTTTCGACTGATTTTATAGTTTGATAGGACAATAAAAATAATTGAATTCAATTAAACCATTTTGTCAGTTAAACCCACAAATTTATATATATATACGGATAGATACATGCATGAGACAAACGGAGCTGTTACCTGTGCAGTGTCGTGACTAAATATGATGGTGTTGAGATCGCCACAGTTGTAGTGTTGGATGAGGTCTGCAGTGGTGTAGGGCATAGTACTCGTACCTGACCGGTAGTTCTCATGTTGCTTCAGGGTCTGGTTGAGGGCAAATAACACCTACAAATAAATGGTATTATTCAATAATATGGGGTTCACTTTACTTTGTGGAATTGTTTTGCGTTCATATATGTATTGCATCTCATTATCATGAAAACTTTTATGATTACAAATTTGAATCCTGTACATCTCGAACATTGAGACATGATGCAACTATCATTTATTGATTGTTTAAGGAAAGTATTCTCACAGAGGGTAGAATTTATATATATATATATATATATATATATATATATATATATATATATATATATATATATATATATATATATATATATACAAAACATATCTTTTTATTTCTGATCAATAATGTTTCTATACTCCAGGCAACATGGCAAGAAAATGTCTAATTTGGACAATTGTCGAAGCCTGATCCCTGTCAATGGGTTGTGGTTTGAGTGAGTCAGACTTGTTCGTTTATCACTGCGATAGTTTCTGGCTGAAAGAGTATGGGGTCTGTCTGAGGGATCAGCTTGCAGTCTTGTCTTAAATCCTTCCCACAATTCCTTGTGGGAATGTCAGGAAATCTCTCAGACAAATATTACAAAGCTCCAACAACATGGAGCCCGTTTAAGGAGAATAACGTGCCAGTAGCTTTATAGTTAATCTTCCACGTCTGTGACACACTGACCTCCAGAACAGACTTAGCAATTCAAAGCATTCTCCACCAAAAATAATTTCAATATTTGCCCTGTAATTGAACAGAACAGAAAGGGGAACTGAATTTATAAACGCTGGAAACATTTCTCTCACATTTCTATGCAGCAGAGCAAAACAAAACATGTATGCATATTTATCATTTGCAATTTGAGAGCCTGCAGGTTGTACAAACCAATTTGGATGACATGACAGGCAGACAGGGGAAGATACAGATAGTCAGGTCCATGGGCGAGTCGGGAGGAGACAACCATGACGACAGGGCATATACCATCCAGCAAGGTGGCACATTCTCCCTGATCATAGATGCTGCCAACAGTTTAAGAGGGAGGTGAAGGTGGTACGATCATAGCGGCAAACTTGGCTAGGCTCACTCGAGAAGGAAAAAGACAACTGACAGTGGGGGTCTTCTGGGATGGCTCAATGCTGTCACTTTTTGACTCCTTCAAGTGGTAATAAGGCTACTCTATACAACTCTGGTAAACAACCCAAGTCACTCCTTCTTCCTTAAAAACTACAAATACATGAATACATGATGGCTATCTTAAAACCACAAATGATGGAAAGACTGTTAGTTCACTTGATAAACGCCATTACTTGTCAGAAAGTTAATTGCTTAAATGGAAGCAAATGTAAAGGAGGGGACCGTGGATTTGTTAAAGCTGACATTGAGAGTCATGTGACCCTGAAGTATGCCTGGTAGTAGTGATAGAGAGGGTTTAGAACACATCATTAAGCTTGCCCACCCCTAACTTTAGCTTCACAGAAACCACCATCATTTGTCGGTGATTACCGCTCTTACTGCCATTGCTAACCAGTTCACACCTTGAGGCCTTTGATGTGTGGCAAACTTTAGAAGTGGTGAGAAGATAATCAGCCCAGGTACGGAGGTATGGACAGCCAGCTACGGGCACAGGTGTGTTACATGCTGAATCCACGCCTACCAAAACATGCTCCCTCAATGCCACACTTATATAAAACATGCTCCCTCAATGCCACACTTATATAAAACATGCTCCCTCAATGCCACACTTATATAAAACATACTCCTCAATGCCACACTTATTCTCAAGGCCCTTTATGTATCAGGATTCTTCACATTTTAGGCCAGTTCACTTATCAAACTAATAAGCTCCAAATACCCATGACTTGCTCAATGTTTGCAATAAAAGGAAGATTACACACAGAAAGACTGACCAAAGAAATCAAAACTAATGAAATATTTTGAAGAGAATAATAAGAAATACATCATATGATACATCATGTTGCCACTAGTGTTATATATGTTAGTACTATTTCATGAACTTGACCTTGAGATGACTTGGAGATGACCTACCCTTGCCATGGGTCATATGTCAAACCAAACCTGTCACATCCCTGCATGTTGGTATCACAACCCAGGCCCATCCTAAATAGATCTAGTCCACCCTTGCATACTGCAGGTATACAATATCAGAAATGATCTGGGTTGATGCGTCACCAAAATGCTCACAGGCCTCTATGCAGCTTTCTTTTTGTCATTAGGCGCTATGCTTGGTTCATTCTGTTTGCAAAGGAAATGGCAAATCTCTGTCTCTGACAAGTATAATTGTCATTCATAACATCATGATGGTGCAACCAAGATGCATGATTATTTATAGATACACATGTCAAATTATCCACACACCCAGTCAGGGATTGCAGTTAAAATGAAGACTTTGACTGTACGCTAATCATAAATGACATATATTTAGTTTTTTATAACACCAACTTATGATTTTACATCTTACATCATTAACAAGTGACATATTAGATTGATGTTTGATGGTGGGATACAATCATTTATAGCTTTAAAAATGTGTTTTCATAATTATAACACAAGGTACCCAGCACCCCTCTTAGAGCATGAATCAGACGGGGATACAAGCCCAAGATTCCTGCCGAGATGCCAGCAGATAGACAACAGGATGCCAGATCTTACTGTACACTCTCACTGTAGCACCTTGGGAAGAGTGAGAGCCTGCTGCAGCCTCCCCGGTGGTATAGGAGAGTTGCAGAATGCCCCTGCAGGCAGGAAGGCAGGGCTGCAGTAGGTATCTGCTTATCTCCCCTCTCCCTGTGTGAGGGGAGCTGGTACTGCTTGTCACCACCCTCCTGCCCCAGCCATACACAAAGGCCAACCTACCAGTTTTTAAAGAGAAATGCAGATAAACACATGCTGAATCTTTCAAAATAAAGATATGATATAAATATCATGTCCATATCATTGATAAACCATTCTATTTTGATGGTCCACATTATTAGGTACCTAGTTCAGTTGGCGAATAGTGTTGCACTTTACATCTCATGTTTTAAAGGAAAGACTCCTGAGTGAAGCTGTGTCAAAATGTTACTAAAATTGACAGAACTGAAACTTGCTTAACATTTTAAGTACGACTTTCGTGGAACTTTATACTCTGAGATGGCAATAAATATTTGAAATGACCGTGACAGTATTGAAGTCATTGACAATGAAAGCGTCCATCTGGGGCCCAGGTTGCTCTCCTGAAGCCCTCTTGTCTGGCTGCCTGGCTGATGGCAATGCACCCTGGGAAGCCACAGGTGTCGCTGACATGTTCCCCACCCCAACGGGGTTGTTACCCTTCTGACATGATCCAGGCCTTCAGACTAACCATTGTGCCACCAACAGGTGTCACTGACAAGTTTTTCACACCTTGAAAACCAACAGAAAGGCACTATGACCATCCACTTGGAAAGGTTGTTGATGTTTACTGTTGGTTGGGTCATAGCTCAGGTACGCCATGAGACCCCTACATGTGGTGGTGACAGCGCCCCCTGTAGGGTAACACCCCACCCACTCACATAACCCTCACCTGCTAAATACCCCTGCAACCCTTTGACATGACTTGTTGTCATGGTGATCTATGAGAGAATAGCCAGGATGTAAGCTCGAGGGATCCAGTGGGTCAGGAGTTCAGTATTTGGTCAGTTCAACTCTCATCCATTCATCATCTCTTTACGACGCTTTCTTTCCCTGAACAGCAATATGCCGAGACTTATCATTATGCCAAATATCTCTTTTAACTTTTAATCTCTTTCAACTTGTAAATGGATCACTCCTGCCTGAACATTACATTTTTTCTGTTTTATACCGATACCAGCCACATGAAACCTATGCTGGTCACACTTTCATCTTTTGAAATGATCTAAAAAATATTGAGGTATCATTTAGTGTTTGGGGGAGTTTGAGACTTGTATATTAGCCCCTTTCAATGCTGACATGAATGCATGGGGGTGGTATAGGTAATCATTCACCCTTGTAGTTTATAGACACAGTCTAATTCACCCTTCTAGATTTTCTGTTTCACCCCCTACCTGGTATGTTATTGTGTAAAAAATATATTTCACTAAACAAACTAGTGCAACTGATCCTGAAAATCAGCACATTCGGCAATCATGTTGAACTGGACACTTATCTGGTATGTGTTTATATTATGCCAGAGTCATTTATCCATTAAAATGCAAATATTGTTGCATGATGCAATATTTAAAATAATCAGTAAAAGGTAAAATAGATTTGTACAAAATGTACACAATCAAAGAAACCTTATTTAATTTTTTTTGTGGAAAACTTTGACATCAGATATTCATATAATCCATGCTCCTAGATAGAGATTCAATATAACCTAAAAAATTTTTTTTCTCAAAAAGTTTGTTTTGCTGTCATTTTTCAGTGCATGGCAAAAGGTGTGTGTTTGGTGTGTGTTAGTTGTGAGCCAGCCCTGTGAGTTGTAACAGTAGCTGTGTAGTTGGCGGGTGTTATAACTGTAGCAGCATCATTCTGTCCCACTTCTAAACCACCAGACCAGATCAGGGGGCTTGGCCGTACTCTTCTGTCCCCCCCTTCTGTCAGATCACAATGCAAAAGGTGCACATCACACCAGTAATAAGACGTAGAGTGTGGTGAGATGGGATGGGATCCTCCCCCTGTCTGTACTATGCTATCATACCATGCTGGAGTAGCGAGGGGCAGGATCATCTCCCCACCTACCAGACCCACCTATGCATCACCCACATCAGGCACGACTGAGAAATATCCCCTCATACATCATTAACCACTGAAAGCCACATCAACATTCAAGTGTAATCGAGAAATATGGCCTTAATTCAAATGGAAATGTACCCCGAATGTTTCACAAATGCTTTGCTGGTCATCTTTCACCGGGCTGTGCCGCAGGCATCTATCAAGATCTCGACTTCTTTTAACCTGGCATGAATGAATTGAATCTAATCGTTGATACAGTGTATCTCAGTATAATATGTCCGACCATGATCTTTGTGTAGAGAAGGAAAATGGTAACATCATACAGTGATGTTTCTACCTTTGACAGTGGTTCTTTGTCAACTCAAGTGTTTAGGTTTTATAAAGGGACCATGGCAAGTTTTGTACTTAGTCTGTCATGTTTGCAAAGCAGATCTACATTGACAAAAGTTCATCAAATTTCCTCTTCGTAAATTATAATGAGCATTAACTTCTATAATGTGTGGGCATACATCTATGACTGTGGCAAAAATATCAATTGTTGGCATCCATTCTATTTGAATTTGTGATCTTCAATGTATCCAACAAAAGGGAGGATAGGAAATTAAAAAATCAAAAAAATATTCCTTCTGACGCTGTATATCCAGATGAAGTGCTGTAAAAATTAAATTTTGTTGGGAATCCTAACATCTCTGGCATAGGTGGCATACTGAATGTAATGAAGCATGGAGTCAAAGTTTTGACAGAAAGTGACAGAGGTTGCCTCTGAACACCAATAAGATGTAATAGATGGCATGTGTTGGGGAGGCAAGTTATTGGGGATCCAGGTGTGATGCCTAATAGGTCTCAACTTCACAGAGATTCTACCAAAACGATTCCATATGCTACCACTACATTCATAGACCATTTCAAAGTGCAAGAACCACTCGTCTTAGACGTGCATCACATTTAATTCATTTAATCTTCAAATAGTTGCTGTCTTAGGTGTTCATCTAGTGCTAACACATCAAAGAATATTGATGAGGGAATAAAATCAAGTTAGCATTAGACATAAATACCACCAAAGCTACAAGAATATTTAAATATTCACTGCAAAATATTATAAACTCTTGGAAACTATAAAAGATATACTGTTGATAATATTTTAAATATTTGTGAATCATATATTTCTCATGTTTCTTATACATGTATAATATCAACATCTCAAACGATTTGAAGGAACTTTCAAAAGCAAGGTAGTTCTAAAACGTCTTATGTTGGATTCCCTGGAAAAGTATTATTAACCAAAGGCATGGCAACCAGTTCAAAGCTGGTTTGTTGGTAGAAATCTGGTGTCAGTTTTTTTTCCCAGCAAGACATTTGGCACTGCAATCTGACACAAGGCCTCTTTATCACACATAACACGGATATTATATACAGTGCTGTGATACCCAGACTCTGCTCATAACTGATATACTCAACATCGCACTGGGCCTTGCATAAAACAAACATGCCTGACAGATATGACTTACTCAATTTATGTGCACACCTATAGCTGCAAGGAAAACTGGTTCTGTAGCAAAAGTGCAATATATTTTAATATTCTTTAAATTATTGACAAAACAAAATGCCAAACTCAATATTAAATGTAAACTTTGAAATGTTGAAATCTCTATTATGAAAATAAAATAAAATGCACAATCTTGTTAAATTATGAAATTGTAATATATTTAATGATTATTTCTACCCATACATGTTTCTGTGCAGTGTTGCATAAGAGGGTGATGAATGATATTCAATGACTGTTAGCCTTCTGACTGCCACTCTACACCAGGTGGAGTCACAATGCCAAAGGTCCTCTGGTATACTTTGTTAAAAAGGTTATGAAGTGCTGACAGGACCTGTTGGCATGCTGCTAACTTGCCAGCACTAAATGAGTGTCTAAACAACACTTCCCTACATACACTGCCCATCCTAGCATTCCAAATCCTTCACGTTCAGAACTGTCAAACTTAACCATATCCTCTAGATTTGTCTTATCCTTTTCCAATTAAGCATCTTGCTTACATCACTTTTCTATCACCTGTGTAAATGGCTTGCCTAACGTAGAGAAAATTTAAAAAAAGTTTTTTCAATGTAAACTGCAATTGCTCACTTTTTGCAAAAGGAAATCAAATGTTAAGTGATAGCTGTGTATGTATTTGATACAGTGAGATGCATACAAGTTGTTTCTGGCCGGGCCCCAATGTCCATCATATGGAGACAGACACTTTATGGTAATTAGAAGTGTTAATCAGTGGACATTGGCCTCTCCATGTCCTGGCCAGCCCCATCACTTGGTACGACACCGGCATGTCATCATCATGCTATGATCTCTGACACATGGATTGTTTCCCAGCCAAAAGCCAACCTCTCATCCTGGGCCACTGCCGCGGGCTATCGCTGCCGCCACCTTGCAATCCACGATGGCTCACTCTCATCATAACCAAATCAACCGGCCCATTGTTGATTTCATGCTCAGTTCGTCAAAGGGGAGGAATGACCTTGGCGTCTTTTGTGAGCTCTAGTGGTGGGCAAGTTGGACACTTTCTCTGTGACCTTCCCCGACCTCTGACCTTCGAGTATTCTCTCCATTCCCCACTTCTCAGTTACACAATCTCACCTGCTTTAAAGGATTCATATGGCCCTTCTTTACTCTTTGGATGAGTGGCGATGTCTGTTTGAAAGTTGAATGGCAATAGTGGCTGATCTTTGCTCTCAGTGGTGAGCCTTTTTGTATTTAGTCCCATGCCAGATAGTCAGCGATTTTCATGATAAAGCTTCAGCGCTGGCACATTGTCAAGACCAACCACTACGTTTTTATTTTAGGTACAACACAAAAAGGATGCTAGAGTAAGATTTATTGCCCAATAATTTCCTTTCCTGATTCCAGCCTGATTGTATAGAACCTATGCAATTTTGCAAATTGCATTGTTATGATTTCTAACAACCAAATCAAGTTTGGCTGAGCAAGAATATCTCAGAAAATTACGAGTGAATGTAAGCTGTAAGTGGGTACATCATTTACAAGTGGCATGCTGTTTTGGTTAAAAAGCGCTTTGCAACGATTTGAGGTAATCTTACCAAAAGCAAGTAATAACTCTCTTAAATGTTTCACGATAACCATTTAACCCCTTGTGGAGATAACCTCAAAATAATGAGCCATTTTGAAATGAAATTTCTATTCTAGTCCTGCCAAGCAAATCCCAGTAATTGTCATTGTGAATACAATATTGTTACCAGGTGTCATTACAGAAATATACCACTGCATTCAGCTGAGGTTAAGTCCTGGAGTAGATCTGGTGGATTCAAGTGGAGGGCCCTCCAGAAGGATCTTGGGTAGAGAAGGTCCTCTTGGGTAAAGAAGGACCTCTTGTTGTGGCTATATCTTCTACCCTGTGTATTGTAGGGAAGGGGCTGAGGAGGATCAGCTGACACAGGGGGTCCACCCCATCTCACCACCTGCCTCGTCCCACCTTTGATCTTCATTGTTACCCCAGGTAAACATACAAGCACGGCTTGATGGGATAAGTTTTCCTGTCTCCCCAGGGAAGCATAATTAACTGCCTGGAAAAATAGGTCCACCTGGGACAAGGGAAAATGGAATTGTTTGATTGGAAACGTATAACTATAATGGAAGGAAATTATCACTATTGTTGCCAACATAAAAGGTGTATAGGGATTTTAACAAAGGTGTGTGGTGCCACCTGGTGAGCAAAGACCTGACAGAATGAGTGATAAGTGACTCGAGTTACAATAATGATGAATGGAACCAACCTGCGACATGTTCCACTACATGGGGGCATTCCGTTTATATATGAAGTGCCGGACCCTTCCCAACATGTACACTGGTCATTCCTGGTGAGCATAATGTAACACTACGCCAACATCTCACTGTTATAACATATCAAATGTTGAACCAGAATTGACATCTAATTATTTCTAAATACATGTGACCTGAACTCCTCATATTTAACATGAAACTGCTCTACATCTAGCTGGCAATGAAACCAGAGACTTTTCTTAAAATCTATTTAAACAACCAGCCTGATATCATTTTTTGAAAATTTAGAGCATTAATTGCATAAGGAATTGTAAAATGATAGCAGTGCAGATATTTAAGTAGTAATCTTGTTAGCTCTACCCATGCAAATTGCTCATTGTGGAGGGATCAGTCAGTGATCAGTCTAAGATAGGTGGGGATTTGTCTGTCATCGGTCTGTGCTAGGAACATAAAAGTTCACCTATTTTGTGAGGTGAGGTCCTGAGATATGAAATCTTTTTCTAATAAAATGATTTTCAAAATATATGCATATCAACATGAATATTATTGTTCAACTCATTGCTGAATTGATTTGTTGATCCAAGAACAATTACATGTTTATACATTGCAAAGCCTTTCCACCTGTACCACTCTTAGTAGAGGGCCAGCTATGATAGAAAGCAAAGTCATTCAAAGCCCTATAACCCTTTGCCTGTCCATGTGTTACTGTATTAAAACCTCTTATTTTCAAGAGGACTAATTCCAAAGAAACAAACCTAGAATAAATTTGGCATGTTTGATCCGATTTTCCCCACCTCTAACCCTTTTAAAATCTTCCCCATTCCTTGCTTCTCTCAAACATAATCTCACCTGATTTAAATGAATTCGATGGCCCTCCTATACTCTGTCCCATTTCTTGAGATAAAGCATTTACATATTGCACGGACGGAAAGACAGAAAAAAAGTGTTTGAAACGGTTTCCATTTGATTTTGACTGGCCATTTTGAACTATGGGTGAGCTCATACTGACTCTGCCCCAACTGGTAATTGGGCGTAGTGTGTGTAATAATGTTGTGTTCTGTGGAGACTACAGATGGAGGGTCTCCTGAGACAAGGACAATTATAACCTGTGACAATTCTGAGAGTGAGTCACCTCAGAGAGGGGAGTCTCTGCCCCTCTGTCCCAGATGCCACCCTCCCTCAAATGAAGGAACCGATGCCATTCCAAAGTACACAAACAATGACACTACCAGTACACTGCTATTCCACTTCTTCTCAAATCAATAAAGATGGTATTTCTGTCATTTGGGGAAAACATTATTCATGATTGTCTCAAGATTTTTGTCATTTTTAATTACAAATTAGCCCGAATGCCAACCTTCTCTATCATGAAGGAGTCAAAAACAAACAATGGAAGTACACACCGAAACAATGAAACTACTAAACTACTTGCAATACCAGATTCATATGCAATCCTGTATAATTAAAAATATAAAAAACGGTATTGTTCTGTAATTTATTCACTACAGGGTTTATTTCAAGTTGTGTTTCTATTGTAAATTAACTTATAATTGATCATTTTGGAGGTAATGGAAAAGTTTGTATTGAAAACAATTCCAAACAAATAAATTCAATGCTGTATTGAGTGGTAAATTGTCCCTATAAAATTGAAAGTTAAGCATGATTAGTAAGAGGATTTTTTATCTCGTCTCACCAGGTTATGAAATTGGTGCAATTATTCTATTACTATCCTTGATTTAATATCAATTTCATCGGGATTACTTTAATTACCATCATTTCACTTGTAATGCAATAACGCAAACTCAGTGATTACACTTTTAATCATGAAACATAATTCACATGCAAACATCCCAATCATGTTTTTATTACCACAACTGAGAGCTCTTTGTAATAAAGATTTATTAAAATCATGCTGTCTGAAGTGACCTTTTGACTCAAAACTCCACAGGAGTAAATTTATGACATTCCCCGCCTGAAGTGCTTAGCCCCAGGTTGTTTTGAGACATGTGGCTAAATATTGTGCATATCACATAATATTAGAATAACACAGAATGTGCAGCATATGGAGATCTTCTAGACATGCCTGACAGAGGCATTCAACTCATCAGAGATGCACCAACTCATTGCCTGCCGATCCATTTTACAGGCCAGTTCACCTACAGCAAAAGTCGGTGGCTTTTCTCCTATCAATTACCAATATCCAGTGAGGCATGGCAAGTCAAGTCAGTCTCAATGTAATGCAACCTGACCATTGTAACTTTCAAGTGTTATTTCCTTTATTTGTGCTAATTTTGATTTGCAAATTTGTCCCAATATCATTGATTCGTTATGGAAATTTATTGTTATATGAATGCCAATGGGGTTCACGTTCAATTATTCTGGCATTAGATTTAGTATCAAAAGCTTTAGGTTCATATTTCCATACAAACACACATTCTTTAAAACCAAAATCTTTGCCCTTTGAGTGAACTAAAATATTTAAAGTGACATTCGCTGAATGTGCTGGTTTATAGGAAAAAGCTATGGCAAATCTGTGAGGACTTAAGCATGTCCAAAGTGTATCCATGGAGATCGCATTTTGGCATGAAGTACTCTGTTTGTTAGGAAGGGCTGAGTGCATAGAACAGTGCACAGGTATGGTAGACTGGCTGTCTCGTGGCCATCCCAGCACACTGTCATTTTGTCAGCTTTAATATGCACACAGAAGTTGAGAGCAGGACAGAAGTGCATTTACCTGCTGTGATTTGACTGCCAGTCTTGTGTAAGTCAGTCACAACAAGAGACGGCCATGACAGTCTATCCCACACAGGCCTTTATCCCTGTGTTTGTACCCAGTGCGTGGTCTGTATCATCACCTATTAGCCTCTCCTATTGGCACAAATGCCCATTTTACAATGTTTCTGGGTACCTCGCTTTTGTCTATCTACAAATCTCATGGCAAGCAATTCCTCCAAAAGAGTGCATCCACCGCCCCAGAGCAAACAACCCTAATTCAATTCAGCTAATATCATTGCTCATATATTTCAATATTTAGCAGTATTGACTTTTGAGATCAGATTTCCTGGTTTGGGACTTTTCCCTTTGAGCCTTGCATTCAGAAGTCAATTTGCTGTGTGACTGTTCTTTGGGGGCCAGACAATCCTCTTTTCCCATCAGGAAATGTCCCGCCAACCTAAAGCCTACCAGCAAGGGCCAGAAAAATAATTTTGACTAAGCTGTAAATGTCAGTAAAGCAGACCTCACAAGGACAGCCGGCAATGCACGATCAAACTGTGAAGAATTAGAAACTTGGTAACAAGATTTGGCACACAAAAGCCATTATATTTCATTTATTTGATGGTTGACACTGAGTTGTATTCTCATGCGCAGGCCCGGTTCTGAATCAATCTACCCATTGATTTAATTGAGATCCAAGCAGGTCTGTGGGGCCACTAGACAAATTAATGTCATTTTCAGCAAGTCTGTGCCTGGCCACACCTCGCATGGGCTTTGTCAACGTGACAGATATCTGCCATTGAGCAAATCCAACATGCCCCCTGAAAAAGGCACTCGCCTTTGACAACACGACCATCAAGCTATCAAAAGAAAATTACAAGTCAAATAGACTTGCCACTGCTCACACATCACTTTGCCAGAAAGCTTAAAGCCGTGTTTCCCCCTTCCAACAGACAAAGCAATCAGGCTCTGAAATTTCTACAGCAAGAAATGTATTCTAAGAATATGAAAAACATTGATTGTCTCTTATGTAGCCTATTTTCAAATCTGGCAGGTTTTGAGGTTTGTAGGTTTTGAGTCTCTTTACTGAATGGGAACCCAAGCATAGAGGAGATTCCTTTAGTCTCTCAGCAGCTCTTGAGAATAAAGCGAACCTATTGTACTTCTAAGAGGTGCAATTCTCAGGGCCCTCCAGATACCAGATTCTCTCAGATCACACCTTGCTGTAATATATGATAGCATATCTAATTTTCTTCCCATTCACTTTGCCCATTACTTGAAAACTTTATCAGGCTTCTGGACATCTCAGTTAGTGGCAAGAATCACCACTTGATCTGTTGGGGGTGTAACGTTGCATAACCCTAATGATGGGGTAGTGGTTTCTGCTTGCTTAGTGTGTGCTGAGCTGCCTAAGTGTGGCAGCAATGCTGCAGCATATCTTGTATAATTGTTCCCCCTGGGAAACCTCTCTGCCACCCAGCCCCATTTCACATCAAAGGCTAAACCTTTTACCTTGGTCAGGGTGTTTATTTATACCACAAGGGCTTGCTTGGCTGGTGGTTAGGACTAGCTGGGCCTACCTGGTCTTGTTGGTCCAGTCAAACCCATCACCTGTCTTGCCAAGCATGCACAAACTGCCATCATAACTATTAAATTCTCACTCTCAACATCATCAAGCTACATAGCTCTCTATATCACCTTAAAGTTCATGCGACCTACACTCCCTCCAGCCCTTTGATATCTTACTCTCCCCATTACTAACCCAGACTGGTACCAATATTAACACACTACTATTATTGCAGACTGTTATTTTTATACATTTAAATCTCAGATATCTTTCTCTGTTATACACATGAATAAACGAAACTGAATGCAGTTTTCAGAAAGTATTAGTTTCCAAAATGTTAATACCTCATACACCAGGATATGAAACTTAGCATAGTGCGGATGTATACACAAAGTATTTAGAAATACTTTCCTCTATCTGTTAGTTAATCTACTTTTGGCAGCTCATTATCAGCCTATGTCAAGGACGTACTTGTATGCTAATGAAACACCTCTGTGTAGATAAAGGTGTTAGAGTTTTACCACCTTCATACAATATAGCCCCAGATAACAACCATGTTCTCTTAACATGGACAATATACCTACTAATCCATGAACAAATAAAAGGTGTAAATGGACAAAAATTGGCCTCTCACACCCTGAGCTATCTATTTATTTCTATACTTACTGGTCTACTTAGATCAAATATGACCCGAAGCAGGGACGTTCCTGCCGATAGTGAATATATAACTCTAAAGTGATTCAAGAGTATTTGATTTGTAACTCAAGGAAATTACTTTACTCCGTTGTGGGGCTGTCCTGGAAATGTCAGATTGCTTTCAAATGACTCAATGTCGGTTCTCTCATTCAGATATATTGACAACATCAGAAAACTTTCAGAGTTAGATTGACTTTGGTTCGGTGGCAAACACTGAACACATCTTGACTTGTGTGCTCACATGACTGGCTGCTTGACTGTATCATGTATGTCCTTGTGGATATTTTGTACTATTTAGCTGGACAGAACTATAGATGTGAGATAGTTACACAAGCCATTCAGTTGAGTCAACTTGACACCCCAGTGCTAAGTGTCTCAATGGTTTGTTCAGTCAATTATCAAACACACTGGAAAGGTCTGAATCCACATGGCCTACCTGGGGCAAACGCTGCCCAACTCCAAGTACACACCAATTATTCTTACAATACTACTCCATAATGCTAACATAATTTGTTTGCTTTGGGAATTTACATCGGTTGGATAACCTTGTCCCTATGCATCCCTGACCATTCAGGACTGCCAGGATCTAGTTTCCTCTAAATCTTAAGCTGCCCAAGCCCTGATGGGTGTAAAACTGTGGAATCAAAATGAAAATGGCCATGAATTTGCCCTGACCTCAAATTTGGAAAATACTGAAGCACTCCCAGGTGGTTTGTGTTTGTTGTACTCTCATCATTCACAATTTTATCTCTTCTTTTTGTGCTTTCCTTATAATACAAAAAAGTCTATTACTATACGGACCTAATTTAAATAAATTACATCTATGAAATAGATTTACCTGAAACAAAGTTTCTTCAAATAATTCTCTCAACATAGTTTCGAAAAGACAGAGAAGGCTTCATACCTGGGAGAAGTTGAGCTCATTGAGTGGCACACACTGTTCCTCTACCCTTTCCACAGCTCCTGTGTTCTGATTGGCTCTCTCTGCTTCCTGTGCCATATACAAGTCGAGCACTGGAATGCCTCTAGTTTTGATGTCCGACTCTGTGAGAGAGTTCACCATGAGCATGACCCAAACTGGGCGTTTTCTTTCCCAGTTACCTGCAATGGCATTGAACAGGTAGTCAGCATACAGTCCACGGCCACGCTGGTCGGCTGTCATCCACATTGGCATCATCAACTTCACATAATCCAGGTGGCGCTTGAGTCTGTAGTACAGGTCAGGGGGTAGAATATTGGAGAGATTCTTCCCAGCAGGCAGTAGCTGACAGTTGGCTAGTGCCGAGATGGTGAATGGGTCTGTCAGGTCCAGCTCAAAGAACACACTGTCGGATCTGTCGAATGCATCCTTGGTGTTGTGGGGGATATAGTCCCAGACTTTGGTGTAGGGCACATGGATTGTCCCAAACAGAAATGATGGTGGGTGTGGTGGCGCCCTCTTGATAGTCCACAGGAATGAGTTCAGTTGACTTTGCTGTAAAATAACAAAAATGGCAAATTACAACCAAGACAGCACTAATGAAACAAGCATAATTCTTGATTGTGAAGAAAAAAAATTAAATTGATGATTGAGAATGATAAGGTATATCTGCGATAAATGAAAGACAATGACTGAAAATAATGCTTTTATCCCCAAATTTGTTTTCAATCAATACAGCAGTTAAATGATTAAGTCACACAGGATGAACATACAAGGAGTGAAATATTTGTATTTATTCATGAAAGAATATTCAAGGATCTCACTTTAATGAGATTTCTTAAAGGTGGCTGAAAAAAAAGACGGAAACGATTTGGGGGTCAGGATAAGAGGATAGAGTGGCCACCAGAGAAGTTTTTGCCGTGCCACAACCTGTGGCTGGAGGCAAGCATGTATCATTAGGCAGAGATATATTCTGGTGTGTTGACTGCTCCCCATCTGTCTGTCTGCCTACCACATGTACACCTACACCTCCTCACTTGTACCCTCTGCTAACTCAACTGTTAAGTGTGATGTTTCTGTTTGCCTCCCATTGCAACAACCAAGTTGATGTGTTTCTTTGCATTTCAGACTTCCTCTGTGCTTTTTACCCCTAGTAGATAACTATAACGTTGGACTAAATGCCAAAGATATTGGGCTGTAGAGGTTTGACTGAGCGGTTTGGCTTGACCCAGTTGGAAGTCCCAACTTGCACCATACCTGTATATGTGGCTGGTCTGACGGAGGAGGAAGAGACCCATACCTCATAACATACCACCAGCTAATACTGCACCCATAGATCACCACTACACTTTCTGTCTTGTTTCTTTGTTTTCTGATTATGCACAGGTATATACACAATGGAGGGCTACTTTGGCAGATAATTCCTGGTCCTCGGCTGCCTTTGAGGACCTATAAACACGGCAGAAATGCCACGGGCTGAATGCGTCAGCCGAGCCACATCACAAGCATTGTGTGCATTGTAACATAGGTGGCTGGCAAGGGGCAAGGGACAGGATTCTTGACATGAGATCCTGCTGTACACTGGGCCATGCATGTCACCATTCAACATACCTCAGACCTGTACCTAAACCCCACGTGGATCATAGAACTTGCAATAATCAAACACAATTTGACATAAACACCACAAATCTGTAGTATTTTTTATATATAAAACTATAGAGAATATGTTGATGTTTACAATGATTTAGAGATAGGAGTGTGGAGATACGAGGTGGGGATGCCCTCTTCAGGTGGGAGATAGAGACCCCGGCCAGCATGGCTGCATGGTAGGCATTCCTCCTGCACTATTATATACCTATCTCATGCCCAATGCCTATTTAATAAGCCCTGATATGATGAATTATAAACTGCATGGTGATTTTTATGAGGGTGCATAATCTCATAATACTGCCATCATGGCAAAGAACAAACACTAAGCATCGATCTGTATGTCTACTCTCACATATCATAAAAAAATACTTTCTGTCACACAAAAATTAACAAGCATCTATGACATAAAAGGTCAAGTTTTACAACAAACAAAAAGAAATTTTGAAATGTCATAAAAAGAAATCATTTCCATTGTCAAGCCATGCATAAATGACACATGTCACACAAATGAGAATCCTATTTGAGGCTTTTTAAAATTTGTGGTCAAATATGCAAAAGAAAAAAAAACAAGGGTCACACTTCAGACAGTAATAACAATGCAGTGTTTACACTAATGTGGACCTGAGACCTTGGCACTGACCACTGGGCATGAAGGTCCTGTGTGAGACAATGCAGGGCCTGGTAGAGGTCACGGAGGAGATGGGGAAGGTCAGGGGGGAGCCACGTCTGCATTCCTACAACACACTTGTTGGCTGATATCCACAGGTCATATGTAACATCTTAATTATCATACTGACATCCCATATTCACCGTGCATGATACATATATTATAAACAGGTGTCCGGTCAACCGACTCAGTTCTCCCTTGAATTTCAACGATCAGACATTGTTAGAGTGTGTTCCCTGCTTTTTATGGCTCAACAAAAGATGTTCTCTTCAAAAGAACATATATATGAATAATTTCTTTTGATTGGTTTTCATTTGTAATACAATAAAATAAATCTCCCTTTCTTTAATCAAGTAGATATCTCACTAATGTTTGAAAAAATAAATTGTCAAGTCCCTTATCTTAAGTTCATTGCAGTCACAACTACTGTGGTTTATCAAACCCAACATAGCTGATAATAAAACTGCTGAGGATTGTTTGTCAAAGTTTGTATCCATCTGTGTGGCTCGGATCTGACATGGAGATACAAGGCACACACAAAGACTAATTCCTCTCTGGGAAACATTAATCTTCATCACAATTTTCCTCCTTTCTTCGGGTCTCTTTATTTCATTGTTTGAAACTCATATTTTCAGTCTAATTACATGTTGTGACATTAATTTGAGGCTGTGATGACATTTTTGGGTTAACTCTCCACAGGATTGAGTCACGATATGGGTCTTGGTGAAAAATGAAAACAAGCATCCAGCAGAGTAATGATATGCTTAGCAAACAACTACGACTAGCATGTTTTGTCCAAGGTGTTTAGCATGACTGAATGCCTGTATTCTAAAATAATTGTAAAGCCAGAAGTGCAGAACTACCTCACGGGGGTTGCAAAACTGAATGGCCATCTTGCCAACCAACAAACGTTTCTTACAAAATGATGTACAACTGCAAGTTAAAACTAAAAAATGAGAAAACTGCCAAAAATGATGATCAATTTTATTTTCAAAAGTGTCGTGGCGATGATACTGATAGGACAAACTGTGAGGCTGACTGGGGATGTGTTTTTGTGTGTGCTGTTTGTGGGAGCAGTTGATATGTGCAGGTCATGTGGGGATGGCCTGTGGATGGCCAGTGGTCAGCATGGGGTCCAGACTTGTCTCACAGTTTTGTCCTACCTCTGTATGGGACGTGGGCAGATGTGGGGACATTCAACCGCAAATATAAATCACCTGTAATAGACATACCTAATCTACTCCTCAGGTGTTAGATGTCTCATACTGGAACCCTTCTAAAGAACCACGAGACACACAACACAAAATATTGCAGTATAAGAAACCTTTCGTGGTGAATCACTATCCCATAATCCTCTGCACATGTTGAATATTAGCTGCATAACGCTGATTAGATAGTAATTGTTCTAATTAGGATTCATTACGATGATAGTGAGTTATGTAACTTTGTACATGAGACAAGTTCATGATAATCATAAGGCACCTGGCTACAGGTATAGGACCAGCTTATCATGTACAAGTCACAAGAACTTTAGGTCAGTTCACCTCTCAAAATGCCTGTGGCACGTTCACCCATTCCTGTGTCTCCCTCTTTCCACATGTTACAGGCTTCAGGCTATGTGATATCATATCCTTAACTTTATATATGTGTTTCTATCATTCCACAATCACTAGATTTCCTGCTAATGTGTCTCATTCAGATCCCTTTTAATGAATAGGGGATTTCACTGAAAACAGGCACAAAATAGCTCCAGTGAATGAGGGCAGACATGGCCTCTGGCAATTTGGCACATTAAATCTCTAATGTCCAAACTAAAGCTTTCTAACTAAATTCAAAATAAACATTTGTTTAAATATTCTATTTTATCTGTTCATACTCTTTTGTTTTTGGACTATTTTGATTAATGTCTTTGCCCAGCAAAATAGCACCACAGGTCCTGTTATATTATTGTGGATGCCATTGGTTTAAGCAGCACTTAAGGGTTTTGAAAGAGGGTGGTTCTAGTCGAATAAGACAAGTCAAAGGTGATTGTAAAAGTAACTCAGTATTGTTACAGTTTAAAAAAAGCCAAGCGCTACAGTCAGCACACTAAGTTTTCAGAGAAAGTCTTTAGCCTTTATCAAATTTTTATTAGTTGTCTACCACTTTTTTCCCCTGCAGCACCCATCAGAGGCACCCTGGCACTGATCACAATTTACCTGTGCTGTTTTTTAAAAAGAGTTGCACTTTGAAGTTTGGCCGCCCAGGCAGGCCGACAAAGACAGCGGCTTGAAGCCTCCTGGGCCTGAGGGATCCCATACAGAAGCCTATCCCTTGCCAAACTGAACATCCACGACTAGTCCCCATACCACAACAAAACACACCTGAAAGCTGAGCCCAACATCTAACATTTGATCTTACTGACTAGTGGTAAATGATAAACATCCACACACATACATAACATGGTGCCATTTAAGTGTACATACCAACAATAGAAAACAAGTTTGATGGCGAGGTCTGATTGCCCAGTTTTATTCATCAAACTGGTGTTTGTGGCGAGATATGATTACGGGAGATGGTAATCTGCACTCTCCATTGATATTCTTGAAACCAGAAGTGTTTGAGGATGTTGCACTAAACAGCACACTAGACCATAGGTTTATCTGTACACTAGCCCAGATAAACTAGATTCTATGGTATTCTAATACAACACAGGTCTTTCTTGATAACTACACATTCAAAGAGAAGTTTTCATGGAGTGGATAAGAGACTTTCCAAAAAAATGTTCAAAATTTCCGCTGACAATTTGCAATGCAGGTCACCTCTTGGTTTCAACAAGCAATTGTGATTTTTTTTCAGCTTTTAAAACTTTTAACTTCCTTTTAAATAAAGTAAAATTGTGTGTAACAATGGGCCATTTTGTTATGATTTTTTTTCCAAGATCAGGCTGATAGGAAAACATCTGTTGTGGATCTGTGGCCTTGGGATGCGGCGATGAGATGATGATATTGTTGTCATTAATGAGTGATGAGCAGCGTGATGAGTAGTAGTAGTAGTTGTTTCATAAGATACTCACGTTTGTGGTGTGATGGCAAGGGAAGTTGGTGCTTGACGCTTGTACCTGAGAAGTAGGCGGGGGAGACAAGATTAGTGTTAAGATCAGCACGACTACGGCTGGGCAGAGGCAGTGGTACCCCCGTACCATGGTGCAGGACCAACCTACCCCATCGAGGGCACAGGCGTCCCGTACTCTACCCCTCCTCCTCCCCTAGTGCACCACGGTCTGTGCTCTGTTTAACCAAACCTCCACGACTCAGTGAACAGACAGCAAGCTCCACACTTGCCGGGAACACAACTCCGCAATAAGTTCATATCTTTCCCGTGCTGTCTCTTATATAGCATGGCCCATGTATCCTACCCATGTCTATTGTAAATGTTCTGTCTTGTAATATACCGCGCGTGCTCTTTAGGTGTGAAGAAAGTTTGAGATAAGCTGCCGATCTTGCTTCATCATGGGTGACTTTTCCTGTGTCAGTGTTTGTAGTGGACTGCTCGCTGACGGCGGACGGGGCTCTCGGCAGCTGGCCGCCCATTGGACGGCGTGCACGTCCCGGGGCCAACCACGGCCTCTCACTCCGCCTCAACTACATCAAAGTACCGCCACCCCACGTGGTCCCCAGTAGCAGCCAGGCGCTAAACTGATCACACCTCGCTGCCAAGTGATGCCAATTCTCATGTCTTATGACTGACCAGCTCCATTGAAACCATATATAACTTGTCTAACGTATAAACTATAACTTAAAAAGTACAAGATATAAGAGAATTACCAATCGATCATGCATCTTTTCGTGATTTTCTTATTCTGACTCTTTCTTATAAACGTTTATATGAACAAGATGGATGATGTCTTTTCACATATGACAGCACATTTTAAGTTCAATTTGTACCTTTTGTCAACTTAGAAGAAACATTCAGATTGGTATTTTTCTCCATTAACAGTAAATCTAATTTGGTTGTACACTTATTTCGAAATCATTTATTTTTGATCAAGATGGATTAGTTGCTTTCCCAATACAGTTTGTTTTTCAAAGTCTACCCTTTGTGTAAGCTGTGCATTTTTTCAGAATTGATCAAACACTTTAATTGTATCTCCTTCAAATTTGAATTGCTGCATTATAAAATGGGCCTCTGTAAGTAAGGCAGCACAAGACATGTCTGAGGACAATCTCCTAGATAAACATTGGTATCAACTTAAACATTAGCTGCCATTCACCATGTCACTCTCTGAATGACATCCCTTTGTCAGACTCTTAAACCTTTGACACCTTATCAATGGCTCAAATAATAAGTATCCACGTTTGTTTAAATTTGGAAAGCACTGCAGCCCCTTGCGGAGTAAAGTAGAACTTACCCCTATTCTTCAAAACATCTAATTCGCCCAAACATCTCATTAAGCACGTACGCTTTTATAAAATTAAATTCTGAATTGCATTTAACTTAAATCTTCGAAATTAATTAACATTGTATTCACACGATTCAACTTTGAATCATTAGCGGTCAATGGAAGGTGAAGCAAAATTCCCTTTGTTAGCATGCAATACTAATCATTTGAGATTGGTCTTTAGAAAATATATTGGCGCAAAACATAAATATATATGTATATAAATATATTGCCTCAGACACTCAGTCAGCTTCACCTCTCACCACCACTCTTAATAGACAGAGGACAACTCGTGAGCAAATTGATTGTATTTATTGAGAATTATTAAAAGATAAATAAATCAAAGAATGCAGTGATTGATCGTTTCCCTGTTGTATTTGTGTGTTTTCCAACTATACCTATTGGTGTGATGTTTATTTTCTCCTTTTTAAGACGATGCTTGTCATTTTTTGATATATTGAAGTTTTCATCACTGCCAACATAATGTTTGAGTCACCTGGCCAAAATGTATGCTTTCAAAATAAAATGGCATTTACCACAATCTTCTTATTTCTGCCGTTTCCTCTATTATTTAATAAAAGAAAATTTGACAAATGTTTCTCTGCCTCTAATCTACTGACGCTCACCATTTTGAATGCACAATGGAGCAGAAAGGGTGGGTCAGCACGCCAACGTTACCATGGAAAACGTCAAATGGGACAGATGACGTGGACGCGTGTCACATCGGGCTTGACGTACACGCCGGAGCACCTGTACGTCGCACGCGCCGCCATTCACGGCAAATCCATCAACCACCGGCGTGCTATTTGTTTTTTTTATCTTTTATAATTTCTCCCCCTTAAATCTAAAAATTGAAAATGAAATTATTGACGAGTAGAATAAAAATGGGCAAAGATCGATGAAATTTACACCATTATTGTTGGTGAAACAGAAAATCTCAATAAAAAACAATAGCATGCACCGAATATTTATATGTATAGCATTGTCTAATGTGACTCTGATATCTAAAATACATCAGATCTAACCCGAACCACATTCACACACTGGGTTGATACTTATATGCTCAGTAGTAACTACGTGTACTGTAAGAAGTAACTGTAGAATATCAGCCCTTTCTCATGCACCTAAAATGTTACTGTCATATAACAGCTAATGATCATACCATTCTAATAATGTAAAATCTACAACATTAATCTCAATCTATTACTTCACTACCATATATATATATGGATTGAAATAAAAAAATCTAGATGCAAACCCTTTTTTTACGGCAAAACTTCCGTAGACGCAAACAAATTGCTGTAAATTTACAGCATAATTTGCTGGAAACTGTACTGCCAGCAAACTTTGTTGTAAATTGACAGGAAATGTACTGTTACAATATTTACAGTGTGCGTGATGAATGCATGTAGTCCCCGATATGTCTGACATATCAATATAGATATGTTATGTTCAAGCAAACAATAACGTTGCCTTATTGACAGCAATATAAAACAATATAATTGGATATTTGATATGTTATCAGAGGTTTCTACAACATATATGATTGCTCAAATGTAACAGATAAACACACATATATATGGATAAATAATTCGGTTATCATTTCAAGGCTAAGCATTTATCATATATAATTATATATATATATATATATATATATATATATATATATATATATATATATATATATATATATATATATATATATATATATATATATATATATATATATATATATATATATATATTTAGAAGCTGGTACAGATATGAGGTACTGGAGGTATTTTTGTCAGACCTCATTATGGGGTACCATCTCATACCTTATTATGTGTGACAGGAGAGTGCCATCTGGTGTTAATAATGAAAGTATTTTACATACCTCACAAATCTAACATTCATATCAATGGCGCTAATGCCATAATCCACCACCAGGGCACTTATTACTACCTGTGACACTAGATGGCAGTGATTTATATAGTTATAGCCTGGTTGTATAAATATGCTTCTCAGACATGTTTGTTCAAAAAGGCCTTGTACAGGTTACTTATGTAACTGTGACTAAGCAGCTGCACTATGAAGAGTGGGGTATTTTATATGCCTCACAGTACGTCAATGCCCCACAAGACAGGTCTGAGATTGGTAAAAACCCCATATCTGATACAATCTCTTTCTATATATATATATATATATATATATATATATATATATATATATATATATATATTTATATGATATATATATATATATATATATTTATATGATATATATATATATATTTATATGATATATATTTATTTGATATATGATATATATTTATTTGATATATTTATATGATAAATGCTATATATATACTCGTTGGGAATAGCAAAATCTTAACTTGAATGTCCCGAATGTCGAGTTCATAGGTGCTAACCTGTAAAGGATATTTTCAAGGGCTAAATATATGGATGTTTTCGTGTCAATAAATAACGCCATAAAGCCATTATAAACCGATATACTGCGTTTGCATTCTGTTTACACAGATTTTCATATGAAGAGGTATTACACAAAGGCTGTTGAACGGCACAAGTTAGTGGCTACTGTTTGAAGTTATTTGTACTGGGCTTTTCCCAGGTAGAGATTGAGGGCACAAGTCACATTTTGATGGTGGTCATACAGTGAACACACAACCACAAGGTGCCATATGACGGGCCCCGAGGGCCTATAATTCTATCTGGTCAATTGACCCCACTGCCGATATTTTATGATGGACCCAGGTATTGTTTAAATCTCACCAATACATTACTGCCCCGGCCATATAGAAGACTACCCAGGGCTATCATCTTTTGCTTGCCCACCTGGCTACTTAAGAATCCTTTCCATGTCCAATTTCCACATCTTTTTACTACAACTGTACAGAACTTTTTCTGAGGGCAAGTGTCAGTAAATTGGCAAATATGTAGATGGAAACGGCCTGAGGGGAAGGGGGACATTTGGACGTCCAAATTGCACCAATGTCCAGCATACCACTTTACCTGTCCCTCCCAGCATATGCAATATCCAACACCCTCCAAGTGGCAATTCAAAGTTGATAACATCCCCCAATTATACAGATAGGTGCCTTCTAGGTATATACACATGTTGCCATCAACTACGGTGGCCCCTGCCTCACCAAGATGCACCCCTTTTACGGCATATGATCCAACACTTTGTCATAAATCCATTCAAGAAACATCTCTAAATTATAAGATAATGCTGGTGTCCCAAACCATCAAAAAGTTTCCTGGTTCTGTCGGAACAATCCATTTCATGTTCATTCCTTGTCCTTCATGGAACAGGCAGCGGCGTTCACAAAGTGAATTAGTTCTTGTTCGCCTGGTTCGCATGTAGTACCTGAAATGGTTACCATAGATTTTATCAGGGAATTCTTGCAAACTTTTGCTGCAGGTTAGCAATCACCTCTGAAGCCACAGCTGTGACAAAGAAAGTGTCAGGTTGTGACAAGTGATGCTGATTAGGAGTCTGGAAGCCCTAGGTGACTGGTCTAGAGTGGCACACGAAGACCTCCAAGCGAGGTCCATCTCCTCCCTGATTGTTTCAAAGGTCAACAGGGGAGAGTCGCAGTGAGCTCCTTCTATTGTGATGTTGGCATTGAACAGTAGGGATACTGGTTGGGATCAATTGGCGTCAAACCTCTGTTAAATATACCAAGTACAGAGTAGCAGTTTGTTAAGCACGGGAACATCTGCCAAACAACACTGCAAAAGGTCAAGATTACTAATTTGATTAAATACTTAAACGCATGAAAAGGCTTTGGATGTCTCCCTAGAACATCGTTCTGTGATTGAAACTGTTCGCACTGTTTTAATGTCAGTTTGCGTTTGACATCGGAAGCCCTCCTACAAGGCAAGTAATTACTTGACCTTTTATCTTATATCACCGAGACTTTCAACAATGGCATGCTTTACGCTCGATGGCATAAGTGTATGTCTGAGACAAACTGCATGCGATGTCAGTATATGTATGTATGTATGTATGTATGTATGTATGTATGTATGTATGTATGTATGTATGTATGTATGTATGTATGTATGTATGTATGTATGTATGTATGTATGTATGTATGTATGTATGTATGTATGTATGTATGTATGTATGTATGTATGTGTATATATATATATATATATATATATATATATATATATATATATATATCATATATCATATATGTATATATCACAAAGGTAATCCTTCCCATAATGCCATTCAGTATCTACTGGAGACCGGAAGTCCTCTCCGCAATACAATGTATACATGTTTTGATTGGCAGCCCTCCTTGCAATGTCAGTATTTGTACTTCACAAAGGCAGCCCTCCTTGCAATGTCAGTATTTGTACTTCACAAAGGCAGCCCTCCTTGCAATGTCAGTATTTGTACTTCACAAAGGCAGTCCTTCTTGCAATATCAGTGCCTACTTGAAAAAGCAAAACTTTTCCAAACTTTTTAAAAGTGTCAGAGTGAAGCTTAATGTGAGTTTAAATTACACAGAATGCCCTCCTTCAAAGCCTAATATGTATTAATGAAATGTCTGACAATTAATTTAACCATAGGCCGATTGCTGATCGTCATGTTGTTTTTCTCCACATTGTACAACTTTACCGGAACCAGAACTGTACAACTCCTCTGTATTTAATCATTGGTCGGAGAGAGTGGCAAGAAACCATTTATAGTCTCGAAAAGTACTCCACATATCTTAGGTAAAGACAACAGCACATACCAGTGAAAGTCTGAAATAAAATAGCGGAATTGTAATACTGTTATCATTGTGCGTCAAAATTACCTTTTAAAAAGTTAAGATAATGAGAATTTACTAACTTTCTGGGTTGAGTTTGTTCAAACAAAATTAAAAGTTATGCTAGTTGCTGTTGTGATAGTCTTCTTACAAGGATGATTCCTCAGGACAGGATGGACTTTCATTTTATGCAGCGAAGATCAGATGGCCATATTTCTTTTATTGTTAAGAAAGTTAGGATGTTTTTGGAGGCCATAAGGATGGTGCATCGCATGTCACATGACTTTAAGGCTAAATATCGTCTGCTTCTTCCTGTTGATGTCGGCTTGAACTGAGGAGTCCGTAAATGTCCATTGAGGCCCAGGACCTGCGGTGACGTGTCTGGCAGGCAAATAGAGGCACTAAACACAGGTCTCAGATACCTCAAGATAGCAGCAAGAAATGGAGAAAATTGCTGCAAATTGGCATGACTGTTGAGACGATGTGACGAGAGGGTAGTTTGTGTGGTTAGCGTCGGGACATGGTGGGCCCGGAAACTCATCTGGCACGCAGTTTCCCGCCACAAGCAACCAAATGATTGTTAACTGGCAGATCGATCCCACTCGCACTCAATCCAAGTAATATTGCATTACTTGAATGAATAAAGAAATTCTCATTTCTGTATCAAGCCATAATTGCTCACCGCAACAATTTATTTGAATTACCCCCAATCCTGCCTGCTTCATTTATATCCATTGTGTAAGGTCAAGTCTGAGATGACAGAAACACAGACCTTAAGCAAACGCTAGACCCCCGGCAAACTGAGAGCAGGAGAAGTCATTCCACCAACATTGTTGACCAGGCATCTAAAATAACAGGTTGGTAGGAAAATGGACCTTTAAACATGGCAGGACATTGTGGTTGGTGTGGATTCTGCATGCAGGTCGGGAAAACAAACATTGAGAGATGAGCTAATCGAGGCTGGAGGGAGGTACCCAGTATTAGGCAAGTTTCTGGTCAATATGACCTCTGCAAGTATACACAATTTCTCATTTTGCCGCCACCAGCACCAGGATGTCGTCTGCTGGATGCAATGCTTCGTCCTTGGGGGTTGAAAACATAAACCAGTGCGCATGTCCACAAGCCAATCAAACGTTCCTGGAAAACCAATAAATGTGGGGATTTTTTAATAATAGTAATTTCCTTCGTGGTATGTAAATATTCTAGTGGCAAAAAAACAGAAAGAAGTCCTGCCTTCAAATACCATTTATAGAGGTTTTTTCTGTAAAGAAATATTTTCTCTTATAAAATACAAATGAAGTCATATTTCCGGATAAGTCTACAATTGCAAGTGATGATCCATGAAACTGAAGTGCTTTGCCAAGTTGATAATGTCATGCTAATATTTGTAGAGCTCTTCGTTCATGGCAAGCATACCATTGGGTAATTATAACTGCACAATTTGGACCAATTATCCACTCTAGGTGCCAGCGAGAGGAAAGAAAAGTGTTCTACAACTAATAAATCATGAAAGTCTATCCTTGTTCTGTTCTATTACTGACTAACACTCTTGCCCGAGGACCTCACTTGAATGTCAAAACTCATTCCAGGTACAAAACACGGCAATTCTTCATGTCAATTACATTCAGAGATTTATGACAGTTTAGAAGTATGTATTCAAGCACAGTTCATCATTTTGGCTCAAAACACTATCAAGTGTCATGTTTTAATGAATATAAAAAATTCTTTACAAAAGAGTGTAAATTGCGATTTTTACAAGTTCAAGTTTGGTAAACTATGCATTATAATAAAATGGTGAAAACTATACAAATAGACTTTGTGCTCACAAAATATAATAAGATATCAAACATATCACATTTCAAATTCTTTTGCCCAAATTTGGTTTATGAAGTCGCAATCCAGGGTGTTGTGAGCTGTACAGAAATTGATGTTGCACATATATTATTATTGTCCAACCGACATTTCTTTTTTGCATAGTTCATTTTAAATTAAATATAACTAAAACTATTGATGACAAATTATCTTTGGCGTTTTTGCTTTTAGTATTCGCCTGAAAATGGTGTTTTTGTCATTGTTTTTTTTGTGTTTATTGCAATATTCATGATGACTGTCACAGCTGGATTGCCGTGAATGTCTTGTTCTAAGACGCACAGCTTTGCATCGGGTTCTCTTTGGCGGTGGCATATTGTCTTTGTTTTCACGATTTCAATGAAGGGCCTCTTTTAAATTTTTCCTCTTAAGTCACTTAGTTGTCTAAAAAATTCAACATGAAATGAGATCTAAAATCAATGTTTTATATGACAAAATCGGACTTGACTATTTTAGTGAGAAAATGTACAATCTGTACTTTGCACAAATAAGTTTTTGCATAAAAAATGACAATCTTGACAAATACTTTTATCAGCAGCTGTGAATTACATTATCCTACCATCACTGATTTTCATAGTATTTCACCAAATTAAAATTAAAATTAGATATATGGAACTATTTAAATGATATTCAAAAGAAATTAACACATGTTTTTCTCAAAATAGCTTTCTGTCCAAGAAGTTCTTTTCACACTGGTAATGATGGGGGCTCAATGCTTTGTGAATCATATAGGGAACTACATTCTGCAGGCAATGGATACACACTTTTGGATTAATTTGATAAACTCTGTTGGATGTAACTGTAGGTTTAAACCCATCATTTCAACAATATCAACATTTTCTGTGATTCTACCTCTTCATTTGTACATATTTTATTTGAGTAATTATGTGAACAAACTTGGTTACTCAAGTTATAATGACTTCAATGATAAATGGTTGAAAAATTCATTTTTGTCACAGACAAAAGGTCTTCTGATTTGTGTTGGCCATGATAACCCTCCTTGTTCAATATTGTAAGCCATATATCTTATTTGTTTTGTTTGTTTGTTTGGGGTTTTACATCACTTTCAACATTATTTCGGTCATTTCGTGATGAGACCTATTTGTAGCAGATATAGTGCTGCCTCACTGAATTGTCATGTCGCAGGTCCTTGACATGACAACCCACCCATCACTGATTGACAAGGACAACGGGTTAACCCTTTTGGCACGGGCCTCAGCTCATATGGGAAATTGAATCATGAGTTCAATCTCGACATGGCCAGGGATCAAACTCACGACCTTTGGATCACCACAGAGGAACTGGTGCTAGTAAGCTGGCGCTCTAACCAACTGCGCCACGGCCCGTGGCCTCATATATCTTATAACAAATGTAAATTTGGCATATGTTCTTTCACATCAGAGTTAAAGTCAATCAACTGCTTTATAAATGATAATTTCAATTAAGTATGTTAAGTCTTTGCAGGTCAGGACCAATCAATGTGGCAAAAGAATGTATGATGCTGTACACACTATGTCAGGCAGGCTCTTTCATCCACACATTGCTTTTTTACAGAAGTCTAAAACCAATGCTATATTCAGACTAGCTGGATGAGGCACTGGATGATCCAGTGAATGTGAAACAATGCAATTTAAAAATTCATAAAATGAAAATAATTTCTGGAAAAGCCTGCACAAGTGCTTTATAAATAATCATGTAAATCCCTTCTCAGAGCAGATAATTCCTGCCGATCAAAATGCGTTACATTTTGAATTTGACTTCTCGATTCTCATTGGCGGATATTGGCAGCCTACTTTACCACTTGGAAACAGATGGAATTGGTCCAATGAAAATAAAAAAAACATAAGCCAATGGCCTTCGAGCTATGCTCAACATTCATTTTTTGCAATTTTTGTGAATATATTCTGGAAATTGCTTCCGAAATCATCATTTAAATCCTTTCCCAGAGCAGACTTGAGCAGAAGATAATTTTGACCAATCAAAATGCATGTTACATATTGAATTTGACCCAACTTGTTATCTGATTCTCATTGGCTAATATTTGTCATGTTAAACGACAGCCTCCTTGACAACTCAGTGATAGCTTTTATATTTTTAAAAATTTCATCACAAATACGCAATGATTCTGAGCCTAATGGAAAATAGATAGAATTGGTTCCACGAAAATTAAAAAATGTCCCTGCTAATAGCTATAAACTCTGACCAGTTTCAGAGAAGATCAAAGTTGATGGAGAGAATGACAGAAAGCCCCGCCCATCCACAATCACTGCATAAGATATAAAGGAGATCAAACACCTACATATTTTTTACCCAAATTATATCACAGAAATCTAACCATGTGGTGCTTCAGTGAATCATTCCAGATACCAGACAGACAGAAATGGAGTGCCAATCAGAGTACCTTGGCCTTTATTAGAAGACCATGATATATATTAGCATTTTTTGTACCAAGACCCACCCACCACAGAAGATAGAAAGCTGCCTCTTGTCAGACACAGAAGATTGCAATCTATCCAACCCAAGTTTTCTTGGAGAGGCTTGATACGTACCACCCTGTTCTGACCTGACTGCTAACATGTGCCTTCTACAACACAACCTATCTAAATCTAAGTTTCTTATCAAGTAGCACATCACTCGGACAGATTCATTGATTTCATTCCCAGTGAAATATGTAGTGTGAAATTTGCAGCTGATTATAAAATAGATTTTGGTGTCCATTAAACATGTATTCTTGAAATCAGTTTGACTATGAGCTGTTTAGAAAAGATAAGGATCATTGTATCTTACCGAGAATCAGAGGTGGGCTTAATTTATACCTTAATTGAGCCTATTGTTGGTTTCAGAAAGGATATAACAAATAAATATCCCTGTAAATCCATTTCATTATGCCAAAGTCTCATCACTACATGCATTTCAAAGAAAGTCAGGGATACTTTTTAAAATTAAAATTACCCACTGGTCATCACAACCAAAACAAGAAAGCCCATGGTTGATTAGTTTTGGGAAGATGGAACCAGAAAGCAATATTTCTCAATCAACCCTGACCTTTGTGCACATGATGCGTATTTAGTTTCAGACAATATGCAATGCAATATTTATTATTTGAGCAATGATGTCTCGCTTTCTTTTGATCAAAATTTGTCTTCCTTGACGTTATTTTCAGTATAACAGTATGGTACTATATTATTTGGCTCAATACCTTCTTAGCTGTAATAATGTTGCATAGTTAGGGATGAAAGTTTCTTTTTTAAGTTGCCTTTGAAGTTATCTTAACCCAAAATAGGTGTCTATAAAAATGCAGCCCATTAATTTCCAGACTCATATTAAAATGCTGAACAATCTGACTGCTTTAGTTATTGAGCATTTTAATTCACAGGTTCACAGACTAATTGAACCATTTCAACAAAACATAAAATTCTGTGACAGGAGTCAAGAGAATGAATTTCATTTATAACATATATAAATTTCACAATGACTTTCATTAAATCTCAAATCAGGAACTTTGATAATCTATATATGAATTAAACCAAGACTTTTCCCTGTTAAATCTCCAATATTTTAATTCCTTGATTACTTCCTATTTTCATACTTTTCCATATTTGAAATATCTGTACATTCAAAGCATCTTCAGCATTGTCTTGATCCTAACTGCGCCATGATGATAATGGCTACCACAATGGCCATGTTTTAAATCATCCCTTCATTGATAAAACGTCATCTCTTTGTTTGCCTCAGAAACATTTGAAAATTGTTTGCTTGAAATGTACGACCAAAACATGCTTGGCAAGTTTCAGATGATATAAGGTCATAATGGGTTGTATATAATAATGTTTAATGGATTGAAATCAAAATGTACTTGTCCACTAAAATAATTTATAGGACCAATACTGCTCCAGTTTTGTGCTGAAATGCTAAACAGTAAGCGAATGTCCAGGAATGGTTAGATTTTTTTACACCCTTCAAAATGGCAATAAAAACCTGTTTCATAAAAGCTGAAAGATTTTCAGATATGTGAAGATACAGTTGAATGTCCATGCCTGTGACAAGACTTTGTGTGAAATTTGTAAAATATAAGATAACAAATAAAACATCTAATTCACCTGTGAAAAATGAATCAAACAAGGAGAGCTTTTATCTCTGCTAATCAATTCAAGGGGAATAATCGGTTAGTGTTATGCTAATAAATATATAATTATAGAAAATCATCAACTGTGAAATGAGAAACCATGTTCGGCATATAAAATTCACGAATTATTTATCAATTTGTTTTGAAAGAGCCTGTATTATTGAAAGTGACTGACATTAACATCTATGCATCAATATAATGCATTGAGCTACTATCAGCTGTTGAGTTGGAGAAAAGAAAAATGTACTTTGGATTCTTAAGAAGCTTGAGGCTATCATGGCACAAGGTTTTTATAGAAATATGGGCATGGCGTAGATCATAGGAATGTTAAACATAGTGGTGTTTATATATGGTAGTTCCAGAGGACAGTTTAATCGGAAGCTTAAATGGCAACAATTTGATTCTGTTTACACTGTTTGCTCACTCCCTATTTCAGTATCAACACTTACGGGCCATTATCAAGCCACTTTTGATATCACATGTGTACAAAACCTCAAGTTCATGTTAGGTCAAAAGCCCTTGTTTCAGACATGTAGCCATGTTGTCTTTATTAGTAGTGGTGGCTCTTGAAAAAAAACACACACACACCACCTTGCCTTAAATATGGTTCTTAATCTGTCAAAATCCCCCCTCCCTCCAAAAAAAAATCCATGTTAAAAAAGAAAAATGCAAAAGAAAAGAAATCTTAATTGTCTTAATCCTTCACAGAACACATTATCAATGTTAGTTTCTAATCCATACACACCTTGATATCAAATGTTATAGTACTAAGAATAGACATGAAAACTATAAAGACACAGTTCAGAGGGTCAAATGATGTGAGAGATAGCACTTTAATACCAACCATATTTGACATACATTGGCCTTTATGCCTTGCACTTGTTACACACAGGTGGCATACATACTACAGGAGGTTATCTATCAAAGTAGGTTTATTCTCTTATTATATATCTACTTGTCAGATATGTATCACCTGTTGATACATAAAGTCTTTATAACAGTATACTTCATCTTGGAATTTTGACTCAATTCAGTGATAACTCTGATAAGGAGGCGCTAAACAAAGGCCACTGAAATATATATCTATGTGATAAATAAGACATAAAGTAGAAGCCCAGGCCTATCTGGTTCTGCCCCTTCCTGCCTGTATAATTACAAATATTTAATCTCCCTTTTCTTGAGACCTATTTATCGGTCCCATATCTTCGTTGACACAGCAGGATCTATTTAACGATCTCCTGTGTTTGTAAAGCCCTCTTTCCAAATATACTAACCACAGACCTATTTAGCGGTCTCACTTTACTCTTTCACAAGACAGAATTCAATGTTATCACTGAAATGGTATGACTTATAACCAAAATATATAAACTTAAAAATGTTGTTTTAAATGCACATTTACACCAATGGTTGTGTTTGCAAGAGTCTATATCTTTTTCCAAGAGAACCCCTGGGTTGAATGATGAATCACTTTGTGCCGCGGCCCTTGCCAAGAAGTCCTCCCTTTTGCTGTCCTCCACCACGACCACCTCCACGGCCCCCACGACCACCAAATGTGCCTGCAAAATACAAGATAAATTGGGATAAAATCTTTATGTCAATTACTCAAATAATACCATGTGTTTGATTATACACAAACTGTGAATTTCATTTTTGTCAATATTTCAAAACACTTAATTCAGCGAGTTTAAACACTGAGAACTTGGTGAATAATTTCAAACTATATTTCAAGGTACCAGATGTATGACACCTATGCAGTGCTAGTATTTGGAACGGTCGACATGCATAGATATTGCTAGAAGAAAACATTGATGTGACTTTGGTCTCCTTAATATGTAAAAGTGATGAGACAATTCAAATTTAAATGAGACAATGTTTTAAGGCTATTAAAGGGCATTTTTGATCAGACTATGACCACTGATCACTGTTTATTGCTTTTCCAATATGCAACTTTCTAGCAAACTGGTGTGTGTGTGTGTGTGTGTGTGTGTGTGTGTGTGTATGTGTGTGTGAGTGTGTGTGTGAGAAGCCATTTTTGACATTGATGAGCCATTGTCTCATGTCTCATGTCTCCCCCTCCGATCCCTGGACATGTGATCCACAAGTTATGATAGTGGAAGCAGTGGTGGGCTTTATCTGGATTGCAGAATGATTGCACTGAGACAGAAGATGCCCTGTTGGGTGCTCCTATGGGGGATAACTGACAGTTGCTGCTGCTGAACAGGCCAGGTCTCCACAGAGTAGGTACAGCCAGAGAGTATGTACAGCCAGAGAGTAGGTACAGCCACAGAGTACATCAATCTGCTCACACAGAGTAGGTACAGCCACAGAGTACATCAATCTGCTCACACAGAGTAGGTACAGCCACAGAGTACATCAATCTGCTCACACAGAGTAGGGACAGCCTGACATCAATCTGCCCCCACAGAGTAGGGACAGCCTGACATCAATCTGGCCACACAGAGTAGGTACAGCCTGACATCAATCTGCTCACACAGAGTAGGTACAGCCTGACATCAATCTGCTCACACAGAGTAGGTACAGCCTGACATCAATCTGCTCACACAGAGTAGGTACAGCCTGACATCAATCTGCCCCCACAGAGTAGGGACAGCCTGACATCAATCTGGCCACACAGAGTAGGTACAGCCTGACATCAATCTGCTCACACAGAGTAGGTACAGCCTGACATCAATCTGCTCACACAGAGTAGGTACAGCCTGACATCAATCTGCTCACACAGAGTAGGTACAGCCTGACATCAATCTGCTCACACAGAGTAGGGACAGCCTGACATCAATCTGCCCCCACAGAGTAGGGACAGCCTGACATCAATCTGGCCACACAGAGTAGGTAAAGCCTGACATCAATCTGCTCACACAGAGTAGGTACAGCCTGACATCAATCTGCTCACACAGAGTAGGGACAGCCTGACATCAATCTGCTCACACAGAGTAGGGACAGCCTGACATCAATCTGCTCACACAGAGTAGGTACAGCCTGACATCAATCTGCTCACACAGAGTAGGGACAGCCTGACATCAATCTGCTCACACAGAGTAGGTACAGCCTGACATCAATCTGCCCCCACAGAGTAGGTACAGCCTGACATCAATCTGCTCACACAGAGTAGGTACAGCCAGGAGGTGCAATGGGACATAGAAATACATGAGGGTGACATTTTCCTTTGGCATGAACTTACACCAAAATAAAAATGTAAGCAGTTTTATAATATTTTATATGAAAATTTCAGTTATGTGATTAGAGGGTATTTCTTTCTGCAAATCACGTGTGTACATTCAGCAAAATGCCAATGCCTGGCACTTTACATGTCTATGATGACATTTTATGACAATGATCGAGGAATGAAAAGTCTAACGTTTCAATAGAAGTATTGCATATCTGTCATGCAGAGTTCTCACAGTCCATCACGGCCTACAGCGGAGATTGAATCATCCTCAGAAGCCTCTTGCTGTCTTATCTGAGACGAATCCTAAAACTGGATTATCCCTGCATTCTGTAATCCACCCTTCCATTTCATTATAAAGAATGTACAGTATATTCAGCCACCTTTCTTCGGGATAGCACCTCTGGTATCCAGACATATTTCCAATGCCCTACCTATAAATACTGGCCATTATTTTAACAAAAGACCAAAAATTTGTGCACCTGTGGTATCTATAATAATGTTATCAAGTGTTTTTTCCTATAGATGTCTGTACTTCATAACCCCCAGCTTCTAGACAGGAATGACCAGAGTAATATATGATTCACCCCTACAGGATATTGGACCCTGCAGGACGTACTGCAGGAAGGGGATGGGTGTTTATGAGTCCTGCAGGAATGGCCCGTACAGGGGGTGCAGGGTCATGACTGCAAATACCTCCCAACCAATGGCTTTGTTTACACACCTATCTAAAGTAACCGACTGCTAATGAGACCATTCGACATAACAGGATACACACCTACAACAACAAACTCTCTTATCACGTGTGGAAAAGCCAACAAAAAATTACATCAGGTCCTTGTATCGCTGATTACTCCACTTATGACCATCTTATGTCCGCACCTATTTTCAGAGAATCCGGGACATGAATGTGATGTACCCTGTGCTGTGTCAGTAATTGACTTGTATTTTTTTTTTCTGCGAGAGATGTTTAACATTCATAACGTTTTTGGTCTTTTAACATGAATAAGATTTTGGTGAAGGTTTTGTGGTGAAGGTTTTGTGGTGAAGGTTTTGTGGTGAAGGTAGAGGAGGGGTGGTGGAGTGTATGGCAGAGTATGTTACCTGTGCTATACTTGCACCCAGCCCACTGAGCTCAGCTTGTCCATTAGTATGTCTTTATCAGATAAGGCCTGATCTATGCCCACCCTGGTCCTGCTTCTTCTGCCTAGCATGTCTGTTTTACTAGCTTATTAGCACCAGTTATATGGCACAGCTTTGCCCAAAGGTACAAATACATGGTGATGAATGGGATAAGGGCGGGACCAACATCACGGTGCAATGTGTCAACTACATTAAACAAATGGTCCCAACTTCGTGACTATTGTAAAGTCACAAAGAACAAATCTCTGTATGTATTTCTCCAGCAATCTGATACATTATAATCTGTTGATTTTTATGCTAATCGAAAACTGCAATTTACTAAGAATGTGATTTTAGGATAACAAGATTTTGCCAAAAGCAGGTTTCAATCAAATCTGGGCGGAGGGGAGTAGAATAAACATACGGAGCTGAAACATGCCATACAACATTAATCATCAAATGAAATATTAATCTGACACATGTTTGGTGTCTAAAAAATTCATACCACTTGAGGTAAAAAGTCAATACACTTGTTGTGGGTGCAGAAAAACTGAAACTTTGCACGGGTCCCAAGTGAGTTGCGGTTGACATGAAGAATGCAGCAATAATGGGCATATGTCGTGTGGTGGGCATGCGAGTAACTGATATGATGGCTCAGTTTGTAAGCTGGGATAAGAGGTTGGATAAGCCGTGCCTCATCATGCCAATCTACCATTGTATGTGACATGATGCACACAAGCCCTCTGTCCACTCTCCCCTTACATCAGGCTGATTAAATCTGATCCAACATGCATTACCATGGTAACAGTCTGGCCAGTTTTTATAAACAGGTAATTATTGCCATGACAATGTTTGTATACAAGCATGACTGATGGGATCTCTGTTTGCTGCAAGCTCTCGGTGGAAAGGGCTGACTGCTTGGGCAAATGAAATATTCTGGAGAAAGTGGATGAAAGATGAGACTTTGAATTCAAATTTTGATATCAAATAAATCCTTCAAGCCAACAGAAAAGTAACATTTTTTCCAACTAGCGGCTACTTGTGATGTGGTTTAAATCAAAATTCCTTAAAAAGTGTATGAGTTACTAAACCACAAAACACAAAACAGGTCTGGATCATATCAGCCAGACACTTAAGAGTTTTGACACTTGAATATTCTTTTTGTTCGTTTCACACTAAAAAGCAAAACCGCTCCTTTTCATATGACCTGCCTGGTGTCCTAAAGAGAACTTCTGTGAATAAATGCCACCCATGGTGTGTAATGATGAGGTCACTGATGACCTGAGGTGTTTATAACTGGCAACTAAAGGTGAAAATTATACTATAATCACCTATACATTATAATTATATATGCCCTGAAGGATCATATCGTCAAATGTCAGCCTCCCCCACCCCACAGGACACTCATTATATATCCATCCAAAAGTCACAAATGATTGCCCTGAAATTGTACACACTCTGCAAACAGCGTCATGATTGGTGATGTGTGGGAAATGTTTATACATTTAATCATCCTCTTTATTTACTGGCAACCAACCTGCAATATATCTCTGGTCATTTCCTGGCTGTTTATCATGTTTATCTTCATGTGTATAAGATAACTTTACTCTCCTTGATTATTTGGTTTATAAACAACACAATCTATAAGATCCATATCATCGTGCTGTCAAAGAAATCTTTTTCTGATTTTGTTGAAACTAATAAAGTTTCTGATTTAGTGAAATGCACAATGACATTAGTAAACAACACAATTCTATTTTGATCTGTATCAAAGAGCCATGACCCAGAGATAGATCACTTCAATACTTTTAACTGATATGAATTTGAAAAGAGCATTATTTCATATTAAACTGGGAGTGTTAGAATATTATAGAACCTATAACGAAGTGTTAGTCATGGCATATACCTGTCACCTATTTGTTTGTGTCTACACATACAAATTATTCATCCCCTGCAAGCCAATGATACTCTAAATGCTATTTTTGCATGATAATATTGTTAGGATTAAATTAGAAGTTCAATTTTTCATAGCTCCCAGTGGAATGCTCTGATTAGTGGTATTGAAAACATTTGCACTTGGATATCTGCAAATTAGCAAAAACGGCATGTATATTTTAAAGCTCTACACTGAATATTAAATGACCCTTTCAATCAACACTGCCATCAATCAAACTGTCAAAGTGGCCACCTGTGGATATCACATTTAATTGGATTTGAATGACGTTAATGATACCTCTTTCTTAAAATGAAAACCCAGGCATAGGTCCATAATATAATGCAGATCTAAGAGAGAAATCCAAGTGTCTTAAAAACTTTGACATCAATCATATTAACTTTATGACAGGCTGAGTTTTGGGGAATGATTTATAGGTAGGTATGGTAAGTATTTTTTCTCTCTCCATTTCTCTGATCTTCGAAGCATAAGTATTGAAAAAATAATAAACTGAAAATCTAGAAAGCTTTAACACTACTCTTCTATCTCCCAATCATGTGCAAAGAATCATATTTCAGCACATATGATGATGTGTGAACTCCCAATTTTAACTTGTAAATATCTTACCTACGTGTGTGGCAGTGCCCTCTAGTGGTGGAATTATGATGAACGCTGCTTGACATTACAAAAAACTTACAGAAAATTCACCCTGGGCAGATATTGACTTGACCCACAATAATTCATATTGCCTCACACCAAGTAAAAACATTCAGATTCAGACAACCTTGAAATTATTACTATTTTTCTTCCACACTATGACATGGCCGAAGTAAATTACAATGCTGAATAGTGATATTCTATTATCACCCACTCATGTTCTGTCTGCTTTTATCAATAGACAGATCTGTATGAAACACCATAATGTCTACCAGTCACCCTGTTTTCAATTTTGAATTCTGCTTCAAGGAAGCTGTTGTAATCAGAACGGATAGTTTTGAAGACTGATCAAAGCGGTGCTTCTCAGCAGTGGAGCATACTTGTGAAGTCATCGGAGCATTTGTTGTGTTGGACGAGGTAGAAGTTTTATCAGTGTTGACTTGTGACCATAGAGAATGTCAATCAGACCCTCAACACTGCGCCAGCCTTCACGCCAGCCTCTGCCTGTCTCAGCCACACTTCAAGTATAACATGCACCCGCACACTCTACATGCCTTCTCTTTCAGGAAATGGCAGTCGCGAGTATTTCAAACTTTGCAGTTGCTTTCAACATTTCTATGATAACTTGTTCTGTCAATAATTTACCATTCTAGGGTATTTAATGTGCCTTGTGAAATTTGGTGCATAATTAGACTGATGTGATGATGGGTAATGAAGCTATGGATGTAGGGGCTGGTTAGTTGTGGATAGTTGTATGAAGCCAGCCACTAGGTGGCAGTATCACTGACAGAAGGTCACCGTCAGACGAGGCTGGGGAATGCTGCATGTCTACATCACATGCTCCCACCATCTATTACTTCTCAACGAGGCCTAAATACTCATCAATGCCATATTAACCTTTTACTGTGTACAAACAGGCAGATGTATGTCTGGGCTTATACCATTAATGCCTCACATAATCCCACACTTGTTTTGAAAAGCTGACCCAAAATAAAGCATCAGCAGTCAGACATTTTGTTTGTGTTGCAACCCGTAAGTATACAAGGTATGAGCATGAAGAAATATCACCTGTAAAAAAACATTATACTAAAGTCGTGGGGCCATCTTGCTCACTTTGTCAGAGCAAGTATTCCATTGAGATAAGAGTGCAGTGTATTCTGTGAGTATTGCCTCAGCAGGCCAGCATGCCATACATGCGAGCTGGCCCATACCTGCCCCTGGTTGGCAGCCCCTCTGTCTCTTTCCTCCCACTATCAACATTCCCCTGACAAAGCTACTATCTTACACAATTATTTGTGGACCACTTGAGGCTGCCGATCCATGTGGTACTGTAAACCTCTGTGGTTTTAGACATTCTAGTTTGCACTGTTTTCTATAGTAGACCGTGAACTCTTGACCTCTCAGATATGTTGTGATTCCAACTTTTTCAGATAAGAATATGACCACTTGTGGTACACATTTATCATCACAAAAAGCTGTGAGGGAAAATATTTCTGAATAGTAATGTTGCCATAAGTTAACTGCATCATAATGCTGATCATAAATTCCAGCAGACAGCCAGATCTGTAAGGTTAATAATAATTGGTAAGTGGGTTGTTTCTCGGGTTGCCCTTTGGCATTAAGGACCCAAGCAGTGTGATTAGAGACCAATTATTTGCAGGATGTGTGCTGCCCCCTACTTGTCCCCGCCTGGCCTCACCTGTCCTCTCACGTCTTATCTGTCATCCCAACCATCTATCCCTCCCTTCACACATGCTGCCATTTTGAATCATTGTGAAAATATCATAGAAATAAGCTTCTGAAGTGACATAGGCAATAAATGCATTTCCAAAAGTAGAAATCTCTTTTAAGTATTCCTAAAGATTCTCATATATAGAGTATTTACACTAGTACGAAAATAACGAACAAAACTAATTACGAACGTCAATTTTAACATTTTAGTCGAAGTTGACGTGTCACTTTGCATGGTGAAGGTGTGGCACAGTACTTTACACTAATGAGAGTCACAATAGGGTGAGATATTATGAAATACATTGTCATCTGATGAAAACAAAAAATTATCAAGTTAAATAATTATTAAATATATACATAAAATAATTATATATTAATTTCAAACTTAGAAAAAAATAAAATAAATTAAAAATAAAATAAAATAAAATAAACAAAGAATATGGCGATTGGCACATTGCCCTTTTGAGACCTTTATGTATGTGAGTGGTGTGAGTGGGAAATGTCACCATGCACCTGACACCAAGCGTTCACAATTCATAATTGCCTACATTAGGTGCTGTCTCCTGTTTCCTTCTTCTCCCTACCTGCTCCATCTAAACGTCCCTCATTACAATCAAACTAATATCAAACTGCTCCGCAAATCAACAAGTTCACCCTCATTACACCATGCAACACTCGACCTTTTCATGTAATGGGTGGGTAAAAAGTATATGTAATGAGGTCTTTTTTTGGCCCAAGCAAACCAATGGTAATTAGTGAAATATATTAGTTAATAACATTCAATCTCTCTATTGTGCAAATTACATTCTGCATTGCAATGAAATCAATCAAGAGGAAGAACGACATACACAATATTACATGTATATTTCTTATGCTTAATGTATAAAAAATTGTTTGAACTAAATATCATACATGCCTCATACAAGGAATATAGATAGAGAGAAACATCCCTGAGGTAAGCAGTGTGAGTGAACCTACATATCCCAGGCCTACAACTGCCACTGTCACTTCCTGTGTGTGACCTGCTCCTACTAATTTCTCCCCTATTCTACGATTGTCTCCCATTTCCATTTGTAATTTGCGGGCAATAATGTCACGACACAGGTAAACATAGACGTCCAATCTATGCTTGCAATTTGCAATAGTGGAATAAATGACAGTTATCATCTTGACCCATTGTGCTTATTGAAAGAATACCTACTTTCATAATAACAGCAGTTGTCACTTGCTGAGACACACCTAGCCATTATCTTGTCTTTCTTGAAACTCACCATCAATCAACGCGATTTTCTCCCAAACTTTGACACTAACTGCTACCTTCTGATTTTGGAACTTGAGCATGAGCTGCTGGGTATTACATTATGCCTCTTTCATTTTAGTCTCCCCCTATGATATCCTAAATATAATGCAATGGCATACTATTCATACAACACTTTTATTACATAACTTCCATTTTTTTAATGCGTTTTAAACAAATCTAAGCTAGCAGTGAATGTCTGGTTATAGTGTGCAGACATGTGATGGTTGAAAATACATACTTATTTACCAAAAATTTACCACATTATTTACCAAAAACAGAATTAGCATATGTAGATAAGTTGTCCATGTGTTGCTTCATCCCCAGTATATCTCAGGAGGTTTAGAGTTAAATATAACCACTTACCAGTTGGAACTTTAATCTATATGTCATTCTCATGTTCAATATCACTTCAAAAGTTATAAGATGAAATTCGTGAAAACTATATAAACCAATTCTCTATGTGAAATTGTAAAATAACATTTTTTGTCAAGCACAAAAAGCTTTGTTGGCAGCAACTAAAATGGTGTCAATCCATTCTCTGCTATGTCAAATCCACATGAAATTCCTGGTCGGTAACTCTAATAATATGAAGCATAATAACAACATTGTGATACTTTGAATAAGTTGGTCTCAACAGAAACCAGCTTTGAGCATGTTTCTTAAAATGAGAATTATGTAAAGATGAAAATGTGCAAAAAGATCCAGAATCATTACCTTGCATTAAATATTAGTTTTAGACGTACAGCACTAAAATTACAGAACTGTTCACACAATGTTCTGATAAGGTAGAAGTTCTAATTAAGTTTAGAACTTTATGCTTCTTCTAGAACAAAAAAAAAACAAAAAAAATCTTCCCATAGTTTTGATAAAAGTTTCAATTTGGATAAGATTAATGTGGTATGAAGTTGACTCTGACCCCCCAAAAAAGTGATCATCTTGTTCTCTTGACATAAATGGACATTCGTAATATCACTCTGTTCGCATCTGGCAGCCATAATTACACCTTACTTCCAAACCCATCAAAGGAATCACACATCTTTTTTTTATGATCTTCAGGTGAAAACACCGACTTGACAATGATTTCTTGTGTGTAACATGAGACATGCAAAATTACAGCATATAGCTTACTGGCTGTGAATAAATCTGCAGCAAGTGTTTGTGGAAGGTTTGACTTGTGGCTCTCCATCAGTTCAGGTCGGGGAGTGCTGTTGTTGGTCCTGTCATGGTGGGCAGGTAACGTGGGGTGGGTACATTGTCATAGGTTGCGTGGGACCTTTCCACTTTTGTGTCTCATAATTGCAGGTTTGCTGAGAGACACTGACGCGAGTCACAGACAAATACCAGGCACACCTACATCTGCCTGGCTAAACCGACTGGCACATCAAAGGATCCAGGTGAGATAACACGCCAGGCTGATTGGATCCTCAACAATGCTACAGTTCTAAACACCCCAAACGTGCTCTATACAACATTCAGAGATTGGCACCTGACATCACTATGAGTAGCATGTTATGCATGATATAATGACAGCAATTCTCTCAAATCTATTATAAAACTAGTCTGTAATAAAGATTTAAAATGTATTTATGGATTTATCCATCCTTAAACTAGGTGAACTATTTGTATCGCACTTAGTTTAAACAGAATAATAATTTTATTGCAAAAAATAAATATCTGTGATGACCTCAAAACTGTATATCTTTGCTAGCTTTGCTTTGTTTTAACTCATATATTTTCTAAAAATAATGTATTTTTATGAGAATTAATGTTTTCCCATTGTTCCAATGTTATTAAGAAGATTGCAAATTGATATCCTAAGTGTACTATGTATTGTTTGCATCATATTTTTCACATCATTACTGACTAGAGTAATGGATAGTAATATGAGCTACGACATTGTTTCCGGGACTCATCATTGTGTGGAAGGAAGAATAACTTGATCACAATATCAGAACTAACACATTGTTTGCTACATATAAAATGTCATGATAAATGCATTGTCATCCATGATGGCAATTAACAATGTCACTTTAAATTTATATACTTCTGAACCAATTACAGTGAAATAAAACTACCATTCAGCAGCTATATCTATTAAGTGAAGCAGATATTTGACGAAATAGGAACACATCTTGATAATGACCTAATACATTCAAGCATAGATATTTCCTGGTCTGTGGTCAAGAGAGGTGCTCAATTTGATATGGTCACATTTAACAACAACCAAATATATTTTTTGGATCCAACTCTCCAATTTTGTTGCAGAAATAAACATCAATATTCAATTACTTGCTATCAGGAAAAATCTTGTAAGTTATCAAAATTAGCCACTTGCTTGTGAGAATATGGTACCTGTCATTTGTTTTGACACAATCAATTATGCCTGTCAATCATAGGCCCACATATGTGGTACCATTTGCCATGGCAGTTCATTAGTTTTATAGTAATTGATCAGTCAAGTGTTGGTTGGAGACGGCCTGGACACCCAATGACCACTTGACCCACACCCCACCGAGCTGTGATCGTATCCCAGCTGTGGGACCCAGATAATCTGAGATTAATCTCTGTAACTAATCCATCTACTTTGCCATGGTAATGGTACGCCATCCATTATGAGACATTCCTGGGTTTGATGGATGTACTCAATAAAGATCCGTCAATATTCCAGTTTCTTAGATATTGAATCATGAAACAGTATACATCATCTCTTTTCACAGTTAGGAATAGGATTTCTATCAATGCAAAAGTCTGGAATCCAAATTGTATAATATGTGGGGTTAAAAATGTCAAATAATATTGCGATAAAACATGACCTCACTGCTTTCTTTGATGGTTTATCAAATGTTTTGCTCAAGTGACAGGTGTTTCAATGAAATCATTCACTGCCCGATTATCTTCACAGACATTCTTACATGAGTTGTTTATAAATGGTTATAAAATAACGGTGGAATCATCTTTGCTTGGAGGTTAGCCATACCCCCCATTACATCATGTTATATATAGGTACTTCTATATGACTGGGATCAGTCATGACCATGTCAGAGCTATATCATGGTTACATGCCATTTTTTCGCTCGCGTTTGTTTTGACTTTAGGTCTGAATGTTCGAGGTTTTGATATGATTAAGCTGGAAGTCTATGGAGCTTACCCCGATTATCGTTCCATGGCAGCCATGTTTTGGCTCAATAATTCTGCTTACACCGTCAGATGTCGCTTTTGTTTGAGAAGTGATTTGTGAGTGCGTGATAGAGTAAGAAGATTTTGCCTTGGTTTTTTTAAATCAACACTTGTAAGATGTGAAATGAAATGGTCATGGAGAAATAAAATTGCTAGACTAGACTTCAACCTAACATGGCTGAAATAGCTTAATTGGTAGAGTATTCGCCTTAAGATCCAGGGATTCCTGGTTCGAATCCTGGCTAGTTACTATCAACCGCTATGAGCAGACATTGTCTGGAATCAGTGAGATATGCGGGGTAAGTGTTACTTTTTACTAACATAGGTAAGGACTGGTTACCTTTCAGGATTATTGATTTGGTCAGAAATTTGACATAAGTTTAATTAAAATTTTAAAAAACAAAACAAAACCAAAAAAAACCCCAGAAAAACAGAAACATAAAACAATCCCTGTAAAATTTGACATTAGACTCATAAAACCAAAAATAAAACCAAAAACAGCCCCTCTGCATTGAAGAGGTCTCAAATGGTCACATATAATTTGCATGACAGAATACGTATGGCATTACATCATTATCATGGTTTGCTCAAATTCTAACATATGAAATTGTAATAATATCAGCTAGTCTATACGAGATAGTGAGAGGAGTACACCGCTCCTGATATCATCAGTTCCATTAGACTACTGGGTACCCAGGACTATCACTTCCCCCAATATGGATTTTGGCCATACAATCACTCAAATAATTTCTCACACAAAACATTTATGTTCTTGGGGAAAAAGCAATTTCAAAAGTCCAAAAATAAGAAAGCTGTTAGAAAGTATAATTTCAATGACAAAATTGTTCCAATTTCAGATAAAATGAATCTGATATGGCAATTTAATGTCATGCCCTTGATTGTTGCCATGGCTGTGCCTTATATCCGGACCTACTCCCCCATCTAGTAGACATTACATATAGATCAGTGGGCGCCTTGCTCCCAGCGAGGTGCTGCCAGTTAATGCTGATCAGAGATGATGCAGACCATGTAGCTGTTAGAATTGATTGAGACATTTGTCTGTGCTATATCATCCCCTAACTCGTCTGTGCCTTTCCCCTCTCTGGCCCTACTCACAGCCACACTGCACTATATCATCCCCTAACTCGTCTGTGCCTTTCCCCTCTCTGGCCCAACCCACAGCCACACTGCAGTATATCATCCCCTAACTCGTCTGTGCCTTTCCCCTCTCTGGCCCTACTCACAGCCACACTGCACTATATCATCCCCTAACTGCCTGTGCCTTTCCCCTCTCTGGCCCAACTCACAGCCACACTGTGCTATATCATCCCCTAACTCGTCTGTGCCTTTCCCCTCTCTGGCCCAACCCACAGCCACACTGCAGTATATCATCCCCTAACTCGTCTGTGCCTTTCCCCTCTCTGGCCCAACTCACAGCCACACTGTGCTATATCATCCCCTAACTCGTCTGTGCCTTTCCCCTCTCTGGCCCTACTCACAGCCACACTGCACTATATCATCCCCTAACTCGTCTGTGCCTTTCCCCTCTCTGGCCCTACTCACAGCCACACTGCACTATATCATCCCCTAACTCGCCTGTGCCTTTCCCCTCTCTGGCCCTACTCACAGCCACACTGCACTATATCATCCCCTAACTCGCCTGTGCCTTTCCCCTCTCTGGCCCAACTCACAGCCACACTGACCTATATCATCCCCTAACTCGTCTGTGCCTTTCCCCTCTCTGGCCCAACTCACAGCCACACTGTGCTATATCATCCCCTAACTCGCCTGTGCCTTTCCCCTCTCTGGCCCTACTCACAGCCACACTGCACTATATCATCCCCTAACTGCCTGTGCCTTTCCCCTCTCTGGCCCTACTCACAGCCACACTGCACTATATCATCCCCTAACTCGTCTGTGCCTTTCCCCTCTCTGGCCCAACTCACAGCCACACTGCACTATATCATCCCCTAACTCATCTGTGCCTTTCCCCTCTCTGGCCCAACTCACAGCCACACTGTGCTATATCATCCCCTAACTCGTCTGTGCCTTTCCCCTCTCTGGCCCAACTCACAGCCACACTGTGCTATATCATCCCCTAACTCGCCTGTGCCTTTCCCCTCTCTGGCCCAACTCACAGCCACACTGCACTATATCATCCCCTAACTCGTCTGTGCCTTTCCCCTCTCTGGCCCAACTCACAGCCACACTGCACTACATCATCCCCTAACTCGCCTGTGCCTTTCCCCTCTCTGGCCCAACTCACAGCCACACTGCACTACATCATCCCCTAACTCGTCTGTGCCTTTCCCCTCTCTGGCCCTACTCACAGCCACACTGTGCTATATCATCCCCTAACTGCCTGTGCCTTTCCCCTCTCTGGCCCAACTCACAGCCACACTGTGCTATATCATCCCCTAACTCGTCTGTGCCTTTCCCCTCTCTGGCCCAACCCACAGCCACACTGCAGTATATCATCCCCTAACTCGTCTGTGCCTTTCCCCTCTCTGGCCCAACTCACAGCCACACTGCACTATATCATCCCCTAACTCGTCTGTGCCTTTCCCCTCTCTGGCCCAACTCACAGCCACACTGTGCTATATCATCCCCTAACTCGCCTGTGCCTTTCCCCTCTCTGGCCCTACTCACAGCCACACTGCACTATATCATCCCCTAACTGCCTGTGCCTTTCCCCTCTCTGGCCCTACTCACAGCCACACTGTGCTATATCATCCCCTAACTCGTCTGTGCCTCTCCCCTCTCTGGCCCAACTCACAGCCACACTGCACTATATCATCCCCTAACTCATCTGTGCCTTTCCCCTCTCTGGCCCTACTCACAGCCACACTGTGCTATATCATCCCCTAACTCGTCTGTGCCTTTCCCCTCTCTGGCCCAACTCACAGCCACACTGCACTATATCATCCCCTAACTGTCTGTGCCTTTCCCCTCTCTGGCCCTACTCACAGCCACACTGCACTATATCATCCCCTAACTCGTCTGTGCCTTTCCCCTCTCTGGCCCAACTCACAGCCACACTGCACTATATCATCCCCTTACTGTCTGTGCCTTTCCCCTCTCTGGCCCTACTCACAGCCACACTGCACTATATCATCCCCTAACTCGTCTGTGCCTTTCCCCTCTCTGGCCCAACTCACAGCCACACTGTGCTATATCATCCCCTAACTCGCCTGTGCCTTTCCCCTCTCTGGCCCAACTCACAGCCACACTGTGCTATATCATCCCCTAACTGTCTGTGCCTTTCCCCTCTCTGGCCCTACTCACAGCCACACTGTGCTATATCATCCCCTAACTCGTCTGTGCCTCTCCCCTCTCTGGCCCAACTCACAGCCACACTGCACTATATCATCCCCTAACTCATCTGTGCCTTTCCCCTCTCTGGCCCTACTCACAGCCACACTGTGCTATATCATCCCCTAACTCGTCTGTGCCTTTCCCCTCTCTGGCCCAACTCACAGCCACACTGCACTATATCATCCCCTAACTGTCTGTGCCTTTCCCCTCTCTGGCCCTACTCACAGCCACACTGCAGTATATCATCCCCTAACTCGTCTGTGCCTTTCCCCTCTCTGGCCCAACTCACAGCCACACTGCACTATATCATCCCCTTACTGTCTGTGCCTTTCCCCTCTCTGGCCCTACTCACAGCCACACTGCACTATATCATCCCCTAACTCGTCTGTGCCTTTCCCCTCTCTGGCCCAACTCACAGCCACACTGCACTATATCATCCCCTAACTCGTCTGTGCCTTTCCCCTCTCTGGCCCTACTCACAGCCACACTGCACTATATCATCCCCTAACTCGTCTGTGCCTTTCCCCTCTCTGGCCCAACTCACAGCCACACTGTGCTATATCATCCCCTAACTCGTCTGTGCCTTTCCCCTCTCTGGCCCAACTCATAGCCACACTGCACTATATCATCCCCTAACTCGTCTGTGCCTCTCCCCTCTCTGGCCCAACTCACAGCCACACTGCACTATATCATCCCCTAACTCATCTGTGCCTTTCCCCTCTCTGGCCCAACTCACAGCCACACTGCACTATATCATCCCCTAACTCATCTGTGCCTTTCCCCTCTCTGGCCCAACTCACAGCCACACTGCACTATATCATCCCCTAACTCATCTGTGCCTTTCCCCACTCTGGCCCAACTCACAGCCACACTGCACTATATCATCCCCTAACTCATATGTGCCTTTCCCCTATCTGGCCCAACTCACAGCCACACTGCACTATATCATCCCCTAACTCGTCTGTGCCTTTCCCTTCTCTGGCCCAACTCACAGCCACACTGCACTATATCATCCCCTTACTGTCTGTGCCTTTCCCCTCTCTGGCCCTACTCACAGCCACACTGCACTATATCATCCCCTAACTCGTCTGTGCCTTTCCCCTCTCTGGCCCAACTCACAGCCACACTGTGCTATATCATCCCCTAACTCGCCTGTGCCTTTCCCCTCTCTGGCCCAACTCACAGCCACACTGTGCTATATCATCCCCTAACTGTCTGTGCCTTTCCCCTCTCTGGCCCTACTCACAGCCACACTGTGCTATATCATCCCCTAACTCGTCTGTGCCTCTCCCCTCTCTGGCCCAACTCACAGCCACACTGCACTATATCATCCCCTAACTCATCTGTGCCTTTCCCCTCTCTGGCCCTACTCACAGCCACACTGTGCTATATCATCCCCTAACTCGTCTGTGCCTTTCCCCTCTCTGGCCCAACTCACAGCCACACTGCACTATATCATCCCCTAACTCATCTGTGCCTTTCCCCTCTCTGGCCCAACTCACAGCCACACTGTGCTATATCATCCCCTAACTCGTCTGTGCCTTTCCCCTCTCTGGCCCAACTCACAGCCACACTGTGCTATATCATCCCCTAACTCGCCTGTGCCTTTCCCCTCTCTGGCCCAACTCACAGCCACACTGCACTATATCATCCCCTAACTCGTCTGTGCCTTTCCCCTCTCTGGCCCAACTCACAGCCACACTGCACTATATCATCCCCTAACTCGCCTGTGCCTTTCCCCTCTCTGGCCCAACTCACAGCCACACTGCACTACATCATCCCCTAACTCGTCTGTGCCTTTCCCCTCTCTGGCCCTACTCACAGCCACACTGTGCTATATCATCCCCTAACTGCCTGTGCCTTTCCCCTCTCTGGCCCAACTCACAGCCACACTGTGCTATATCATCCCCTAACTCGTCTGTGCCTTTCCCCTCTCTGGCCCAACCCACAGCCACACTGCAGTATATCATCCCCTAACTCGTCTGTGCCTTTCCCCTCTCTGGCCCAACTCACAGCCACACTGCACTATATCATCCCCTAACTCGTCTGTGCCTTTCCCCTCTCTGGCCCAACTCACAGCCACACTGTGCTATATCATCCCCTAACTCGCCTGTGCCTTTCCCCTCTCTGGCCCTACTCACAGCCACACTGCACTATATCATCCCCTAACTGCCTGTGCCTTTCCCCTCTCTGGCCCTACTCACAGCCACACTGTGCTATATCATCCCCTAACTCGTCTGTGCCTCTCCCCTCTCTGGCCCAACTCACAGCCACACTGCACTATATCATCCCCTAACTCATCTGTGCCTTTCCCCTCTCTGGCCCTACTCACAGCCACACTGTGCTATATCATCCCCTAACTCGTCTGTGCCTTTCCCCTCTCTGGCCCAACTCACAGCCACACTGCACTATATCATCCCCTAACTGTCTGTGCCTTTCCCCTCTCTGGCCCTACTCACAGCCACACTGCACTATATCATCCCCTAACTCGTCTGTGCCTTTCCCCTCTCTGGCCCAACTCACAGCCACACTGCACTATATCATCCCCTTACTGTCTGTGCCTTTCCCCTCTCTGGCCCTACTCACAGCCACACTGCACTATATCATCCCCTAACTCGTCTGTGCCTTTCCCCTCTCTGGCCCAACTCACAGCCACACTGTGCTATATCATCCCCTAACTCGCCTGTGCCTTTCCCCTCTCTGGCCCAACTCACAGCCACACTGTGCTATATCATCCCCTAACTGTCTGTGCCTTTCCCCTCTCTGGCCCTACTCACAGCCACACTGTGCTATATCATCCCCTAACTCGTCTGTGCCTCTCCCCTCTCTGGCCCAACTCACAGCCACACTGCACTATATCATCCCCTAACTCATCTGTGCCTTTCCCCTCTCTGGCCCTACTCACAGCCACACTGTGCTATATCATCCCCTAACTCGTCTGTGCCTTTCCCCTCTCTGGCCCAACTCACAGCCACACTGCACTATATCATCCCCTAACTGTCTGTGCCTTTCCCCTCTCTGGCCCTACTCACAGCCACACTGCAGTATATCATCCCCTAACTCGTCTGTGCCTTTCCCCTCTCTGGCCCAACTCACAGCCACACTGCACTATATCATCCCCTTACTGTCTGTGCCTTTCCCCTCTCTGGCCCTACTCACAGCCACACTGCACTATATCATCCCCTAACTCGTCTGTGCCTTTCCCCTCTCTGGCCCAACTCACAGCCACACTGCACTATATCATCCCCTAACTCGTCTGTGCCTTTCCCCTCTCTGGCCCTACTCACAGCCACACTGCACTATATCATCCCCTAACTCGTCTGTGCCTTTCCCCTCTCTGGCCCAACTCACAGCCACACTGTGCTATATCATCCCCTAACTCGTCTGTGCCTTTCCCCTCTCTGGCCCAACTCATAGCCACACTGCACTATATCATCCCCTAACTCGTCTGTGCCTCTCCCCTCTCTGGCCCAACTCACAGCCACACTGCACTATATCATCCCCTAACTCATCTGTGCCTTTCCCCTCTCTGGCCCAACTCACAGCCACACTGCACTATATCATCCCCTAACTCATCTGTGCCTTTCCCCTCTCTGGCCCAACTCACAGCCACACTGCACTATATCATCCCCTAACTCATCTGTGCCTTTCCCCACTCTGGCCCAACTCACAGCCACACTGCACTATATCATCCCCTAACTCATCTGTGCCTTTCCCCTCTCTGGTCCTACTCACAGCCACACTGCGCTATATCATCCCCTAACTCGTCTGTGCCTTTCCCCTCTCTGGCCCAACTCACAGCCACACTGCACTATATCATCCCCTAACTCGTCTGTGCCTTTCCCCTCTCTGGCCCAACTCACAGCCACACTGCACTACATCATCCCCTAACTCATCTGTGCCTTTCCCCTCTCTGGTCCAACTCACAGCCACACTGCACTATATCATCCCCTAACTCGTCTGTGCCTTTCCCCTCTCTGGCCCAACTCACAGCCACACTGTGCTATATCATCCCCTAACTCGTCTGTGCCTTTCCCCTCTCTGGCCCAACTCACAGCCACACTGCACTACATCATCCCCTAACTCATCTGTGCCTTTCCCCTCTCTGGTCCAACTCACAGCCACACTGCACTATATCATCCCCTAACTCGTCTGTGCCTTTCCCCTCTCTGGCCCAACTCACAGCCACACTGCACTACATCATCCCCTAACTCATCTGTGCCTTTCCCCTCTCTGGTCCTACTCACAGCCACACTGCGCTATATCATCCCCTAACTTGTCTGTGCCTTTCCCCTCTCTGGCCCAACTCACAGCCACACTGCACTATATCATCCCCTAACTCATATGTGCCTTTCCCCTATCTGGCCCAACTCACAGCCACACTGCACTATATCATCCCCTAACTCGTCTGTGCCTTTCCCTTCTCTGGCCCAACTCACAGCCACACTGCACTATATCATCCCCTTACTGTCTGTGCCTTTCCCCTCTCTGGCCCTACTCACAGCCACACTGCACTATATCATCCCCTAACTCGTCTGTGCCTTTCCCCTCTCTGGCCCAACTCACAGCCACACTGTGCTATATCATCCCCTAACTCGCCTGTGCCTTTCCCCTCTCTGGCCCAACTCACAGCCACACTGTGCTATATCATCCCCTAACTGTCTGTGCCTTTCCCCTCTCTGGCCCTACTCACAGCCACACTGTGCTATATCATCCCCTAACTCGTCTGTGCCTCTCCCCTCTCTGGCCCAACTCACAGCCACACTGCAGTATATCATCCCCTAACTCATCTGTGCCTTTCCCCTCTCTGGCCCTACTCACAGCCACACTGTGCTATATCATCCCCTAACTCGTCTGTGCCTTTCCCCTCTCTGGCCCAACTCACAGCCACACTGCACTATATCATCCCCTAACTGTCTGTGCCTTTCCCCTCTCTGGCCCTACTCACAGCCACACTGCACTATATCATCCCCTAACTCGTCTGTGCCTTTCCCCTCTCTGGCCCAACTCACAGCCACACTGCACTATATCATCCCCTAACTCATCTGTGCCTTTCCCCTCTCTGGCCCAACTCACAGCCACACTGCACTATATCATCCCCTAACTCATCTGTGCCTTTCCCCTCTCTGGCCCAACTCACAGCCACACTGCACTATATCATCCCCTAACTCATCTGTGCCTTTCCCCACTCTGGCCCAACTCACAGCCACACTGCACTATATCATCCCCTAACTCATCTGTGCCTTTCCCCTCTCTGGCCCAACTCACAGCCACACTGCACTATATCATCCCCTAACTCGTCTGTGCCTTTCCCCTCTCTGGCCCTACTCACAGCCACACTGCACTACATCATCCCCTAACTCATCTGTGCCTTTCCCCTCTCTGGTCCAACTCACAGCCACATTGCACTATATCATCCCCTAACTCGTCTGTGCCTTTCCCCTCTCTGGCCCAACTCACAGCCACACTGTGCTATATCATCCCCTAACTCGTCTGTGCCTTTCCCCTCTCTGGCCCAACTCACAGCCACACTGCACTACATCATCCCCTAACTCATCTGTGCCTTTCCCCTCTCTGGTCCAACTCACAGCCACACTGCACTATATCATCCCCTAACTCGTCTGTGCCTTTCCCCTCTCTGGCCCAACTCACAGCCACACTGCACTACATCATCCCCTAACTCATCTGTGCCTTTCCCCTCTCTGGTCCTACTCACAGCCACACTGCGCTATATCATCCCCTAACTTGTCTGTGCCTTTCCCCTCTCTGGCCCAACTCACAGCCACACTGCACTATATCATCCCCTAACTCATATGTGCCTTTCCCCTATCTGGCCCAACTCACAGCCACACTGCACTATATCATCCCCTAACTCGTCTGTGCCTTTCCCTTCTCTGGCCCAACTCACAGCCACACTGCACTATATCATCCCCTAACTCGTCTTTGCCTTTCCCCTCTCTGGCCCAACTCACAGCCACACTGCACTATATCATCCCCTAACTCGTCTGTGCCTTTCCCTTCTCTGGCCCAACTCACAGCCACACTGCACTATATCATCCCCTAACTCGACTGCAGAGTATAGTGACACCAAGAGTACAGTGACACCAAGAGTACAGTGACACCAAGAGTATAGTGACACCATGACTATAGTGACACCATGAGTATAGTGACACCATGGCTATAGTGACATCAAGAGTATAGTGACATCAAGAGTATAGTGACACCATCATTAGTGACACAATGTACTAAACAAAAAATAGTGTAATTAGCTTTAAAGTTAGTATATAGCTTTAAAGTTAGTAGGTGATTCATAATTATAAAACTTGAGAAGAAATATGAATAAATTTGAAACTTTTTCCTCGAAAGTTGAAAATTTAGAGCAAGACATTTTTTACACTTTTGTGCAATTCTTGTATATTTGACGACAAGATGTTCCTGATATGTTATTTCTTCCATGTGATGAGATGTTCATTTGTTTCTATAAGTTTGGTTAGTGCCACCCTCTGTAAACAACTCAAATACATCACATGTAAACAGTTTTGCACCAGGTGTCTCTCCAGGATGTTGTTTATTTGTCTATCAATGCTGTCCTCTGGTGGATGTTTGGGGACGAGAGATCTTTGAGCCTTGACTACACAAGTTAAAATAATATGGATGATTTACTCTGATTCTTTTTTTTTTATCTATTCCAATACTATACATTGAACAATTTTTGCTTTTAGTAGGTTTGGCTCAAACCTTGAGTCCAACCTTGAACATGTGTCAACGAGGAAATCACAAAATTATTGATGCCATGTGATCAAAAAAAAATTATGTATGAAATCTTTAAATTTCATTTTTATTTGAGAGATAAGCATGTCAGAACATTTAGTATTGATTTGATTTGCAAATATAGAAAAAAAATTATATTAGACAGAAAACAAAGATGAAATCATCATATTTGAGTTTTTATTTGAGTGAAATACACATCAAAACATCAAGAATTGAAGAGATTTTGCAAGCACAGAAAATATAAAAAAAAAATAAATGTATGCAGAAAACAAAGATGAAATTTTGATACTGTGTATTTTTAAGGGATTTTCTGAGCTCAGACGCATTGGCAAAGAATCTATAACATGGAGGCTACAAAGCTGAAAATTTCAAGATTTAATGCAAACTTTCTGCCGTTTTGAACAGTTCACTTTGGTGTTGCATTTCATAATTACAAAACCTGAGAAGAAATCTAATATTTGCCTAAAAACAATGTAAAAATTAGCTTTTTGGTTAGTAGGTGGTGTTACCTGGTGTCACAACTTTACCCTGGTGGCAAATTTTAGAACTACAAATATATGAAGAACAATATTTGACCATGCTAATTCCAGCAAGCAGCAGGCTAGATATTGTAAACTGCAGCATGTCATAACAGGATTCTTTTTCAGTTATTTGCTTTTCAAATCCTCTCAGGCTGAATTAATGTTGCCTCAACCTAAAATCTTTCTAGCAATGAAAGTTAGAATATTGTATTATTTCTTCCTAGTCCTGAATTTATGCCTTCAAAACAGACCATGCTGGCAATGGGACAAATACCCAGTTACTATAAAAACATTATCCTTTTAAAATTTTAAAATCTTCTTGGAAGAGGTTTTTAAATCAAGTGATAATTAATAAAAATAATACATATGGCCATGGAATGCTTGCTGAAGATATAATATTAAGAATCTTTTTCTTGTAGCTTAAAATATCCAAATCACAAACAACTAATCTTCTGGATTTGTACTGACCTCTTCCTGGTCCTCCACGTCCTCCTCTGCCACCGCCACGACCTTTAGGATCTGCACGACCTTTGGCCTTCATCATCACATCTTCCTTCACCATATCAATCACCTCATCTGGAATACGTAGGTATTTGATGGTGCTGCCTCTTATGTAACATTCTGGCATCCTCCAAAACCGATCTCCATCCTGATTCAAAATAGCTGATATTAATGTGACATTCAAATATGAATCAAATAAGACATACAATTGTGAATGCCAGTCAATATTATAAGATAAATGATTAAATTGCAAAGAAAATCATGGTTGGAGGAATTACAATTCTATTAAAAACTAAAGTTCAGAAAAATAATCTTTGTTTCCCCCCCCCCCCCCCCCCCCCCCCTTCTGGCATCTAGAGCTGACTTTTCTAAATTACACATCATGATTTCACAACATCAGTAAAAAAAAATATTATTCAGGAATATTTGTGTTCCTTTGTTTTAATTAATAAACCTCTCATCTACGTACCCTTGATGTGCAGATAACTTCTCTGAGATTAATGTTCATCCAATTATCACAGCTCACCAAGTGTCCATTGTATGTCTCTCCATTCTTCAACTCCACCAGCTAGAAGTACAAAGAAACATATCCAATGACACAGTTTTAACTACGTTTTCTAACCCCCCTTATGAAGTGCTAACCAAGAGAGAATAAAACATCCATAGAACATATTAAAAATATATCAACAACTACTAGTTTGAGGAATCTTACCGAAAATTTTATCATTAATTTTGAGTAGTTTGAAGAAAAGGTAAATAATTAATTACATTTTGATAAGAAAAACTATAATATCTGTGATAAATAATTCACCAACATATGTGACTGGAAATCAAAAAGAAAAAAAATATAATGAGCTGATAAGTAGCCACAAATACTTCAGGATAAGTATTTGTTTGTTTGCAAAAATAAATGGAGATATAAGAATGAAAATGAGAGAGAAACACTGTTTTGAGTGCAAAATAACTTTTCATATCTATTTTCCTGAAAAGGGTTTCAAGTCACCTTTGCAAGTTCAGCTTTCCTACACATTCTTGATCCTTGAATCACTTCAGATCTATTCAAGGATAGCTCTATGAAATTTACTGATAATACAGACCGTAGGCTCAGGTCAGAGTGTCAAGGGGAAGTTGTGAGGATTCACCGACGTAAGGGTAATTGGTCAGTTGCATCTTTGAGCATGTGGCATCTTTGAGCATGTGGCATGAATTCAAGTTTAAATAAATCAACAGAGAACCCATAATACTACACATTTTTACCAAGTTTCACACTTAGATGTGTATATTAGCCATAATAAAATCCAAAGTCTTATATCGTAATAGTGAGTGGTCATTGACGTGTGACTGTTCACAGAGGCATGTCTTTAATCTAAATTAACAATGATACTCATTTAGATGCATCACTATCAGCCCACAGAAAATGAAAGCTCTATCTATCATTGTCACGTCATAAATTCCATGTAATTTTTTTTATCTAAATACCGGTAGGTCAATGTTCATCACTGATACCAATACTGTTAATCAAGTTGATTCATTCAGCTCAATCACTTAATGTCATGTTCAAAGTTTTCACTGACTGCTCACTCAAGCAGGATTTTTTTCAACAAGACTGTCACAGGCGGAAGAAAAAATTATCCCAAAAAAGAAATATGTTTTGAAAGGTACCTGCTAGGATAAGATTTAATGTTGAAATGTTTAAGAGAAAGTGGAAAGATGGTAATTTAATTGAAATTCAAACAAGGTACATTAAAAAAGGGGAGCAGTCAAACAAGGGAAACAGCCAGTCACCAAGTCTGTGAATCCATCAATGATGTTGTTGTAGCCTTGAAAGATGAGTTGCAGAGAGCACAAGGAGGTCTTGATCACTTCTGTGCATTGTATCACTCTGACCAATGATTAAATATAGAGGAGTTGGACAGTTCTGGTTCCGGTGAAGTTGTACAGTTCCAGTGTGTACTTTTCAATGGGGAAAAAAACATAGAGATCAGCATTCTGCCTATGGGATAATACTGGGTATCCCCCCTTCCCCCCCACCAAAAAAAAAATCTAAATCAATCAACCGACTTCAAATAAATCTGATGTCAGACTCGTCAGCAACCAGTTTCCGCCGATGAAGTAGACTGTGACTGCCAGCGACTACAAGGGTCCTCTCCGGCTTAGCCGCTGTAATCGGCGGTAATTGGTAGCAACGGAAAACTGGTCGGGCAGAAGTACAGGTAACAAGTGAGGTCAGCCCCTAAGTGAAGTCGGCCCCCGAGAGAAGTCGGCCCCTAGGAGAAGTTGGCCCCAGATTTAGGTGGCTAGATTATCAAGTTACCAGAAGAAAATTTGCAGCTACCGAGGATCCCTAGGGTTAGTTAATGCCCTTAGGGTCAAATAGCCTTCTCTTAGGAGATTTCATGAGTTTTGAGCCATTACAGAGTGACCGGGGCAGGCTTCTCTTAGGGGCCGAGTTCACCTACCCACAGCGGGGCCGACTTCATTTGGGGACCGACTTCACTGGTATTCGAAGTACATCACATGACATTGCTCAACATGGCCCACATATTTTTTGTTTGGAACCTTCACAATTATCATTTTCAGAAACGGATAATTTCATTCACAGATATCCATACCAGTCACAAAGTTGGTGAAGTCAAAATGTAACTTTTTTCTGTACACAATTTCACAAATGATAAGTTGTGGCCCACCTGGCCATTGGCATTGTGGCCATGCCTCTCAGTCTCACTACCATGCTACGACACTATCAATCATGCATGCATGCTATTTGAGTATATTTCTTAATTATTTCACTTACCATTGGGTGGTTTACTGCTGTTCTCAACAATGATAACGGTAACTGAAAACATTAAAAAAATAAATATATGTTTCAAATCGATAAAAATGATTAATAAATTGAAAGAATACACCAAAAACCGTGACAATTTGATCAAACCATTTCGAAAGTGTGACGCTCCCGGCTAAAACTTTGATTTGTGGCATGTCAGAGTGTCGCAAAATTGGTGCAGATTATAACTTTTAAATATTAAAATTTAAATGAGATATAGGAGAGAGATATAATCTGTGAAAATAAAAATAAATTGTATTTTCGAGGGGAAATAGGCAAAAAAGATGAATCAAAATATAATGTCGTAATTGACTATGTGCCGAAAAACAACCTGAGCATGGCTACGCTTCCGGTTGGCCAGCAACACGTGAGTTCTTCAGCAATATTTATCATAATTTTTGCTCGGCTACTTCACTATGAGCGACCGTAAGTCGGCAGAAACTTCAGAAGGAAACAGAGCAACAAAAGCAGCAACAATGAAGAAGGGTGGCAAGGGGAAGAAGAAAGATACATTGGCTCATTTGGCCCAGCTGAATCCTGTCTTCCAAAATTTGGACTTCAAAAAGAAATTGGGCACAGCTTTCAATGAGAAACAGCAACTTGAAGATGGTGAGTTCCATCAGACATTCCTATAGTACTGGCTTTGTTATGGTGCCACGTGATCAGCTGATAACAGCTGAAGACCACATGTTGGTTTATGGATTTTTATTTAAATGGTTTGGAAGTAAAATGATAAAGTAATCTTGCATGTTTGCAAATCCACACAGCACTTTCGACAACAGGATGAACATGAATTTGACTCATGATGCTAATTTTTAGTGGTATAATTTTGGATCAGGCATTCTAATGAATAGATTTCTTTTAAGCCGACCTAGTCTACATCCTGTTATAGATATTGATTTTTAGATCATTCTGCACTGCAACATAGTTCAGTTGGATTATAATTAAAATATCTACGGGATGTCTGACCATGTGTAACTGTGCTGAGTGAAGTTTTTCTGACATTAAAGTTAAATTATATCCTGGTCTTAAACAAATCAATGGAAAGCACAAGACGAATGATGTGAAAAATGGCCTAGTGTAACAATATATTATTTATAAAAGATCTTATAAAAATGTGAATCGATAACTTGCAGTAGATCCTGGTTTAAAATAATCATAATCATGTGTGAGGACATGATGAATGATGTAAGTGTATAATCATGATAATAAGCCCTCAGTACAGCATATAACTTTTCACATCTAGATTTCTCTTTATTTATTTGAATATATCATTTCAGATACAAAAACCACCCTCCACAATGAGCCCTTCAGTTGTTGTGTAATGTCTCATTTTGTCAAAGATGAACAGTTTCTTGAGGGTCTGAAAGACGAACTGCTGGATCAAATATTTTATGAAAAAAACAATGATCTCTACAAATTTCAACAGGTACATTCACTTTGTCACTTCACAGCCAACTTGAAGTAAATTTCCCCCAGACAAGTATTGTACACTCAGAAGATATCAAATATGCATACATGTCCTTAAATCTGTATCCCTGAAAATCTGCATGTGTAAGTAATTCATATCTCTAAAGTAATGTGAGCAGTTAGCACATAATATGTGTATGTGAAAAATCCTGCTTTCTGCCCACATTTTAATTTTACAATAGACAGTCAATAGTGAAAAATATATTTTTTAATATAAAATTCCAGACAGATGACTTGAAGAAAATATCAACGCCACATGTAAGAGCATTCAGGTAAAGTTTTTTTTATATATGTACTGATAGGTAAAATTATTCATGTAAATGTGAAATGTCAATGGAGATTGCATGAGTGCTGAGAGAATTATACTTTTTTTTGTAATTAAGCATGTTTAGAGTGGTTAGGTACAAGAGAAGGTTCTATGTTACTTGTACAAAGTAGACTAACCCAGCGTGAACTCCACAGGGTACAGTCTGGTAGACAAAGGTTTGAAGAATAGCAACCAGCAGCAGTCTTGAGTACATGACCTGATATAGTACTGACTCCCAAACTATTTGCAAGCACTCTCCTGCTCTCAGAACTCATGATAACACACACTCCTGGCAAAGTTCATTGCGGTATTCACATGTGGGTGGGGACAGGTTAAAGTGAAAAATACAGGATGTCAACTTTTAGTCCTCTTAGACTGTGAGCATGATGAAAGGGATGTGAAACAGTACAGTTCTTGATGGCATTGACCTCAAATCTCACGATTGATACCCAAGTATACTTGCTTAGATGGGACTGACATTCTGATTACACATTTGGCAGTTGAGTACAAGTTGCTTTCCTAGAATGGTTGGCAGTAAAACAGAGATAACAATTATCAAGACAAACACAATTAAAAAATGACCATTTGTCATTTTCCGCAGAAAAGCTAAATTGAAATTGATGAAAGTGATGAATTGGAATTATGAACTAAGGCATGGCTTAGTAGCATGAAGGTGGGCATGAAATAGCTCAGAATGGCTATAAAACTGAGCAGTGATAGTCTACAAGTTGCCTCCGTTTGTATTGACTGATGTTGAAGTTCATTGTGGTGTAGACAATGGCAATGCTCGTCATCCATATCAAATAGCACATCAGTGGCAATGCTTGTCATCCATATCAAATAGCACATCTTATTTTTTAAGTTGACATGTTCGAGGGCCATTATGCCGGCATTTTTTCAGTGGCCACACATTTAAAGTGTGGTTGTTGGCCTCAGTTGACTGCTTCGCTAGTCTGCTCACACATGGTCTGTTTCACCCTGTATTATTGCTGTGCTTATTGGCAGTCCAAGAATGAGACTGAGGACTTGTAGCAAATGATTATACAGAGGCATTGCTAAAAGAGACCAGGAAGCCAGGAAAATTCTGCAAGCCTTGCACTCAAATCAAATTCCAGAAATTTATTAGTGTCACAAGATATTTAATTATAAAATTATACAATATATGATATCAGCATAAATGTTGTGAAAGAATATTATTTTATTTTTTTTTTGCAATTTTCATGTTTACTCTTCAAAATTGATAACCATCAAAGACCTGTTTATCTACATTTTTTTCTATGATTACTTATGACTGTCTTGATAAATGTATTTTTTCTTTCATTAAAAAAAAAATAAATGAAAAGTTATGGTAAATTTTAATTGAAAAATAAAATAATTTATAAGAATATAGGGAAAAACTCTGAATTTCAATGAAGGGCAAATTTAATTAATATGGGAATTGGATGATAGGAGTAATATTTTTTTAAACAGTCAAAGCAAGTCATTACTATTAATACTAAACAAATAGGTAAAAGTGACCCCATTAGAGAAGTTCACCAAAGTCGCTGTTTTGTTTTTCACTTTAGAAAATGTCAGAAAATCTATTCAATCAAAACATATTTGAGCAAATTATGTCGTTTTATGAAACTAAGCTGTTCCATATCCTATTTGGTCACATATCAATAATTTCAGAATAAAGCAGCAGGTCAGTGGCCCTTTGCTGTCCTGGCCACAAATATCCATAACCAAATAGATGTGTGGTCTGCCCTAATCACACAAGATATATGCACATATTCCTTTGTAATCATGGTAATGTGAAATTGGATTCTGCCACTAATTACAGAGGCTGCTTTTTGTGATGGCTGGCATGGCAGTTGCCGGCAGTTGCTATATGATGAAGAATGGGAGAGCTTAGATGTATGTGGGTAGATGAAGGACATCTGAGGTCATATCTATTGGCACTGCAGCTATCAAAATGAAGCATTCATCCCAAGTCGCATAGATTTGGAACACAAATAGGACACAATCAAGTATTTGGAGATAACTCACATCATTGAGTTATTACTGTTGTATTGCTTTGATGAGAATACATGAGAATATTTTCATCCAGATACAGAGTGAATGGTGAAATATTAGCACAGCTAGAGGGGAACTTTAGAGTGTCTGTGCTGGCCTATAATCTGTACTATCATGATTATACTTGGCATGAAAAATGTTCCATTTTATTGACATAAAAGCAAAGTTGTTGTGTACCAGATTGGTTGGCAGCAGAACATGCAAAGGTCAATGTGCAGTGCAATTTAACATCTATTAAACTATCAAAACAAAATCTGAAATTCAGGTCATCACAACCCTTCAAAATAAGACTATGATTTTCTCATGCTTCATCATGACTAATGGCATTCCTTGGTGTAATGCCTTGCTTTGTGTGGCAGTGGTTTATCCCTGGAGATTACAGAGCTGTGTTTGAGGAGCATGAGTTGCAGATAGGAGTGGGCCAGAGGTGCTGTAGTTTGCGCATGGCTGATGGGTTGTGTCCTGTATCAGCTGGATGCTGTGGGAGGCTGCTGACCCGAGGTGCACTTGTAAGGTGATTGAGGAGATGGCCCTGAACATGTGCCACCGAAAGGTCAACTACGACCAGGAACAAATGCCCCAGAATTGTCTGTCTGTGTACAAATCTTTAATAGCACAACAGCTGGCTGTAAACTAAGATGCCCTTGATGGACAATGAATGCTATACATAGATCAGATTAATCAATAATGGCTAAGGCAGAGTAGGTGTACTTCCATTGGGACAGAGTAGATCTATATAATGGGGCAACTAAACCAGTATGAGGTCAAGATTTCCCATGTTGGATGAATTTATAAATTATGGTAATATCAGGATAATGTCAGTGTTATGTACTAAACATGACCCACCAAGGTAAAGCTAAGCCATTCCATGACTTCCTTTCTTGTCAGGATCAATCTTGTCATGCCTACCTCAGAGCTGGCACAGTTTGATCACCAGAGGACTCTGCATGACCTCATATGATCACTTTGATGCACAACCAATAAGATTTTGGCCAAACATCTATTACGGGGACATATATTACAGTGAACAAAAGAGGTCATCCCGAGCCATTGCCCAAGCCCAGGTTATATAAAAACTAGTATTCATGTAAAATTAAGTTAAACATTCATAAATAAATGTAACCAGTTGATGATAAATTTGAACAGAAAGGGTTACAAAAAACTATGACTTGATTTAATTTGGGTGTTGTTGATATGTTATGTTACTCTATTTCCCTGTGCATAGATCTCTTACAAACTTAATATAACTGTTCCACAATGAGAGCCAAGCATCTATTTGATCACATAATCGTGTCATATGAACATAACCAAAGGTCACACGTAGCTGTTGCATGACTCAATTTGATCTCTCATGCACAATGAATCCATATGGTCACATGTATATGGAACTGAATATATGATTATTTTCTTGACTGTCAAGTAGATGGCAGTAAATATGTGGAGAAAATATTAAAAATGATAATGTGACTTATAAATCAGTGTATGTGAGGACAATTCATGATATAAATCTGCTGAAGAATGGAAAGGGACTGGTTGGTTCTGCAGACAAGTGCACCTGACAGTTGTGTGAAGCAGGATACTGGCAGTATTTATGGAGGTGAACACAGAGACAAATTAGCATCCTGTTCCGCCCTGCACTCAATGTTCCATTCTCATGTCGCTTAACTCAGTCTGTGTGCTGGAGAGATTACCGCATCAGCCTAACCTGTCACATCATGCCTCATTACATGGCGCAGTAATATCACCGTGTCCAAATACCTAAATCTATCTGTCTACTTTCCACCACAATATAAACCACCCACACACCATCAACAAGACAAGTTGTTTTAAATGCTCTTATTTATGTCCTGACGGAGAAGCTATAATTTTTATTAATGGATATCTTTATGAGGAAGGTCCATAGAAGTGCTGTAAATAATGCTTAAATACATTTAACAAACAGAAAAGGTGTATGGATTAGCAGGTTTGATCTTGTAATACTGTATTGAACATATGATATTCATAAATAGTAGGTGTTTGTGATGGAAGTAAAATAGTTCACCACAGTTAAAAAAAATATTTTTATGACTTGAAATGGTGAACATGGCAGAGAAAGTTGCAAAGTAGTTTTTACAAGGAAGTTTGTTTCTCTTAATCAGGAAGTTTATATATGAGGAGGTGATGGAGTGGATGAAGGAGGTGACGGGAGTGGAACTCTCACATAAGGTGGACTTGACCTGCTCCAGATACGACTACACTGGTCAGTATTACACCATTATACGACACAAATGCATAATTATTGTACTTACTATTATATGACATGATTAGTAATTGAAATACTAAAATCTCAGATCAGATCCATGTCTCCTTACATAAAATCTGCTTAAGTGAAATCAAAATGTGAAGATAGCTGTTAAAAACAATAAGTGGGTTTAGATTGATGAATTGACATGAAGTTCTCCTATCTTTACATGTGCACAGATACATTGTTATGTCATGATGATGAGCTGAAGGGGCGGAGATTTGCTTTCATCCTTTATCTGGTACCGCCGTGGAAACAGTCTGATGGAGGCACACTAGATCTCTTTAATATGGATGGTAAGCAATAAAATGACTAAATAAGGAAGCAGCTATACCTGGGCAAATAATTCACTTTGACCACTGACACCAGCTGTATTTAATCTGTCTCATCACAATCACAGCATTTATTTAAGAGGACATTACCTTAATTTAGTAGATATTTTTCATGTGAATTCAGATTTAAGTACTTCCCCTTATAGGAATAAAGAAATGTGTTGTAAAATTAAGAGAATATGGATTATACTATCATTTTGATTATGTGAATCCAAAAGATCAGAAAAGCTATATTAAATTTTATTTGTATTAAGGTGCTACCGGTATCTCTAAAATAAGTCCTAATAAAAGACTGATGTATATGTATACAGCACATTATGTATTGTTCATGGCTGTGTTAAAGATGTCCCACCTGATGAGAAAATTATTATCATTCTTGACTTGTAAACATAATTGTGACACATTCCAAATATCAAATATTAGATATACGCAAATGCATATATGTGCACGCAAATGCATATATGTGCACAAGCATATGTACAAATACACACATTTAGGCGCACGCACACAGATGCACATCTCCCAAAACCACATTCAAGAGAAAAATGTCCCCTAAATATTGAAATAAATACAGGATTAACACAGTCTCCTATTGCAAATATAGTTGTCGACCTTGTATCAGGCTCCGTCCGCGATTCCGAACTTTCCGGATGATAACAGGAGAACCATTTGACGGATTACTTTGATATTGCACAGGATTATGTAAGTCATTAATATCTTGCATGGGATTGCATATGGTTGACCTTGACCCAGTTCTCAAGGTCACAGGAGCAATTTTGTGTCTCTGCAGTACTTGCTGGTTTCCGGATGATATGTTGAGAACTATTTGGTATTTGGATTTGATATCACACATGATTATGTGTCCCCCAACTCCCTTGTATGGGATTACTAGTGAATGACCTTGAATAGTCTCTCTAGGTCACAAGAGATATTTTATATAATTATGGTTTCCCGATGATAAAAGGAGAACCGTTTAATGGATTACTTTGATCTTGCACAGGGTTATGTAAGTCCTATATACCTTGCATAGGATTGCATATGATTGACCTTGACCTAGTTCTCGAGGTCACATGAGCAGTTTTGTGTCTGTGCAGTACTTGCTGGTTTCCGGGTGATTTGTTGAGAACTATTTGGTATTTTGGCTTTGATATTGGACATAAGTACTAGTAAGTATCCTCCAAATCCATGACCTTCACCTATTTCTCAAGGTCACAGGAGATATTTTGTATCATTATAATTTCTGGTTGATAAAAGGAGAACTGCTTGATGGATTACTTCGATATTGCACAGTATGTCATATATTTTTGCCCTAATACTAGAGGATTTGAGAAGTACTTGGTGGTTTTTTCTCAAGAACAGATTGCTATGGCCCATTGTTATCTTTTAACCAAAAGCCTGATTGAACCAGAGCATATGCAGTCAATGTTGTATACCGGAGTGGAATGGGCACTATATAAATGTCTATTTATTATTATTATAAATTCAGTCAATAATATTATTGATTTATTCATTTACAAGGACCAAAATCTCATATCGCTACCTCATTACACCATAGTTTATGCACCCATTTAACTTTGCCACCATGGTGGGTCGACATATGAGCTTTGCTCTTTTATTTCTTTTGTAATATATCTTTGTTATATATAATTTGTCATGAGCAAATTTACATGTACTGTAGAGTATGGGCAACCAAAGGATGTTGTGAAATCTCTGGTGCCATGTTGGAACACCTTTGCATGGTTTGAAGTCAGTCCTGCTTCTTATCATCAGGTAAGAGATGATCTCAAGTTCTATCCATAAATAAGAAAGAAAAAAAATTCAATATCATAATTGTATATGCAAAAAAAAGAAAAAAAAATGATGGAAATATATATTAAACGTTATGTAGCCAGGAAGTACATATGACTGAATATTTTCTTGATTTTTTTTTTCCACAATTTTTCCTATTTTATTATTGGTTCAAAATATATTGTTATTAATGTTAAGCATGCCATGACAAAAACTATTTTATAATTACAGGATAGGTTCACATGGTTTTTTTGTACAGATCATTTATGGTAAAGTGGTTTAATATCTGCAGGTATATGAGGTTTTAACACAGGACAAGACAAGGTTGTCTGTAAATGGATGGTTCCATGGTCCAGATTTACCCCGGTCTCCTCGTCATGTGGAATTGCCTTCACCCTTACAGCCACACATCTTAGTGGATGTGAGTACCTCTTGGGTTTAATTAAGAATTATTATAAAATTCTCAGTCGAATTTAATAATTGACCCACTTAGAAATTAACCATCAAAATATAATGTACACATTTCACAAGTTTGATATTTATACTCATAATAGATTGTGTTGATAAACAGGAGGAGAAATTTTATGACTGGATTAATCCTATCTACCTGGACTTTGAGGTGCAAGGTCAGATACAGGAAAAGTTTGAGAAAGACTCAGAAATTGAATTGCAAGGGTTTTTGAAGGTAAGTATAAAATAAATATCTGGATAGAAGATCAAGATAAATGAAGGATCTGATTTATCATACAATTCATTCTTTCTAATATATTAAACTTAATTTGAATAAATAATTTCTTTTCAGGAGGAAAAATATCTTGAGGTTATTAAGGCACTTCAAGAAGGTGGGATAGAATGGAGAAAGCAAGGACCAGCCAACAAAAGGTGAATCTTTTTTATAGAATAAAAACAAAAGAGAATGGTAAATGTATCATGAAACATTTCCATAACAGAATTCTTGCAGATTTTTACCTACTAACAATACAAATTATATTATTTTTTTCATGATTATTATGCTATTCTTGAACAAAGCATTTGATTTGTTTCTTTTTTGAGTATTAAATGAGATGATAAATACCATTTGTATTTGAATGCATTCTATATGAAGTTTTCTTTGTTTTTTTGTAGACATTATAAATCAGCCACGGAAGATAGCATACCAGAAATAGTTCAGGAATGCTTAATATTTTTAAAATCGGAAGCCATGTTCTTGACCTTGTCAAATTTAACAGGACTATCTCTTCATGAATTAGCTGCAAGAAATGAATCGGACTCTGATAGTGACGATGATGCAGGAAGTTATACTGAAATAGCGCCACCCAGTGGCAAAGGAAAACATTCAAAGGAAGATCAGAATAGTAGTAGTGAATCTGAAACGAACAATGAAAAGACAAAACCTAAAAAGAAAAGAAGGAAATTGAATTCTGGAGGAGAGTCTCCAAATGGAGAGGATACTAAATTGTCAGGGAAGGAAAAGGAGAAAGAATCTGAAAATAAAGGTTTGTTAGCATAAGGAAATGAGCTAAAACTGGAATAATTTTATTGGTTTTTGGTGATGCAGGGGGCTGGAGTCTGGAACTTAAAATTGTTTTACTCATAGAGTAGGGCAGTTTTGCCGGGAAATATTTGTGCATTTTTGTTAAATTAGAAATTTACCCGATAGATGGCGGTAGTTGATTGAAAATAATGTTTCTTTAAATGAAATCTAAATTTGATTGTCAAAAAAATAATTTTTTTACTGAAGTTTTGAATGTTGCAGGTAAATCTTGTAACCCTCGGTGTAGGGCAGAGATCCGACAGTGGACACATGGTGACTACACTATGGCTCATGACACAGATTCTGAAGGTGCTGAATTTGCATTAGATGCTCAACTCTTCTGTTGCTGTAAAGGTAATATAATAAGCATAATTCCCAAAGTAGCCTAGGTCCACATCATTAATGTGTATATCGTATTGATCGCTTTGCTGTTTCATAATTACATTCAATAACTCATGATAGAATCATGCTATGAATGTTAACACATGTGGCTCAGGTCTTTTGGAGCTACCCCTGGTTAAAACTAGCTCTATGAGACGCTACCCCCAAATTGACAATATGAGAAACACAAATGTGAACTTTGTGAATGAAACTTAATGATATCGTGTTTTGTGAAATTACATCATTAAAGGACTTATTTTATTCATAAACAGCTGTTGTAGAAATGTATTGCATCTATTTTAATGTGCAGATACAAATTGCAAACTATAACCAAAAACCATGTTGAAATATAAAATTTGTGACTGACACAATAAAAGATGATAACACTCATTGAAAATTGGTCAAGGTCCAGAACTAATAAGTTTTGTGTTTCTAGGTTGGCAACAGGAGTATGGAGGCTTCACATCATATATTGCCAGAGGAGAGGATGAGGAGGTAAAATATGACCCACAATTAACAATATCTTTGCATTAGCATAACAGAATTGCTTCATTTTAATATCCTTTTAAGGCCAGGAAGAAAAAAAACTTTTGATTGTGAATTCGTTTTTGAAAAATGGTTTGGAGGGGGTATCTTTCTTATCCCTAATTAAGAAAAGGCAGCAATGAGAAGCAATTATTTCCCTAAGAATATTAGACACAAATACAATTACTGTGGTAAAGTATCTACTTGAAAACATTATAGTGTAATTAATTAACTAATTATCAATGTCCAGTACATTTTATTCAATAATTTTAGGCATTAATATCTAATTATTTTTGTATTTGGTGTTTTGCAGTTGTTGACAGTGAACCCAGCTGAGAATTCTCTGGCTTTGGTCTATCGAGATAAAGACACTTTAAGATTTGTAAAACATATAAACCATCAAATTCAGGATATGAACAATGGACAAACTTTTTGGGATTTTTCACTTTCGTACTTTGAGTGAAATATGTTGTGTGCCATATATAGAAGCTACCATGCTATGGATACAATATGGCTTACACAAGCAAATAAATAAGGAAGGTACATGAACTGACCCCGGTCAAGTTAATTATGAAATCTTATGTTCTACGTGAATATCTAGAGGACTGTACCTCCTGAGGGTGATGTTTTCTTCGTAATATTATGTTTCACCTGTCCAAGAGTGCTATTAAATCTAGACTTTTATTGCAAAAAGGCAAATTATGAATCAGAATGAATTATTAATCATACTGATTACAAAATAGTTTTTTTTACATTAAAATTAATGGAAGATCTATGTCTTATTATATGGACAAATACTGATAAAGTAGCAGTTACAAGGCTGAAAGCTGATGTAAATATATTTATCCAATTCCATTATCTTCCAAGTCTTGAAATGAAATAATTATAGATTTGTCAATAATAATGACAAAATGTTGTGGTCCTTCAAAATAAAAGTCTTATTTGCTTTATGGAGTGCATATATCCGAATCAATATGATATGATTACATAGCAAAACAAGTTGAAAATATATACCCCTAAAATTGCAAATGGTTTGAAGATCAGATAGGTTAAGTTTATAGATCTTTTATCATCCGTCTTAAACAGTGGCAATTACAGTTCTAACCAATATATTGGTTAATTATTTAAAATTTTATGTGAGTTATTTACCCATTTACAACTTCTCATTAAGTCAAAGTTTCATTTTACAGTTTAAATAATCTTTGCCAGACTGATTTTTTCAGGTATAATTTGTTTTTTGTCAAATGGACCTGATCATATTCTCAAGTCCTTTTTTCAATAAAGTTAATAAAATTTATGAAAGCATATTTTATATGAAAAAACTTTAAAAAAATAACTGAAATATTGTGATTTCAAACATTTAAATTCAAGTTCAATTTCAAAGAGCTAGTCAACAATATTTCTATTTTAATCTTCCTTTATACCACAGGATTACGTAAAAAATATAACAGGAAAAATACATTCAACAAAGGCCTTCATTTAACAAACAAGTGCAGATAACAGCAGACAGTGAAGATCATGTGCAGTGTTTGGTGTTTCTTGCAGAGTAGATTAAGAAATTATACATATTGGGCCAATAAAGCAAATGTTCTGTTTCTTGTCAGCAGTAAAATATGGTCGACATCCTTATAAATATCCATTCAAAGAAACCAACACAATTTTAAAGAAAATATGTTTATGATCCTCCTCTTTCCAAAAGAGAATAGTACCGGTAATATTCATAACATAGACAAACTTACAAATAATATTACACTTATATTATAGGTTTCAACCATAGTTCCCATTAGTGAAAAATAAAAATATCATGACCTGAATTTTTTGTCACAGGCTTGAAGAAACCAAGGTGGTTATTCGACTTTCTATTTTAAGTGAAATTTCACCTTGGTTTACATACATGTAAAATAAAATATAGTGATCTGCAAATCCAAAGATGCATATCATAACCATCACAAATCTTCATTAAAAATATTTTCCCACTTTACACAAATACAATAAACCATTTAAATTTCACAGCTGAAATTGCCTTTGTTGAATTAAGCTTTCTGAGTTCTCCATTAAACCAAGAATATTTAATTAATCACAGACATGTTCTTGATAATTGTCTTCTTACCAGCTCAATTACACATCAAAGGATGGCAAAATATGATATCTTCTAAAAAACTGATGCTTTATGATAAATGAATATAGAACAATGCAATGGTAAGAATATAAAACATAATTGTCAAAAGGTGATAGTAAAAAAAAATAACAATAATTAACAACTGGCCGCAGAGCTAGCTATGCTGATCATTGATTTTTTACAATGTTTGTCGACTTTTTTTCTGGACGGCTGAAAATTGCTTTACAAATGATCATTTAAATCCTTTTCCAGACAATAGAAGCAAAGGCCTACAGCAGAGGATTCTTTACAAAACATTATCCATTTGTTTTTGATGAAATATCAGCTCAGGAAAATTCTTTTAGTTATTTTGAATCCAATCCAATGAAAGTCTCAAACTGAAGTTATATTGAGCTGATAAGAATAAGGCACTGGGTGTTAGGCGATTGGTATTTCAATGCCTAGGTGGAGCCACAATATTGTCTACTTAAAAAGTCACCGACAACTATTGAATTTTTTTAATCATAAAATATTGAAGAAAATCTTAGATCATGAAAAATATATAGATTTGGTCCCCTGAAAATACATCTTTCCTACTAATAGCCAAGAACTCAACCCAGTAGTTTCAGATGAGAAGATCAAAGTTTACTGGAAGAATGACAGAAAATCCCCCCATGCCTGCAGAAGCTATGCTGACCATGTCAGCAGAGCTAAAAAAAACAGGTTCTGTAAATAAATTATGACATAAGGTTTGTGTGTTAAAATCTACACCACATTTACTGATTGTATTGGTTTAAGTGTGTATACCAGTCGATAACAATTTTTGTAAATATAAAATTCGACAGGGCTTCTTTTGTTCTCGAACTCCATATATATGTTATTATATTGGTAAAAAATATATACACCAATTGATGAAAAAATTATAAACATGATATTCCACTCATTATTATTATTATTAGGCCTTATGTTCCAATACCCCAAGAAAAAAAAGAAGAAAAAAACAAGTGGCAATCCAATTCTGAATACTTTGCTTTGACAAACACCAGAAACTATCTTTGAAATTATCTCCTAAGTATGAAGAAGATACATACATTCAAGTGACCAATGCTCCATGTTTCATTTTGGCATGTCTGAAAGAAACATATAAATCTGAACATTATAATGGTGTTGAAATGAACAAAAGGAGACTAAGCATGTGGAGCAAAACATCGGACATCAGAAGTGGAAGCATTACTAGTTACCATGGCAATAGCATCCTCTTAAAACATGATTTGACATTTTAAATAAGTTAGATATATTTGATAAGATAAATATTTTTCATATTTCATCAAATCTAAGTTCTGCAAGTTTGGCATATCACATAAGATAATTACACGTTTGGCACCTTGATGTATGTTTATCCTTTTGAAAGCTAATTACCGGTATATTAAGGGGGAGAATATAACGAGGTGTAGCAAGCTTACGGACAGTGTGAGCAAACAAGGCTTCCCTGGCAAGACTGATAAATAAAGTTGTTAAAAGTCATATGACAAGAATTTTTTTAAGTGGTAAATCTTTAGATTTCATACCTCTGAGAAACATCTGACAATTTTTTCTTCAGTCTGATGTTTAGTTTAGCTATAATCCAAGATCTTTGAACCCCCAGGGTAATTAACCTACTCCCTTGACCTAGAACTGGGTCAGCAGGCTGCCTACGTCATTGCGCCCCGCATGCATCTCCTGCACACATATTCCTCCTATGTCTGTACATGTATAACACCTGATGTCCTTACTTCTACACAAATAACATCCATTGAAAATATGATTAATGGCAAAACTTAAGGCTGTAAAATAGAGACTTGCATTTACACCAGCTTCCCATCCCACAATCCCTACTTTAATTGAAGAAAATAAACAAACATGACTTAATTGGGTATAGTGTCTGAAATATGGCCTGCTCTACTCTTATCAGTTTCAAGACACTTATTAGCTAGCCCAAAACATCATGGATTGAAGTTTAAGGGTTTTCAAACTGTAAATGGAACATTGAGATGACACTTTTAAAATATCTATGAATTATTTTTAGTTGATATTTCCATATCTTTTTACACTGAAAATTTATTTATTTATTTGTTAACCAATGACCAGTAACAATATCAATTGGTTGAATATTATTCATATTCAGTAATGTTGAGCTAAACTTCGTATGACATAATTGAAAAAAAAGTTTTGAAAGCATTCGACACATTTTTAGATCTGTTTCATTGCTGGAAATTATTTTGACTTCTAAATTTTGAGGTCTGGTTATATATCATTTATGCATTGCAGTTGTATTTCAATGGCCATTTGAAATGTTTAGTTTGGTATTTTTTTAATGTCTGTCATTGCGTGTCAGTGGGTACCCAACTAAATCATATATCAGTATTTATATTCAAACAGACAAAGGAATTTTGAATGAAAATAGAAATTCTGTAAAAATGATACTAAACTTTGAGATTTCAACATTTCTTTCTCAACAAGGAAATGACTTTGACCATAATGTTATGATAAAGAATAGTTCAGTCCCTTGAGGGATCTGAATAATCTCAATAGGCAGATGTAAGTTTGCCAAACCCAACTGGGAGGCTGGCTGTATTCCTGTCTTCCCCATCACTACAGGCAGAATCCAAGTGACTATGATGTGAAACATGATCTGACCTACTATCCACATGTGCTAATTAGGCCACCAGTGGTTCAAAGATGTTATCAACACTCTTGTTATTACTTATAAATTACAATCCCTCCAGACTTTCACTGGCTTGGAGTGGTTTGTTTTGAACATGAAGGGCGAACATGCGTCACTTCCGGCAAAATCTCAGCAGCCCTGATTTGACCCACATAAAAAGGGGCGTGTCCAGCAAATCACTTTGATCCACTATAATTCTGTACTCCATTTATAAAAATGTGTAAAACATGTTGAAATGCAATGTCCATGTATTGTAATATATTATGGCTCAATATAAACATTTTCACAATTTTCTTGTCATGTGACTTTTAAAACTCATTAAAAGATTTGAAAAGTATTTGGAGAATCAAAATAATTTTGGGGTAAGCATGACATTCATGAGGCAATCCAAATTTGGCCATATTTTGACCTCAATGAAAATTCGGTCACTATATACTCCCAAAATCTATATACCGTATATATCTATATATCTGTAAATTTTTTGGCAATCCAGACCTTGCTTGACAAGAACTTGTCTAAGATTTTGTGATGAAGCAAGCATGAATTTGTAGGGTTTTGTGCCAATCTGAAGTATACATGCATAAAGTTTGGTGCCAATCTGTGTAATGTTTATTTAGCAAGTAAGAGAGTCCACAAGAAATTCTAACCTTGATCTAATAGGAAAGCTAATAAAAAGGATCCAAGATTTCATCATGAAAAATACACGTGTAATGTTCCTTGTATTTTTTGGCAATTAGAGGGTCCTAACACAGAGACACTGGGACAAACAGACTAAAGGACACATAGATACTACCTGTTTTAGTTTGTTATGTAGGGACTTACAATCAGGATAACTTTAAGTTCATAACTACCACTGTAACCTCAAAACCTATTACTCAAAACTTTGAGGGTTTCTCATTCTTTTAGCCAAATATAATGTCTGTTCATTAAAATTATAATTCTTCCCTCAGAAATTCAAGTACTTTTTTGCCTAACTGGCTACAGTTCTAAGTGCAGCAATGACAATGAATCCTAAAAACATAAAGAAGGATTTAAGAAACTTATCAGTGTCACTATTTATTTCTTCAGGGATCACTTCGAGGAAAATAACATAAATAAATGTTCCTGCAGCTATGCCTTGTATAATCCCATTTAATAAGCCTCCCCACACAGTATGTGCCTGGCCCAGGGCTATGCCTATGACCATTCCTATTGGAATCATGAGACACATAAACACCCCCAGTTTAACTATAGTGCTGAGACGTAGACGAGCCTTGGCCAAGTTAATCCCGACAGCTAGTGAGACCAAGCACTCATGAACAATGACAGCGATATACAGACTAACAAGTTTGCCAAAATCATCCTGAAGGCCCATGGCCATCCCTTCAAACAATGAGTGAGTACTGAGAGCTAAAAGCAATATGGCCGCCCGCAAACCTGAAGCCTGATGAAATGCATCTGTATGAGAATGGCCGTGGCTCATGGGACTGTGACCTGAGTGATGGTGGGACGCCCGGCCACGATGGCTGCGACTTGGAGATCTATTCTGACCAATCTCGACTTCATCACCCTTGGTAGGGGACTTCTCCACGTTTGAATCATTGTCTGAAGGAGGTATGAGCTGTGTTGCTGGCTTGGAGTTCACATCACTGAGATCACTCTCATCATCAGATGAGTTCGTGTATATTGCATATTCGTCGCCAGCCAGTTTGACACTCTCTCTCCGTTGATCTACAGAAGATTTTCCGTGTTTACATCTATGCACCGATTGTTCGATAACCATCACCAAAAAAAATCCCAACACTGTAAACAGGTCAGCTACAGGGTAAGTAATCTTCACACCCATCATGCCAAATACTTCATCAAATTTCTCTCTCACAAATGGCATAAGACCCATGAAACTGACTGCCAGGAAAACACCACCAGAAAAGCAGTTACATAGACTCATAATACGCTGGGACTTCTTTTGAGCACGGCGACTGGTGTGAGTTTGGAAAATCCAGAGTGGTCCAAGGAGAAGAAAGGTCAAGGTCAGGATGAAGGTTAAAAGCAGGAATATTCCCTGCACTATTAAGAGCTTCATTTTGGAATTGTTTGTCTCACAGCCACAATTTGATAGAAGCAGCACACCTGCAAAGTAAAGACAATGGATTCAGCCAATGCTTAGAAATACAAAATCGATTAATTCTTTTTTATCCATCAAATAACTTCAAAATAGTAGGGGAAAACTGCGCAACTTCAAACAGTAGGGGAAAACTGCTCAACTTTGAAAAATATTTCTCAGTACTAAACATTATTCTATTTTATGCATCATTTGAAGATTTTTATTTTAAAATATTTTTTCTTTATCTTGATTCTGTAGGGTGGAATATTTTTGAGTTTTCATGATTAACTTTTATAGTTAACTAGCAGAGCTTTCAAATTTGGCTAAAAAGCTAAAAACTACTGTGCCATGTTTATCTTGATCTTTGATAAATAAGTTATTCTGAGGGATGACACAGTATAAAAATTCCTGTTGAGTACAAATCTAAGGCTCCTTTTTGATGCCTATCATCTCTGCTGTTATTGTCCTAGATTTAAACAATTTAAACTTTCAGAGTCCTCAACATGATGTTGTGACCTTGATGCTGATCGTTCAATGCAAAGCAAATTTGTTAAGCAAATTTTGTATGTATATTCAAATTATCTGTCACCAATTAGTGCACAGCTGATTTTGTCAATAATACCAGGTATTCATGATTGGCAGCAAATCCTATACACAATTTCACCAATGTAGGCTGGCCTGTTATGAATGAGAAGTCCTGTAGCAAAGTTAAATATATATCATCATAATATAATTTTTTAGAATTGTTGCATTACACTGTAAATATTTATAAATTATCTCTAATCATTTCAATGTTATCCTCATATGGAAAAAAATCACATTTTATCAGATGAAAAATCTATGTCATGTGTGAAAGGAAAGTATTCTTTTTAATTGACGATCAGCTGTGCTTGATTATGGCACACATCTTAAACTTATACATGGGTCTTTGTATTGTGCCAATCTTTACTCCTTCATAGTATATAATTGACTGTCATTCTATGGTGTAGAGTTGAAACTTTTTAGTGCAAAAATGTTTAAACTAGTTTACCTATACCCATCTTATTCCTCAAACATTAAAACTATTTTGTGGCAAATTTATTTTTCTCGGTGTCGTGTTACCTTCAATGCACCTGAAAATCTGTCTCGAAAAAGTATGTACACTGCCAAGAGAACTTGAGCATGACTATATATAGACTATATACTACAGACTACAGTACAGTGTAACTGAGGCAGGGTCAGATATATTATAATTTATGTTCCATTTATAGTTACTGAGTAGATCGGTGACTATGAATACAATTACCTTCACTTTGTCCAGCTCTTTGACATTGTTCTTGTTGGAAGACGGTTCGGATTATTATTCTGCCTTGGCGAACAAAACAAACATAACATCTGCAATCCTCTTCATGTGTACATTTCACCTGTCAGTCAAATGTCAGGAAGTGCCAACCGAGCAAGATATTTCTTAATCTGACCACTAGATGTCACACTTGACTAAGCTTTTCTCCGTGGACTAAAGTGACCACTTTGAAACACATATGGATAAAATGAGTGTGATTTTTAATCAAAAGATATATGCATTTGGATTTATCCCACAGGTCTCATGCGTTGAACTGGAAGTACAAGGTGTATTTTTGCTGTTTACAGTGCCATCTGTTGGATTATTGTTGGTTGGTTTAGCATTGCTGTGCCCTGTTTGGCTGGTCGCCACCCACTCTTTGAATCAATTAAGGTTGTGTTATAGGAGAGTTTACCTCACTCACACACAGGCAAGATGGTGGTAGGTGTAGCTATAATGTAAATGGGAAATGTAATATTATCATTTTCACAATAATTTCGCTTTTAAAACCATTATTTAAATGTTTTATATTGTTCTTAAATGCTTTGTGATTTTGCCTTGTAGAAAATTGGCCTTCAGATCAAGGCACAACTGGAGAATGTCACTAATTTGAGGCCAGAAGGAGAGGATTTCAGATGGTATCTCAAGGTATGTGACATGTTGATAATGTATGGTACCATATTCCTCTCAAACCACTGCCTAACTAGTGGTAGCACCAAATCTCTTGACTTTGTTCACTGAGCATCATGTCAATTCTCGCTATCTGCTCTCCCGGAATTTTAGCTGGTCCGTGAAAAAATGACGAAATTGGCGCGAGAGAGCAGTGCATGACGGGAAAGATGTTGCGTTGTAAACTTCCGCCTGCCTTGCTTCAAGATGGGAGGGAAATTTCAGACTGACATTGTATATTGACACGCCGATGTCAGCGCTAAAGAGTGTTTGTTGTGTAATCTTTATATAAGTATATTGCAATTTACGTAAGTTATGTCAACATTACGAAGGCAAAACTGAGAAAAACAACGATGGAAAGATGAAAGGCAGAGGCGACAATGCCCCAAACAGGCTGTCGCCGCTGTTCCCGGATGTGCCGTGTGCAAAGAATTGGGTCAAATACGATCGCAGCGCTAAAAAAATGCAGCGTATATGGGAGAGCAGATAGGGAGAATTATGACATTATTTTCACAGCATAGATATTACAGCTAATCTCATTAATTATTACAGTTTTGATCAAATAAAAATGTTGAAACGTGAAAATTCATGTGTGCAAACAATTGCTTTCTACAATTAATCCCGCCCATGAGAGGAACCAGTTATGGCTGATTTCACGAGTGCCTTATAGCAGACAACCATCCCACGCTGGAGAGTGCTCAGCTCTTGCCTAATGTATCATCCCAAACCTGCAGCAGAAACTACAGGGACAGAATAGGTCCACCAAGGATGGGAGATTGACATCAGAACTTCAAGGACCCTTCTTAGTGGATGCTTCTTAAAGGACCCTTCTTCATGGACCCTTCTTTAGTCTGCCAAGGATACACACATTTCTTCATGTGGCAGAACTAATTGCTGTTATTAGTTGTCAACCAATCAGAATTGGAGAAATTTATATCAGAGAACCCAGTTAGGCAACGAAAGCGCGCTGACATTTGCTTACCTCCTCTAAGCAAATAACCATTTTCTATAGTTCAATGATGAATTTAGTGGAAAATGGCAATGAGAGGTTAAACTTAAGCCGGACCCAAGGTCCAATGATACTATGAGATGAGCTGGTGTGAGTAAAATAAGTGCCAGTAAGAATGTGTGAAGAGCTGGTGTGAGTCAAATAAGTGCCAGTAAGAATGTGTGAAGAGCTGGTGTGAGTAAAATAAGTGCCAGTAAGAATGTGTGAAGAGCTGGTGTGAGCAAAAAAAGTAATATTACACCACATGTCAGAATACTTTTTTTCTGATTTGTGTATAATTTGTAAACCTTTGTTGATTTGATTTGCAGCATGATTAGGAGGAATATGGTATATGATTATCAATGAACTTGTACAAAACACATTGATTATTGTAAAACAGGCATTAACTGATCCAAGTGAAATGCCTGTTTTAAGATCTTTAAAATATTCTAAAGTTCCAAAAACATTTCTTTCTAAACAATGTTAATGTATCTGTGAATCATGATAATGGTATTGATCTTTTATTGTATGAGTTATCATGGGACATTATTCTGTGTTCGCGCCTAAATATATTGAGATACTGTATATGGAGTATATAGGTAATTTCATTTTAAAAATGGGTCATGATACTAGCCAATGTCATGTAAAAAAAAGATATGAATAGAGAGGTCATATTCTTCTTCAATCACCAGTCCATCCAGATTCTGAGGAGCCATTTTCTTTTTGTATTTGCAGATATCAGCTCGTTTTCTGGACCGGTAAAATACAGGAATGGACAATGTAGTATTACCAGCTTTGGAACTATTGATTTTTTTTTCAAATTTTCACAATTAAGAAGCCAAAATGTGATTTACTAAAATATTCACTCAGTTTTTAGTCTTCTCAGAATCTGAAAATGGAAAGTGCCCCTCATCAACATGACCAAGCATTTGCTACTGTAAAACCAGATCTTAAACCACAAGACTTGCCAGAAGAGGATGCCATGCTATGTGAGTCTGTCAACTCTACAATGAACTTCGAGGATAAAAAGAGTCAGTACAGTGATTTACCATGCAAAGAAGAGGTGAAAGATGATAACTGGCCTGAACAGTCAAAGTCAAACGACCCTGATACAAAACAAGATTCCTCAGTCTCGTATAAATGTGGTCTTTGTGGGCAAACATTTCTGCAAAGTAATTACTATGTGATGCACACAATGTCGTACAAATGTGGTCTGTGTGCCCAGCTGCTGATGGGTGTATGTGAACTGATGAATCACTGGCGATGGCATCTCGGCTGCACATGTAGCACATCAAAAGTGAAACTGGGTAAACCGCAAGCGAGTTGTGAACCAACTTCAAAAACTGAAGCACCTGGACTTAAGAGGAATGCAGATACATACAAGAACTATGATTCATCGGAAGAAGAGGCTTCTGATGGAGAAGGGAAAGAATCTGATGGAGAAGAAGAGGCTTCTGAAGGAGAAGAAGACGTATCTGAAGGAGGAGAAGAAGCATCTGAAAGAGGAGCTTCTGAAGGAGAAGATGTATCAGAAGAAGAAGCAACTGAAGTAGAAGAAGAATCAGAAGGAGAAGCAACTGAAGTAGAAAGAGAAGCGTCTGAAGGAGAAGGGCTAGCATCTGAAGAGGAAGAAAAAGAATCAACACATGAGGACCAATCGAGTTCTGGCAATGCAGCGAGTCTGATTGACTTTGACACTCTGCTAACAGACGCTGTGGAATCATTTAAGAGAAGGACAAGAGCAGAAGTTTCACAAAGTGCCAAGAAAAAAGTTGTGAAAGGTGTGACTGGGAAACAACAAACCCAGGAAAAACCAAAAAAGAGAGCACCTAAAGCAATGAGATATGTGTGTGATGAGTGTCCGCGCAAGTGTCTGACCCCTTCAATGTTAGCAATTCATAAAAGAAATTGCCATTCAAATGAAAGACCTTATCCATGTGAAGTATGTAACTTTAGGTTTAAAACGAAATCAAATCTAGATGCACATAAAAGGTTACACACAGGAGAAAAACCTTATAAATGTGACATTTGTGACAAGCGTTTTGCTCAATCAAGTTCTTTATATAAACATCAGGTTGCACACATGACAGAGAAACCATTCCTGTGTACCACATGTTTGAAAACATTTAAAACACAAATTGCTTTGAATGGTCATATGAAAGTACACTCAGAAAAAAGTATATGTGAAGTCTGTGGCAAAAGTGTTAACAATATGCGCACGCATTTAAAGGTCCATCGACAGGAGCGCTTATTCCCATGCACAATATGCGACAAGAGGTTCAAATCTAAAGGTGTGTTGTATGCACATCTGGATCTGCACATGGGCAAGAAACCTAAGACAAATACACATATATGTGAGTTGTGTGGGAAACTTTACCCCTCTCACGCTGAACTTGTTCGACACATGCGTTCGCACACAGGAGAGAAGCCCTTTGAATGTGACATCTGCCACCGTAGATTTATGCGAAGGTCGGTGCTGACTCAGCATATAACGACGCACTCAGAGGATAAACCATGGCAGTGCTCTGTATGCGATATGAAATTTAAAAACAGAGGCAACCTTCATTCACATAGCAGAGTGCACAGTAGGCACAGGCCTGCACAGTGCGAGATATGTAACAAACAATTCAAAGATGTGAGATACATGAGAGAACACATGAGACTACACAAGGAAACTAAGAAACATCAGTGTCATATCTGCCCAAGGGCCTTCATGTTTCTAAACCAGTTGTTAAGACATAAGGCACAGGACCATAAACTAAACTACTAAGTCATCTGCGATATGGAAGTAAAATATGTGCCACAACTGGCCCCTGTCAGACATTCAACAATTACATTTGTAATCAGACAGTGTACATATATAGAACAATATAATTTTCTCTTGTGACAAAGGATTGGTTAAATTATCCATTAGTAATGCATGATTCTTCTTCTAAGACAAGTTTAACATTTCTTGTAAGAGTTATCATGGACCATATATATATATGTCATTGCAGTTACGATGTGCAAATTGTGGAGATGAGACACCAGATTTTGTGTATTTTTGTTTAATGGTAAGTGTATCAGTATTTGATGGTCAGGTAATAATGAATCAAGAGGAACAGAGTTACAGTGATATAGTTGTGAATAACATACACATAGTGTCCTATTCAATGTATTTAAATTCAAGGATTTTAATGTATATCTTTACAAAAGTTAACTTATTACAAATGGTTTTAAATTCAATCACTTTAATCACTATGTATTGTAACTTTACATAAATAAAGTGTGGTAAAAGATGAATTGAGACTTTGTTGATTTATTTTGTTTTGAAGGACAGCCAGCCCCTGAAGGGTGGCAGAGGCCATGCTAGCATGGTGGTTAAATGTAAACTTTGTGCCAGGGAAAACTCGATTGGTAAGTCTCGATTTATCTATTCATTCTGAAAACTACTACAAATTGTAAACTTATTTTGTACTGTATGTGCATAGGCCAAATTACTTAGATATGGCAATGGCTGATTATATCTCCTTAACAAACTGAAGCTCCTTGAATTTTGGCATTATTGAAAATGATTGAGATTATCTTTAATTTCAAATGTAGCTTACATGACTTTGCTACAATTTACTTTGATAAGTGAGATACAATACCACATAGAAAATCAAGCAGGTGGGTGGGATGGAGGAACAGTTCTCAATTAAAGTGAAAATTAAAATCATCCATTGATCATTTTATCAAAAGACTGCTTAGCACCTACTTTGTAAAAGTATGCTAACAATAGGGCACCTTCAGATTGGGACAATGGATTACTTTGGCTTGAAAAGACCTGTTTGTCCATTGTATTTGTCCATTGGTACAGGCCTAACACCCTAACAAACCACAGCAGTGACCACATGCTTGTACTTGTGTGACCACAGAGTACCACATATTGACTGTCGCATCTGTTATTTCATGAAACTTAAATTCAAAATTTTTTCCATGTGAAAGAAGTGACGTTTTATTTTATACGTTCTTCAAGCTGTCAGCACTATCATTATGACCACCATAAAGTGAATTAACAAACAATTCCTATATTTAGGAATCTTAAATGTTAAAATGGATGATTCTGTCCTATATGCAAGACCTAAAAGCTGTTTTTCCTCAAGGTATGGCTCATACGTTTTGCCAACAAATAAACAATCTACATTTCTCTTTCCCATCCTGATGATGTAATGCTGCCATCTGGTGGAATTTTTACAGCTCCGACACGATAAAATGTCTGATTTCACAGATTGCCAAAAGAAATGAAAAACTTGCTTTTCTGAAGCTGTAATCAGTTTTCTGAATCATGGATATGTTTTAAGATTCAGATTTTCTAAATCATTGAGTAATTTGTATGTCTTAGAGTTGAAAGATAAGACCTCTACCATAAACATTACAGTCATTTTGTGACCCAATCCATATTGATTGTCATTAATAGGTAAGGTTATCAAAAGAAACAAAAATGCATATTTTTCAGATATCATTCGGGATAGCATCACTTCCTATAACGACCTAGACACCAATAACTTCAAGACAATAGTGGCATTTGACTGCCGAGGAGTTGAACCAGTCGATTTTTCCCCAAGGGTAATTGCTTTCTCAATACATTATAATTAACACTTCATTATCTTATTACTTTATATGGATAGAGAATAACAACAGTATATTAAATTATAATATAAGCAAAATATTTAGAATCGTCAATTTTTGGCATGAACAAAGAGTAATTATTTTTTTAAAAAAGAAGATATTATTCCTTGGCATAATCAGGTAACAGTTAGTAATTAAGTAAGCACTTCCTGAAACTGTTAATCTGTAATAATTAATTTTTGGCATGCTTCTGCATAATAAGGTAAATCAATATCTAGGACCGAAGAGTTAAATGCTGAGATGTTCGGCATGCCATTATTTAATCAGCTGAATGTGTGACTACTTTGTGTGTCATAACTTAACAAGTTTGACTGATATGATTTCAGGTTGGATTTACATGTGAAGCTACAGAATCAGGAGCACCTTTCACTGAAGTGGACCTGAAAGAAGTACGCCTCTCAAATTTGAAAACAAATCTTGCGTTATATCTAACACAAGATATAATGTATTTGTTTTCTTTGATTGTATGTTTAAATACTTTTTTTTTTGTACTTGACATGCAATAGTAAAATTTTAAATTTGAATTTTTCAGGATTGGGCAGACTATGATGACAAGATAAACCAATCTGTTGGAATTTATGAACTGGAATATAAATTTGGCAAAGTGTAATATTCATCTCCAGGCTTTGCACTTTCCATCATCTGCATCTCAATATACAGTCAATATATAGTCAATACTAAATATTGGAATAAATGTCATGTTGGTTTATGCTTAAATTTTGGGTCTAGATCAAATATATTTTAAAGCATTCAATCTAATATCAGTGGTGCTTTTCTTGTTAATATGTTAATATTTTATTTGAAATTTCATAGGCCTGTAGACTGAATAATTTTAACCAAGTTAGCAAACAAATCCATTTTTTAAACCAAATAAGCCACAGATGTTGTGAGGTGTGATTTGTCAAACATTGACCATCTTGCCGTATTCAATTATATATAGTGATTTCTCTCAATTCCATCTACACTTACTATATTGACTGCAATAAAGCTACTTTAACAGTACTTGAACAAATGTTAATTGTAATCATTTGGGTTATAAACATAGGCCAATGGCCTTAATGATATGCTGATCATTTTGTCATTTTTATGGAACATGTTTACACTGTGTTGTTGGTCAAGAATAGTTGATTTGGTAAAAATAATGTACCCAGTGTTAGGGTTGATTCCATCATCCAACATTGCTATATTTCAAAAGTTTTAAACTATGGCTATGTTTCAGCCAATCAAAATGCTCCTTACATATTGATTTTAGCCCTTTCAATGTTATATTGATTCTCATTGGCTAATATTTGTCAGGTTATTCAAATTGTCAGTCTCCTTGACAACATAGTGATCATTAAAAAAATGGAAAATAGATGAAATTGGACCTTTGAAAATACAATATTGTTTAAGAGGAGTTGATGAACAGACAGAATGACAAAAAATGTCCCCCCCCCCCTCACTGCATATTACATATACAAAAACTTTGGTGTTGTAAAAAAAATATTATGAAACACTATTAGTTGATAACTTATGTGTGAATGTTTGTATCATTTGAGCATATTATTCAGGGAAATAACTGTATCTGAGGATTTGGGATTTCTGTGGGATTTTATGCTTTGCATTATAGTTTTATGAAAATATGTAATTTCTATAAATGAATTAGTTTGGATACATGAATTTCTATTAAATAAATGATTATTGAATCATAAATTTATTGTCTTGCCTGTGACAGCTGTGGGCTAGAAGAAAGATGTCAGTCTGTCGATCTGTCAACATCTAGAGCCATGAGCTATATTCAGTGGCTTTTTGAGATGGCACGATCCAGCTCTCTTTTCATGTATGGGATTAGTTTTTTGCATATATGATATGGCCTGCTTAAATGAAGTGATGACCAGATGTTTGGTCATATTCTTTCCTTTTGATGTAACCCAGGTGTTTATTTATTCTACAAAAGTTCCGTAAATATCTTCCACATAGCTTTTTACATTTTTACAAGTGATGAAGTAGACCAGATTTCTTCTATAACAGGTGTATTCTTCTGGGCCTTAATATTCCTGTTCGGTTTCTTAACTTCTGACAGTTTTGTGAATTGTGACAGTGAGGTAAAATTCCTTGGGTGTCTGAAGGCCTTCAATAGTTTTACAGGAAAAGAATCTTTTTGGGTTGATTATTTGAATAGCGGCCAATATTTTTCTAGGGTTCCTTGGAAACTTGTGTTGGCTTCATTGTAGGTGGATGGTGAAAAGTGGTACCACATGCCACCTTCCAGTACATCATTTAGTAGAGATTAGACTGCCTTCCAGTACCTCAATTAGTAGAGATTAGACTGCCTTCCAGTACCTCAATTAGTGGAGATTAGACTGCCTTCCAGTACCTCAATTAGTGGAGATTAGACTGCCTTCCAGTACCTCAATTAGTGGAGATTAGACTGCCTTCCAGTACCTCAATTAGTGGAGTTTAGACGGCCTTCCAGTACCTCAATTAGTGGAGATTAGACTACCTTCCAGTACCTCAATTAGTGGAGATTAGACTGCCTTCCAGTACCTCAATTAGTGCAAATTATACTACCTTCCAGTACCTCAATTAGTGGAGATTAGACTGCCTTCCAGTACCTCAATTAGTGCAAATTATACTACCTTCCAGTACCTCAATTAGTGCAGATTAGACTGCCTTCCAGTACCTCAATTAGTGGAAATTAGACTACCTTCCAGTACCTCAATTAGTGGAAATTAGACTGCCTTCCAGTACCTCAATTAGTGGAAATTGGACTGCCTTCCAGTACCTCAATTAGTGCAGATTAGTCTACCTTCCAGTACCTCAATTAGTGGAAATTAGACTACCCTCCAGTACCTAAATTAGTGCAGATTAGACTACCTTCCAGTACATCAATTAGTGCAGATTAGACTACCTTCCAGTACCTCAATTAGTGCAGATTAGACTGCCTTCCAGTACCTCAATTAGTGGAGATTAGACTACCTTCCAGTACCTCAATTAGTGGAAATTGGACTACCTTCCAGTACCTCAATTAGTGCAGATTAGACTGCCTTCCAGTACCTCAATTAGTGGAGATTAGGCTACCTTCCAGTACCTCAATTAGTCGAGATTAGACTGCCTTCCAGTACCTCAATTAGTGGGGATTAGACGGCCTTCCAGTACCTCAATTAGTGCAGATTAGACTACCTTCCAGTACCTCAATTAGTGCAGATTATACTGCCTTCCAGTACCTCAATTAGTGGAGATTAGGCTACCTTCCAGTACCTCAATTAGTGGAGTTTAGACTGCCTTCCAGTACCTCAATTAGTGGGGATTAGACGGCCTTCCAGTACCTCAATTAGTGCAGATTAGACTACCTTCCAGTACCTCAATTAGTGCAGATTAGACTACCTTCCAGTACATCAATTAGTGCAGATTAGACTGCCTTCCAGTACCTCAATTAGTGCAGATTAGACTGCCTTCCAGTACCTCAATTAGTGCAGATTAGACTGCCTTCCAGTACCTCAATTAGTGGAGATTAGACTACCTTCCAGTACCTCAATTAGTGGAGTTTAGACTGCCTTCCAGTACCTCAATTAGTGGAGATTAGACTACCTTCCAGTACCTCAATTAGTGGAGTTTAGACTGCCTTCCAGTACCTCAATTAGTGGAGATTAGACTACCTTTCAGTACCTCAATTAGTGGAGATTAGACTGCCTTCCAGTACCTCAATTAGTGGAGATTAGACTTGTCTATTGATAAGATAAAATGTTGCCATGGCATGGCGGGGTACTATTTAATAAATTGAACTAACAGGAGCAATCAATCAACATTAATGCAGTCAGATAAATATTGATGATTCAAAATGTTTCCATTCAACTACATATATAGAGCATTTATTAAGCGATCCATTGATAAGAAACCCACAACAAACGTTAGACTGCATTTCCAAAGCAGGCAGAAATACACAGTGGCACCTTGGAGTAATAATAATAATAATAACTAAATTTATATCGCGCTGATACCAGTTAATACTGTTCATAGCGCTAAATTCAGAACATACTTTCTGAAAAGGTGAGTTTCAAGTCTACTCTTGAAAGAGTTGACTGTGGTACTAGTCCTGATGTCACTAGGCAGGGCATTCCACAGCTTGGGATTAGAAGTGGAGAAAGCTCTGTCTCCCACCGTCTTTAAGCGTGTCCTAGGTACGCACAGGTAAGTACCGTCATATGATCTAAGGCTCCTGTCTCCTTGCTTTACCTGTAGCAAGTCTTGCAAGTAAGTCGGTGCCTTACCATTAAGAGATTTCCATGTTATTAGTAGGATCTTAAATTCAATTCTAGCATGAACAGGCAGCCAATGTAATTCTTTTAATTTGTCCGATATATGATCAAATTTCCTGAGTTTACCAACTACCCGAGCCGCAGCATTCTGCAGGTATTGCAACATCTTAATTTCTGATTTCGGGAGACCATAAAGTAGACCGTTTCCATAGTCTAGAGTTGATGTTACAAATGCATGCGTTAGGGTGATGGCTGTTTTCTCGTCTAGACAGTGTCTAATGGCGGATAGATTTCTTATATGATAATAACCATTTTTACACATTTTTTTGATCTGTGCTCTCATGTCCATTTTGGAATCGAATATGATACCAAGATTTAATACTGTGTCCGAGGGTGATATAGATGAATCCCCCACTGTGACAGAAGGTGATATTTCCGCAGGTCTATCTAATGAGTCTGAGCATACTAGCATTTCAGTCTTACCGTCATTAATCTTCATTTTATTTGATATGAAGAATGCTCTGACCTCGTCAACACATTTCTCTAGATTTGATTTGCTAATATTCGTATTAACTGTTGACGTGTGATCTACAGGTATGTAGATTTGCGTGTCGTCTGCGTAGATATGGTAATTAAGATCATACTTGGTAAGGATATCCGACAGGGGGGACATGTATATGGTAAACAATATCGGCCCTAGGACAGATCCCTGTGGAACACCGTATTTTATAGGTTTCAAAGTCGACCTTTTAAGACCAACCTTGACGCATTGCTTCCTGCTGCTTAAGTATGACTTTATCCATGCAAGTGCATGACCTGTTACATTGCATCGAGATTCTAATCTCTTGAATAGCAGCTGATGATCAATGGTATCAAATGCCGCTGACAGGTCTAATAAGAGTAGAATTACTGATTTCCTTCTGTCTAAATTCATTAGGATGTCATTCTGTACTCTAAGCAGAGCCGTTTCTGTGCTGTGAAATTCCTTATATGCTGACTGGAATTTGTCGGTAAGACTATTTTTAACTAAGTGAGTCTTCAATTGGTCGGCGACCGCTCTCTCAGTTAATTTCGAGATGTAACTTAGGTTTGAAACTGGCCTATAGTTTTTCTCTATTAGTTCAAGGCCCAGTTTTTTAAGTAGGGGTTTAATTATTGCAATCTTCATGTTGTCAGATACTTCACAGTCAGTCAATGAGGTCATCAAGAAGGTCATATAGTAGCCATGCCGGGATGGGGTCCAATTCACATGACTTTCTTGCCGCCTTCCTCACTAGTTTTCTTACATCTTCAATGGTTAGTGGCTTAAAGTTTTCTAGTGTGGTAGAGCTTGGTCCAGTTTTGTATCCATTGTTTGTTGTGTCACCAGGTGTCGGTTTAAAGCCGATAGGTGTCGCATCAATGTGATCCCTGATTGATTCTATTTTTTCTATGAAGAAATCATTAAACTTGTTTGCTTGATCAGTATCATCATCCGATTTTGGCATGGGTGTGTCTTTAGGTTTGTGCATGACCATATCTATGACCATAAATAATTTTTTAGGGTCATGTCGATTCTCATTTATCAAGTTTGCAAAATAGTTCGATTGAGAGGATTTTAGTAGTGAGTTGTACTTATTTTTCTGTTTGTTATAAATTATTCTATCAATGTGTAACCCAGATTTATTCATTTTTCTCTCTAATTTTCTCTTGAGAGATCTTTGGACCTTGATGTTGTTATCGAGCCACGGTGCTGGTTTCCTATCGATGACTCTTGCCATTTTCTGTGGAGCATGTTTATTTAGGATTTCTGATAGTTTTGTGTCATAGAATTCTACTATGTCATATAGTGATAGGTGATTCCAGTTTGAGTCGGAATTAATGATATTCCTTATATCCCTTTTTAGGGATTCAATGTCCATGTTCTTATAGTTTCTGTAACATATATATTTTTTCTTCGGCTTGGGTGGGTGTATGTCCAATTTTAGAACTATCATTTTATGATCAGATATGTATTCATCTACTTCATGACTAATTAGATATTTATTATTTATGAATGTGATAATCAAGTCTAATGTGTTTCCGTGGATGTGTGTTGGTTTTTTCACCCATTGGTTCATATCAAACGTTGAAAGAATGTCATTGAATTTTATCACGTCGGGCTTTAGTGGTTTATTAAGATGGAAATTGTAGTCACCTAAGAAAATTACCTTGTGATTGAATGACCCATAATGAGCAACTTGTTGTGTGAACTCCTCATAGAATTCTGAATATGTATATTTATTCCCACCAGATGGCTCTGGCCTGTAGATTGTTACAATGGTTATGTGTTTGCCCTTGATATTAAGTGAGACCTCCATTAGCTCCATTGTTGTCAATTTTGGGGGGTTAGACCTATTTGTCAGAAAAGGGAGCTCAACTCGGTGAAGAAGCCCCAAACCTCCGCCCCCTCGTCCTATCCTGGGGAAGGAATGAAATTTGAAACCCCCTTTCTCGAGTTCATTTTTAATTATGTCATCTCCATGTTCAGGTAGCCATGTCTCTGTGATGAACAGGGCATGTAGGTTGTTTTCGGTAAAGTAACTTTTAACTATTAGAATTTTTTTGGATATACTTTGGGCGTTGCATGATCCAATATTTAAATTTTTAATATTTTTTTGAAAAGAATTTTATTTTTGAAATTTACCTTCTCTATTTGATTCAGGCACGAGTGTAGGGTTATCCTTGGTCATTAAGATTGGCTCGCTTGACTCTACATTGAGCGTGTCAGGCCGACAGCGAGAGCTATTTCGCGGTGGGCTACTAAATTGCGTTATTACACACTCGCCCATGTAATCATTAGGTATTATAGTTTTTATATTTGGAACATGTATTAATTTCGAATATTGGGAAGTACGAGGATGATCGGTTGTGATAATTTTCTTTTTTTCCTTTATGTTATCTAGTAGAAATAATAAGGCCAGGTTTTCGTCTATTTTAATGAAGTTATTTGCTAGTTTTTCTGGCCAAAGATGTGAGAAATTAAATACCTTAATTGTTTTATGTTGATTTGTATTTGAGTTTGAAATTTTTTCTTTAAAATCAGTATTTCGTGTATGGAGCATAACTTCATATGAATTCATGAAATATTGAGTTGGAATGATAAAATATTCATGTTTGAGGTGCAGTGAATTTATAATGATGGAGACAACCAAGTTGACAATTGATTTTGGGTCATCTGTGTACTTATTTGATTTTTTGACTTCCACTATGATGCGAATCATATTATTTGAACATTTACAAGCATTTTCTAATATTACAGAAGATATATCATTAACACAGTCATAAAGTTCAGATATTTTATTCGTTTCAGCAATGATGGAATAACTGATGATGTTTTCATACAACATGTTCATATTATTTCTTCTACAGTTTTTACAGTAATTGATATTTAAGATTTTTCTCCATACACTGTACCACTGTCAATAATTCTTTTTTCCCCTTGATGATTTGATTGGGGATGCATTTCTAGGTTCACGCTGGTTTCTGGTTCCCCTGGGATCTGCATGTAGGTATTGGCAGTTGTTGCCATTTCGACACTGCCCCCTCGCAAAATGATAGCACTTTTCCCTATGAGGTCTTGACTCTGGGTTTTCTTTCTCGAAGGCCCTAATTACATCTCTTATGGATGCGAGGGCATTAGCAATTCCAATAGGTGATCCTTTGATGGTCATGGTATCATCCTCCCCACGGGAACCACTTATCTTTTGAAGAGTGGTTTTTGATTCCCGCGCCATCGTTTGGATATTTTTACCCCCTAAACCAATAATTTTGGAGGCGGATCCTTTTGGGATGACTGTTGACACTTCCTCGTCGGGGTATTTGTTGTTGTCGAATTTCACGCAAAGATCATCATCTTCGTTGTCATCTGCACCCTCCTCCTCACTGAGGTCGCAATCATCCTCATCACCCCAGTGCTCCTGCAGGTCAGACTTGTATGATAGTGGCATTGCCTTTATTTCTTTAACCAGATTCACTATCCAGTCCTTTGCGGATTCTGGGAGCATTTTGTGGTTTGCGGTAGAGGGCACCACTTTCGATAGAGGTCGTTTAGAGATTTTCTGTGGAGTTTCTATATCCTCAATTGTCCATCGTGATGATAGTCTATCATTCTCTTAAGGTGATGATTCATCATTGTATGTGCCGCCACCACATCATTTGCACATTTCATGGAAATTGGTGGCAATTGACAGACTAAGATGGCACATTTACATTTCTTTGCCATTTGGTATGCCACCCTCTTCAATCTTACGGCCAGAGACTTGCCTTGTTTGCCATTATTCACTTCTAGCAGCCCAAGGCAGATCACAATGGCCGCAAACTGTGTGAGGTCTATGGCTTTTACAGCTTTCTCCAGGTCGGCTATGCTTTCAACATCATTGTTTAGAACCCAGTCCCAATCATGAAGCTCAGTTGAATCCTGGAACATGGGTGTGTGTGTATTATTTGACATCACCAATATTTTCTTAGCCTTGTTGGATGCTGTTATCCTTTTCTTGCTGGAGGATGGAATCGGTGCATCTGCCATAGCGCTTATCTGTCTTACGTAATCATTACATTTCTCCTCCAAAGAGGCAATCTGGGTATTGTTGTCATCCACAATCTTGCTGAGTTCATTTATTTTTGCTTCATTCCTCCTAGCTTTGATAGCTTCGTGTTTTAGCTTGAACTCAGCCGTTGCTAGTGCTCTGCTCTTTTCATCAAACTTTTTCTCCATCTCAGCAATTTTCTTATCCTTTTCCTCGTTATCTACTTGTACCTTAGCAAATTTCTCAGTTTCAGCATTCCAAGCAGTTCGTCCATGCTTACCGCGACATCGTCCCTATACATTATACTCCAAGGTGGCACCAACATGTATAACGAGCAGAAGCTGGTCACATGATCTACTTGCCTAGTCAAGGCTATTTTAATACTCATGAATTGAAAGTAGGTCATAGGTCGGTCAGCTGCTGCATGGCGTCCTTGCCTTCTTCAACCAGCGGCATGGCCATCTTAAACTGATAAAAATATATTGTGTCATTAACAAATACATTCAAATTGATTAAAAAAATATTTACATATATTATATTTTTAAATAATATAGATACCGATATATAATGTAACTAAGGTGGTTAGAGTACAAGATTACTGATACCAGTTCCATTGCGAGATCCAAATGTTGTGTGTTTGATTCCCGGTAGCGCTGACATTGAATTCATGTTATGATTTCTAAAATGAACTGTGGCCCATGCCTGAAGGGTGAAGCCATTGACCTTGTAAATATATGACCGGTGGGTTGTCGTGTCAAGGACGAGCGACATGACAGTTCAGTGAGGCAGCACTATATCTGGTACAAGTAGGTCTCATCACGAAATGACTAAAATGATGTTGAATGTGACATAAACTCCAAACAAACACACACTCTCTCATTCCATTATAGATATGTATGCTCTACGTATTCTTGCATGGAAAATTATTTGAGTGCTTGATTATAAACATTACTCATCAAATAACCTGTTTATTTCCTGAAAAGGAACCCATTTAATCAGATAGCATTTATCCTTTATTGTCTGTGTATGTAGAAGTGTAACTAGTTATAACAACAGTATAAATTGTGCATTTTGAAATGATTCAATTCTATTTAACAAAATATGAAATATTCAGTTATTATCTAACATATTATGGTGTGTATAAATATATAAATTATACTCTCAATGTTGACCCTTGTTACTTTATATCGATAATTTTTGTTTACATTTTGAACAGAATAAGATGATGAAAATAATAATTGACTAATAAAATTCGTAATTTGTATATGTATATATATATATATATATATATATACATATACATATATTAAGATTTTTGATATGTTTATTACATTAGAGTTATAGTTACATATTACACATAGTTGTATTACATAATGGACTCCGTCAATGAAACTTCTTGTCTGCTCTATTATTTACAAGAGATAAATTGACATCCGACATTTGAAATACTATCATTACATACTATCCTTTTCTTATATATAGACACCAGACACACATATTGGTACTTGGCATATATTTATACAGTGAATCAAGGAGGAAATAGCAGGGGACGATGCAGAGCGCTGCTTGGTATGTGCTAGATGTGAGCAGTCTCAAGGATCCTGGCTTGGTATACGTGTAGGTGGTGGAGCCAGCAGGATCAGACTGGTTGTATATTAGTGGTCAGGTGGGCTGAGTCTGAGTGTGGGTGGGTGTGTGTGTGTGAGTGTGTGTGTGTGATCTGCCGGCTCGAGTCCTGGGGGGCACGTTGTTGAACCTGACACACATTGGCACTGTCACCTTCTGCACATACCTACCACCACACCGCCCAGCTCCACCAGCAAGTCACCTTATATATCTCACCTGCATATCAACATGGCAACGGTAAGTCTCTTAATATCAAACACACTTTATTGATCTGTATTGGTATCTTAGCGTCCTGGCTTCATTGGGATGGCAGAGTCTGGCCTTGGTTTCATTCAGAACAAACCCAGACAACATGTGAAAAGTCTGTTATTTTGTCTGACATTGCCCAGTGTTTTTTTTGCTACCTCCAACAGAGAACCAGGACACAAGTTTTGGCATCAGCTTGTTTCTGTAAAACATGCCTAATGTCGAAAGTATATTTTTTGGAAAAAATAATATTGTATTATGAGATATATTCTATTTGTTGCAGTTAATATTTCTCAGTGGGCGTAAGATAGTGCCACGCCCCTTTTCTACAAACTTGTCCTATTTTCACAAGATATCTTGTAGTATATATAGCAAAGATAGAAATAGGCGGAATAGAAAAATCCTTACACATACAAGTAAAAGAAAGGTTAAATCTGTTGAAGCCGTCCCACATATTGACCGGGAAAGGTCTCAGACGATCTTATAACATATTACATGATTGGTATGTGTTATGCTTGCAGGGCATGGGCCAAATTAAACCCACAATTGCCCTAGGCTTCCTGCCTGATTACTCCCCAAGGACCTTTGCATAATGAAGAATTGCATTTAAAATCTATACATGAATCACACTAAAATAGGTCCATATTAGGGATATGGGTCGAAAGAGGTATTATATTTCACTTTCCATGAATCATAATGACATATTTGTCATTGTAATGCCTGACCGATCATGGGTTACTTTTGCCCATAGCTCCATATATTTAATGGGGTAAGTTAGTGTTGGTCAAATATTTTACGATGAGTATGAAGTGTTTTATTTTGCCTTGTTTACTTATCTATTTTTGTTTGTGACATGTAAAAACAAAACTATAAACTATTTTATGAAAACAACGGGTTTTTTCCCAGTTGCCCCAAAATTTATGTATGATATTGGAAAAGAGAAAGTTTTACATATACATGTAAAATTTAGTTTCATCACACATACCAGAAATGTGCCTTAATCATTTAAACATTTTGTCATATTCAGAAAATGTTTGATGGAATCTGCTTCGATCTCAAACATTCGACATTGCATAACATTAAAACATTTTTTTATCGATGTGTACTTTAAATTGTTGTTACAATTGTGATGAACAATGTCAATATTAAATTACATAGGCAAATTTAATATTAGGTCTAAATGTGCCAAGCATTTAGAAAAAGTTTATCTGGTATTAAAATGTTGTATAATGTAATGTTATGGAATTAAATCACACATTCCAGCCCTCGACCTGTAGTCCAGTCAAAATATGATTTGACCCAGAACAAATTAGAACAGAAACCATGTTGGTGTTATTTGTCTCAGAATGTTACCCAGATGAATGTATAAAAAGTCTATCAAAATCAACTTAGTGGAACATCACCTAATTTGCATAAATTCAAAATGGCCGCCTCTCATTGACGTTTCATCCTATTTCATGCTTATATTCAGGTTTTTTTGTATGATTAAAGGTTCCTTGCATACTGAAATAATGTCATGCCCTTGCTGTTGGTGTTAAGCAGTTATTTTTAGGCCATGATAAGGAAATAAATAGCTTATATAGCATTTCTTGTAATGTATTTCATACAATGCCAGCATCATTCCACTATGAAATACATTGTATATTCTTAACATCGTTATGGTGGAAAGAAAAAACAGTATGCATTAATACCAATTAGAAAAAGGACTGCCAGAAGTGTTGCCACTATTTGTGAATAGCATTATGAGACTTGGCCAAAACTGTCAAAACTAGAATATAATTTGTTAATAACCTACATGCTGCCAATGCTGTCAAACATCAGGCATGCAGCACCAATTTCTACACAGGCAAATCAATTCCTCACAAATTCCAAATTTAATGTCAAACGCGGTGTGTGGCACCACCTTCCTTCACTACCTTTAGATGTCCATATAAATAACTTTTGCATTCAGGTAAAATAATGCTATGGCTGTGGATACAAATAACACAAAGTTCCAATTCACTTAGTGCACTGAATTATCAAGGATCGAATCACAGATTACATGTCAGATTCCATAAAAGTGCCATAATAGATATGTTCAGTTATTCATGAACAGATATAAAATCATTGGCAACATGAATTAGGATAACATCATCTGTGTGATCTTTATGAACGTGAATTTTCATTAGACCATTTAGCCTCTTCTGTGTCATGCTGACCCAAAAGTATGTTTTCACTTTGAAAACTGAATGATTGTTCACTGGTAGCATTTGTTGCTGGCATTACAAGAATTTCACTGTATAGAGATGCACCATTAGTAATCATAAAATTAATTATGGAATTTCATGTTGGTGTATTCTTTTTAAGAACTATGTTGCTTTTTAATGTGTCTATTTGAGTTTTCAATCTCTGTGCATTAATGTCTGAAGCATACAGATTCGTCATCATTGCAAACTTCTGGTCATATGTATTACCAGTAGCAGCCTTTAGCAACATATTCTATAAATCAATATACACTTTATAGCCTGGATGATCAAATCTATCGTCTTTGGCATTGATTATGAAATCTACAGCTTCATAATAGATTTTTCTGTAATGTTCCTGTGGGATCCTGGGGTGATATGTAGGCCCTAATCCAGAGAGCTGGGGACCAGTTACCCCAAATACATAACATTTTGTATTCACTTTGTTCTAAAATTGATCAAATTCTCCCTATCTGCTTTACCATATACGCTGCATTTTCAGAGCGCTGCGATCGTATTTGACCCAATTCTTTGCACACGGCACATCCGGGAACAGCGGCGACAGCCTGTTTTGGGCATTGTCGCCTCTGCCTTTCATCTTTCCATCGTTGTTTTTGTTAGTTTTGCCTCCGTAATGTTGACATAAATTACATAGATTGCAATATACTTACATGATGATTACACAACAAACATTCGATAGCACTGACATTAGCGTGTCAATGTACGATGTCAGTCTGAAATTTCCCTCCCATCTTAAAGCAAGGCGGGCGGAAGTTTACAATGCAACATCTTTCCCGTCATGCATCGCTTTCTCGCGCCAATTTCGTCATTTTTTCATGGACCAGCTAAAAAGCTGGGAGAGCAGATAGCGAGAATTCTGTGTCTGTCAGTTTTGTTTTGAGTGTTATAATTGTTGAGCTAGCCATTCCCTGGCTTTCTGCTGCTAACATTGGTGGACTTTGACAGATTTACTAAGATTACAACTGTGTTTCAGAATGTTTTCTGCCAATAAGACACCAAAGTCATGTACACATCTAATACACCTCTAATTCTACTGTCAGGGGCCCACCACTATCAACTTCGTTAAAAATTGAGAAAGAGATGTGAAACTTGGGCAGAGTATGTTATATAATATTTTGAACAACATATCACTCAGCTAAAAACATTTTTTTCCAATATGCATTTTTAGTATTTTCTAGAAGGGAATATTTAAAAAAATACCAGCCAGCTACACTTTGGGATTTTGGCTGTCAGCTGTTATTTTTTACCAGCTGTTTAACTTACAAGCTCAGAATTTGTATGGAGTTAACAGCTGTTAACTTTGTTCGTGGATGTTTGTCAAAGCCAAATTTCAGCTGTAATGAGCCAATTACAGTAGAAATGAGCCAATTACAGTAGAAATATCATTAGGCTTGAACAATCTTTGTCAAATAGTGTTCATATAATACACTTTATTTTTTTTTGGTTTTCAATGGCAAAATTACCAGTTGGTGTTAAAATCTCAATACTTTAATTAAATTCATCAGTCTGTCAGCTAGGCCATTTTGAAATGTCAAATGTATTTTAAGCCAGCTGATTCATCCAAAAAAAGGTTCACAGCTGGTTAACATACCAGCTGGAATTGAAATGCATTAGTTTCAAGCTGCCAGCCAGAAAAGTATGCATATTGGCTCTTTTTGCATATCATTTAGTGGTGGGCCCCTGTACTGTGCATTTTAGAATCTCTAACATAATCTAAAGCCTCTTCCCAGACTTCATAGTAGACCAATGATGAGTTTTAATAGGTTCTCTGGCAAAGATAGAGTTTGTCTTCAGACTACTACCTGACACTTTCAAGTCAAGAGATTTGGGGTCATCAGTTTCAAATTATTTTGAGCGATGCACTAAACCCTCTTACCATCAGCTTTGAACTTTCTATGTGGTAACCTAAGTTTGAGAAAAGGTGGGGGTCCCCATTCACCCTGTTCCTACCCCTATGTATGACATTAAGACATTGCCACATGAGTGTGAAATTTATCCAGCCTATGATCAGATGTCTTATCCAGATGTTGCATGTTCATTTCTGCCTGATTCAGCTGTCCTCTTGCTTTAGAATATCATTAAAGGATCTGATGCTGGTGAAATCAGATGGGTAATGACATTTGATTGCAAAGTTTGGGTATAAATATTTAAATTACACTGTAAGGAAAAGGTGCTTGAAAACCTCATTTCATGAATGCTTTAATCATACTCTGCATAAACATGGGTTTTCATACAATAGGGAAGTAATAATCAGACATATTTTATGGTACTATTTGCTGTTGACAGTAAATTCAGCTTTTAATTTGAAGCATTCAAAGCTGCTCATACAATCCTAGGAAATTAATTAATCTAATTATGAGGCAATGAACAAAAACCCCAAAAAATAACAAAACAAATAACAGAAAAAAAAAGTCATACCAAAAACAATAAATGGCACTTTCCAACCCACTATGTGGGACTGAGATCATGGTGTCATGTCATAGACATTTTAAGTATGGTACTTTCACATTCTTTAGTGATGGAAGGTGATTTTTGGGTCATATGTACATGAGTGTCTATGCCAAGCAGCAGGTTTAAGAACCCTCCCCACTTTTTGAAAAGAGTAGGGGGTTGCCTCCCTGTGTGTGAATGGATTCTCCCTCTTCAATATGATCACTTCTAATAGTTACCTACAGCTTGCAATGATGTGCAAATTCAATTGTTAATGGGTCATTAAACAGTTTTAAAAAAAATTCTAATTGGAAATTATTGTTCTCTCTCCTTTTTGGGAACTTGTTATTGTAGAATGTGTTGTAGAGGATATCCCAGAAAGGGTGTAAAACATACTGATATAATCCGAATACAAGCAAAGTTCCAATTTTTGACTTATTATTCTACTTTTATTGGTCATTTTTGAGAGGAAGAGTACAAAATATGGGTATTACCAATTTGAAAAGTTTCCCAATGGATTTCTCATGTCCAAAAAAACATAAAATAGACTCTTAAAATGACTCAAATATGTCAAATAGGTGCCAAGCAATATTATATTTAAGTTTTGCCCTGCCATGTTTCGGCCATTTTGGATTTATGCAAATTACGCATTGTTCCACTACTTGGATTTTGGTAGACTTTTACTCTGTTATTCTCTAGGCTCTTCCAAGACATTTTCTATCAGTTATATTTCTGTTCTAATTTGTTCCAGGTTAGGCCATTTTTTGTCATATATTGACTGGACTACTGTTAAAATAACATTGTTGGCAGACCACACTGCAAAACAAGTTATGAGCGACACATAAAGACAGCTAAATTGGTCTCGCTCTATTGTCAAAAATCTCAACAATGGAACACATCCTGTGCTACGTTTCCAAACACATTCCATATTTAACCAAGATAAACCTTAAATCGTCATATAGATAGATTTTACAAATTTACTTGAGAATAAGAATTGAATAGCACAGTCTATTTGATATAAGAATTTGACAACAGAATTATTCCACCACATTGTTAAAGATTACATTTGGAAAATTCACATATTTGGTCTTGTGTTTCGTTGGCAGACATTTAGAATTTTGCGATAGAATGACAATAAAACACCCAGTGCAGGTGTGGTATTGCTATATTTGGACATACTTTAATACTTATCGCATATAACTAGCCGCATACCCTCATGCAGGGTACGTCCCACAGAGGTATATAATGGTAACATCTGTGACCCACCACCTGATGTATTCTGATGCTTTTTTGACACTAAAAAATGCGATAATGTATTTTTTTAAATATTTTTTTTGCTATGCATAGCATAGCTTCTGCAGCGAGGATGAGAAATCTGTTGTCATTCTGTCTGTCCATCAACTTTGATATTCTCCTCTGAAACTTAGTTCTTGGCTTTTAGTAGGCGAGACAAAATATTTTCAGGAGACAAATTCTATATATTTTCCATTTTGCTCGTAATTTTTGTCCATCTTTTTATGACTTTTGTGGACATATGTAATAGCTATTACTAGGTTTTAAGGATTCTACCATTTTGAAAAACGTGCCAAACACCAGCCAATGAAAATTGAGATAAATTAAATACGTGAGGTGCATTTTGAATGATCGAAATTATTACCTGCTAAAATCTGCCCTTGAAGGCATTTCTAGATAATATTCACAAATGTTACAATAAAGGCAATGATCAGCATTGGCCTGTGTTTTGTAATTTAGATAATAATTTTCTGAATATAATTTAATACCTTTCTAAAAAAGACATAGAAAAAATATGCTACTGCTTTTAAATCTTTATTTACCGTGCTTTGAATGATTAATAAAATTTAACACCTTTCTGAAAGATAAAGATAAGAGACAAGGTCACATGTCTTAAAAGGGATATATTGTCAGCCATGTTTGACACTGATGTTTTAGTCAAATATTTATTTCCAGGAAATTGGAATATTTTGGTATAATTCTTCATTTTTATTTACAAAAATCAAAATATATGTTTTAGATAGCCCATATACACACCTAAAATGTAACAATGTGGGAATATTTTTAATTGGCCTTGACCTCTGCATATTATCAAATTTCATTAATATAATATGGCTCAACATTATTTTCCAAAATAAATTTTCTCCATTTTAATTTCCATTATAATACAGGAAAACCCAGTGCAGTTGTCTGGGGAATATTTTGCAGAGAAATAATCTATTTATAACAATTTTTGTATTATCATTCACCATTTCGTGTCGGTGTCATCCAGAGGTCAACTGGCTGAGCAAGGTTCACTGTTCATGGCCTGTTTTAGTGCTGGACGGGAACACTGCAGATGAGAAGTTTGCATCGCGTATTTGACGCACTATATATCTGGATCAGTCCTGGTAGTCGGCTTACTACAATTCTAAGTTCATATCTCTGACATGTGTTGCCACACCTTATAACATTTATACCTACAGTACAAACTGTTTAATTCATGGTCTGATATGTTATCAGAAAACTAAAACAAAAACGCGCTCGAGGACTGGCAATAATAAGCTATTTATGATCACAAGCATATCTTGTGCTGTTGGTCAAGTGCACATATTGTGTCACACGTGAAGAACAACATTTACAGTCGATATTTGAAGTGGGGGTAATTAAGGCAGAGATACCAATGATACTTCCAAATGATATCATTCATTATAAATGTGTCTCAATAAACCATATAAAAAAGAAGACCAAGAGAAATACTTTGTCATTGTCCTGCATGATTTATTTGTGTATGTAAATACTTCATGGAATATTTGTCCTAGTTATGTTTAGGGGCGATCCATTTGATTTTTGTGAGGTGGGGTGGGAGATTTTGGAAAAAAAATTTATTCACCCACCCCATCCCAGAAAAAAAAATTATTCACCCACCCCACACCAGAAAAAAAAATTATTCATCCACACTACCAAAGAAAAAAAAAATATTCATCCAGTACTGCTGTCCCACCCCACCCCACAAAAATCAAATGGATCGCCCCTAATTAATGACGGATTGTTAACAAGAAAAAAAATTTATTCACCCACCCCACACCAGAAAAAAAAATTATTCACCCACCCCACACCAGAAAAAAAAATTATTCATCCACCCTACCAAAGAAAAAAAAATTATTCATCCAGTACTGCTGTCCCACCCCACCCCACAAAAATCAAATGGATCGCCCCTTAGATGTAAATCTTGAGATGTGTATCAACCTATTCACCAAACAAGATGGCCTTTCTGGCAACTTCAGCTCATAATACACAGATCTGAACTCTGTCACAGTTGATGATCTGGTCATGTGTGATTAAAACCATCCCTCGTGGCCCACAAAATCTATACCTGGGAACAAGCAGATCTGTGCACATAGTGAAATGTATGCATAGCTTACGTTCAAGCACCACCTCAAGGTGTCGGCCAGGCAGACGGGGTTATTCTAATCAGAGACATTTAACATCACTGTTTTAATTCCTAGCTGTCGCATACAAATAATATATTTGATTTGAAGCGTTGCGCTAATATATGTTAAAATAAGCCAAAGGGTTAATATATATTGCTGCATATGAAATGATTCGTTATATCTCTATTACATAATCAACATTATTTTTTTTACTAATTATTAATACATATTACATCATCCACATAAAAGTCTTCAGGCCTGAAATACAATACTCTTATTTACAGCATTAAATGTTTTACACCTGCTTGCTGCAATGCGGTATATTTGTTCTGATAAATTGTTATAAACTGTCTGTACTTGCCTCACATAATTATTTTACACTATGTCTTCATTTAATTTGTTATTACAGGTTGTACCTAAAGAAGATTTTTCAGCTGAGGCAGCTGCTGAGCAGCTCAAGGAGGCTATGAAAGGATTCGGTAAGCATGATGTCTATATTAATATATTGTTGAGATATATTAAAGACATGTAAATGACATAACAGGCTATATATTACACTGCCGATACATTAATCGCTTGAAGTAATAATTTCCCATTAAATCTGATTGGAAACTAGAGCTGTGCCGTGTCTTTTTGTTCAGAGCTTTCTGCAATGACCTTGCCTTTTGTCAAAACATTATTCAGATCGACATCGCTATTACATAATACAGAAATCGATCAAGATTTTCTGGCAGTTTGCCAGGATGTTTTCTGACACAGAAAGTGGGCCAAACAGCATCACAAACTGATCTGATCAGCCACGCCGACCTACTTGAAATCGATTCCATCCTTCAATATAATATTTCATATTTAAGAATAAGAATAAATGAATCATAAATAGTCTTTTTGGTTATATTTTAATGCCTAAATCATTAATAGGTTAAAAGCGACATGTTCTACTCCCGATAGAATTCTTCATTTCTTGTAAATATAAGTATTACTTATAACGCTAATATTTAAAAAGTAAGGCATTAATCGAAGTCTTTGGAGCAGGACTCAAAATATGCCACAAAGGCTGGTAGTATATGATTGTCGGATTAATTATAAGCGGGTATTGATTTTGTTCTCTAATAATTCAGTTTACAATGACCAATCAACCCACACAAAAGGAATCTAGAATTTGCGCTAATTGATTTCGAGATCGCTGAAACATATTTTGACTGTTAATACTCAAGTGCCATAAATTACCCTAGGATTCATTGAATAAATCACAATGTAAGCAGCTCAGCAAGGGAAGTTTGGGCTTGTCAGGCATGCAAGTCCTTAAATATTATTGCCTAAATTATTTATTCTGTCTGAACAGCTCAAGAATGTCCTACATAATGTTTTGTAATGGCATAAGCGTCGCCAAAACGTCTATGCAAATTAACTATACATTCATATTATGTTGCAACTGCTATTAAGCATCAGTCAATGCACCTCACTCCAAGGTCGAGATTTCGTGGCACTGCTAATATGTCGCTTCAGGTCTTCGTCGTCGCACACTCGTCGTGTTAAACGTCATCAGTTTGTGTGCTCATGCACGGCAAAATTTGCCTCCAAATTTGAATTTCCTATCAGTTTTTGAGACGTCTACTATACGAGTGTGTAAATAACAAGAACATAGTATTTCTTCTTCTTCAAGTAAATCTTTCTTTTTTAATTAAAACTGTTTTGATTTCTCGTTTGGATAGAGGAAGTGCCAGAAGTGAAAAATCCTCAAAATACCAAGGCAGTACTTCCAGCCTTTTAGAAAATATTGTGTTGCACATTCTGTATGGTATATACCGTAAAATAAAGATACTAAACCCCCAACCGTTATGCAGTGGTTTAATTGTGCTGGCAGCTATATATACCAATAGTTTTCCATTTAATGCAAAGAAGGTAATACAAAGAAAGTGTGATCTTTAATGTCAACACCATAGATGTCTTATATGCCATGCTTTTGCTAAAGATTATAGTATTTAGCAATTCATGTTACTTCAAGTGATATCTTGATTGGGCTTGTCTGGCAATTGAGCAGATTAAGTGTTTTATGCCCCCCTTTATTTATACGCTCACGCATTTTAATATCTTCGTGCCAAACATAATGGTCACAAAAAGACATGTCTTGCAAAAAAACCCAAAAAAAAACAGAAAACAAAAAACAATTTTGTCCCCTAAAAATGTCATTGTTTTAAATCCTGGAAAGAAGCTTGGTACACAAACATTATTGATCACGTGATGCCCATCCTGGATTGTATGACTCATCTGTAAATTTCCGAGGAAGTGGTTAATACACACAACACATTTTTTGTCTGGATTTTTTTCACTCTGAATACCCTGTATTTTATATATAGTAAGATCTCATTCTATCCATTCTAAAGCATACAACCTCTCCTCTTTGTAATACTAATTGATTATAAGATGAATTGAAGCCATAAACATTTGACAAACATCCAACAACATGCTTCAGGCATGTATAATGTTAAAATAGAACACGTTCAGCTGGGAAAGGTATGGTCAAAAAGGTTCATATAGCAAACATTCGTGCACACCTGGACCAAGTTACTTGTCCAAGTTAAATATATCTCTCAAAGCCTACATTCACATACCACTACATATTCACATATATTATGCATGCATTGTATTTGTCCACTTTGACAACATGAATTGATATAATATGCCATGGTGTTTTTGGTGTGGTTCAGGTACCGACGAGGAGCCTATTATTGAAGTTTTGTGTTCTCACTCCAATGAACAGCGACAGGAAGTGAAAGATTTCTACAAGACAGCTTATGGGGAGGTACAGGACCTAGCTCTTGATAATGAGTGACCCCTGCCCAGTCCCTATTAGCAATGCCCCCATATAAGTCTACTAATTAATGTATGTTTAAGTTATGGATGCTTAGCTGTTAAGTGGTGTAATTATTCAGGTACAAGTGAACCAGATATTGTTGAAGCGATTGGTGATCTTTCAAGTGAGCAAAGGCAGGAGACAAGAGAATTTTATAAAACGGCATATGGAGAGGTTTGTTTAAATCATTTGGGAGAAGGGGCAGACGGATGTAATATATAAAAACTGGTTAGATGCTTCTAATATTTATATATAAGGGGTATACACACACACATATATGTGTGTGTATGTGTGTTGTAATAATTGGATGCTCGTACGTACGGTGACGGTATTTGGCTTATTTCTTTCCTATAAAAGGTAAACGCATAAACAGGTATAAATATTTCCACGAAAGCTGGCTCTGAAATGATTTATTTTCTAACTCGCATTTTTCTGGAATTAAATAAAATATTTCTAATCGAATGGTCCCAACATATTCCATTTGAAATGGCAAATATGCGTTCGGATGTTTTCAAAATGTATTGAAATATTTCCAATTACCTGAGCTACATGATCAGCCAACATAGAATAGTTAAGGTAAAAGTAGGCATTAATTGCATGCACAGTCCTTGGAATGTTTTGGAGTTTAAGGCTTAAGAAAATGCACAGAAACTCTTCAGAGTTTCCTTTCACCCTAACCCTTTATGGCAGGCTTTATTCTGATCACGCTGTTCACCATCGGAACAAGTACATGACATGCCCGCCATCTGGCGGTGATTGGCATTCTAATCATTACTTCAGAATTATCGTCATTTACCATTTACATTTGGCCGATCAGTATTTGATTTAATAATCTGCAATGGTAAATGGTAATGGTATTCCTGATGGTGGGATTTTCAATAATGTAATTGTTGTGTTTCCCATTCTGATATGGCGGTGAACGCATATAATCAAGATAAAACTAGTGTTCTCCAATCACCCATCGGCAAAGCCCAGATAGGTTTGAGCTTTTGGTTTGAGCTTATTGCTTTTTCTGTATAATCTCGTTTGCATGAGATTTTTAAATACCCAACTCTTTTAGTGATAATTCATATTTTATGCCATAATTATATCTAAAATGTCCCAAAAAGCTTGATTTTTCTTTGGATGGCATTAAATAAAGAAAATATAAATACTTGATATAAGTCGCCAGCTGCAAAAACTGAATCAAACCGGTTTTAACGGTAGTTAAAACGGGTTCAATTTGGACGTTTAAACGGGTTTACCTAAGTTTTTACAGCTGGCGATTTTTTACTTCACTAGAGCTCTAACAACTCCACCAAACTTTTCTTTGGTTGAAATTGGTAAAGACCTTGGACGTTCGACAAACCCCTGCAGAACACCTATCTGGGATTTGCCGATTGGTGATTGGAGAACACCAAGATAAAACCTGCTATTATCAATATTTTCATTAACAAATATTCACCCATCCGATTTTACCGGGTTAAGATAATTAAAATTAAAATTCACATATTAGAAATATCTTGAGAAAAGCCTGAGAATTTTGGGTTATGCCATGCCTAATCCCATTGTGATTATTTCAGAACCTTGAGGATTCCCTGAAGTCTGAGCTGGGTGGTAACTTCGAGGATGTAGTGCTGGCTGTTTTGGACACACCAAGGTTATATGATGCTAAGCAGCTCCGCAAGGCAATGAAGGTGAATTACATTGAAAAAAACCACTAAACATTCGATGTATTTTTGTATACAGGTCTTAAACCTGTAAGAAATATATGTCATAATAAAGTCTGTGTTATAACACACTGTTATATAAGCGAACGGAGGCGACGAGGAACAATGTGCACATACTTTTCGTCACACAGCCCACGTGTAGCCAGTGGCGGATCCAGGAGGGGTCTGTGGCTAGGGAGCTTTTGGGAACTGGAGCCCCTTACTTTATGGGACTGAAGCCACTTACTTTAGCACATTTGAGCTACATTTACGGCAACTTCAAAATGATGAGAAAATATAAATATCATTTGCAAAAAGGAAACTGTATACAAATTCTTTTTTTTATAAAAGACTTTCTTGTTAAATTTATAATCGCTTTATGTTTGCTTGTTTGACTTTCAGGGTGCGGGTACAGATGAGTCTGTCCTTATTGAGATTCTGGTTAGTCGCACCAACGAGGAGATCGAGGAAATCAAAGCTCTGTACAGTGATGGTAAAGAAATACATTTAATAGCTTACAGTGCACAGATTCCCTCAGTTATTCCGGTATAAGCTTGGCAGTCTACCCTGAAGAACATGGCTAGCCCTCATTTAAATCATTAATAGGCCTTGTAACACCCACTTTATGAAATAAAATTTATGCATAACATCTGCTTGAAATGAGCAACTGAGATGCCCTATAAATGTTTAAAATTTGTATCACTATCTTCTCAAAATAGAATTGGAAAGAGATTTGGAGGAGGACCTGATGTCTGAGACAAGTGGCTATTTCAAGCGGCTGTTGGTTTCACAGTGCAATGCCGGGCGGGACTATACCATGGACTGGGATAGCCTGGACTGGGACATGGCACAGGAGGATGCGCAGAAAATGTTTGACGTAATTAGTAGGCTTTGTGATATTCTAAGTTTATACATCTAATAACTCGCTTTAAAAGTTTTAACAGAAGATAATATTACATAGATGACTATATATATATAAAGAATATTTTTTGTCTATCAGGCTGGTGAGGACAGCTGGGGAACCGATGAGTCTGAGTTCATGTCCGTGCTTACCACCCGCAGCTTCCCCCAGCTCCGGGCCACCTTCGCCGCCTACAGTTCTATCGGCAATGAGAAGGACATCCTGGAGGTGGTTGAGAGCGAGATGAGCGGCTCGGTCGCAGAGGGGTGTGCAGCTATAGGTAGCCTTTCCTTACTACTCCTATTTTATAGATAAATAAGATGTATATGTATTTCTTCCATCATGCCATCAATTAAAGCACTTTAGAGGGGTGGATCCAGGATTTTTTTTTACCCCAGGGGGCTCAAATGTGCTCAGGTAAGGGGCTCCAGTCCCATAAATTAAGGGGTTCCAGTTCACAAAAGCCCTCCTAGACACAAACCCCCGGGTGGCTTCAGCCCCCAAAGCCCCCGCCTGGATCCGCCACTGCTTTATGCTTTTGGAAACAGGACTGACCTCATTTGTCGTTAAGAAAGCGAGGTAATATAATTATTTCCATGTATATTTTCAGTGAAGTTTTGCCGGGGACCAGATGACTTCTTCGCAGAGCGTCTGTACAAGAGTATGAAGGGCTTTGGCACAGATGACGACACTCTCATCAGAATCATCGTGTCCAGAAGCGAGGTAAGACATCATATATTACATAACATCTGAAGCGGTTTTTTAAATTGATATAAAACCTTTGCATATTTTTAACTTGAATATGATAAGCGATACATGACAAAAGGTTCTGATGTATACACATCTCTTATTGTTGCCAAGCATTTTCTGGCTTTGTCAGCATAGCTTATTCTGTGAGAGGGAGAAGTTTTCTGTCATTCTGTCTGTCCGTCAAACACGTTTTCTTCGCTGACACTTTTGGGTGTATTTTCAGCTATTTGTAGCTGAAATATACTATTGCTAGGAGATGAATCCTGTCTATTTTCCCATGAAGTTATTTTGCGTTTTTTCCTCACAAAAACAAAGAAACCTGGAACAGTGATTGTCTCATTCTGTTGATCAAGATATAGGCTTTGTTTGTATGGTAAAGCAGTGTGGGGCTGATGGAGTTAGTCTGCTATATTATATACAATTACATTAGCTGCGTTGACTGTTCTCCACCAACAAGTCTTGGTAGACATGATTAAAATATGATTTACAAAGCAATTTGCAGGCATATTCAGAATATATTCTGAAATATTCCAAAAAAAAGCAATTGAGAGCCATTAGGGCTTTGGTCTATACCAAGAAAAAATCACCTTCCGATGAATGTGTGACCTTTGACAGTAAATACAGTTAATTTTGAGCTTGTTGCCAGCATAATCATATGTAAAGATTTCACTTCTCATTACTTTAATGTCGTGGTTAATCGTGGTTAAATTAAATAAGGTTTAATTATGCTCATTTCAGATTGATCTCCAAACAATCAAGGAGCGATTCTTTGACAAATATGAGACAACTTTAGATGAATTCATCGAGGGCGATTGCGCTGGGGATTATAAGAACATGCTTCTTAAACTGGCAGCTTCCCTTTAATGCTCTATTTGTATCCGAGCCAGAACCTAGCCATATAGCATCGATTTGTTAACCATCTTCAGTCATCATAATCATCATCTATTATCTGCTTCTTATCTCCATTTTTAAAATCCCATTTTCACACTTGATGTTCAGGCTGCTTTTTTTATATCTACTTAGTCTCCAGATGATCGTTCGCTTCTTTGAGTACTAGTTACATTCTAACATAACTGAGATGAAGTTATTATCAATTCTTAGATTTAAGAATTTAAGAGAATTAAGATAAATACTTAATATTGTATAATGAAATGAAATTCATATGTGAAACATGTATAATATTTATTCTTGCACAATTAGTACTTTTCAATATTTTTTCCATTTTCAATTTTTTTCAAATACTACTTCTTAAACTACACTTGATAAAGTTGAAGTGGCATCCTCTATCAACACGAATAAAAATCTTAATCTGTAACAATGTAAATTCTCAAATTCATGAAGAATTTAAAACAATATGAAGACATAGCTAGGTTTATTTTGAAACAATCCGTCTGGAATGTAGGCTATTGTAATAGTTCTTGTTTTGATAACAAATGTCTACCATATCAGAGTATGGCACTCCTGTACCGAACACGCCTTACATACAGCAGCCACATTATCACTTGACAACTTTATATGCCAGGGTTGGTATTCAATTATACACATCGTTAAACAATTTCACTAATGTAGAATATAAAAAAATGTGTAAAATTGACATTATAACAAATAAAAATATTCAAAAATTATGTCAAGATTTTATTTTATATCATATCGATAATTAGGAACAAAGAATTAAATTGAGTTACACTGGATTTGTTCATGCTTTTCCAACCACTCAGGCATGTAATAATGTCAAACAAGAACCAAGATTGATCGATGCAATTAACCCAGCTAAATGAATAACCAGTACTCCAGGATGCTGACCATATTGGACTGCACATTTTAGCAGCTTTTGAATATTTTTGTGAATTCAATGTCTTTGAGCATATTTATTACAGTGACAAATCCCTGTGGTTACAGTCCATATATGAAGCATTCATGAAATGAGTTTTTCGAACACTTTTTACTTGCATAAAATGATTATACCCTAAACTTTGCCATCAAATATTTTTACCGATCATATTTCTCCTACATAAATATCTGTGCCCTTTTGAAAGTGGAGGAGTCTTCTGCTAAAATCCAAATCATCCATTGGATACTTTGTCAACAAATTTGGTTTCGCTGACCAGTGATCTGGCGCAAAACCTGCTAAGTAAAGTTTTGTCAACAGTGGGATACCTTTAGATTAGGACAATGGAGTGATTTTGATTACAGGGGCCTGTTTTGTCTATTGGTACAGGCCTAACAGACCACATCAGAAGTCACATGCTAGTACACATGTGACCAAATAGTGTTTGCAAGAGTTCAGCCAGTGCTTGGCAATTTCAGCAAAGCACAATGTATTTTGGTTGATTTCAGCAAAGCACAATGTATTTTGGTTGATTTCAGCAAAGCACAATGTATTTTGGTTGATTTCAGTGAGATAGCTTGCTTGTATCACAGTTTCATGGCCACATAATTTAAACATACCCCAAACCTCTGTAAAATATTGCCTGTGATTTCATAAATGCTTTAAAGTGAAGGTGTATTAACACCAACTCATCTGTGATGATCCAAAGGTTGTGGGTTTCCCAAGATGGGTTGTCATGTTAAGGACCTGTGATATAACAATTCATTGGGGCAATACTATATTTGCTACAAGTAGGCCTCGTCATAAAATTACCGAAATAAAGTTGAAAGTGACATAAAACCCCAAAGTTGAAAAAAAATTATTGGTGAGACTACTGAATGGGGAGTGGGGTGGTGGTGAATGCCAACCTTGTGAAAAAAGAAGACTCTCACAACTACAGAAAAAAACTGTTCAAATGGTCCATTTTTTGGGAATAAATGGAATTTCACACTTGTTGAAGTCAATTTTAAAGGGGAAGAGAAAACTACAACCACAGTAATAAGACTGCACTCCTGAAGGTACAAAATGACCACGGGCCCTGGCGCAGTTGGTTAGAGTACCAGCTTATTAGCACCAGTTCCTCTGTGGTGATCCAAAGGTCGTGGATTCGATCCCTGGCCACTCTTTTGTTTGTTTGTTTGTTTGGGGTTTTACATCACTTTCAACATTATTCCAGTCATTTCGTGATGAGACCTACTTGTAGCAGATATAGTGCTGCCTCACTGAATTGTCATGTCGCAGGTCCTTGACATGACAACCCGCCCGGTCACAGATTTACAAGGACAAGGGGTTAACCCTTTTGGCACAGGCCTCAGCTCATATGTGAAATTGAGTCATGAGTTCAATCTCGGCATGGCCGGGGATCGAACCCACAACCTTTGGATCACCACAGAGGAACTGGTGCTAATAAGCTGGCGTTCTAACCAACTGCGCCACGGCCTGGGGCCCTCCACTCTTTTGATTATTCCTAGAGTCGGAGGGGGGGACCTATGTCCTAGACTGCGGATTCTATTTTTGAATTATCAGAGACATTTAAAACAAAACCTGTCGTGACCAATTGAATGGCAAATGCAACTCAATAGTATTCATCTATTCATCAATTTGATCAATAAAGCATTCGTAGTCTTATAAATTGAATCTTAGTGTTTGTTAAAAGATTAATCTAGAATCTCTCTAAACCTTGGTTTAGATTATCACATATGAAAGAAATATTAACATTTTATTTGAACAACAGTTATTAGATTTAGTTCACACCTGAGTGGTCTAAATGTTAACAACACATATATAATATATTTTGTACGGTTTAAATAAAACACTGTTTAGCCTCTGAAAATATTCATAAAATCTTAAGATATATAAAAATCATATTGCACATCAAAAAATTAATAAAAATATTTCATTTGATTCACAAAAGTGTAAAATCTCTAATTTAAATGGCACACATAAATCTTCAGCTTTTTAAAGGAAAGACAGAGTGCGTTATCCACCAATATTTGGTGTTGTTAATATTTATATACATGAAAATAATTAGATCAGTGAAAAGCTTGTTGTTGCTTAGCACAGACTATCATCTTGACGGTAAATCCAAAATGCCACAGTCTTTCAGTTCATTTATGTTTTGCAAAAATGAACCTTCTTAAATGTAAATGTCATTGCGAAATTACGGTGTGAGTTATATTACGCAGGCCGTGACTGTCCACGAGACAAAAGTGGAGCAGCTAACATATCAAATCAAATCAACACATGCTGCAGCACGTGATCGGAGGGTGCAAACTTTGGCGAACATCTGGATAGCCATGCTGCGTAAGCTCTGAGTGCCCACGAGACAAAAGTGGAGCGGCCAACATATCAAATCAAATCAAATCAAATCAAATCAAATCAAATCTAGGTCCACTGTGTGAAAAGGTCTTTGTCTTTTTTATGATCAAATTGTGGAATAAATGGTATTGTTTGAATTTCTGTAAACCCTTCCGTGGTGGCAGGAGTCTCAAAATTTTTATTGAAAACAGCATAGGCCACATCCGGTACGCGGCGTACACTTCCGTTTGTCTGATTCATGCGGTAGAAGTTAAGATGGTTGGCCATATCTCGAGCAGTCTCCAACACAAAACACCGACAAGGAACCTCTGTAAAAAAATCAACGGAAATCATTTAGTGTACAAATATTTCTAATCCCCAATACTGAAATTTCCCATATTATGAATAGAACAGATAAACATATACATACTATATTTCTTGGCAATCTTAATGTAGTCTGCTCTGGTATACGCAGCCGGGTTTGTGTTGTCCACTACAACACTGCTTCCAGCTTTCAGCCCTTCTTCCGTGGCCTGCGATAGAAACAAGATTTCAGTAACGTCCATTTTTATAAGCTCTATATAAAGGATTTAAATCATCTGTAATTGCTATAAATACCAAAGATGCAGCATGTAATTTTTATGCTTCATTTTGTTGGAACTCTATTGAATTAATAATTCATCAAAATTGTAAACGTGTTCTTTAAGCATACTTATTTTACTATATGGTGAAATGAAACAACCCAAAGATTACCTTTAAACATTTTGCTGGAGTGTGCAGGGTATCTCTGTTGACATGGACATAGCCATGAGGTACAAGATATCGCCGAGAGAAGGTACTCTTCCCTGAAGCTGGACATCCTACCATCAGAACAAGCTCCTGGCTCTGTAAGCATATCAATGCTTATTTACTTTTCACATGATACATCATATTTCTATTATCTGGACGTGACTGTTATAGGTAATTCAATTAACATGTCTGGTTGAATGCTTACGTCTGAATGATATTCTTTTTCATGTGTGCCCTCTGGATTATCATCAAGAAATTGCTTTGGATTTACGGATTTCCACTCAAAGGGGACTGCTTTCTCACCCAGAAAGTATTCCTCTGGTGTGAAGAAATCTGTAATGGAATATTTCATTTGGATATTGTGTCTAGGCTATTGATATGGTATTGTGATATATATATATATATATATATATATATATATATATATATATATATATATATATATATATATATATATATATATATATTACTCAAATATATCTTTATTCAAATATAAGTTAAATTAATGTTCAATTTAATCTAATATTGTCTATAATATCTATAATCTATGTTATTAATCAACAAACTATACAAGAACAGTACCTATTCCAATATTTGCAGCAAACATTCTATCACTGCAGGAGAAGTCCTTGGGTTTGTTTGGAGCCCAGTTCTTTGCTCGTCCTGCTGCATCACCAACAAACACACACTCTTTGAGGTCTATCTGCAACATGTCACCTGCCATTAATATCACATCATTCTTGTCATCACCAGAATTGCTTCAAACTTCGATTTTACATCAGCCAACCTTTGCGTCCTTGTTGCTTTTTTTGACAAAATATTCCCACATCTCGGTACTTGGTTTTCGGTAATTACTGGTAGCGGTTGATACATATGCCTAGAAAAATAATAATTTGAGAATCTTATTAAACTGGAAGCCCACTTTTAGATAGATACAAGATAGAAGACCAACACATATTCACATCGCATTTTACCAGTTTTATAAAGACAAACATTATCTTATTTATCAAGCAAATTAATAATTTTTCACGACATGAATTATCAAAAGAAACAAAATGCTTACCAAAACAGGGATGTCTAGTTCTGCAATGATAGCTTCCACTTTGACCTTGATGGTTTCTGGATTGACCTTGCCTTTCTCTATACCAGCCTGGTTGGTGAAGAGTAGGATCCTGTAGCCCTCCTCATGAAGGGACCTCAGCTTCTCCGGCACGCTCTCATCCCACCACTGCCAATCATTAGACCCTGAGAAGGACATTATCATCCAAAGGTCATAAAATATATATTTACACTTAGTGTGTAATATATGTCTATCAGATAAACAGAATATAAACTAAAATATACAAAGGTTTAGCATACAGCTGTGTCCACTACACCATGGATAGCAATGGATACAGATACACATTGTACAAATCCAAATAAACCAGGGTACATGATTTTTAAAACATTATGTCCCACTATTGTATTGTGTGTCAACAATGTTAAATCCAAAGATTTATTGATATAAATACAAGTATATATTTTACATATTCAATTACTGTTTAACAGATCAGACTTTTGAGTGATTTCACTCAATTAATAACATTATTTTCAACATCTGCGACTATAACTCACTGGCAAATTCCTGAGGACAGCCGAGGAATACTAATCAAACTGCCATGCCAAAGAGAAACAATTGCTTCTGATCATTTACTTTTCTGCTCAAATCTGGCCATGCACATTTGTTTCACGATTAGAGTATATTTCTTGAGTCTACTTTCTTTATTAACCTTTGAAATGGTTCATCAAACCAGAATGAATACCTTCACAATGGGCTATCAACGTCAATGCCATTTCTTTTAGAGTTTGTGTATACGATAGTATTTAGTGACCGCATCCCAGTCATTTCTGGGCCACATTATTTGGGCCAATATATTCTTTTGCACGAATCAGGTACAACTTTCTATGTTCCTTGTGATAGAATTTCGAAAGACAAATTTTCTCCAGTTTTAATTTTAAAGTTTTATTTGACCAATGGCTGATCTCCGATTTCGCTATGTTCTGAAATACGGATGTATTGGATCTCTTTGGTGACCTGGTAAACAGTTCTGACCTAAATCATTTCATGCATCAATTATTTATTGTTTGCATAGTGACGCTGTAGTTGAACTAAAAAACACACACAGGTGAGACATCCATCAGTGCAAAGATATGGGGCATGATAAAATTAATTAAAAAATATGCAATGTTACCGGTAGCAAATTTTCTCCCACTGAGGGTGTTAATGAGTGTAAAGTCAATATCAAATCCCACAGCTTTGGAGGCCGGTTCCAGTGTCTCGGAATCCAGCACCAAAAGGGGCTGAATATCCGACACAGGTTTGCCAACACAGTGCCATCGAAGATCCCACTTCAGATCAGTCTCCCCTCTGGCTCTCTTTGCCTTGGTCTCAGTGTTACTGACAGCTTTACGTTTGGGTCGACCAGACATTTTAGAAACTGTTTCCCGATTTGATTATGAGAAGCAATGGCATATAACCAAAGAGTGGTTGTATTTATATGCCACCTCCTCTCTCGATAGCCAATCCCCCTGTGACGTGTGTCATAACATAGTCAGCACAAAATTAAACAGGTACAGACAGGTATGGAATCTGTGACACTGCCATCTGTCGGCAAAACAATTAATACCTTTGTCAGCACCAAAAGAATTTGGCACAGACTGGGCTATAAAACTTATAGAAATAATCTTACAAAATGCCAATTATGACCAGGCCATAAAGTAATTAATGACCCAAAACAAAGCAATAACGAACATGATATAAGGGAAGAGGGAATACATTATAACTTGCAGTTGATATTACTTAATTCAACATTATAATTTGCAGTTGATATTACTTATTTTAACATTATAACTTGCAGTTGATATTACTTATTTTAACATTATAACTTGCAGTTGATATTACTTATTTTAACATTATAACTTGCAGTTGATATTACTTATCTTAACATTCTAATTTACAGTTGATATTACTTATCTTAACATTCTAATTTAAAGTTGATATTACTTATCTTAACATTATAATTTACAGTTGATATTACTTATCTTCACATTCTAATTTACAGTTGATATTACTTATCTTAACATTCTAATTTAAAGTTGATATTACTTATCTTAACATTCTAATTTGCAGTTGATATTACTTATCCTAACTTTATAATTTGCAGTTGATATTACTTATCTTAACATTCTAATTTACAGTTGATATTACTTATCTTAACATTATAACTTTCAGTTGATATTACTTATTTTAACATTATAATTTGCAGTTGATATTACTTATTTTAACATTATAATTTGCAGTTGATATTACTTATTTTAACATTATAATTTGCAGTTGATATTAGTTATTTTCTTCATCTTATTTTTTCTTACGTTTACAAAGTAAGAACACGCCTATGAGCTTCGCAAGTATCTGATATTGTATATACATGCACAACGCAGATGGGCACATCAAATTTAATATATATATATTACAAAAAAACGATATACTGATTTTGTTTTCACGGCAATACTGTTAAATGATACAAGTGCCTTCGACTGAGAGGGGTTGCAATCTCTCTCACTGTTGTAGCATATGCAGCAGTCTCTCACTTTTGTTTTTATTTCTGATTTGTGCAGCAATCTCTCACTTGTTGCTGCAGCTGTCTCACTGTTGTATCTATCTCTCACCTGTGCATCTGTCTTCCACTATTGTATCCGTCTCTCACTTATGCAGCTGTCTCTTTCTTGTGCAACTATCTCTCATTATTGTAACTTTCTCTCAATTATGCAGCTATCTCTTATTTTTGCACCTCTTACTTATGCAGCTGTGCAGCTCTCTATCACCTGTGCAGGTATATCTCACTGCTGTAATTATCCCTCACTTATGCAGCTGTCTCACACTCGTGTAGCTGTCTAAGTAATGTCTCCATTGTATCCATTTTATAGCGGTGTATGAGTTTAACACTAGCGCGGGAGCTTTCACAAGCATTATGCACCACAGCTCAGAGCTATCAAATTCAATGATACTTATATACAATACTGAGCAAGATAGAAAATAAATGACTTTTTGTCAGTGAGACAGTAAGTAAGAAATAGCCATATAATACGTATTGAAAAGACACTGTGTGTGTACATCAATTAAAATCCATGAGTAAATAAGCTTCTAAGGTAAACCAATCAACTCGCTTCATTGTCATGATTTCAGAACTTTTTGAATCATTTATGTTGGTTTAATTGAGATATCGCCAAAACGTATTTATGACTAATCTTGTTGAAAGAAAATGAAGTTGTTTGGGACCAGTGGTTTGTGTATCGAGTTAACATTGGGTTGACAATTGAGTAGACCCTGGGTTATTAAATTGTTTAAAGATACTCCATTTGTTTAAAGATACAAGTGAAGTGGATATAAAATGAAAATGTGATTAATATGCAGTATTTCACAGATGGATTCAAACATATAGATTATTCAATTTTAAATGAACCATTCAGTTGTGCTGGGAGTTTTACCATTGACTTACCAAAAAGCCTGCAATTTGTAGGTGAAGTTAAATTAGTTCATACCAGGAGAGCGTTTCAGAGGGAATATGAACAAAGATGGACTAAGGAAGTTTTTTTTATAGCGGACAGGTTCTTGATACAAATGATTAAGCGCTTTGAACAGACTCCGGTTATTATTATTATTATTATTAATTATTATTATTATTATTATTAATTATTATTATTATTATTAATTATTATTATTATTATTATTAGTATTAGTAGTAGTATTAGTAGTAGTAGTAGTAGTAGTAGTAGTAGTAGTAGCAGTAGCAGTAGCAGTAGTAGCAGTAGCAGTAGCAGTAGCAGTAGCAGCAGCAGCAGCAGCTGCTGCTGCTGTTGCTGTTGCTGTTGTTGTTGTTATTATTAATTATTATTATTAATTATTATTATTAATTATTATTATTATTATTATTATTATTATTATTATTTATTATTATTTATTATTATTATTATTATTATTATTATTATTATTTATTATTATTATTATTATTAGTAAAAAATATATAAAAAAAGAAAACGAAATGGACAAAGACAATATCTAGTGTCTTGGGTGGAGTATGATTCTTCATTCAATACATGGTTCAGAAATATGGACATAAATTTAAATTTAAATAAATTAGTTGAACAATACAATGGGTATTATGATTGTCTTATCATTGGATTTAAGATGGAGTATAATGCATTCAATTACAAGATCTTTGTAAAGCATTTTATGAAATAAGCAAATAGTAAATCAGCTGTTAATGAGAAAAGTAACTTGTTAGAGCAAGGAAGGAAGGAAGTGGATCTGCAAAAGAAGGGGTACAAACAGAAGTGGGAGGTGGTGTTACAAGGATAGCAGAGATTAAAGCAGCTGAGCTATTTAAGAAATCTTCGAGGAAAAGTTAACAGAAATCAAAAGGAGACTCTAGTAAAATACAAGTCAAAAAGAAAATTGTAGAAAACATATTTTCAAAGAAAAAATAAGTAACACAGAGGAATTCATTGAATTTGGTTATACACATGGATTAAGCATCTTTCAACCTTCCTTAATTGATATTGGAATTCATAAGATGAGATGGATCCTGTATAAACCTTTTTCACAACTGGATGGGGAATTGAATTTGCTATAACCAGTAACGCCTCAGCAAATTTGCATTTATGAAGGATTATTCTACATCTACAGCAACAGGTTCTGCAGGGAGATGAATCCCCTCTCTCACCTCTCCCTCCTGGGTTGAATGTTCCAGATGCTGTGGGTAATAGAATATGTTTTTAAAATGTAAAAATATTCATCTCTTAATTTCAATTCCTATTCCATTAAATATCAATAATATTGTTTGTGCGTGTGTGTGTTTGTGCATGTGTGTGTGTATGTTTGCATCTGAATTTCATTTAATTTCACAAAAGAAATTTAAAAAACCTTTTAAAATGAAAGTGGTGAGTGCAACTTTGGAGATGTGTCATGTAACCATTTCCCAATATATTCTTATTGCACATTCAAAAGTGTAAGCAGAGGATAAAAAGGCTATCTTTCCACACAGAACATTAGAAATAAAGACATTTGTGGTTAGTGCAGGGAGTTATGGTTTCTCTGCTGATGACATATTTTTATCGCAAGTCCCACAACAGATTGTTCTTGCATTGGTTGACGGTTGTGTAGGGACTAAGAATCATTTTGTTTTGAAATATATAAATTTGCAATATAATGGGGAATGTATACCATGCACTAATTCATACACCCCAAGGCTTGGAGCTAAAGCTTCTGATGGAAACTATATGGCAAGCTTTTTAACCATGACAAATTTTAAAGGGTAAAAAATAGGTCACGGTTTAGGCATATCTGGACAGGATTGTGCAAATGGTTATGTATATCATGTTTTCGATCTAGATCAAATCTTATATATAAGAGGTGCTGACACCTCCAACTAATCCAATATAAACCTGGCGTAGGATAACGATGAGATCACAACCGATCGAAACCATTGTTGGTCTTGGCCCGGACTGTGATCATTGTTGACCTCGTCTACAGGATTCTAGCCTTTTCCACTTGTGCCACAATATGTTTTAGAACAGAGTGATATCTCCTGTGAACTCAATTTTAAACAATCCAGGAGTTCTTGAATCAAACTTTTTTGTGACATTCCATACATGATTTGATTTGAATTCCCATTTTCCCACTGCACTTCATGTTGCTCCTTAATATTACCTTTTCTGGTTTGGTGTCCCCCTCCTTACAGGCCTCTGTTATCATTTACTTCAAGTACTTGAAACACTGACTAATTCTTTTTCAAATTCCACAGTTTCATATGTTTTTTGTTTGTTTTGGGGCTTAACATCACTTTCAACATTATTTCAGTCATTTCGTGATGAGACCTACTTGTAGCAGATATAGTGCTGCCTCACTGAATTGTCATGTCGCAGGTCCTTGACATGACAACCCACCCGGTCACAGATTTACAAGGACAACGGGTTAACCCTTTTGGCACGGGCCTCAGCTCATGTGGGAAATTGTATCACGAGTTCAATCTCGGCATGGCCGGGATTCGAACCCACGACCTTTAGATCACCACAGAGGAACTGGTGCTAATAAGCTGGCACTCTAACCAACAGTTTCATATGTATTGATGAACTTTAAATCTTCCACCAAATACCATTTTAGCAGTGAAGTGGTAAGGAGAATCTTTTCAGCCTTCATACCCCCTACAAGCAAGAGGTTTACGAGGCTTTTCACTTAAGCCCATTCTTCTTGCAAAGTCCTCCATATGCTCACCTGTGACAGAAAAGGGTATTTCAGATGTTCTATGAATTGGACACATCTCACTGAATATCTCTTTTAGATGATTTGGGACTTGCATGTCACAATCCACATATCCAAACATATCACCATTTCTTATTGATTGAATAATTTCTCCCTCTGTCATGTAAGTCTTGTACTTGCTGTACTTTTCGTAATATTGAAAGGAATCTTTAACATTTATTTATTGTGAAGTCCTTTTTATACTTTTTATGGTCTTACCATAAAACCCTTGGATTGAGGCTTGGCAATGCATTTCAGATATAAAATATAATTACAATCCCACCCAAAGATCTTCTTGCAGAGCTTTTCTCCATTTCTGATAAATGTCTTATCACGTTCATGTTCCCTGTTAAAAGTAATGCTTTACCCACCATAAATCACAATTGTTAAAGAGTGCACAATATGAATCACAGCTCTTTAATAAATCAATATTTATATTGAAATAAAAATCAAGCATCTTTTCAACAGTAAGCACTACATCTGCTCTATAGTAATATTCTAAAAATCTTTGAAAGTCTTCATTTTATTCTTTTTCCAAATATCTTTTCCAAATAAGATCCTGTAGTTTTCTCTCCCTGTTTTCGCTTTAAGTTTCAATCCTATTTCCTTCAATGCAGTCTCTTCTAAATTATACACTTGACTTTTACTTGACATGTGTACTCCTCCTCAAGCACATTAACATCCTTAAGGTAGGAATAAAATGCCTCATATGTTGCTATGACACAGTTGAATCCTAAAACTTGAAGTTAACTACAATACAGCTCTATTTCACGCAGTAACTATTCTCTGATTTGAATCTTTTAGACACAGCACTTTGGCCAGATGACAGGCCGTACATCATTATTAGAGCATCACCATAAGATTATCTCTGGACTATAGGCTGTACATCGTTATCAGATTGTCACAATAAAATTCTTAAAATAAAATCTGTTATCATTGCTTTGACAAATGCTTGAAAAAAAAGAGAAATTAATTTTCCAAACCTTTCATTTTTTATTAAGAAAATACCACTATCCATTTCATTTTTTATTAAGAAAATATCACTATCCATATTCCTTTTTAAAACTTTTATAACAAAATATTGATTATGATATTGCATTTATAAAATTTGTGTTGCAGTTTTATATTGGTATTTTTCTATTATTTGTAGATGATGACAGACAATTTTGCGATATTTGACTTTCTTCATTTAAGGTAAATGCAATATCATTTGGCCAATAAATAAGTCATAAAAGTATATTTCACAATGCTCCCATGTATATTTGTAAATGTTAATCTGTTGTTGGAACAATTTCCAGAGCATTTTTGACAACTGAATTTTGTTCTGCTCGGCTTTACAATCCTAAAACCAGCATTTGATTTGACAACCATACATAGAGGTTCTATGCTGATTACATCAATCTGATATCCATCTTCAAGACTTACTCCATCCCTGTCTTCCCCTTCTTCTTTCCCGTGAGCATTATCTCTATTGACCCCCCTCATCAAATCTACTCATCATATGCATACTTACTTTACAATGAACACAATACTGCTTTTCCTCCTGTTCAAGGAATGACACTTTGTCACTGCCAACTGATTTAATTAATGTAAGCCTTGCTTTCTGTACCATTGATTGTTTGCATGTACAAACTAAGATCATGCAGTCATCAATATGAAGTGTCTCCACTACTTCCCATGTCAGATTCAAAGATCCGTTCATGTTGTACCCGGGTACAGCATAGGTGCCTTGTTGTCTCAGTGGAATGAATTTTCCTTGTTTCCTGACATTCATAACAACTTTGTCCAATAAGCTCATAGGTTTCTCCACATATCTGAAATGAAATAAACTGTCACTATTAGCACTGCTAATAGTGACAGTGATCTTTTTATTCCTTGTTTTGAAGTAATCTTTGACTTCTGATTGTTTCAAAGGTGATGATGCAGAACTGTTCTGCACTCCATCCATATTCCTTTTGCTCAATAACAGAGGTTGGTTACTTATCAAGTTAATTTAAATGCTTTTTAGATTGGCAAGAAATTAAATGTAAAATGGCTACAACACACCAAACAAGCCATACCTTCTTTGAAGCTAAAATTAAACAATTATACAATGTTGGCCTAACTGTTATTTAACCAGACCACTGGTCATCTATATTAATTCTACACCAAACCGTTGACAGTAGATTTACATTTCATGAGAGCCAAACATTGTATTGAAAACATTTTGGGACCCTATGCCTCTGTATTTCAAGTGATCAATAATTATCCAGTCTCCAGTGAGAAAACACTCAGTGCCCAATAATCTAAGGAATAATTTATTTTAAGGCTGGCCGAAAAGACATTTATTGCAAAAAAACAAAACATTTTGGGACCCCTATGTCTCTGTATTTCAAGTGATCAAAGATTTCCCAGTCTCCAGTGTGAAAACACTCGGTGCCCAACATTTATTGCAAAAAAAACATTTTGGGACCCCTATGTCTTCCTATTTGGATTATAATTAGTTTCACAATCTCAAAAGTCTCCAGTGTGAAAAAAACTGAGCTCCCCATATAGTTCAATATCAGCTTTATTTGAGCATAACATAATCACCGCCTTCCAAGGACAATATTCCTTTACACCAAAACAGGTGAGTAATACAAGAGAACTGGTATTTGCCAAGTGTGTAACATGTTGAAATATTTAAATGTTACATATCATTTTTTGGCTCAAAAGTAATATATATATTACACATTGACACATTGAATTGTTCAAGATGTGATGTATTAAACACAAATAGCAAAAATGAGTCCTTTTTACATGAGCTGGTTTTTGTTCATCTGTGAGAAAACAAAATATTAGCTCTGGGAAATTTGGTTTATTTTATTAGGCAAAATATATTTCCTTTAAATTCTGTATATTTCATGTTAAATTGCAGCATGGAAAACATCTTGTCTGAGAAAAAACACAAAAAAATTCTTCAAAAGGTTCGGGACTTGGCTCATCTTATTGATGGTCACCTAGACTTTATCTTCACCATGCCTACACCGCAGGGAACTATGACAATTCATGGCAAGGCTGTGGACTTGCTGCATGTGGACTTGCTGCAAGACCTTATGAAGAGGCAAGAGGGGCAGCCAGTACCTGGAAAAGGGAGAGTGAAGATTGCTTTCAATGATCAACATGACAGACCTATTGATCAGAAGTGGATTCAGCAGGCCCAAAAGAATGATGTCAGAAGCTTCCTTTCACTTTTTGTGCAGCGGGATCAGAAGAAAGGTATGTTTCAGTAACAAGCAATGGCAAAGGATTCACAATAATTAATCCAATATGTTTCAAATTGGTTTATGTAAGTTGATTGCAGATAGAATATTATTAAACTATTCCCCTGCCTGTGCCTAAATGGTGGATAGGAAATATCCCATTTGATGGGATCCAGAAGAGAATGGGATCTGATGTGTTGAGGACCCTAACCACCAGAGGATTCAGTGCAATGGAAGTAGTATTGAAATGCTTTTATCCTGACAAATCACATAATCATATACCTTAGTTAAATATTAATAAAGGCATAAATTATTATTGTTAAGTGGTGTCATAATGAATATAAATTGTGGAATCCATTTATTTGGAAGGTTCTCAAAATGTTTCAGATGGGCCACCCAATAGATTGTATACAGAGTAATGATCACCCAGTGCCTGTTCCAAGGGAAAGGCCAGTGCCAGCTCCAAGGGAGAGACCAGTGCCAGCACCAAGGGAGAAGCCCATCCCAATGCCACGTCTCATGACAGTGCCAGCTTCACTTGAGAAGGCAATGGAAACAGCTACCCATGAGGAGAGAGTGCCAGCCAAAGAAACTGCTGTTCTTACTTCATCTGAGATATCCGAAGAGACAGAACAGATAATAGAGACAGCTCCTAGCATGAGAGAAATTGCTCTGGCAAGAAAAGTACCAGCTCCAAAAAATCAGGTGAGATAGCGAATAACACTCAACCAACTGTTCTGACAAGAAAGGTTTGTAAATGTAAAAAGCAATGTATTATGGCCAGTAAAATAAAGGGTCCTATTTCTTGAAAATTATTAACTATATTCATGTTAATAAATCAGTGAGATAAAAATATTTTTGCAATATTGTTTTGCAATTTATGTAAATCTATTTTAGACAGATCACACGAGGGGACCACAGGAGACAATGAGTACCCTTTTGAATTCAAAAAGGTATTATAATTAATTGCCCAGGCATTACTATTCATTTACCTGTCTTCAAACAACATTAAAATCAATCACTGGTTTTCTAGTGACTATATCTCTCAATTACTTATGCATATACACTTACATGACCTTGCTAATTGAAAAAATCAAGTTATTATTTTCTGCAGCATAATTAATGCTAAATACTACTTTTGAGATTTCAATGTCTTCACAATAACAATTTGCAAAAATGTTTATCCTCTTCCAGTTGATAATTCTCTGATTAAAACAGCTGCTAGAATGGCACATTCAGGGATCATGATGCGAAGTGCATTTAAAGAATGTTCAAGCTCTGACAAAAAAATTTCAATGCTTATTGAGCACTTCAGTGAAAAGCATAGCACAGAGCTTGTTGAGTCATTGGTGCAGAATCATAATGTTTTGAAAAGTCCAGAAATGCATGGCTTAACATACCATGAGACCACTGCAGCACCTTACTTTTGGACAAAAATGGCAATAGAGACAAGTTAGATTATATAATTATATATATATGTATATATACAGAGAGAGATAGAGCGATAGAGAGAGAGATCAAAGTCTGATAGCAAAAGTTTAAAGTAGCTTTTGCACTTTAAAATAGGCAAGGGATTTCATAAGAAACTAACTATTATTTCAATTGGCCTAAAGAGATAATCTGTATTTATCCCCATATTTTGAAATTTAAACAGAGTTTAAAGAGATAAACCTGAATTATGAAATGTTGTGAGATACAACAATGAAATTTTAGAGGTTATCTTGTAGGATTTCCAAAGCCATGCTCAGAGCAATGCCTAAAATTTTGGCATCCTGTCATTAAGGATGCAGATGAGAAAGAAATCTTAAAACAACATATTTCTCAAAATAAACCTTATTTTTCAATTATGTTGCCTGAAGCCAATTCTACCCAATATACTGAAATCTTCCTTAACATTTTTTACTTAGACAGTGAGAAAAACCCACCATTACCACTCCAGCAAAAAATGGTGATGAAGAGAAAATGTGAGACTAAAGAGACAAGGGTGAGTATCTCAACCAATGACATGCAAATATATTCAAATAATTATTCAGTTTTACACAATAAACAGTTCGTTTATGGAAAACATTAATCCATAATTTTTAATTTTTAATCATTGAATTCCATTTCTTATGCATTCCATTTCTTATTCATAATGACCCATGCTTTATCATGAATGTGCCATAATGTCTCGGTATAACCTTTATCATTTGTTAAAATTTGAACTGAAGACAACTTTTGCAGGTCACAACCTGGCAACGGACAGCCAAGAAGATTTTCTCACCATAGGCGATTCTGACAGTCAACAGGCCTCATAAGTTATGCCATTCATTAATTTGGAAACAACACTGTCCTCATATTTATATATATAAGTATCAAAAAGAATTTTACAAAATCATACAATTCAAACTTTAACTTTATTTAGCCTATAAGTTGTTACATAATAGTCTTCTCTTAGATTATATTGATTATATAAGATTATATTGAAGCAATTTCCTGTTTAAGAAAATGTTATGCCTCTGCCTATTTCTTATTTCTTAAGTTTGGCTTGAAATAAATATCAATATTATAATTATAGTTTTTGGTCTTATTTCAAATAAAGTAATATTTGTCAATAACATATAAACATATCATCAGCAAGAATAAAATTAAAGATAATAATAAGTGGTGAGAATACGATCTCTTTTATCTGGCTAAGGAATGTGACACACCCTCCCATTGTGATAGGTGTTAATTATGACCCAACCTTTAGTGTAGCTTTACCACTTGGGAATACCCCTTGCATGTCTGGTGATAATGCCTGTCATAACAGTGTTAGGTTACTTGTGTGGATAAGATTATTGGATAATTGTTTAAGGATGTTAGTTCAGTTGTGTAAAGGTCAAGGAAGAGTCCACTTGACAAGAGGTTTGACTTGAAGTGGTTTGATACAAATATATTATTTCTAACATGGTTGATAGAAAATCTAAAAAATATTTTTTTTTAATGAATGATGAGTTCAGAAACATCCAAAACATATATTATCAGGGCAAATAGCAGGGCATGGATATATGAAATAAGTCCTACATTAATTAAAATTTCAATAAACCTGACACCCCTATTTTTTGAACCATACCATTCCACAAGCCTATGTTCAATCCTCACCACTGAAGAGTCAGTTTAAACTTAGGGTCATTCAGAAGAGACCCAGCAATGTTCATATATAAATGGATTTAATTTGGATACCAGCTGTTTCATCATGGAACCAACATTGAATTGGTGAGTCAATATACAATATATCAGAACTAGAAGTTGGAATAATGAGGACAGATTCTGATAGATACAATACTAAGGAAACATGAGGATTTCCGTTGTTCATTCTGTCCATATTGTATGGTATCCATCTGTCCATACTAATGGGTAACATGTCTTGTGTGTAATAACTAGTTGATGTGTCCTGCATGTGATAACAAATGGCATGTCCTCTATGTGGTGACAAGATGGCATGTCCTGTATGCAATGGTAAGATGTCATCTCCTGCATATGATGACAAGTGTAAGATGTCATCTCCTGTATATGATGACAAGTGTAAGATGTCATCTCCTGTATATGATGACAAGTGTAAGATGTCATTGTTTGTTTGTTTGTTTGGGGTTTTACATCACTTTCAACATTATTTCAGTCATTTTGTGATGAGACCTACTTGTAGCAGATGTAGTGCTGCCTCACTGAATTGTCATGTCGCAGGTCCTTGACATGATAACCCACCCGGTCACAGATGTACAAGGACAACAAGTTAACCCTTCGCGCATGGGCCTCAGCTCATATGGGAAATTGTATCATGAGTTCAATCTCGGCACGGCCAGGATTTGAACCCACACCCTTTGGATCACCACAAAGGAACTGGTGCTAATAAGCTGGCGCTCTAACCAACTGCGCCACAGCCCGTGGCGTAAGATGTCATCTCCTGTATATGACAAGTGTAAGATGTCATCTCCTGTATATGATGACAAGATGACATGTCCTGTATGTGATGGCAAGTTGACATGTCCTGTATATGATGACAATATGGCATGTCCTGTATGTGATGACAAGATGACATGTCCTGTATATGATGGCAAGATGACATGTCCTGTATGTGATGGTAAGATGTCATCTCCTGTATATGATGACAAGATGACATGTCCTGTATGTGATGGCAAGTTGACACAGCTGGTGATAGTCATTCCTACAATTAAATGGTTAGATGATAACTTAACATTTCATCAGCACACACAACTATGATTATGATTCATTTAACATATTTTGTGATGCATTCTTGTTGTTCTTGATCAGAAAGCTTTCATGCTTCTGTTCAGACACTGAACTGCTTTACCCTTATCAATATGACATTTCTGATATCGAAGGTGCATGTGTGAAAAACATGATCTGAAATGACAGAAAATGTGAATTTGATCCTTCGTGAGTTGTTCATATCACTTTCTTGAAAAAGAACCATCACTTCTCAACCGGGAAAAAAGTACATATCTCAAGATTTTTTTAAGCTAAATGTTTGCTGAGAGCAAAAATAATTGCAGAAGGTAGCCAATTTGACAGTCCATTCATGACTTAGGAATAACGATTATTTGCTTACCAAATGTAAAAATACAGAAATGAAGCATTCTTGTCACTGGATTGTGAACATCTTTCTTTCAAAGAATTCTTCCCTTCAATCTGCAAAGTATTGAAATAGTTTAACTCAGGTACCCCCAGTGGTTAAAATTGACGAAATTTAACTCACTTTTTTTAAACACATCTACATTTTACATAGAATGTGAATATTAGCTTGATAAAGCTCTATTTTCAATCAGAGATTAATCAATATTCATAATTCGTAAATCGTGAGTGAACTTTCAAAATTGGGTCACTGCATAACTCCTGTGAGAATGACGTGTGTGAGCCCTGTTGTATCAGCGGTTCATCAGTAAAATTGATGCTACAAGTGACTTTTAATCATGACAGACATATTCTGCAATGATATTTCTTCATCATTGCCACTTTTGATAATATTTTATAGTCAAGCATTTTACCTGTCCTATTTTATTTCCAAGCAAGTATTAAACTCAGTGTTGTCTCAATGAACTCAAACTCGAATCCCATATATTATCCTAACAAAACCTTTAATTAGAGAATCCTCTTCTACATCACAAAGACATTTGATATCTCTATGTTTGATTGCTACATACACATATGCTTATGGGTTTGTGCTATGTGCTGTAGAAAGTATGGAGTTTGTCATCTATTTCTAAACAACTTAGAAGAGATTCAAAGTCAAACACAGAAAATTGACTGAAAAACCTGTCTTTTTTCCTTCACTATAATTCCATAATTAGCTAGTTTCTCAAAAATAGAAAGATGTGCTTTATGGTATTTCCTTTGAAAAACATATCTTGTTTTGTCTTGACAAACCTTTTCATGAACAGATAAGCTTTTTATGGTGGTTCTGGTATTACTTTTTTTGAGTAATATGGTGGTGTATTGGATACCCAGTTTTCATATCTTGCTCACAATACATGAGTTTTCATATCTCGCTCACAATACATGGGTTTTGTTTAATGAAATCTGGATGACCTTCTCTACCCAATATGAATTTTAACTTAACTACATTATACCTAATATTGGTTAATCTGTGTATAACCTATTTTATTGAAGGCCCATTTCCGATGTTAAATCAACTTGACATAATTCGTCCTCAACCTTTTCCAGATCCTCTCTTGAAGAAACTACATACAGACTGTCAAAGACACTAAAATAGTTTTTTGTCCTCAATATTTCTTAAAATGAGGGAGAAACTTCAAAAGAAAATGTCTCCTTTGAGTATATTTCTGATGTCTTTTGTCAATGTCCTCCCTTAAAAGAAAAGTATCATACACTCTATCGTATAGGTTTAAATTGATTTTGAAAATGAATCCTATTAGTCAACCTGTGATATTTCTTATACAAAATAGGAAGTTCATCAGCAAACTGCTTTAATTCCACTGTGGAGTCAGGAGAAGGAATTTTGATGATTGAAGAGAGAATTAGGAGATAGATTGTTTACTTCACTCACCTCCTGGAGGGACTCTATGTTCATGATTAATTTCACCGTTAATCATCAAAGCATTGAACATCATGTGTAGAGGATGTAGATGTGCCGGGATTGAATACTTGATACAATTTCACACATAAGCTGAGGCCCATGCCAAAAGGGTTAACCCGTTGTCCTTGTAAATCTGTGACTGGGTGGGTTGTCATGTCAACAGGTTGTGGAATAGGAAGCTGCTTTATAGGTGGTGTATATTAAGTGATTTTTCTTTTTTAGGTTTTCAAACACTCCCTTTTTAACAGATACTAAGTGGATTAGGGTTATTGAATTTCGGACATTTCATTAAATACACCCCCCTCTATTCTTAACAAAGTTAGTGTCTTGCTGCAAATACAATCATAGTGCCCTTTCCTATGATTAAACTTATTCATTTTTATGCACACCCCCATCATCCACAGACGCTTCAGAAGATAAATGAGTTTGGAGAACTCGAAACTCTTTCTGAGATCTGCAACAGTGCACCCCTTTATTTTGAGAGTTCTGGATTCCAGAAATGACACTCGTCTTTTACATCCCAAATTGACTGTTATTTCCTGGAAATCTGGTTGATGACAAATCCAATCTTGTTGCATGGTACAGTGAAAGCAGGTTGAGCTGAAATTGTTCATTTTGTCAAATCTCTGCCAGTGTGATCTCCAAAGTAAATTTGCATATCAAAGCATTCATCCAACAAAAGTCCTCTGACGTGTGTTTTCGGCTCTGGATGAGTCAGGAGGTTTTCATCAGGAGGTTTTCATCCATTTCTAATAAGGCTAAAGCAGAGTGTTCTATTCAATTATACACCACCCTGCTACAGATTAAGGCAATGTTTTCAATGTAGTTGTTTGATTTTATTAGCAGGGAGATTGGAGTGTTACTGACCAATCTCCCATTATACTACAAATTGCTTGTATAGTGGATGCATATCGAAGCTGAAATAAAAGATTCAATAATCCACTGAAAGCTCCTGTCTATCTCTATATAAATATTAGTTAATTTCTTGTTTGACATATATTAATATCTGCCCCTAGGTCAATGAGTATCGTGATTACTCTCACACCATTCAAAATGCACATGTCCATTGTAAAGCATTAAAGGGGATGTACCCACAATATACTGAACTGAGAATTTATGAAATCTTCCTGCTGGGATTGGAGGCAAGGAAATCTTTTTAACATCGTCAAATTCATCTCTGTGCGTAGATAACACGCAGATATCCCTAATAATGTCCAGTGTTTCATGGTTTGTTTGGGAAATTGAATCATGAGTTCAATCTCGGCATGACCGGGGATCGAATCCACGACCTTTGGATCACCAGAGAGGAACTGGTGCTAATAAGCTGGCACCCTAACCAACTACGCCACGGCCCGGGGCCTAGTGTTTCATGGTACGGGATCCCATATTCCCCATCACACACTATATACATTCTGCAGGTGGAGATTAAATACCGTCTCAACCTTTCATGCGCCTGTATAAAATCTTTTGCCATGCTGCAAAATTTCAGTAACTCTGAATAAAGTGAGAGAAATCTTGAATGGGGTAGCAATAGAACTTTCTGTCCTGAACCAAATGAGCCAACTTATATAAGAGAGTAGGAATACTAGAATCCTATCATACAATCAAACAATATTTTCTTTCGTCAGTCACATTCAAAACTTTTAAATTTCACTTAGATGTGTCTAACAGACTGTTAGTTAAATAATATATTTCGAATTCATGAACTGGGTATATTTGTAGGCTAATACAACATGGTACCATGTATGTGAACAGGTGAAGCCTTGTATTGTATTTGTATTTGTATTTATTTTATTATAGTGACATAGTACTATTACATTTAAAGTAAAGAATATATTGTACAGATATGAGTACCCAGCCATATTAGGCTTATTAGTCACTTTAAATCAGTTACTATAATATAACATATTTATCAAAATTAGAACAGATTTGGATGATGTAGAGGTAGGAATATCTGCATAATTACATGTACCAGTTAATATATTTATGAGGTTACATACAGTTTCTCAGATCTTATTTCCCATGCTTTATCTATAAAATTAGATACTTCTTTCCATTCATTTTTCATTAAATATTGAAACTTTTCATCATCATCTAAGTTTATAAAATATGGTATTCTTTGTATTATTCTGTTGTACATATCACTTCTGATATTGTTGTATATAGAACAAGTATTAAGCATATGCATCTCATCTTCAACATTATCTGTATTACAAATTTTACATAGTCGTGCTCCCAGTAATAAACATATTATCTTTGGATTGTATTATGATAATCACTTTTATAGTAATGTCAACTATGTAATATTGCTGGCTAAATGGTATATACAAAAACAAGTGTTCAAGGACCAAGCTGTAGATTTTTATCATTTTCTTCCTATATTTAAATACAAACTAGAAATTGAAAAACATATCTGTACAGAAAATGGCAACATTGAGACATTCAATGGGAAATGGTTAAAAATTATGGAAAAACTATGAATATATACATATGTCAAATGGCACATTGAATTGTATATGCACCTAGATATAAGTTAGAAAAGACAATAAAATCTTAATGAGAAAAAAAAAAAAAAATAGTCGTGCTCCCACTTCAACACCTTTAAACCTACCTGTTTCAACTGCTAGAGGTAATATGCCAAGTCTGAACTGTGCTAATAAAGAGCGTTTTCTTCTGGATATACAATATTTTACATAATCTTCTATGGAAATGGTGTCTGAAGGTAATATAGGTTCTAAGCTTTGGTTTGGATGATAGACCACATTTCCACCTGTTTTCAAAATTATCAAGAATTTTGTTAATAAGGCCTTCTATGTCAATATAAGCTAAATTTTTGAAATTGTGCATATATCCTGTAGCATTACATAACATTTTAATTTCAACACACCAATTTTCTTTACACAACTGTTTATCATAAAGGAAAACCTGTTTTGTTAATCTGCTATTTTCCATTTTAACCATTCTGTTCCAATAGTGTATCATATTCATATGTCTATAATGTTGAGAACTTTTCCAACCAATATCACCAACCAAACCAAGTATTGGAGCCTTAGAGTGTACACCTAGGTAATAGCGCATGGCTCTTTGGGCTACCCATTCACATCTATTGTTATCTTTATAACCCCAAACAGCTGAGGCGTATTCCAGTACTGGACGTACACTTGCATCATATAATTTAGTGAACGTTGTATAACCAATATTTTTATATGTTCTAAATTTGGAAATAATACCTCCCAATGCTCTTCCTCCTGCATCTGCAAGAACATCAGCAGTCACACTAAAATTCAAATGCTCATTTAATATAACTCCTAAATACTTGTATTTATCAACTATTTCCAATACATCACTTTCAAATGTAAATTGGTAATCTGTTCTTTGTTTCCTTTGCTTCCGGAAATGTACAATCTTTGTTTTATCCTTATTAATGACAAGCCTCTACTTTCTACACCAATTTTGGACAATATGCAAAATTTGCTGTAGGTTTTCTTCATTTTCAGCCAAAATTACAATGTCATCTGCAAACAAAAGAATTGAAATTTGGGTGGTTCCAATCTTTATTCCTAGATTCTTACTTCTAATTTCTTCTGCAAGGTCATTTATATATAGTGAAAAGAGTGTAGGTGATAGGCTATCTCCCTGTTTAACACCACTGGAGGTCTTAAACCAATCAGTACTATGATGATTCAGTCTAACTTTAGCAATGGGGTTTTTGTATAGAGCATTTATGGCCTTGTACATACGTCCATCAATATTATAATGTAGTAATTTATAAAACAACAAATCCCTATCAACCCAGTCAAAGGCCTTTTGCATATCAATGAAACATGTAAAAGTAGGTAGATTCTCTGCCAGTCTATTTCTTATAATTGAGGTTAGAGAAAATATGTGATCAGTACATGATCGATCCTTTCTGAAGCCATTCTGCTCCTCAACAAATATATTCATATCTTCACAAAAGGTAGTAATGCGTCTATTTAATATATTTGAGTAAGCTTTACAAGTGCATGACAGTAAACTAATACCTCTATAATGAAGGGGAACATGTGGGTCTTTTGCTGCACTTTTTGGAATAGGATTAATTATTGATTTGAGCCAGATTGTTGGTGTTAGACCATAATCAAAGAACATATTAAACATATGATACAATACAGTTTTAATTTCCACCATTTTCAATATCTCATTAGGTATACAATCAAACCCATATGCCTTGTTCTTCTTAATTTTTGACATCATTTTTTCGATTTCCATTATTGTAATATCACCGTTTATATGTATATTTGTAATCCTATCAGATGCAGACATATTTTCTTCTAGTGATTTCTTTTTATTCATAGCATCTGTGTAAAAAGTGTTATCATCATATAATATATTTCCTTCATGTGGCCTGTTGTATAATTTACTAAATTCATCTTTCCATGTATTCATTACAATGTCATGATCTGAAACAAGAACTCCATCATGATGAACTTTCAGTGGGATATCATTCACCCGTCTTGGACCCAATGACTTGATGTGTTTCCAGAAAGCTCTGGGATTCTCAGTGGAGACAGATTCTATTTCATTCAATACATTTCTATTGAATTCTCTTTCTGTTCTCCGCAATTCCCGGTCAAAAATTGTTCTACTATTTATAAATAACTGTCTTTTGGCACTTTTAATTCTATTGTTATTTTTACATTTAAGAAATGCATGTTCATGAGAATTCATTTCTTTCCATAATTGTGTAAGGTGATCATTCCAGAATGGTTTGTGAATTTTTAGTTTCTTTCTAGTTTGTTTGCTTGCTGATGAGTATTGGAGATAATGATCCATTTCTTTATATATAGATTCACAGAATTTTGAATATAAGGAATCAACATCTTTTTGGTTTCTATCTAATTCTAGACATGTATCAATTATCTCTGAAACTGCAGTATTCCACATTTCATTTTGCATGAAGTCCGGAGGGATATTTTTGAATTTATATTTTCTAGCATTACTATGGTCTATGTGTCTGTCATTCTTATCCTGTGGTACGAGTATCTGTTTGAAGGACAATGTCTCAAAGCTACATGAAAGTATTGAGTGATCAGGTGCTTTACATTTTGTGGTAATTAAGTGTTGTAATTTGAACTTGCTTACAGCATCATTACTAGTAGTTACTTCAAAGTTTGAACATTTTTGTAAGCAATCATGTGGTGTTATGATATAATCAACCACTGACTTTCCTTTATGTGAGATACATGTAAAGTTGTCAAATTTACTATCAAAACGACCATTTAGAACACACATTTTACTATCATTTAAGAATTCTAATAGTATTTCACCATGGCCTTTAAGTAAAGGGTCAATTACTACTCTCTCTCGTAGATTATCTAGTTCATTCCCGTCAGAATGCTTACCAATTCTGCCATTTATAGTGTAGGATATAGAATACACACCCGGAGACTCTTGGAAATATATAGACATTCATAGACAATAACACACGATACTGATGGTTGATGAGTCACCATAACCACCACTCTGTGAGATCACGTGTAAGACGGACGAGCCGAAGTTGAATACACAGGCAGGACGAGTCCATTTGATGACGCGTGAGGAAGCCACGTAGGCGACCCCCCACAGATGACGCGTGGGTACATATAGGCTCACACACGACAAATGGGCAGTTTGGATCCAGGAAAGCAAAGAGCCAAGCCACGACACTCAGGACAAAGAGGGAGCAGGAGTGCGGGGATATGGGCCGCAGGCCGCCACTCTCGGATAACCACTCAGGCTGATCGCCCATTGCCATGCCATATGCTAATTCGGGGTTATATTTATGTATATGTATTTATGTATATGTACAGTTTATACCCCGAATAAAGATGACATTATATCCGAGTCTGCAGTTCTCCTTGATCACCCGAGATAGGAGTAGGCAATTAGCATATTGGCCAGAAACTCACTTAGCCAAGCAAGTTTCCCCATATCTTCTGAGGCTCCCCTCACTATGTAACAATATCACCACACATTAACACAAAATCAACACTCTGAAATATGTATAATTGTGATATAATATGCCCAAAAAAGTTATTTGCGTCAGAATATAATGAGCCTTCTGGTGGTAAATAACATGAAATTACTATGAATGTATATTCTGATTGTTTATCTTTAAACAGAACAATAAGTATGCCATCATGTGATTTATCAACAACCTGTATGTGAAAATTTGTATACATATCTGTTCTTATCAACATACCAGTACCACCAAACATTTTAGGTGCATTTGTATGTTTTTTCATTCTATTATGTCCTATCCAATCATAATTTTGTAAAGAGATATTTTCACTCCCTTCTGGGTGCGTTTCGCTTATACAGAATATATCATAATTCAAATTTAAGATAATTTCCTGCCTAATAGATGAATTTGCTATTGTCCACCCATTAACGTTCCAGCATGCTATAGAGTAAGTAGGAATGTCCACATTATTATGATGTGATGAGTATTTATTGTCAGAATTTGGCTGGGTATATAATTCCTAATAGTTCATGATTTGACCCCGCCCCCAGCCTCGCCCTCGCATTGGAGGGGGTCCACCTTGTCCACGGTAACGTCCGCCCTGTCCGCCTTGTCCTTGTTCCTGTCTCTCTTTCTCCACCAATAGTCCATGTGCTGTCAATCTGTATTTTTCTCTTCCTCCAGGAATCTCTCCTAACAGCCTTGTAATGCTCATGTTTGACCCCAATTATTCATGTTTATGTTATCAAAAGTTGGTTGAAACCTGCTGTCCAAAAGGCATATAGGGATAAAGTCTAAATTAGTGTCATCATGAACAGAAACAGTAAATAGTTTGTGTTGGAGGGAGGAGTGAACAAGAAAAAGGGGTCCACTGTGGCACAGATTGGGCTATGTGTCACCGGCCAGACATCGACAGTGCACGTCAGGCATTTTTATTGGGTAAGTTCTCCAAATTGTATCTAATATCATGCTCTTATTTTTAATTTAAGACATGCTCTGTAAGATAACACTCTTCTAGAAATTCATTTCACACTTATAGAATTGAGTATAAAAGCTGAAATCTCGTTAAACCCTTGTTATTTCCTGTGGATTTAAAAGCAGTTTGTGTCATCAGTGCCTGCAGAGAAGGGACATGAAGTTATTGATCGAAAATATTTCCTTTATAGTTGATTCAGCATGTACAACTGGAGAGTTGGCAACATGGTCAACACTGAGTGATGATGACTCCTTACCTGCACAGAAAATATCACTGGAATATGGCAAAACTACATGATGTCTTTGAAGGGGTTTCTAACGATTCCTTTGGTCTGAACCCCAGAGGAGTGCAACTCAGTGCAAATCCAGAACTCGATATTGCTTTCAGTTGTAAAATTTGCTGGGATAAAGTAAGATATCTATATTAAATTTTACTTTAAATATATTTCACAAATTAGATATATTTGAAAGCTCTATTTATTCATAAATGTTTATAAATGTTGTGTAGAAATCTCAATTCTTCATTAAAGACCTATTCCACCTACATGAAACTGAAGTCTATTACACTATGCGAGAAGGAATGGGTGGGGTTAATGAAGAATATTCAAGAGGATGTTTCTCAACCTAGAGGCCTATGAGGCTAAAAAGCAAGTGTATGTAATGAGGAAAATTATTGAAATTGCTCATTATTGATCCACAATATTCCATAAAATAGCAATATTATCATTGTTATAATTGCTAATTGCAGAGTCTAACGGGGAAAGTGTAGACAGAAATGGGGTGTCAAACATCATTACCCTCAATGAGGAACCGGCACCTTCCACCTTCGATAATACCACAAAGACTGCTCTTCCTTAAAGTCTAGTGGTGATTAGGAAAGAGCCTGTAGAATGTGCAACAACAACACCAAAAAGAACGTGTTCGCTGAAACATCAAAACTACAAAACCTGGTGCTGCATTAAAATTGACTGTAAATATGTTCCCATCTTGGAAATAAATCAACTGTTTCTGTATAATGATGTTTTGTACATTACTTCAAACCATACTAAGTTAAGATAGAAATCCAAAGTCAATCAGTTTAATATTGGGTTACATGCTCACACATACATATAGACCACTCAAGCCCGACAAAATTAAGTTTTTCTTCATTTGTTCTTCATTTCACCAAAGCTTTGTACATAGTGCAGAGCACCATCTCTAAAAACCCAGGTTCCTAATTTTCATAAGTGTCAGTATCACTGTCATGCTCCTGCTCTCTTCACATTTTAAAAGCTGTAGGGCATCCATGGTTCTCAGGCTTAGAGCTTCTATATCTCCTGTCAGAAATTGTGAAATGGTGTTTTTACGACCCTTTCAGCAACAATGGCCATATCAGGTCGACTTTCGAGCCTTTTACCCAGTGTGAAAGTAACACTGCCGGCAGTGGGAGTCGAACCCACCACCTCCCGTCCTCCACTTATGTAACCAACAAAGGCACATATCCTATACTCTACCAACTGTGCTAGTGGGGTCGGTTCTCCTGTCAGAGAATATATTGGCAGTTGATGTTGACCAGTATATGATATGACTGATGTAGCTTGGTGAGTGGTGGTTGTGATTTGTTTGTTTGGGGTTTTACATCACTTTCAACATTATTTCAGTCATTTCATGATGAGCCCTATTTGTAGCTGATATAGTGCTGCCTCACTGAATTGTCAAGTTGCACGTCCTTGACATGACAACCCACCAGGTCACAGATTTATAAGGACAACAGATTAACCCTTTAGGCTCGGGCCTCAGCTCTTGTATCATGAGTTCAATCTTGGCATGGCCAAGGATCGAACCCACAGAGGAACTGGTGCTAATAAGCTGGTGCTCTAACCAACTGCACCAAGGTCCATGGCCCTGTGGTGGTTGTGAACACACGAGGTATGGCAGGGTGTTGAGGGGAGGGTCGGTGGAAATTTTTCATTCCAGTTGATTGAATATGTTTAGTTGACAAATATTTTGCATTGTTTGCATTGACTGATGTATCAGTGAACAGTTGAATAGTGCTTGGTCCACTTTCACCAAAGCTTTCTCCATAGTGTCTGATCCTCCCTGCAAAATCCCCGAGTTGCTTACATGTTTTGCACAAAGCCAACAACATCACTAACCACCCCGTCCACTGTCATGCTGATAGAGAACTCGCAGGATATATCCATTTGTCTTTTTATGAAAGCGTTCATTTCACTTTCCAGTTCTTTTATGTCCCTCTCCTCCAAGCACTTTATTATCCAAGGCACCCATCATCTGCTCAGATCTTGATCTTAATAAAATAGATTTAGGGAGATTCAGCAATCCATTTTTAACGTCAATTTACTTCTCAGATCAATGTACTCAAAATCACTCAGTATGGAAGTCAACTGTGGAATTCCTCTGTCTATTTCTTTTCACTTTTGGAGCTTTAGTCAGCCCCTGTGCTGTGCACGAGGCCCAATCCTGGAGAACAGAAGCAATCATACCAATCAGTTTTAGCAATAGTTATTGCTATAAGTAGAGGAAGACGTTTCAAAATACATGCTTATCCATCATTTCCAAGAGAACGATTGTGCTCTCTTTGTTTTCTGCTAATCCTAAGAATGATTTTTAATATTTATCTTTATTCACTTTTAAACCACAATTCATCAACTTACACACAATAGTCATGTTTACATAAATTTCCTATGATAACACCTTGTTGCATGATGAGAGTACAGCTCTGCACAACAGCCCAGTACATTCCACTCATTGCATTGAGCTAGGAAACAAAACATGGCTTGTTGTTTGCAAAAAATTAAACATGGGTCAGTGTTTCAGACTCCTATTCCCCTTCCCTCCTAAAATCAGGTCACTCCCAGCACGTCATACAATAACTATCTATCACTGCTATCATAATATTGCACTCGAATCAGTCCAGATCAGTTTTGATTAATATACATATAGGTTTCACAGATAAGTATCACTTAATCACAATTGTACAAGGTGTAGTTGGCTATAGACATCAAATCATAATCTATGTCAATAATGACTAAATCAGAATTCAATCATCCATGCCTTAGTTAGATATCTTAATTAGAATTAAAGAAAAAATACCACATTTCAATTTATCTTAGTAAATAATCCTTGCACCTGATCATCATCTTATCATGAATGTGGTTACACATAAGGATTATACATAGGAATGAAGTGATTCTGTTAAATCCTCATAAATCTCATTCAATTCTATTGCTACCACATCCTAATTATTGGGCTGTTAACATGACCAGGTGTAGGCCTTTGTCTCTTCCTTGTTTTACAACAAAAAAGAAACAAAGAATACTAGAAGAAAAAATGAATCCAATGTCACATTCTCAAAACAATGATATTCTGTAGAAATTGATTATTACTCAGATTGCTCTGTTACTTGTGGGCCATGGGCCTTGACGCAGTTGGTTAGAGTGCCAGCTTATTAACACCAGTTCCTCTGTGGTGATCCAAAGGTCGTGGGTTCGATCCCCGGTCATGCCGAGATTGAACTCATGATTCAATTTCCCATATGAGCTGAGGCCCGTGCCTAACGGGTTGACCCGTTGTCCTTGTAGATCTGTGACTGGGTGGGTTGTCATGTCAAGGACCTGCGACATGACAATTCAGTGAGGCAACACTATATCTGCTACAAGTAGGTCGCATCACGAAATGACTGAAATAATGTTGAAAGTGATGGTAAACCCCAAACAAACAAACAAATCTATTATTTGTGGAGTCTGCCCACTCATAGTAAAAGGGCTTCCATGTGGTGTTGCTTTATCCATACCGGTGGCTGATTCAGGATTGGACAATTCCTGCTCTGTTTGAATATTTGTACAAATACTGCTACTCTGCTACCCTCCATAGCAGAGCCAGGATTTATACCTAGCTCTGCAATGATTGACCATAATCAGTGAGTACTGAGAGGTCACGCCCATAACAAGCTTCTTTTATAAGCCAATCCACACCAAGTAAAAATATTTGTAACATGTAATAACACAGCCAATCAGTATCCTTGTTTTGGTAAGAAAGTGACTACAACAACAGATACATGTGCAAGTATAACTCAGTCAACTGGTGTCAGTGTTTTGGATGTGTGTGAGGTTTGTTACTTATTCACTTTTCACAGTTCATTATTCAGATTTTTTTTCGAAATCAATAGATGAGGTATATTGCAAATATGACATGTTTACAACCTCATCTATCGATTTTGAAATAAATCTGAATAATGAACCGTGAAAAGTGAATACGTAAACAAACTTCACAAATGTTTGTTTGGGCAGAAAGTGAGTGCACCTGATGTGTGTGCGAGTAGAAGCCAATTGGGCGGGCATTTCAAGTGTACATGTGCAAAGCCCACCAATTGCCCACCTGTCTGTGGATTATGCAATCGACCTTGCGGAATAGGTTGAAACAGTGTCATGCCTATTACGGCAGAGGTAGTATATGACTATACCTCGCCATGCAGAGTACTACTCTGCATGAATGTACAGCTTTCACCAGTTGATTGCATTGAGAAATTTAGAAATGTGGGAGATGTTGCAATTTCATTTCCTCTTGTAGACGTACGAGATTCTTGTGTGGTTTGATGTGAAGTCTTCTTTAGTTGATTGTGAAATAGAATGTGAAAGTGGGGAAATTGCATAATATATCTTTCAAAAATATGTATTCTTAACCTGCAGTTGATAAGCACTATGAATTAAGATTTCATTTGTTAATTCGTTTCACAATCTTTGCTAGGAGCATTTCTGGAAATAACAAAATGTTATTGCAAGTCTCAATTTTTTTCTCTATATATTTAAGATTTGGGTTGTCCAAATTTTGTTTAAACTAAACTTTGTTTAAACTGAATTTGAACATTATATACACTATATTGATTTATTTGCTTTATATTTGGTTCATTAATACAGATAACATGGACAAGATTTCCGAATTATCCAAAATCCGTGTGTACAGTTTTGTAGAGTATGTACCCCCTGTGACAGGTATGTCCTAGTGTAAAAGAAAATGGATTTAAGACAAGGAGAATTTTGATTTTGATAAAACATAAGTTGGACCTGCAGGTCACAGGTTTTATTTTTCATCTTATGTGACTGCCTCAAGTGACCTTGATTGTGTAGTCAATATTTAAAAAATCAGTGGATCCTACTTGCGAAAATATGTAGATATGTCTTGGAGAGTTATTTCATTCTTGTCTTGCAACTGGAATATTTCCATATCATAAAGTATGACAACTGCCCAGACAGTACAATTACACACTGAACAAACTGTTTCTTTTCAAACTGTGAGTGTTCCAAATAACAACTCCAGTGTCACATGACTGTGGTTGAGCTATATATAAAGATTCTATTTTAAGTGGGCCAGGGTGGCTGGCTCTGACTGAAAAGTCCACCATTTGAAGCTGTACAGTTAACATGAAAAGTGACTCCCTTCAATTCCCTGTATTTGTTTTATTTTCTTTGAATATCAACCTTTGAGCAAACAATTCCACACGCTAATATTAATTTAATATTTAATATTAATTTGGATTATATTTTTCTTGTAATCACACAGGCAAACAGTAAGCTCAATTGTCAAAATAATTGGTAGCCCATTTGTTGATTGTCACACACAGGTAAAGAGTAAGCCTAGTGTCATATACTCAGTAGCATAATTGTCAACCCAATTGTCAACCTAATGTTAACTCTTTTAATCCACAAAAATGGGTTTGCTACGCCTTGACTTATCTGCTCATATCCCAGTAAGGTGCAAATTGTTTCTTCACTGGAGATATACCTCGATGAAAGAGTGGTTTGTTGGGTTTGTATTTAGCATTGCAATATTAATTTTTCTATTAAAATGCCATTTTGGCTTGGAGGCCAAAAGCGTGGGTGAAAGAAGGAATTTGATTAGATCCAAGCACAACACTCAACCAATCACATTGCTTCTTAGATTCCTTACGTACAGTAGCGCGTGTGCGTATTGGGTTGCAAACGATTTAAGCTTGCGGTTTCTGCCAAAATCTTGATTTATGTGAATGGCAACACTTACCAGCAAGGGTAAATCAAGGTGTTGATAAAACCCATCCTATGAAACGGGAGAAACAATTGAAGTAATAATTTTAACTCCATGCATTTTCAAAATCTGAAGTATCTAAAATTGCAATGGTACTCATACACTGGAAGATTTGGGAAATAGCTATTAACCCTTTCAATGAATTACTCTCACAATATCATTTAATGGCCATGTGAAGAACTATCATCTATTCCAACTTGAACCTAACTCAGTGAAAAAAACTTAATACTTTCTTTTAGTTATATTTATCATTGGGACATATACATATGTTCTGGGAAAGGATTTAAAGGATCATTTATGAAGCAATTTCCAGAAAATGTTCACAAACATTACAAAAAGAAGCAGTGATCATTATATCCATTGGCCTATTTTTAAAAATTGATATGCATGATTACAAATGAAATTTAAATGAATACCATCATAACGGCTAATTCACATTTGCTGAAAAATATCTTTTTATATTTGGCCCTTTGTTACTAATTATTTATGTCGTTATCGTTTTAAGTGACAGCTTAGAATTAAAACTATTCTATTCAGTTTGTTTAAGCTATCAAAGTTTGGTGTCCATTTTTTCTATAGCCGTCATTCTAATCAATTAGATATCAAACCTTTCACGTTTTTGGTGTGAAATATAAATACAATATAATGGCATGACATTTTAAAGGTAAATAAACAAAAAATAAGAACTTTAGTCCGCATATCATTGCAAGAGATATTGAGGAACATAATATGTCCATTTGTTTGGAACGGTTTAGATCTTTATATTTTATGCAAGGTTTAATACAATTGGTAAAACAAAGTTTCAAGTGTTGGAAGTCTGTTGGAATGGGGCGGTTTCAGTGTCCAAAAAGGACAAACCTGTGTGGCACCCAGGCAGATAGATTTCCTTGTTATTTCGTGCAAAATGTCATATTTATGATTTGTTGTGTTGTGGTTTACAGGCCTCTAAACAGAATAATACTTTACTATATGAAAAGCATTTCATAAATGGAAAACAGATTATTTCAAACATTGCTGTGACATATTGAATGAATATTAAAACCTTTGGGAACCTTTGGAAGATATATAAATGTTATAGATAATGCATTCCAATATGTCAAGAGTCTAAGATTGAGATTAGTTCATAATATACGGGTAGGTATATAAAGGCACAGAGTGTGTATATATATAGCAGTACTCATTTTACAAAATATTAGAACCCATGATGCTGGATATTAGATATAATGACAGATGAAAATTATGGCAGATGATAAAATTATCTTTTATTCATTTTGTGTGAGAAAAAAATAAAAAATAAACTGATCATAAACAAAATGGACGACATAATATATCGGTGTTTACCAAACTATGTTCGACTCTTGACCTAATAAGTCTAAGATCTCATCCCAGGCTGACACGCTGAATTGATCTCGAAACCATTCCGTAACAAAAAATATGACATATGTTAAAGACGATAAATATATTCTTTTTAATTTTTAATTGGCGTGAGCATCACTCAACTCAATTGCCGTGACCAGCACTCCACTCAATTGCCGTGACCAGCACTCCACTCAATTGCCGTGACCAGCACTCCACTCAATTGCCGTGACCAGCACTCCACTCAATTGCCGTGACCAGAACTCAACTCAATTGCCGTGACCAGAACTCATCTCAATGATTTTGGAAAACTGGATATTTTGTATGTCTTATAAACGTTATTGCATAAATAGTCCAAAATGGTCTTTGATGTGATCATTTCAGAAACGGCACATATTCTCACACGAAGAAATAGCACTGTCATCGTCGTATGCACTATGCTCCTATTCACAGGAATGTGAGGAAATGGTTTTATTGTGAAATAAAAAAAAACCTTTAGGAGAAACTGTACTATATTACAACTACCTGCCCGATTTACTTCTGAAAGATTTTTTTCAGAATGCATGTCCTATATTATGTTCTGTCCGATGAAAACCATTTTAACATTGGGCATATACTTTTTGATCTGAAACAAATCATATTTGCAAGAAATGAAATGACATAAGTTTTATGTACAAATGTAGTGAGGTAAATCAAACAGCAGAAAAGCAGTACTCATTTTACAAAAATATAAGAACCGATGATGTTAGAAATCAAACATGATGCCAGATGAAATATAAATACTGCCAACTTGAATTATTTTTTATCTATTTTGGGAGCATGTATGAATATATAATGTGGGATAGGATAAAATCTCATTCATTACAAGTTGCAATATTTTTTATTCGAAGGTCATAAGCATACACCGAATGTTGATAGGAATGTTGATATGAATGTTGATATTTTTTGCATGAGTTGGCGTACTTGAATGTCTGGTGTATGGGTGACTCATCATATATAAGGCAAAAGTGCACATATTCAAACTTGACTACATATTAAAAGGCATCTGGAAAAAGTGAAGTGCACATTTCTACCACCTAAATATCAAATCGTCGCCCTTGGCAAATATAACTTTGCCCAGCTTGAACAGTATAAATACTTGCATACGTCTTTGTGAGATAGACTTGTTTGGATATTTTTCACCATTTCTCCATCATGGCATCCTTTACCGGGCGCGTTGTTCTCATAACAGGTAAGTGAAATGTGTTCTAGATGTATACTTTAATGTATATACATTTGTATATAAAGATGATGTGAAATTGCTTGTGCATGACATAGCCGCCTGTATTTGGCATTATATATGTGCCGCCCAACTCTAACATTATACAATGCCTTCTGTCCTGACCTTCAATGTCTTCTAGATATTTCATATGTTTGTGTTCCCCAGGATCCAGCTCAGGCATAGGAGCCGAGGCTGCCATCGAGTTTGCCCGGCGGGGCGCTCACGTGGTCTTGGTCGGCAGAAACTCGGAGAGACTCGAGCAGGTGGTGAAAAAATGCAAGGCAGAATCTGCAGGGAAGAAACAGGTCAGAGAATGGCTGGTTTATTTGGAAATATTAAAAAAATTAGATATGGGTCTAAATTTGGCATTTATATATACGAAAATAATTACATAACAAAAAATGCAAAAAAAACAGTTTTATATTCAAATACACGTCTGTGTTGAAAGTTCTTCTCATTCAGAAAACCCACATGTGTGTACGCATAGAGGAATAGGCTGTAGAAAATAGTGAAAATTGAGTGTGTTGTTTGTTGACATTGTGCATATAGACTGACGTGTCTTTGCCTCTGATGTTGTATATCTGGACATGTATATATTCATTAATTCCATAATGAAATCTTAAATCAATATTGTGATTTAGTTCCCAAACTTATTATCTCATTAGATTAATTGTCAAATTCGTTTGCAATTTTAAGAAAAATTTTGTGCATATAAATGATTAACTTTAAATGAATGCTAATATATTACTTCATTTTGTCTGCAGATTTATTTCCCAGTCGTAGCAGACATAGAAAAGGAAGATGATATAAAAAGAATACACAAGGATGTCGTCGCCAAATTTAAAAAGCTGGATGTATTGGTAAGTGAGTTGTAACCCATGCAAGTTTCACTCATTAAGTCACAGACAATGTATTGGTACTCCCTCTTCAGGCGGATTTTGCTATCTAATTTCAGGTAAACAATGCTGGCTCCTCAACGATGAACAACATTTTCAACATAGACATGGCAGCATTTGACACTCACTACAGGCAGTTCGTGAAGGCACCCACAATGCTCGTCCACCTTTTTCTACCACAGCTCCTGGCCAGCAAAGGTAAGTTCCATGACATGTTTTTTTTTCATAATAAAACATACTTTGGAGGTGAAACACTGGAGTGAAGAACAAACCGGGGGTTTGAAAAGTTGAATAGTGTTGAGTCGTGAGTGCATTGTCAAATTGTCAAATATTGTATTTGGAACCAAGATGGATGGAAGTTGGTTGAAAAATACCTAAAAAATAATTTTCTCTTAAGGGACTAACAGGTGATGCATACAAATGTTAAATGGTTAGATTTAGCTCACTGAGTAAATCAAATTGAATTATGGTAAAACATCAATTGAGGTGATTGAACTTTATTGAAAGAAAAATATATATATGATGTTTCGTCTTTTGCATCTAATATTCAAACAAAAAGTAAACGTTATCAATGAAATTTGCAGTCCTCATATCTTCACAATTTAAATATAGATCCCTTACGAGATCAATCATGATTTTGAAAGACTTCACATTAATCTATGTTTTAATTGCAGTACATTTATTTCAGGTAACATTGTGAATGTTTCCTCGGCATGCACATACTATCCAGTAAGTTGATATTGATACTTTATCTTTATACCGCAACAGATTCTACTTCCAAACGGAAGCACTGCACCATGGTTAGCTCAATGTGCTCATTATTTGGTTTTAACAGGAATCTGCAACTATTGCATATTCGGCAATGAAGGCTGCCTTAGATCATCTGACAAGAATGATGGCGCTTGGTACGTGAAATGATACTTTATTCATTAATAACTTCTCAAACACGACTGTTTTCCGAGTCCTGATCTTCTTTAAATCATATTTTCAGAACTCAGAATTTTAAGTGTCCTTATGGCTAATATTATAGTTAAGGAAAGGTAATGCAAATCCTCACATCCTGCCTAATGCAGTCCATAATCCTCACATCCTGTCTAATATCACCCAGAATCCTCACGTTCTGCCTAATATCATCCATAATCCTCACGTCCTGCCTAATATCGCCCAGAATCCACACATCCTGCCTAATATCGTCCAGAATCCTCACATCCTGCCTAATATCGTCCAGAATCCTCACGTCCTGCCTAATATAATCCAGAATCCTCACGTCCTGCCTAATATCACCCAAAATCCTCACATCCTGCCTAATATCACCCAGAATCATCACGTTCTGCCTAATATCATCCATAATCCTCACGTCCTGCCTAATATCGTCCATAATCCTCACATCCTGTCTAATATCACCCAGAATCCTCACATCCTGCCTAATATCATCCATAATCCTCACGTCCTACCTAATATCGCCCAGAATCCACACATCCTGCCTAATATCGTCCAGAATCCTCACATCCTGCCTAATATCGTCCAGAATCCTCACGTCCTGCCTAATATAATCCAGAATCCTCGCGTCCTGCCTAATATCACCCAAAATCCTCACATCCTGCCTAATATCACCCAGAATCATCACGTCCTACCTAATATACCTCAGTGATGCACGTATCGACGAGATTTCCAATGAATACGAGCATGCTGAGTATTCATAGCGTATTCATTAGGTGCAAACTATTTTCCGTCGGCCATCTTTAGACTGGTCCCCAATCGAGTGTCAAGAACATCGTGTAGTGTATACACAGAAGGCAGCAACCAGTCTATGGTTGTACGCACTATTTTCGGGTTACGTGACGGGGTCAAATGAGGTGGTATATTCATGCGCTTTGTTTACAATTATAATAAAACGTTTTTAATGATTAATATCTTGTTTCATGTATCATTTAAAAAAAATACAGTAGTTGTCTGAGGTATAAAAACAAAACATGCCTCGTCAGGTCAGCTATGTGAGCGCATTCAGTGAGTTGGTGATGGTGGACGGATACCCTGAGCCAAAGGCGAAGGGTATCCGTCCGCCATCACCAACTCACTGAATGCGCTCACCCAGCTTCCCCGACTCGGTATGTTTTGTTATAATATCTCCCAGAATCCACACGTCCTGCCTAATATCGTCCAGAATCATCACGTCCTATCTAATATCACCCAAAATCCTCACGTCCTGCCTAATATCGTCCAGAATCCTCTCATCCTGTCTAATATCGTCCAGAATCCTCACAACCTGCCTAAAACAGTGCTGCATCCCCGCGTCCTGTCTAAAACCATCCAGAACCCTCATGGCGTGCCTAATATCCTACATTCAAACACATCTAGATGGCAAGACTTTACTTTTTACTTATAAGTAAGAGGCAAATATTATAGGACTTTTTAATAAGTCATAGGACTTTTTAATAAGTCATAGGACTTTTTAATAATTCATAGGTGTAAACAACTGGAGGCCCCAGATGATACTTTATTGATAGTCAGGCATCCAAAAACAATCGTCGTAAAATCATTTGTTTATTTTTGTAAAGTTATTTTTCTTTCATTGATCTTTGATAGATTTGGGATATGTTTAAATGATATCTCACTGAAATCAACCAAAATACACCTGTCATGATTATTTTGTTTTGCTGAAAGTGCTGTGCATTAATCTTGAGACCACTGTGTGGCCACACGTGGACAAGCATTTGATATCTGCTGTGGTCTGTAAGGATATTAGGCCTGTACCAAGAGACAAACATAGTGTTCTCCAATCACCAATCGGCAAAGCCCAGATAGGTGATCTGGAGGGGTTTGTCGAACGTCTAAGGTCTTTACCAATTTCAACCAAAGAAAAGTTTGGTGGAGTTGTTAGAGCTCTAGTGAAGTAAAAAATCGCCAGCTGTAAAATCTGAGCTAAACCCGTTTAAACGTCCAAATTGAACCCGTTTCAACTGCTGTTAAAACGGGTTTGACTCAATTTTTGCAGCTGGCGATTATTATCAAGTATTAAATTTTCCTTATATAATGTTATCCAAAGAATAATCAAGCTTTTTTGTGAGATTTTAGATATAATTATACACAAAATATGAATTATCACTAAAACAGTTGGGTATTTAAAAAATCACATCTAAACGAGATTATGAAAGAAAAGCAAAAATCTCAGACCTCTCCAGATCACCTATCTGGGCTTTGCCGATGGGTGATTGGAGAACACTAAGACAAAAACTAATGGCCAAACGTGCCTCTGAAAGCAAAATCACTCAGGTGTCCCAATCTAAAGGTTGCCGATTGTTAGCAAAACTTTCCCTCACAGGGGTTTGTACTACATCACAGATCTGCTAAACAAAGTTTATTGACAAAGTGTTCAATAGACAATTTGGATTTTAGCAGAGGTCTCGTCTAATTCATATGGGACAGAAATTTATGCAAGGGAAATATGATGGATAATAACATTTGTTCGCAAAGTTTACGGTATAAACATTCACATTATCAAGTAAATAGTGTGTGAAAATCTGATTTCATGAAAACTTTAAGCAAATGTCGTTGTTGTCAAAAAATAAATACAACAGAATAACTCTTAGGGTTGTAATATAACTGACTTTTAGCAACAGAAAAAACGTTGAAATCGGATATTTTATCCTGTCTGAGCTCCGAAAATTAACCAGATGGCAGCATTACATCGTCATGATGAGTTCGTACAGCCAAGGTGTCCGTGAAACACATCAGCCATAGATTGATGAAAAATGACTAGTAGGGCTTGCATTTCACCCGAAGTATTCATGACAAGGTTTAAGTAAGATATCAAAAAATATTAATTGTTTGTATATTTATTCTATCCTGGTCGTAGTGCAGGAAATATAACTTTTATGGACAAAATGGTTGGGCGACTGGGTGTTTCACCCATTTCCCTACTCGACCGTTTACCTGTTCAGCCGTTCCCTGTTTGACCGTGTTTGTTCGACCGCATGTAATTTCAATTTCAGTGCCTACTAGGATATGCACGTCAGAACATATAGAATTATTTCGTTTCTTTTTGCAAACGTAGAAAATATAAAAAAAGTTAAAGCAGAGAAAAAAGACGAAACCTTATATGAATATGCACGTTGGAACATATGAAACTGAATTGTTTTTGAAGACCAATGAACAAGTTGGAATTTGATAAATGCTACATAATACTCCCGTGGTCGAATCACGTTCGAACTGGGGTTAGAAATATCGGCCACAGTCGGTTCTTATGGCAACACGCCAACAACCGATGACTGCCGGTCCGGGCTGCCGGTCAGCATTGGTAGTATCTTGGAGTATAATGATACTCATTATACTCCAAGGTAGTATTGACGTTTACTTCATGACGGGAAGTTAATTTGTTATTCAGTTGTCCTTAGAACTTTGATGCGTGTCCCAATATCATATGGCCCAGAATAGTAAAAGCCTGGTAAGCAAATTATAGAATTTCTGGAAACATGTGGTAGAAATACCCGAAGCACGTGGTGGAAATACCGGAAGCACGTGGTAGAAATCACTAGAGCTTACCAAGGAGCTTCAAGGCCTAAGTTTTGTTATGTAAGAGCCGCTCTGATTGATTTATTCCAATGAATTTCCTGACTGGTGGAAGCCCTCTCTTGTATGGCTGGACTATTAATAAATTGTTGAAATCATGCTGGGGTATCAATTTTTTTTGTAACATGGATGGTCCTTTTTTATATCCACTGCCAAAAAGGGACTATCTGTGTTATTCTGTGATCGGTACGATCATGGGGAATGAGTAGTCATCATATGATCATTTGTTTATTCTAATGTTTGTTTTGTTTATTTTATTTTTTGTTCTGTTTGTTGTAAGTTTTGTTTTGTTTGTTATTTTTTTCTCATCCGTGTTACATGTGGAGCACCACTTTTTCTTGTTTATCCACTTTGATGAAGCTATTTTGCCATAATAAGTCAAAAATGACATTATGGAATCTAACAGGAATTCCTGTGAGATTGAACAATATGGCCACTGACCTCAACCAGCCCCACTGGATCGCACAGATTTATCTGCCGCTAGATGGAGCTGACAAGAGTTGCCCACGAATAAAACATCCTTACTCTGAGTTTTCAGAATATTTATGCAACAACAAGTTTTGTTTTAAATCATCTCTTTATATTCTTTCAAACCTGTATTGCAGATCTTGCACATCATGGCGTTCGTGCGAATACTGTGAAGTAAGTGATTACAATTTTATTAAGATTTCATATGATTCAAATTAGTAGATATCTTCGTCTTTGCAATAAATGTAGTTCATCTTGTATTTCTTGTCATGATGAATTAGATATTTTATCTGGTATTCTTTAACCCAAATACCAAATGACTGATTGAAGATATATTTTGTAGTCCCGGGCCAACCATGACCTCCATCGCATCTGGCATGATGGGGAGCTCAGAACAAGTGAAACAGGTATCAAGCTGCTTTAATTTTCAATTATTAATTTCTGAAAAAATCTTGATACATTTTTACGATTGTGATGAATTGCTATGTATACATTACCTATTGCAGTCAAGAATTTAAAAAAAAAATCGGATCGGCTAATTATAGTCTTTTAACTTTAGATTATGAAACTAATCTTTTTAAATATTTGTTTCAGGCATTGGCAATCTATGGCGATCAGAGTCCAAGTGGGCGAATGGGCAAGCCGCAGGAGATAGCCAAGGTGATAGCATTCGTGGCCTCGGACGATGCGTCCTTCATGAATGGGGACATAGTGAAGGTGGACGGGGGATTCACACTCACTTCATACCTCTATAGTGTGTTGCCCAAACCAGGTCCTGCGCAGGCAACCCATATATAAACGTAGTGCCAATCACGAGTGAATATTTAATTAACTAGCTTCCAGCTCTCGATTGAATATTGGACAAGACATATTAACTGCATATTTCAAATATATGTTTAAAAGCATGAAGTATAATCGTCATATGAGTGAATGAAATCAGGCCTTCATTCGACCATATGATATGCTGTTAAGTGAAAATCGGTTTTATCTCAATCATATTGACAGTGAACACTAATATTATAAAATTACATTTCAATATTACATAAATGCCGTTAACTCCTTGCTTGCAAACAATTATTTCACGTGAATAAAGGTACATTTGAGTAACAATATGCTTGCTATTGATGGACAAAATATGAAAATTTCCTTCATGTTTGCTATAATTCAAATACGAAAGTTCTAATGATTAAAGAATATAATTAAAATACGAAAGTTCTAATGATCAAAGGAAAAGTTCCAAAAAGTTCCAAAATCTCGGGCAAGCATTTATATGCTATCGAGGCACTGGCAGTTCGGGATCTGCAGGTTGTCATAACGCATGGCTTCACAATAAGACACTGGGCCAATTGCAGTTTGGTGACCTAGTATATGTTTAAAGCTTTCATGAAATCAGATTTTCAAGCACCTTTTCCTTACATAACATAAATGTTTGTGCCCTCAACTTTGTGATCGAATGTTATCGCCCATCATATTACCCCTATATTGAGGTTTTTTGTGCCATTTGAAAGCAGATATATAAACCTTCTACTAAATCATCTAAATCATCCATTGAATGTTGACAGTAGCGCACAAAGGGGCACCTTCATATTGGGACACGGGAGTGATTTGGCCTTTTCCCCAGTTACATATGCGCTGGGCGCCGGCGGGGGAAGTAAGTATCGGCCGGCTTCCCAGAGTTCCAGACACTGAGGAGGTCTTTTGCGAATCTTTAGATATTCCTTCGGTTTAAACCAAACTATGACGTTTGTGACACATTTCAGTAACTGTTTTGATCACATCAACATCACATGAACAAATGGTGAGAATTTCTCAAACCACGAGCGACATTTATTCATTGCTGCAGTATATTATGTCTACATATTTGTAATATTATATTATGTTTACATAATTGGGTGATAATATTGAAGGGTGATAATATTGGAGGGCATCACAAATGAACTCATGCATGACTGTATTTGCCTCCTAACAAAGTAAATTTAGTTCTATATTTAAACTCTTATCTTAAAATTGTTCACAAATCCATATAAAATCCCTGCGACACTGATGATAATCTCAATAAATAAAGCAGTTACTCTATTTAAACTGTAATATCTCTAAACTTATAATCAGTGTGAACTTTGCCTCACCCCATTGATAGCGCTATCATTTTGATCAACCATCTGTTTGTAAGATGTCATAATGTTATTGTCATATGATCTAAGCAGATATCACAGTATGTGTTTCCACAGTGGTTTTGTATGAGGTGAGGACTAAGGATCCGTTTTGAAAGCACAGGTTCCTCTTCAAACAACACAGAGATTTGGATTGGTAAGAATGTACCCCACATTTTTAGGATGAGGTTCAATGAGGGCAGGTTGCACACTATTTATGAAGAGCCATTTATTTAGCAAGGGCTCCATTATTTCCTTCCCTGAGAATACAATAATACAATATGATATCACAATCTATGTGATAGGTATGTAAACATAGAAACCCAAGCTGTAGAAAATCTCTGTATTGAAATACCAATAACTTTTAAGGTTTATTCACAACTTTTATTCACAATATATATGAGACTGATATAGATAATATAAGCGTAGGGGAATTGTAGGAGACATCCCTACTTCATGCAGTTTTTAATCAGCCTCCAGGCTTACCAAGAGTTCCTATCTAAACCCATAGGGATGTGTCGTAACAATTTTAGAAAAGGTTTACAGCTTTTTACATCACAGTTAAGTATGATATGTATGATATACATAAAATACTAGTCAGTCAAGAAAGTGTCAAAGATGTTTCTCATAGTCTCTTGTGTTAACACGATTTCTGTTCCTATGAAATACATCAAATGTACGTATCCCTATATACCAGTGGCCTGGCATTATAATGGGGTCGATAAGAAATCTTATTCAGTAAACGCATTCTCTTTAAAAAAACATATTGATATATAAATAGGTTGTTCGTATAAATGCAACTCACGATGTTTGGTTCATACCACATAGTGACCCATTTAACAATCAGAAGGATCCAATTAATTTAGAGTGTAAAATATACTTCTCAGACATTTACATTTTGTATGAATAAATATATAATAAGTGAGTTAAGATAGTACTGCCATTGAAAAGAAATTCTCCATTGATTTCTGCAGACAAATCTATGGTAATACTCAAGCTTGGTGGTGCTACTTAAGGTATAATATATAAATATATACAGTGTAGAAACAGTGTTGACCATAAATATAAAAATACTCATTACGTGTTAAGCCGAAGAAGATTTTGATGCAAAGATGCAATATATGACCAATTTAGAGCAACAATGTTTTAGGGCGATCACAGATTTGGCATCTTTTTCACCCCCCACGACCTTCCCTTCCTCTAATATTTCACTTTAAAATTTAGGTATATTCTCCAAAGGAAAACATGTCACGTGGCGCTGAGGGTTAGAAGAATCCCATGTTAATAAGTTACCCACGTGACGTGTTTTTACATAAGAGAAACCATCAGACAATGAGAAACCTAATCAGGTGGCCAGCTGGACAGCATTTGAGCTGTATTCTAATGATGCACACATTCTTTAATAAATATGCCCCTTTGGCGTAATATGCGGAGGTTGATAATTTGAGTCACTTCCCATTACGAAATAGCTTATGTTCCATGCAGAAGCGTTGTAATATCTTCATGTGAAAAACGATATTCGCATTTAAATCATCCAAGATTTAAAAAAAATTAAACTATTATAGTGCTAATTAAGCTATTCTATTCATGGGTAACTCAGTCAGTCATATTGTTCTCAGTTTGTCCTATTCAATAAAAAATGCTTATAGCTATGTTGTTTTAAAAGGGACATAAATATGAAAAAGCTTCAAGCTAAACAGCTGTAATGGGTATCACGTTATGCACAACTTCTTGAGGGCATGGCCCAGGCCATGCTGACTTTACAAATCACAGTCATAGAAGCCAAATGCACTTTGGATATTGTGTCATAAAGCATTTGGAATTCAGTCAAAATTGAGCACAGCGAGTGTACCGAGAACTCCAAGGATAAGCGTCATCAAAAACACAGCAAAGTTGACGCCAGCATTCATCAGGTCCAGAATGACGGAGTTGGCATGGTAAAACGCCACCGCCGCCAGGACAAATACCCCAATAGCCGCCACTGTCACAAGCACACATGATATGAACCACTTAAGGAAAGAACGTTCTCTGCCCTCATCCGTGATGCTGTAATACACATCTATGATGCAGCCATAGAACCAGCAATAGAACACAGCAAGCAACCTTTGTCCCTGGCTCACGTCGTCTCGCCGAACTATTTCATACCTGCTCTGCAGGATACTGTTTATAGTTTTTGATGGAGTTTGTGGCTTTTCTCCGCTCCGCCTTCTCTTCAGTGTCTTTGTGGCTGATTTCCTGGTCCGGAACTTTGCCAAGGATTTCCTCACAGTGTATTCTGACCAGTGTGTGAGGTCGCTTTTGTCCACACAAGACAACTGAGGTAACGAACTATAGCAGCTCTTCTGTCTTTTCATTGATGGAAACTCGCTTTCTACTTTAGAGCGTCTCCTAAATGAGAAATCGGAGTGTCTCCGCCTCTTGTCCTTGGTGAGGAAGTGAGGGCTTGGCGGGGGTGTCCCGGGACTGGGCGGGGCACTGTAAGGGGCACTGTAAGGGGCATCCACGGAGTGATCCATCACCAGGCTGTGCCTGAAACAACACAGTTTTTATAAATGTATATCAAACTCCATATGAAATATAGTCAATTATTGTAAAGCCCCCAGAAGGCCTAAACATGTAACATAAAAATTAATGTACATCATGGTTTTTCTCTTAATAAACAGGCATTAAACATCACTGTATCATTAATCTCCTTGAGATGTTGCAAACATCTCATGAATAGATTATACTAATGGCAGTATGCCAACGATTGTTCTAGCAGATCGTTAAGCAGATCGACATTTAAAATAGATAATGAGAACATCAATGGGAACAGATCATATGAAATATGAAATCTATATGAATATAATTTCCCACGCCATAAAGGTGGTCTCGGGTCTCTGAATTGATAGAGCTTAGGCAGGTAGCAAATGACTTCCCAACATTCCCAACAAAAATAGCAATAATTATAATATATATATATATATATATATATATATATATATATATATATATATATATATATATATATATATATATATATATATATATATATATATATATATATATATATATTATATATATATAATATATATAATATAATTATAATTATAATACCTATATATATATATATATCTGTGTGCCCAGATGTCATAAATGTACATATATTTTAATATATATTTATATAATGTAGATATAGAAATATATTTTTAGAAATATATTTTAAGTGCTCACCTACCTTGTGATTGTTTGTAATGCGTTCATTTTCAAAGTTGTGTTTCTTGCATTGAATAATTCTTTTCAGCACTACGTTCACATCTGTAGAAGTGATAGAGAACTTGTATAAAGCAGATGTAATGAGCTCAACATGTAGAATACAATGATGATCCTTGTCCCTCGTGAATAGTTAACGTATATAACAATGCCCACCGATGTACTGCTTTTGACAAGAGGTTTATCTGTTTTATTAACCACACTGTTGTACACTCTGGACTTTAATCCGAGTTATGTGTACATTGACACTGCGCACTGAACTGTCACAGATGTACCTTTACTAGTGCTTTGACTCTTTCTCAAAATGTCAACCAAATATCTCAGATTTTAAGTATTTTTAAACGTATTTTATATTATTTATAATTAATTCATATTTATATGATATTCATTTTTCACGTGATTGAAAAAGCAATGATAAATCATTTCGTTAATGACGTTGTTGTGACAGGTTTCAAAACAATGAAGTGTTGGGTCAATTTAGTAGGTCAAGTTGACCTTATTAACAGTGTGATTCTTCATTTCATATGGAGGGCAAAGTCTAAAGTACAAATTGTGGGGTTACACTGCGGACGAGGTATCATCAAATATAGAGAATAGATATTATTGACTTACACTCCGTCACATGAGAAGAGTCGAAACTACATTGTTATGATATTTGAATGTTTTCTGAGTGCAATCAATTTGAGCCTTCATTAAATATAATTAACGTCCGGTTTGTTGAATATGAGGACAAGTGAGCACATAATTAGTGTTTTGAATATTATGATTTATGTTATCCTTCTACAATTCTATCAATGATTGGTTGTTTTGATGATTCATTGTGTTGAAAAGAAGGAAATTACTGGCATTTGTTTTGTTAACAACATCAACACCAAGACTTAAACATCTTCTCTGAGAAAATCAACGTTATATCATCTTGAAAAGGGCACAAATAAAAATATCAATAGCATACAGTCAAATATCATACAGTAAAAATATTTGCCTTAAACAGTGCATTTGATGCACAAACGACCATAAAAAGATTTCTTAGTGATATGTGCACAGCTCTATCAATTTGTTCAAAAAGGATATAAAAAACTCTGGAAAACGTACGAAAAAATATATTTTACATTTGTTGGAAGAAAGGTATGAGAACAATCACACACATCTTGTAGCTACGTTACACATTAGTAGTTCAGTTTCACATAAATATCTCGGCATAACCAATGGGTATTGGCCACCTCATCTCTGTTAATAATATTGGCAACCAGATAACACGATAATTTAACGGGGTTGCACTGTATGATTCTGGGTATGTTTATTTATAATACGAGAGCATATATTTCTCCTGGTGATGTTATAGAATCTATGCATCATGTAATGTGATGTAATGTATATTTCATGCATGATGTGGTCGAGCTTTGAACGGTGCCGGGTGGGATGAAAGTCTGAACTCAGCCGTACATTTTACGCTATTCCGGACGCTCGTAACAAAACCGAATCATTATCACATCATATCCAGACGCTCAAAACTAAATAGCTTTCCTCAGATTTATTCTAAATTCAAAATAATCGAAACCGTTAAAATGATTCATGACAGATCATTTATTATGAGTATCAAACTCATCATTAATTGTTTTAAAATATTTCTAAAATGATGTTATAATATAACCTATTTACACATACCTAACTTATAACCTTTGGTTTATAAAGTAAGGAGGGGGTGATGGCTGACATTCAGACTGGTAAAAAGATCGATTGTTGACCTCTCATGAACATATTTGACTATGAGTTAATACCGAAGCTTCTTATAGTATATAAAAGAATTGTGCGCACCTTTTATCATTGGTGGCAGTGACTGGATATTGTAGGAAAGTCCTGTAAAATATCATTTAGCTTTGAAATGACAGCTCTCAGCTACAAAATGAGAAAACAAGTCATGAATTGACCAATTTGAACATTTGTAAGGTTGCACAAGAAGTGCATTACGTACTGCATTGTGTAAGTAACAATATCACAATCAAAGTACCATTGCAAATGAAGAACATCAGAGGACACAATTATTTCCAATAAGTTGGTGGAAGAACATTGGCCCAGAATATGGAACCCATTATCCAGAAAGGATTTATCTAGTCTATAAATAGATTCACACACCCTAGGAGGTTCTTTGCTTTAATGGTAATAATAACCGCTAATCTAATGTGTTTACGGTAATACAGTCAATCAGACCTTTGTATGGAATGAATAGGCAGTATACACCATTCTCCTGGTTTATTCATGATATCCACATCGGTAATTATGACATACATATGACATATGTATTAATATATCTGTATTACAATGATATTCATTGTCGGTCCTTTGTGGCTCATAAGAATATAGATACCTATTGTATGAATGATACATTTTAGGAAAATAGACTTCTACCTTTTATCATTAATTGATAATCATCATCACATTCGTTATCTGAGACTTGTGTAGAAATAAAAGTTCTGAATACAAAACGCACATTCAGATGAGATTTTAATAATGTCTACAATGTCTCTTTCTTGTGCAGCTGTACTCAAGATATATTGCTCTCTCTCATAATCAGCAACAAAATATTACTGAAATGGAAGGCGGTTTAACGCCATCCAATTCCACCAGAGTGCAACGTGGTGAACCAAAAGCTAAATCGCACATCCTCCCAGTGGCAAATTTTAGCACAGCCAATATCTCATACAACACCTTTTCAAATCTTCCTGTCTGATCACGTTCATGTTTATATTTTTATAGATGTACACTATAACAAATGAAACCAAGAGTATCAGTATTATTGAAGCATCTAGCAATTGATATCAGTACACAAAAAGAATTATTATCCAAACCGTTTGGTGACCAAAATCAGTCCTTTGTCATGATGTGAAAACACATCATAATATTATCTTTATACCTCACTCACGGGAGTTCATGGCAAAACCAAAAAATAGGGTAAGGAAGAGAAGGGTTTGCAAGATTAGCGCGATAATTGCTATTGCTCTTTCTATAATGACGAGGCAGTGCTTCCATTCCTGTGATTTCGTCAAGTAAACAGTTTGATTTGATTCAGTTTTATCTTTCCCGTTGTCGTCAATATTACATTCATTTCTTTTGATCATAACCTTTTGATCAGCAACAATAAGGTCGCCTGTGAACCGTTTGCTCAGTGTACACAGCATCTTCTGCATACATCCCAGCACGAGGACTCTCATCCAGGCGGGGACAGGCGCACACGACTCCTCGTCCAGGCGGTGGTAGAGGCCCAACAAGAGGACAGCTATCGTCAACGACGCCGCGGTCAGGCACATCAGACACAACAAATATATGGCTAGGTTTCAAAAAAGAGAAAAAAGAGAACACATATATAGAAATAGAATCACATATTTAGAATCAATTATACCATGCAGGACATTATACATGTGCTATAAATATTGGACATATGTAATTAGAGTTTTACATGCAAGCATAATATTTTAAAAGGTTTTATAATCTTATTTCTTATTTCTATAATTATGTAATATAGAGTTACACTCACTCATTATGGGAATTATATCTGAGGTCTCAGGCATTCGGTCCAATATGATAAACTGGAACACAGAGAAGGAGAGGAGCACGGTGACTCCAAGTGAAATCTTCTCTCCTGATTCCGGGGGCACATAAAACATCAGCAATGACACTAATGCTAAAATGCTGCATGGCAACACAAAATTCGTGATATAGTACAATGGTTTTCTCCTGAGAACAAAATTCACATGTACTTTATCATAGACGAAATCTTGACCGATGAATGTATCTTTAGTCACATAAGATCTAGAAATAGTCCATTGTCCATTTTCATTGTAATTTCGTAAGTCTACTTCATAAGTAGCATTTTCAAGGCGGACCTGTTTGGAATTATAAGCCCAAGAAGATAAAGTCACTCTGCAGTGGTGGTGATCGTATGGGAAGTATGTCATGTCTAATTTGCACGCAGTTTCAAATCTCCCTCCACCGCCCCACGTTATCTTCCCATCAGTCTGAACTTCCACACGGAAATTTGTACTGAATATTTCGGTGTTCAAAATCCTGGCGCTGAAACATCGAACAAATAATTAAATACCGTAAAACTGTGACTTGTCCAAAGTGGAGGTATCAAAAGATGGAGATATCAAAAAACGCATTACGTCAAATTCATATTTTACACTGTTCATAATTTTAACACAAAAAAAGAAGGAAACACACAGAACACACACACATACACACACAAAACCACAAACACAAAACCACAAACACAAAATCACAAACACAAAACCACAAACACAAAACCACAAACACAAAACCACAAACACAAAACCATACCTATTCTCAATCACAGTATCAGGCAACCAAATTCTATTCGAGTCAAGAACGATGGATTCTAAACCATTATAGTCAGTAGCATTCCAACAAAGAAACTCGTCGTGCCAAACCTGTAAAGTAATTAAAAGTACTTTATCCCCACCAGACACCTTAAAAACCTTTATCAAAGTTGTGGAGACATTTCCTCCAAAATTGACGCTTCCAAATAATGGAACCTGTACACGAACCTGTAATACCCAGCCCACCATATGCATAACCTGATTTCTTGTGTCCTGCAAGAGAAAGCAGCAGTCGTGTAAATTACAATAATTCATTCTGTTTTTACACTCTTCTGTACCTTGAAACAATATGATATGTGTTATCAACCTCTCCTTTTTATACATTGTCTGTTGAATATATCAATATACTGAATATATTGATATGAATAAATCGGTGTAACAACATCAAGATTCGGTTCTGCATAACGACTTTAAGTTCATTAATCAATATATACGTGTTTGAAATCTGTAGTTCTATTGTTTACACTATCTACAGGTATTGTAGTGGCAATGAGCATTACCAGTCCTTCCAGAAGTGCAGGGATGATTCCCACCCGGACATTGATGGGTTGGCTGTGATCGTAAACGGGGCGGGAGAATGCTTCATAATCCCTCAGAAGATCTCGAATCAAGGCTTTCTCCGCGTTATCATTCACTACAGATTCAATGTGATACTAAGATATGTCTTTTTTGCTGTTATTATATCATAAACTTCCTTCATCTCTTTACAGATGGATCTTAATACAAAAGGTTTTTATTTTTAGATAAGATCATGTCCACTTGACATCTTTTAGTGCTATATTTTATTTTAGACATTGTTATATATTACCTACCATTTGTACCGGAGACTATTATGACGTGAAGCGACCAGAAAGTCCACCACACAATAAATAACTCCATCATGAGATATTCTGATGAAACCCAAATATGAAAATTGGTTTACATAAGCATCCTGAAGTGGTTTTGTTGGCACTGGGAAAAATCCTTTAATGACGGGTTGAGCTCAAGAATGAGGATGGTTTGAGCTCAAGCGTGAGAAGTACAGAAGTGAGCGGAGATTAGCAGCATGAGTAGCTGCTACTCTGAAGACCTTTCCTCTCCCACCTGTTCTTGCCAACCATCACCAAGTACATAAGCATAATATGTGAATCAATCAACCCATCAACCCATCAGGCCGACTGTAAAGGCATATTAACCCAATTCGTGTGTGTGCTGGATGTGTTGTTTTTATTGGTATTGAGGTGTGTATTTGTAGATATCTAGACCATAACATCATAGTCAGCATTTAGGGGACATCCTTGTAATTACTTTTGGGGAAATATATGATGGTTATAGTACTTTTTGTGTGTGAACGAGGGGCTTTATTGATGGAACATCTGAGCGATGCAATAACTTAGTGTAATTTGAATCTTGTGTAAATACTTGCAATATTTATTATTCATTTGGCAATTGTAACATACTCCAGTACATTTACATATACAACGATAGACAACATCATTGAAGCCACCTTGATGTTGTTAGAAATCAGTCAGCTGAGCAATGAAGCCAATCCAACATTATTTCACCTTTTAACGTTAGTTATTAAGCTGATTAATGTCTTTTAATAAATATAAGGATGTAAGGATGTATCCACTTTATCAAATAATTCTCCCTTAATGTTGCCTTGGCCTGATCGCAATCCGGGGGTTTGAACCGTGGTTGCCAATATGTGAGACTGAAATCATATTTACAGAGCCAATACCTACCCAAACATTGAATTTGATCTTCAAGTTCATTTTTCATACATTGTAAATACTATTTCGTCTTCACGTGCATTTTGTGGTATACATGTCAAAATAGATACATGAAAAAGGTTTTATCGCATCAAGCTTGTTCTGAACATTTTCATCTAAATTGCACCAATGTATTGACATATTTTTATATGTCGTTATGTGTGACGTTTTACTCCTTTCCACAATATTTAAGGCTGCAATGCTGCAATATTTGCTGCATCATTTTCTGTTTACCTCAGGAATTCAATAAAGCATTTTCCGGTTAATCCAATAACCTGTCATTGTCAGCCTATGCTCCTACTTGAGTATTGGGTAGAATTTGAGCCACAGAAATTGAGAAAAGATTGATTGCTTGAAGTTTTTTCATGATCCACTTTCACATATATGTATCCTAGAAGGAAGATTTATTTTTCGATGTCAAGTAGAGGAAAAGTTATATTTCAATTTCAAAGAAATAATGTTTTTTAATGTGATTTTGATTGTCCAAGAAATAACATTTTTCAGGTAATTTCATCAATGTGTATTTATATGTTTGGGGATTACATTACTTTCAATGTTATTTCAGTCTTTTCATAATTAGACCTACTTTTATCAGATATATTGCTGAATTGTCATGATGTCGCAGGTCCTTGACGTGACAATACACCCAATCACAGATTTACAAAGACAACGGGATAACTCTTGAGGCAGGTCAAATGTGAACATGTAATGTGCACTCAATGCTGGCATGGGCAGAAACATACCAATGGCAAAAACAAAAGGCAAGATGACCATGACGTGATATTCGTTGAGGAGATAATACCAAACTTTGAAAGGAAGGTTTTTCGTATAGAACCAGTGTGGGGGATTAAAGTGTTGCATAAGGCAGTTGATCGTGATATAACTAGCATGCCGTGGATTCGAATTAAAATGTGAAAGTGCTTCAGCTCAGAGTACTGAAACATATGCCTACACTTTGTGATAAATTAATCTGAAATTATATTCGTATTCCATCGCACATCTCACCCACATCAGATATATTCTGCACGAAAGACTAATGTTATACCTATACCTTACCATTGAAATCACCTATTTCCATCTCTTTGTTGCTAAATGTATTTTTGACAACACAGTCAATCACTGCAAATTACCGGAATGAAGGCAAAATATACCATTCTCTTAAAATATTCATGAGAATCAAGGACAATAGAAATACATCAGAACATATCAGGATTTATTTGATCACGTTCAGATACTTTGATATCACCTTCCTAATGTACACGCAATTTTACTCAACAAATCAATAGATATATCTATAGTGCATAAATATCAATCTACAGTGTGTTCATAATAGCAAGTTTGTTGAGCCTAAGTAGGTTTTGTTATAAATATCCATTTACAAGCTACACAGTTTTGTCACTGCCGCCAATGATAACAAGGTGCGCACAGATCGGCCGCAAGTCATGACTATTCTTAAAAATATATCTGTGAACTGATTCTTAAAATAATAAAAAACTATTCATACAAATTCTGATTGGTTCTAATCTTGGCGAGGCAATTCTGATTGTATGATATTTTGATGGGCGTGACTCATATGCATGACTAGACATGGAGTTAGTTCCAAACTTCTTCAATATAGAACAATGACGGCCAAGTTAATCAGAAGATTGAACGACTGACATTTCTACGGATGTTTTGTAAGTGAGTTTATGTTAACGTTAAATCCTTCATCTATTAGTGACATGAGACTGGGCTGATTATACGCCAGGGAATATGCGCTTCTTGCAAACCAAACATAGCATTACAATCTCCGTCATGTATTTCAATGTTACTTTAAGCATTCTTAGGATTAGGATATCAAATAAGACGAATAAAAACTTTCTTGCACATTTTGGATTCTTGTGCATAAATATTTCCCACTTTAATGCAAATTGAAGTACGGACAGAAAGTCTATGTATTTGCTTCAAAGCACATCCATCCACTAATTTATTTATAATTAGATTACAATTAAAACCATGATAGAACTACATCATATCCAATGTAGGATGATATTTATTTTTATACACCAGACTTAAACTTGAATTAAACTTTCAGAATCAAAATTTGAGGACATCTGATATTTTAGCGCTAATGACAGACTTGTCTGGTATCAGCGCTTTACATTTTTTTATTATTTATTATTATTTCACATATCAACAATAGTATGAATAGGAATAATAAAATCATTAATTATTTTATACACAGCATCCGCTTCATCAATCTACTTTACCTTGGGCTCATTTTAAAGAAAACGTGAAATATACTTCCATATATTATCAACTAACAATTATTTGAACATTTTAAAGGGATGTATCACTCCTGGACCTGATCAAATTCATTATCAGATGCATTCCTGAACAATCACTTAGGATCTTTGCGATATTTCTAATAAACTTTGGGACAGTGATGATTTCCTCCTGCACAGAGCGAATCCTCTATTATGGGGATTTATGGGTGTTGGTGGTGAGTGTTGTCTGGTCGCATATCTTTGTAACTCATAAAAAGTGGCATAGTAATATGTCACTGCTCCAAAATTTCTTTTATCATGTCAAACTGTTAAAGTTCTGCAGTTTGTGGGACCATATTAAAGTGAATTTCCAAACAACTCTGTGAAAGTGATCTTAACAATATTTACTTGTAGAGAAATATACTTGTAATCATATGAAGATGAAGGCAAGGATCCTAAGAAAAGTCTGCGACAACGATCGCAGTCCCTACCAATACCAACAAGGGTTTCGATCACTTTGATCTCTTCAGTTTGATGGGGACTGACTGCGTTATTATCCTGCGTTTTGTATATATATATGAAACTAGAGGAGGTGCTAGCACCTCTGGAGGTGCTGTACCTCCTCTCATGGCGTCTACGGAACGGAGGTGTTATGGGTCACATTGCCTCATTATGGAGGTGTTCTGGGGGCCCCCCTCGAAGGGAGCTGCGTACAGTATTAAATGAGCAATGTAAACATTTTAGAATCACGTTTGGTTCGAATACGCTAGCGTTTTGTGGGTTTATAATGGCTTTTTTCAGCCAAAACGAATCTATTTGATTTGTTGATTAATTCTTTTTAAATTTACGGACCCTCTCCCTTAAAGCATTCATGAAATCTGGAAGGTTCCAGGCGATTTTACAGTGGTTTAAGGTATCTGAAAACAATATATGATCTTAAAATTGACATACATATAGGCTATCTGTCTGAAATCCACAAAAGAACATCTGCCCTGAGAATTATGATTTTTTGTGACCACCAAGTACTGCCAGTACTGGACAGGAAGTGTGCTGTGTGACCTTGACCTTTGAACTTTCAGGGGGCTCCGTAAGTCACAGGAGGTGTTGTTTACCAATTGTCAAAATAGGAACAACACATTTTTGGCCATTTTTTCTCACTATTTAGAGAATGAATTGGAAGATACACTTGTCATGATGATAGGGCCTTTACTTGGCTTTCTTTTGGTGGTAAAATTATTAAAAACAGATGAATATTTATGAGATTCTGAGTACAAATGTCCAAGAAGATTTTGCAGAAATTGATAATAGAACCCCAATATGAAGATTTCATCTTTGTCTTCTATATAAAGTCATTATTCTTAATATTTTCTATGTTTGCAAAAAATAATTCAATTCTATATGTTCTGATGTGTATTTCTCTCAAATAGAACTCCATTATGAAGATTTCATCTTTGTTATCTATAAAAAATCATTATTTTTTATATATATGTTTGCAAAAAAAGTTTTAAAAAATCAATTCTATACAGCCCAGCCTTTAAGGGGGAATCCATGCAGCCTTTGATGTCTTCCCATTCAGTGGTGTGAAAAACCCCAAATTTCATCAAAGAGGGTCAAATCATAAATTTCACTGATACCAATTATCAGCATTCACAGTTTTGCCATTCAAAGTCCTTGTGATTTAAGGTCAAACCAGTGATCAAAGGGTTTTATGTCACTTTTTCCATATCTTGGCCTTTAAGTTAAGGGGGATTCCAAGCAGCCTTTGAGTCATGTCTTTCCTTTTTTACAGGAAGGTTTTCACATGCAAAAGATATTTTTTCAAATAAATAGTATACTTTTCCCATAAATGATATATCTTTCACAAACATAAGATATTTGTCACAACCATAAAATAGTTATATCATTGATTCAAATAATATTAAAATAATCTTATGTTGTTCTGAAGTATACTTCAGGCAATTAATTGTACAAAACATCTCCACCCTGTTTCCCAAGCTGGACAGGTGCCCAACTGCATTTGAGTAAGGATATAAGACCAAAAAAAAAATGGGTGTGTGTGTACTCCCGGCTCTCTCATACGCGTGTGCTTTTTTTTCCGTAGTCCTCCACATGAACACTTGAAATGTCTTTACATTTCTGATTTTTCAAAGCTATTTTCCCCTTTCATACAGACTTTCATACAACTATATTTTAATCATTTATTCTTAAATTCATCTTTTTTTCAGAGCAGGATTTGTGTTTCATACACTCTCTCATATGCGTGTGCTTTTTTCTCAGTAGTCTTCCACATGAACACTTGAAATGTCTTTACATTTCTGATTTTTCAAAGCTATATTCCCCTTTCATACAGACTTTCATACAACTATATTTTAATCATTTATTCTTAAATTCATCTCTTTTTCAGAGCAGGATTTGTGTTTCATACTCTCTTTCCAAAGCCATTTTTCTCTTTCATACAGTCTTTCATGCAACCATATTTTAATCATTTATTCTCAAATTCATCTTTTCTCAAAACCAGATTCGTGTTTCATACGCTCTTTCATACAACATCGTGATTTTTTCAAAGCCATTTTTCCCTTTCATACAGACTTTCATACAACTATATTTTAATCATTTATTTTCAAATTCTTTTTTTCAGAGCAGGATTTGACTTTCATACACTCTTTCATACAACATCGTGATTTTTTCAAAGCCATTTTTCTCTTTCATACAGTCTTTCATACAACTATATTTTAATCATTTATTCTCAAATTCATCTTTTCTCAAAACCAGATTCGTGTTTCATACGCTCTTTCATACAACATCGTGATTTTTTCAAAGCCATATTTCCCTTTCATACAGACTTTCATACAACTATATTTTAATCATTTATTTTCAAATTCTTTTTTTCAGAGCAGGATTTGACTTTCATACACTCTTTCATACAACATCGTGATTTTTTCAAAGCCATTTTTCTCTTTCATACAGTCTTTCATACAACTATATTTTAATCATTTATTCTCAAATTCATCTTTTTTCAAAACCAGATTTGGGTTTCATGCGATCTTTCATACAATATCGTGATTTTTTCAAAGCCATTTTTCTCTTTCATACAGACTTTCATACAACTATATTTTAATAATTTATTCTCAGCATCATTTATGCTCTTTCATACGACATTGTGATTTTTTCAAAGCCATTTTTCCCTTTCATACAGTCTTTCATACAGCTATACAGGATTTGTGTTTCATACACTCTTTCATACAAAATCGTGATTTTTTTCAAAGCCATTTTTCTCTTTCATACAGACTTTCATACAACTATATTTTAATCATTTATTCTCAAATTCATCTTTTTTCTTCTTTCATACACTCTTTCATACAACATCGTGATTTTTTCAAAGCCATTTTTCTCTTATATACAGTCTTTCATACAACTATATTTTAATCATTTATTCTTCTTATTTCAAAACAATATTTGTGCTTTTGAAGACTTTTTTGACAAGAAATTTTAAGAAATTTCAAGAAACTTCAAGAAAATTTAAGAAATTTGATGAAATTTGACGAAATTTGAAGAAATTTGACAAATTTGAAGAAATTTGACAAATTTGAAGAAACTCGACAAATTTGAAGAAACTTGACAAATCTAAAGAAATTTCACAAATCTGAGGAAATGTGATTATTGATGATAAATTAATTCTATTCCTATTTACTTTTGTGTGGCTCTTATCATGCATGTATCAGGTCATATACCCGAATCATATTTATTCCAATTTCAAACATTTTATTTCGAGCTGTTTTCCCTCCATAATGAGTTCTTGACTGTGATAATCATAACTGCTCTTAATACGTGCCTAATACCGGGGAATGTCAATCAGGTACGGGGAAAGGCTAGTGGTCATTTTGAAAGGGGAACATACCCATCCTTAATTACTGGATGGGTGGTAAATGGTGTGACCTATACTGGTCTACCAGACAGATATTCTAAGTAAAATTCAAGCAACATGTCAAAGAGACCAAGAGTTGTAGTGTAAACATTTTTAATCGTTTTGTATCTATTTGTTCATATACATGTCAATCAATGAATATTTGTGGGACTCAAGATAAAATGTAAGTTCACCTGAAAGTTGTTGAAAGATGGTATCTGCTGCTTCATTCAGGTCAGCTCTGGCCTCAACGCCTGTTTCACCCCAACTCTCTGACTTTCCAGACTGAGAGCAACCAAACTCATCCTTCACCAAACATATAAGGAAAGCATGCATTTTGTCCAATGAGACTTGGCCAGGTAGCATGCAGTGGTGGACTGCATGATCCAAGGTCAAGGCTCATGCATATTGATGAAGCCAGAGTCAGAGATATCTCAGTGACTACAAGAGTGAGGGCTGCTAACGAAGCTAAATTTAGCTGTTTGTAACTGATACACAATTTGGATCACAAAGTCAGAGTTAGTGAATATGAAAGAAAATTGTAAAATTGTTGACTAACGTTATATATATTAAACAAATTGCTGCATGATGTTGCATGAAAATATTGATATCTCTGATATGTTCTCATGAGATATTTTATATCCCTGGGGATCAAATAGCTCAGGATAATTTGTTTCATTTTCCTAAAAGGTGCTTAGGCGATGGAATTTTCTTTAAAATCACCTATCTACCTTGGGTACCTTTAGACCTGCTAGTATGACTGCACAAGAGAAACATGTTTTGGGGAGAAAAGTAACACTTTTAGAATGACATCATCGGGCAATAAAGGTATATATCCTACGTGTATATTACTGAAAAAAAAACCCCCATCACTCACAAAAGAAAGACACAGGAACAGAAATTCGTTGAAAAAATGAACATTCCAAACCCGCACTGGGACTGTACTTAGCGCAAAATAAACGTCTGGCAGCTTTAAAGCATTCATGAAACCTGACTTTAAGACACATTTTCGTTACATGAAATGAATATTTATACCCTAAACAGTGCTTTTTTGTAGTATTACCCCAAATATTCCCTGTTAGCAACTTTCTGTGGCACTTGAAAGCTGATCAGTTGTCTGCTGAAACCTACACCAGCAATTGAACACTTTGTCAACTAGCTTTGTTTAGCTGGTCTGTGATCTCGTGTAAACACCTAATGAGTTACCAGTTTTTCAACGAATTTCTGTTCCTGTGTCTTTCTTTTGTGAGTGATGGGTTTTTTTTCAGTAATATACACGTAGGATATATACCTTAATTTTTGTTGGTTCTCAGCCGGTTTGCTGGCCATTTCTTGTTTGCGTATTTGTATTGTACCTTTGTTGTATTCATACCTTATAATTCATATATTGTAGTGTTTAGATATTGATTAATGTCAATACTTTGATCTTAATGAGGAATGTGTTTTAACACTGTAAATATACCAATTCTCATAAAGTACAGCATTTTGGTCATTTTCATCTCTGCCATTAGGGGGCAGTCATGGCGGAGACCCATAAATATCCTTATGAAAGGGATTTGTAAAAGGCAAACATTATTTAAAACACAGGATACTACATGGAAATATGGGATGATGAGTGATTTATATGAAATAGGATTCAGGGGTCTTTTACTCTTTTTTATTCAAATTACTTTGTCAAATAGACATTTGGGGTCCACGTTGGTTCATCACTTTCTGACGCTTTTGATTGGGAGCCAGGTATTCCTCGGGGTAGTATACTGTGTGTAGCCCTTTTCATTACAATAATCAGTTTGGAAGCGTACCAAAAAAACGAAGTTTCTGGGACTCATCTTTAGCAAGAAATTCTCTTTTGTCCCACATATTAGATATTAAAAAAATACTTGCCAAAGGGATATATATTTATTTTAGTGTTCTCTCCCATACTGATTGGGGAGGCAATCAAAGGAAATGAAACAGCATTGGATAAACGTTGAATAAATATGGAAGTCCATATCTATCTTTTAGCTACCTTCTTAAAGGGGAAGAACAGCCAGAGTGTATTAGCTGTCAACAGATTTTGATTGTTAATCATGTTTTATTGAGTTTATTGATTTTGATCGTACAAGTGCCTTCGGCTGGGAAGTGATGCTGTCCCTCACTGTTGTAGCTATCCTTCACCTGTGCAGCTGTCTCTCAATTGTGCACCTATCTCTCACCTATGCAGCCATCCCTCACCTATACAGCTATCTCTCACATGTGCAGCAGTCTCTCACTTGCGCAACTACCACGTGTGCAGCTGTCATTCAGTTGTGCAGTTGTCTCTCACTGTTGTAACTATCTCTCACCATTTACAGCTATCTCTCACCATGTGCAGCTATCTCTCCCCATGTGCAGCTATCTCTCCCCATGTGCAGCTATCTCTCCCCATGTGCAGCTATCTCTCCCCATGTGCAGCTATATCTCCCCATGTGCAGCTATCTCTCCCCATGTGCAGCTATCTCTCCCCATGTGCAGCTATCTCTCCCCATGTGCAGCTGTCTCTCCCCATGTGCAGCTATCTCTCACCATGTGCAGCTATCTCTCACCATGTGCAGCTATCTCTCCCCATGTGCAGCTATCTCTCACCGTGTGCAGCTGTCTCTCCCCATGTGCAGCTATCTCTCCCCATGTGCAGCTATCTCTTACCATGTGCAGCTATCTCTTACCATGTGCAGCTATCTCTCCCCATGTGCAGCTATCTCTCCCCATGTGCAGCTTTCTCTCCCCATGTGCAGCTATCTCTTACCATGTGCAGCTATCTCTTACCATGTGCAGCTATCTCTCAAACTGAGCAGCTATCTCTCACCATGTGCAGCTATCTCTCACATGTGCAGCTGTCTCTCACTTGCGCAACTACCACGTGTGCAGCTGACATTCAGTTGTGCAGTTGTCTCTCACTGTTGTAACTATCTCTCCCCATGTGCAGCTATCTCTCCCCATGTGCAGCTATCTCTCCCCATGTGCAGCTATCTCTCACCGTGTGCAGCTGTCTCTCCCCATGTGCAGCTATCTCTCCCCATGTGCAGCTATCTCTTACCATGTGCAGCTATCTCTTACCATGTGCAGCTATCTCTCCCCATGTGCAGCTATCTCTCCCCATGTGCAGCTTTCTCTCCCCATGTGCAGCTATCTCTTACCATGTGCAGCTATCTCTTACCATGTGCAGCTATCTCTCAAACTGAGCAGCTATCTCTCACCATGTGCAGCTATCTCTCACATGTGCAGCTGTCTCTCACTTGCGCAACTACCACGTGTGCAGCTGACATTCAGTTGTGCAGTTGTCTCTCACTGTTGTAACTATCTCTCCCCATGTGCAGCTATCTCTCACCATGTGCAGCTATCTCTCCCCATGTGCAGCTATCTCTCACCGTGTGCAGCTATCTCTCCCCATGTGCAGCTATCTCTCCCCATGTGCAGCTATATCTCCCCATGTGCAGCTATCTCTCCCCATGTGCAGCTATCTCTCCCCATGTGCAGCTATCTCTCCCCATGTGCAGCTGTCTCTCCCCATGTGCAGCTATCTCTCACCATGTGCAGCTATCTCTCACCATGTGCAGCTATCTCTCCCCATGTGCAGCTATCTCTCACCGTGTGCAGCTGTCTCTCCCCATGTGCAGCTATCTCTCCCCATGTGCAGCTATCTCTTACCATGTGCAGCTATCTCTTACCATGTGCAGCTATCTCTCCCCATGTGCAGCTATCTCTCCCCATGTGCAGCTTTCTCTCCCCATGTGCAGCTATCTCTTACCATGTGCAGCTATCTCTTACCATGTGCAGCTATCTCTCAAACTGTGCAGCTATCTCTCATGTGCAGCTGTCTCTCCCCATGTGCAGCTATCTCTCACCATGTGCAACTATCTCTTACCATGTGCAGCTATCTCTTACCATGTGCAGCTATCTCTTACCATGTGCAGCTATCTCTCACCATGTGCAGCTATCTCTCCCCATGTGAAGCTATCTCTCACCATGTGCAGCTATCTCTTACCATGTGCAGCTATCTCTCACCATGTGCAGCTATCTCTCACCATGTGCAGCTGTCTCTCCCCATGTGCAGCTATCTCTCCCCATGTGCAGCTATCTCTCCCCGTGTGCAGCTATCTCTCACAATGTGCAGCTATCTCTCACCATGTGCAGCTATCTCTCACCATGTGCAGCTATATCTCACCATGTGCAGCTATCTCTCACCATATGCAGCTGTCTCACCATGTGCAGCTGTCTCTCCCACAGCTATCTCTTATTTATACAGCTATCTCTTATTTATGCAGCTATCTCTTATTTATGCAGCTATCTCTTATTTATGCAGCTATCTCTTATTTATGCAGCTATCTCTTATTTGTGCAGCTACTTTTCATGTCTCAATACAGCTATCTCTCAGTTATGCAGCTATCTCTTATTTATACAGCTATCTCCCAATTATGCAGCTATCTCTTATTCATGCAGCTATCTCTTATTTATGCAGCTATCTCTTATTTATGCAGCTATCTCTTATTTATGCAGCTATCTCTTATTTATGCAGCTATCTCTGATTTATGCAGCTATCTCTGATTTATGCAGCTATCTCTTATTTGTGCAGCTATCTCTCAGTTATGCAGCTATCTCTTATGAAAATATCTGCATTTCACCCATATAGACCCCTTTGTACAAAACCTTGCAGGGCCTCAATAAGTAGGTCAATAAATAGGTCAATTTACCGATGGTTGAAAACAAAGCTCTAATACAGAAATATAGGCATATTGGAGGTAATTTTCATTTCTAATGTAATTCTGACAAAAAATAAATGATAACTATGCCATTCATAATATGTTAAAAGCGCAACCCTTCACATAAACTTGCAAAACAAAAGTGAAGTGGAGATTAGTTTAGTGTCATTTCCACCAGAGGGCAGGCAACGTGGTGACGGAACAGCGAGATGACACACTCTTATCAGTGGCGACTTTAGTCGCGGCCAATACCTCATATAGCAACTTTTTTTTTTTTTTTCAAATCTCGTCACCCTTCCTCTCTGATCACGTTCATGCTTTTTTTATATATGTATGTAATAAGGATCGTGTTTTAAAATGCAAGATTATACACACGCTGCTCGGCATTGTAGATACCTTCGTGATAGTATCATTTAACCAATCTTAAGAGTGGGGCTCTTATTTACTCTTATTAATTTACTATCAATACTCACAAAACTTCAACCAGTATTTAAAGTCTTTTAAACAATTTAGATATATTTATTATATCTCTGACTAACATATCGAAAACGATATTTGTTAAATTCTGTGTTCTTAGGATTGTTTACATTTTGTAATAATTCATTCATTCATTCATTCATTCATTCATTCATTAATTCATTCATTCATTCATTCATTCATGTCAGTATCACTTACATTTCTTGAGCCAAAGTCATATGTAGCAGTGGAGACATACTTCGTTTTAGCAAAATTCGCATTTCTATATTTCCATCATTAAGTTTTCATTAATACTTTTTCTAGTTCAAGTCTAGATGTGTACATTTGGTGTCTACATGTCTGATCCATAGAGATGTAAATCAAAATGTCATCTGCACAGATGTAGTAGCTCAATCAATACATTGCAATAATGTTAGCAAGAAGATGTGTATAAACAGTAAAAAGGATAGGTCCCAAATCTGATCCTTGTGGAACACCATACTTAATGGGTCTCAGATTAATCCTGTATGTACCAACATTAACACGCTCCATTTCCTATCCGTTTGGCATGACATAATCCAGTTAAGGGCACGACCAGTTACTCCAGTCCAGAAAGCACAATGTCATGTTTGTTAGTATCACATGCTGCTGACAGATCAATTATCGGTAATATTGCTGTTTTTCTGTGTATATTGTTATTGTCTTAAGTTCGATACCTAGAACTGAATCGTATGGCTCCTGAATGAGTCTACTCTGTGTAGATGCGTGCAGGTGTCCGTTATTTTCAAGATTATATCGGTCATATTGTGACGAGACCTTCTTGTAGCAGGCATGGACCTCAGCTCATGTGCTAAATTGTAGCGTGACAGCAATCCCAAGAACTCACATCCTTTGAACCATCAAAATGAGCTCGTACCGCGATTTCTCCTACATGCGTTCTGTGGGTCATTCACGGGAGTTCATAGCAATACCAAAAAAGAGAAGGGAAAACAGAAATATCTTTATGATCACAACAATTATGAATATTGCTCTCTCTATGATGTAAAGGCAATGTTTCCACTCCTGTGAGTTTGACATTGATGTTGATCTGCAATGCGCTGGAGAATCGATGGCACCATCCTCATGTTCATAGGCCAAGCCATCTCCATCAGACATCATCTGCTCACAAGATCTGGAGAACACGTAGGATCCTTTCCCGTTTTGTTTGTCCCCTACAGTGTTCACCTTTCTGTTAGTTTTGCGGCCATGATTTGTGGCATGGAGACCATTTGACAATTCTTCATTGGTACTACACACCATCCGTGCCATACAGCCAAATACAACCATTCTTAACCAATAGGGAACACGCGGGCAAGTGTCCTCATCATGGCGATGATAAAGATCAAGAATGATCACCCCTATTGCCAGGGAAAATGATGTCATGCACATAATGCATATCAGATATATAGCTGCAATAGAAATATAATCAACTCATATATTTGATAAGATTCGCAATGTAATTTGGTTAATTGTGGCTGTTTTGTAGCAGCTTTAGTTTGGAGTGTTAATGCTTACTCTATACTAAGATACATATAGTGAATCATATTACAAAGTGACACTTACTCATTATAGGGATATAGTCTGAGGTCTCTGGCATTCGGTCCAATATGATAAACTGGAACACAGAGAAGGAGAGGAGCACGGTGACTCCAAGTGAAATCTTCTCTCCTGATTCCGGGGGAACATAAAACATCAGCAAAGCCACCATTGCTAGAATGGTGCATGGCAACACAAAGTTAATCATATAGTAAAGAGGCTTCCTGGTGAGTACAAAGGTCACGTGGACAGACTCATATATTACTCCATCATACTCCACAGACTGTTTAGCAATGTAAGATCGAGAGATGGTCCATTGCCCATTTTCATTATAGTAATTCATATTTGCTTCAGATGAACTGTTTTCTAGATGGACTTGCTTGAAACTATAAGCCCAGTTTGAGATTATCACTGTGCAGTGGTGTTGATCATATGGAAAATAGGTCATGTCTAGTTTACATGTTGTTTTGAATCTGCCGCCGCCTCCCCATAATGTCTTTCCGTCAGAACATACCTCGGCTCGGAACTGTTGACTGAATATCTCATTGTACATCGTGTCAGCGCTGGAACACAATAAATACATTGCTATTTAGTGCGTTTTCGTGACTTTTTCTTGTACTCTTTTGAAAATATAATTCTAGCAATATATGAATGTATAAATGAATAATCTTTCTAAGAAATATATGACCTCTAGTACCTCTAGAGTGTTTTTAATGGTGTGTATTATTTAATCATTGCAAAGGACTGAAACATGTCGCAATAAAAGGTTTTAACTCTTTGTCACCACGGACTTTGTTGGATTACTTTCATCACCATTACACTGTATACATCTACCGTTTTACTTTGGACTTTGGATATATCTAAGTTAAGAGAAAAAGTGGATGTGGACCTATTTTCTATGAGGACATCAGGGACCCATATTTTACTGGAATCTAAGACGATGGCACTCAGCCCCTCATAGTCAGACGCATTCCAGCGGAGGTATTCATCACGCCATTCCTACAACAAAGAATGTGCACACTAAAGGATAAAACTTCAAAAATAGATAAACACAGTGATACATTAGCAAGCTCACTCAATATGCCAAATTAAACCTTTGCAGCCTTTGTTAATTACAATGACCTCATATGTTTTTTAAAATGTTTTGCACCGTGTGATAAATGTGATAATTGGGACGATAATTGGGCTTATTTTAATAACTCTATTATGCACAATCACAGGTCGGCTTACTGCGTGTATGCAGTTACTAGTAGGTGGAAGGTTTGTGTAAGGGCTACATACCATGCCAGACTTACAACAATAATGGTCTCCTTGGAGACAATGTATACGATATATATTGAGAGTACAGGGATACGTGACCTCGCAAATATGTTTCAACAATTACTGACAGCCATTTACCGAAAAAAACACGAAAAAAAACCACATGAATGTCTTCAATAAATGAAGCAAACATTTAATGAAATATAACACTCAGATATCAATGATACCAAAATCCACATTCCTTGTCGTTTGATATGAATGCATATTTGTTACAAATAATCCGGAAGGTGAGTCGTCAACATGGGGTTAAGAATCATTCTGACAGATGTGTTGGCCTATTGGTCTAATTTCACATAAAGATTGGTGTCTTTAATTTGACATATCAGAATTCAGATGTGTAAACACCCAGATGTGTATCATAAGTGCTTACTTACCAATAATAATTATTTCTGATAGATACCCATGTATTTTACTATGGCTAATCTCAATGTCCAACATTTATCATTATCGAAAGACATCTTGTCAATGCAGATGGATTTAGTGATTCTCTATTCAAGGGCAGACCTTCTCAGCTTTCTGCTGTGGTAACTAAACTTACCTGAATAATCCATCCGACCATATTCATAACTTGATTCTTGGTGTCCTGTGAGAAACAAATAGAACATTTATGATTGATAAGTCATTCAAACAATTGCCATGTTGCCTTCCCAACTTTACACATGCATGCCTCACACGCACACTATGACCATTATTTGATAATGGTCATGCGTATCTTATCATATCTCAGGGTTTGAAGCATAGTTTAGCGTTATTTTGCGATTATATGGGTACATATAAATTTGTCAATTTAAAGCAATTGCTCACCAGTCCTTCCAATAGCACCGGTATGACATCAACCTGGACATTAATGGGTTGGTGATGATCGCGAACAGGCCGGGCAAATGGCTCATAGTCCTCAAGTAGGTCTCGAATAAGAATCCTCTCCATGCTTATATTGCTAACTGATATATATATATAAGATAATATCAGAAAAATGTGCACAATATACAATGCATATGAAAGGGATATTATCTTTTAATTAAAGGAATATTGAATATCTATATAAAAGTGTATTAATACTTTAACCATAGGAGTTCAAATCTCTTTCAGAATATTGTTTTACTGGATGATCAAGAAAATGAATATCTTTTATCTCAGGATGTCAGAATGAAATTTACCTTTACAGAAAATTAATGAAATGGTGAAATTTTGTCAAGCATCATTTCCATATACAAATCATATTAGCGAAATCCAATTTTGAGGCATCATTTTGAAATAACGAAATCGTGTCAGATTAAACGTCTTGGATACAACTTTATGCAACAATGATTTCAGTGTATGCAACACTGAAATCATCATACACCTCAGTCTAAAACCAACCCTAACATGGAAACAATAACATCTAAGATTGTTCCATGGCAACCGAATTGTTCAAAAATTTTAAATGCCTCATGGAATATGAAAATATGGAATATGCCGGATTATCATTTTGATCTTCTTCACACTATTTTTTTCTAATTTCAATGTACTGCCTTTTTACTTCGGTATCAATTACCTGCTGGTTTTTATGTTTCAGAAAGAAAGTAGTCTTAATACGTTTCTGATCTAAACCATTTCAAGTCTTTGGTGTGCAATTCACAAAGATAAGGATGTTTACGCACAAGTCATTGAGGCTGTAACCCCTCGAGTATGTTATTTATTATAAAATGCCAACTAAATACATTACCATCATACAAATAATTCCAGTGTTAAGCTATTAAGAAGACATCCACATAAACATTTAGAATGAAGAATAAACAGAAAGGCACTAACCAGTTGAAGCCCAAACACCGGTAGGATATAAGAAATACGTCATCCAAGCTGTCAGCAATATTTTCAGATATGCAATCTCCATTGCACAAGGCTGACTTCGGTTCTTCAGGTATGATTATTCCGTGCCTCAAAAGATGGACAAATGAGCAGCTCGACTTGTCCCATGGTAAAGTGCCACAGTGGTGAGGGAGCGAGAGGATCTAGAGATTCATTGCTGTTGTATTGCCAGACCTGGCATCTCTCTGACACTAGTGACAATCTGGTCTTGCTGCTGCAACTTACCTCCAATAGTTTTACATTAAATGACCATGAATTCATATGATTGCAATGAATTGAAAATAAATGTTAAATATTTATTTTCCTCAAAAGGATGCCTCATAAGTGTTATTTTTCTATGAATATTTTTCCATTTTACCATTTCCAATGTAAAATTTGATTGGAAAGATAATAGTTCCTATCTAAAAAGACAATTCTTTAAAAGTAGTTCAGTGCCTATTTTTTAAAGGTGATTAATAAGGGATATAAGTATTACTATAGTGGGGGGACAGACAGGGAGATGAACTGAGCAAGTTGTTGCTGAGTGGGATGATGCCGGGCAGAGAGATGCACGTGTTTTCCACACATACTCACCGCTCTGTATACATTTCGTACATAATTAATTGAGGAAAGCTCTGATGTAAATAGAAGCGGTTCAAGATCAATATCAGAGAAGTACAATCACAATCCTCATTTATCACACATATACAGGTGACACATATCTCCACTATGTGAGAAGCAATCACCCAAACAACATTTTAAATCCCAGCCATGACGATGAATTATGATTCACAAACGTGAAATGATTGCGGTTGTTGAAACATGATCTTGACTATTTATTCATGAGGAACATTTTGAAATAACACCTCAAAACAAAAGAATATGTTGTTTGAAAACTATAACTGACGCTCCCTTAGTGATAATTAAGACAAACATAATCAAAACCTACATGCAAAACAGATTGATGTAAAGTACATAAGAAAAATGTCTTATTCTAAACTAATTAAAATTTAATAAGAGGGCCTGATCAATATAAAATACAGTTTTTCCCATATAGATATCGAGTGAGCCATGCATCCTATCACCATTTACCACTGTCTAGGTGACATTAAAATCTGACATTACTGATACAGAATCTGACATTACTGATACAGAATCTGACATTAATGATACAGAATAAAAACCTAAAGAATAATCAATTGTGAAATGTATTGCCAATCTCACGTAGAACTGATCATGGTCCGGCGGTGGTAGAATTATTTTGATATTATTTTATTCTGGTGCATGAACTTATGTTTTGGCACAACTGGATAAAGACCTATGTCTATTTACGTTGTATTATTCGGCTCTATTACGACAATCGGGTCTATTACGAAATCTTCCTTCATTGTCTAGAAGCATCCATCTGAAGTCTAGCTGAAGCATGTACTACATTGCCAGACAACACAATTAATGGCAGCAGAAGTTGAGATCAAATATGAGCGCAATTAGTCAAATATGTACCCTGCCAACATACAACAGCGATGGGACAGATGCGCCGTATAATTTTTGCCTGTTTTTCATATCTAAGTTGTTCTCAGCACCAATTAAGGACTTACAAAACTACAGTGACCGGCAATTAGATTCGGATATTTTCATGTTTTTCACTCCCGATTTTCACAAAAACCTTCAAAACTGAGTAAAAACTGCTTTCATCGATAGTAGATCATTAGCTTTATATGCGTGTACAGTAAGATTGATACATGTTCAATATGTACAGAAATATCGGAAAATTGACACATTCAGGAAACCTGCAGATTGTCGGAGTTTACATTGAGTTATACGGTGAAATTGGTTACGTCACTACTTCTGACATCATTTGACAGTGATGCGTTCATTCGTGCCGTGAAAACAAGTTAACACTTTTAACGTTTTGAAAAGAATAGGAATTACAAGATGACGCGTGAGGCACATTATACCTCAGTGATGCGCGTATTTATGCGATTTCGAATGAATACGAGCATGCCGATTATTTGTAATTTATTGATTAGTTGGAACTATTTTGCGTCGGCCATCTTTAGACTGGTCCCCCATCGAGTGTCAAGAACATCGTGTATATACACAGATGGCGACAACCAGTCTATGGCTGTACGCGCCATTTTCGGGTCACGTGACGGGGTCAAATGAGGTGCGCTTTGTTTACAAATGTTTTTAACGATAAATATCTTGTTTCATGTATCATTTTTTAAAAATACAGTAGTTGTCTGAGGTATAAAAACAAAACATGCCTCGTCGGGTCAGCTGTGTGAGCGGATTCAGTTCGTTGGTGATGGCGGACGGATACCCTTCGCCTTCGGCTCAGGGTATCCTTCCGCAATCACCAACTCACTGAATCTGCTCACCCAGCTTCCCGACTCGGTATGTTTTGTTATAATATTCAGCTCAATTGCAATTAGTACAGCACAGTTTTACTCGATATTTGACTCAGTTAAAAATGTCCGAGTTTCAACTGCCGGTTTCGGACAGTTGCCGGTCACTGTATATGGGGCCATGAAGACTATATGGCGTCATGAATACTACAGTGACCGGCAACTGTCCGAAACCGGCAGATTAAACTCGGACATTTTTAACTCGGTCAAACATCTAGCATACCTTACTATACTACTTGCAATTGAGCTGAATGTCAGGTCCTACACATCACCTTTCAAAACGTTAGAAGTGTTTATTTGTTTTTATGGCACGAGTGATGTTGTCACTGTCAAATGACGTCCAAAGTGGTGACGTAACCAACATCCCCGTATAGCTCAATGTAAACTAGGACAATCTGCAGGTTTGCAGAATGCGTGAATTTCCCGATAACTCTGTACATATTGAACATGTATCAATTTTATTATACACGCATATGTAATTAACGATCTACTATCGATGTGAGTAGTTTTTACTCAGTTTTGAAAGATTTTGTGAAAATCAGGAGTGAAAAATATGAAAGTGTCCGGATTTAGCTGCCGGTCACTGTATATGGCGTCATGAATACAATATGATGTCATGAATACTATATGGCGTCATGAAGACTATATGGCGTCATGAAGACTATATGGCGTCGTAAAGACTATATGACGTCATGAAGACTATATGACGTCATGAATACTATATAGCTTCGTGAAGACTATATGGCGTCATGAAGACGATATGACATCATGAATACTATATGCAGTCGTGAAGACTATACAGCGTCGTGAAGACTATATGGCGTCATGAAGACTGTATTATGTCATGAATAGTATATGACGTCGTGAAGACTATATGACGTCGTGAAGACTAAATCACGTCGTGAAGACTATATATCGTCGTGAAGACTGTATGGCGTCATGAAGATGATATGGCATCATGAAGACAATATGGCGTCATGATAACAACAACCTTGGCGGCGACTATGATATTTCCTCTGTTGACATTTAGTCTCCATTCATAACTACTCCAAGGCGAACCCCCTCTCAGAAAGTCACCTCTACGGGCCTGAATTTGCCACTTGATTGCCTGGAGTGGCCGATAGGTCACGTGATGTTACATCGTTATGTCTCTCCTCATACAGACACAAACATTTCTAATTCATGGACATTGGTCCCTCTGAAGATTGTTTCGTGTGTGTACATCATATTTTTACAAGTTGGAGTGCGTTTTTTTTGGATAAAATGCTAACAATACACGACCTCCGGCACAGGTCGTGATTGATTGTCCAAGGAAAGCACCAGATAAATGTATCTCCGAGGACGACCAGGTATGACTCCTACCACATTTAACTCTTACTCTTTTGTTTGGGATGGATTTACAGTGGGCCACTCAGCCTACATATGGCTGCCATTATTCTCAGCTTGACAATCTGCTGGCTTTGTCAAGCTTTATAGTATATATAATGTATGTCACTAATGTACGGACACACCACGTTCCCCAAGACTATAATGGGACTGCTGAGGCCGACCTTTGACCATATTAGTGCTTGTCTGCTGCCCCATCAAGCTTCTTACAATGCATAATATGATATTTTATTGATGGGCACAGTAAGGATACTATTGTACTGCAAACATAAGGTCCAGATAACAGCTTCGCAGATTCAGGACACCAGATTAAGGACACAGATTTTGGACACAGATTTTGGACACAGATTCAGGACACCAGATTAGGGACACATATTAGGGACAACTATTAGGGCAGACATTAGGGACACAAAGTTGGACGGAATATCTATCATTCATTCAAGGAAAAACTAATATGGTCAAATATTGCGGAAACTCTTCAGCGAAGAACGCATGTTTTAAAAGATCGGGAACACTAAATCTGAAGGACAAATATAGACATGCTTTGCTAGGGAAAACGAATATCGGTTACTTTCTTCTTCTGACGACTGACTGATTAATTGTTCATCCTTTACTTTATGTATTACGTATTCCCTAACTTTATATACTACATCCTTCATACCTCCGTAATTGTTCAAATATGAACGTTTGCAAGTTTGTTTTTCTCAAAACATTTTTATGGATGTAAACTTTCATGTTTCAATCAGAAATACAAATTCATGATAATCTAATCATCAAACATAATATTTGATAACAATTGAGGCCCACCACTTTGGCAATGTTTAACAACAATGAATGCTGCGTATATTTGTATATTTGGAATAAAACGCTCTTTGTTATGGAAGATGAATCATCATTTTAACAGGAAATATAATGAATGATTCACATAATTTACTTAATAGTTTCATTTCTACAAAATGACTTTGAACTTCATTAAGTAACTGAAGGAATTGCCATTCAAAAGTAATAGATATTATTTATTTGGACAGAACTTTTCTTTATTCATAAGATGGTCACATGATTTACACATAATATGACATGACATCGATAATGACGGATCACCCATCTTAACAAAGAGCAACATTGTAGTTGACAATTAGCAATTATATGGACTTGCGTTAAGACAATACATGATCACACCTCAGAAATATGTTATACTAACTTAATATAAAGGCACATTTCCAGGAAAACCTTTGCTTGGTGTCATTCCTGTTATCATTTGAATTTTATAAGGGAAGTCCCCGGGGCCTATAAATCTTAAACAATTGAAGAGCGAATTACTAGATGTTCAATGTCTGTGGCAGATAAATATTTCAAAATGTGATACCAATTCAATTACGTTTAAAACGAGATCATATATATCATTGGAAGCCTCACATATAATTTGTCTATTGTTATCGCTGCATTTGAATTGGATATTCAATTCATAAGGACAGTGATGTAATTTAAATTCCGAGTGATCTTGGTGAATCATAACGGGGAATAATAAAGAGAATGAGGAGAAAGTGCTATGACCATCAGCCACATCGACCAGACAATCTTCACGTGTCAACATTCAACAAAATGAAAATATTCAGCTTGATTAGATTCATTGCTTGTGTCGCAGGATTTGACTCCTTGAACATAAAGATGTTGACGATGGTGGGAAATGTCTTTGTTTTCAGTGCAGATTATCTTCGCGAATGTGGAGAGAAAAATCTTTCACGGCGGAGAGTTTAATCAAAGTTGATAATATTTCACAGTTCCACAACCAGCACTTTTCACCGAACATTAATGAGTTTATCAAGGAAGCACCGCTTTCCTTGGCAGCTCACTATACTTTTCACACTCAGTGAAGACAGTTGAGGAGCTCAGATGTGGTATCCAATCCAAACAGGGGGAAAAGGTTAACACAGAAGTATACTCATGCATTTTATAGTGTCTTGGCAATATAATGACATCTCTAATCTTAAATAAAGAAATACACACACACACAGACACACACACACACACACATATATGTGTGTGTTACCTTTTCCTTATACTATTTACCTTGGACATCACATTGTAGATTATTACCACACCTAGCAGAATGTATAGATATTGAATTATGGTTTGCCAAAAGATGTATTAACTTCCTTAAAATGGCAATGAAGTCAGAAAATGTTGTTGTACGAGCGATCACTAATATGGGATTTAATGGACTACACTCTGTTATGGGGGGTAATATGAGAGCCATGATGTCTAGATTTAACATGGAAGTATGCAATGTGTATAAAACATGGAATGCAAGATGTAAGAATGATACTGAATGTACACGATTGTGTGAACAAATTAGAGAGTTATGTGAGTGGAGGGATAAGTGTAACGACACATTCCTAAGCAGAGAGGAGAGCAAAACTGTCATTGACTTTTTATGTACTTTTTTTTATGTGCTATTTATGTTTTAAAAGTGCCATATCTTATGAGCGAATAAAGAATTACATACATACATACTGCATAGTAATTTGGATACATACATACATACATACATACACACATACATACATACATACATACATACATACATACATACATACATACATACATACATACATACATACATACATACATACATACATACATACATATATAAGTATATATATATATATATATATATATATATATATATATATATATATATTTATATATATATATATATATATATATATATATATATATATATATATATATATATATATATATATATATATATATATATATATATATATATATATATATATTTAATTACTTCTTGATGATTTAGCGACACCAGCAAAGAGTATGACAAAGATTAAGACACTGAAAACCAGAAAGAAGAGCAGCAGGAATCTCTCGATGATCAGGATGCACATTCTCCACTCCTGCACTGAGGCTAAGAGCTGCAGCTCCTCCTCATTACAGCTGCTTTTAGCTGGAATTTTTGTAAGCACATCTTCCGGCATTCTCATGCCTAAGTCAAAGCTCTGCTGGTAGTGCATATGGGTTGAGAAAAGAGACTTCTTTCTAGATCCCAGGCGAGTAAGTTTGGAACCCAGAATATCTGCTCTGGTGTCAGCGGATTTGGCACTGCAGTAACCCGCCTCACTGAAGCTACACACCATTGGCGCTAGAATGGCCAGGCAGAGAACCCGCAACCAACGCGGCACAGGCTTAGGATGAAGATTGTGATAGGTGTCCAGTAGAATTACTGTCAGAACTAACGAGAGTGAAGTAAGACCCATTGTAAGCATCAGGTATATCCCTGCAATATAAAGGTATAAAGTTATAAACACAATTCTTGATCATACGTAAAACAATATGGTTTCTATTTGGTAAAGTTATCATTATTAATACGTAATATAACGACGCGTAAAATGTATTTGGACAAATATCCTTCATTCATTTTCAACAGAGGTTAAAGCACAGATAGACTTACATGTCACAATCTAAAATTTCTCGTGTGATTTTCTCGTGTGATTTCAGATATAATCTATGTGAGTACATCATCAGTTGATTAAACAAAGACGGGAAAGTTCTTACCCATTATGGGAACGTAGTCAGAACTCTCCGGCATCCGGTCCATGATGATGAATTGAAACACAGAAAATGACAATAGCACGGTGATCCCCAGGGAGACCTTTTCCCCAGATTGGGCCGGCACATAAAACATAAGCAGGGCTATTATCGATAAAACTGTACATGGTGTCACAAAGTTAATCATAAAATACTGTGGCTTTCTGGATAGATATAACGTAATCCGCACTGACTCATACAAAAGACCTTCGTATATGGCAGACTTACGCATGATGTTTGACTTATATATTGTCCACTGACCATGCTCTGTGTAATAACTCATATCCAGGTCTGAACTGCCATTTTCCAGTCTGACTTGCCTAAAGTTATAAGCCCAATTTGAAACTCTGATAACGCATGCGTGCTGATCATATGGAAAGTAGGTCATATCTAATTTGCATGTGGTTTTGAATCGTCCTCCTCCGCTCCAAACCACTCTTCCTGTGGACCAGACTTCTGCTCGAAAGTTTATACTAAATATATCATTGTACATAACGTCAGCACTGGAAAGAAATAATTTCAAGTCCAAATAAATATTACTCTGGTAGAATATACGCGTTTATCATGCTTATTTTATGAAATTGAAATAAAAATGTTTAACATTGAAAATAATGTTTACCTATTTTCTATAAGTATATCCGGTCTCCAAATATATTTGGAGGGCATTACAATGGAATCCAAACCTCCATAGTCCGTCTTATTCCAAACTAGATATTCATCTTTCCATTCCTGAAGAGATATACTAAAATTGACTTCAGCCTGAATTTATTTGTTGTTAATTCAATGAGTATTTTCTTTTGAAAACACACTAAGCTTGTAGTGCAAGTAACAAATTCCGCAAAAATTAAAATTTTATATGTAAATTAAAAATTGTATGTATATATATTATCTTTGAAATAATATAGTTGTTCGGAAACATCCCGACAATGCACTGACCTGCACAAACCAACCAAACATCTTCATAACTTGATCTTTTTCATCCTGAAACACGGTAGATACAATAAATAACCACGTGTGCCATTTATCATTTTAAACCAATTAGTGTTTGTTGTGAAGAATGCTTTTAACTTTTGACTTAACTTTAAATTAGGAGTTGATAAAGGGAGAAGCACTCACCAATGCCTCTAGCAATATAGGTATAAACGTAACTTGGACTGTGACGGCCTTGCTGGCATTTCGGACCGGTCTGGCATGCACCTCATAACCTTTTAGCAAATTCCTAATCAGCAGTTTTTCTTGGTCTAATTTTGGATACGCGCCTGCAAGCAATCGTGTTACAACGTTGTGAGAGTAATAAAGATAACCATTACAGTCATATTTACAAAAATAAAGAACTACGTTGAAATCGAGTTATAATTATTGTTCATTGTGCAATCATCAGTTCAGAAGACCAAGTTCTGTACACGTCATTTGTTGAGTTCAGTTTTGAATCTGCAGTTTTAGACACACAACCCATTTACCAGGGTTCTATATTCTATTCGGGACTACAATCTTTCACAAAAACTATATAAGCTATGGAACAAGAAATCAAATTGTATATCAAAATTCACATGGAACACGGAAAAGTAACGTTCTTGTTAATTTCAAGGAACCGGATGCGAAGATAATTGAACAAATGTCCATGCATGAGAATAAATGTTCGTCAGAGTCCTAAACAAAGTATCAGTTTACGTTTTATATTCTATTTCTCTTCACTCTGTGTTGTATAAGTGTGTGATAATACAAGATGAACACTATTATGTGCAAGACAGATGGGCAATCAATTCTTGGCATGATCATAACTTTCCATGAATATAATCCTGTGTAATATCAGTGCTATTTGTAGCCTTCATAAACCCAAAAATCGTTGGGCATTTAGTATGTTGGAAACTATGTATGTCTTGCAATATGCTAAACCACAGAGTTATTCCTCAATCTGTTGTTACTTTATTTCTCAAATATCGCCCATTTGAAATACAATTTATAACATCTGTCATCGATGTCTCTGAGGATTTTCTGTTCATCTTTGGTTTGTATATGAATTAAGTATGTTTTGAACAAGCGATATTCCAAGTTTATTTTGCATAGAAACTAATGCAGAATTGTAATTATGAAATAGCGTATAAACTATTTGTAGTGCACAACAGATTGCCTGCGGCACCACACTTACTTTTATCAGGGGTTTGGGGAGTATGGCACGCCAGGCTTGGAGAGATGAAAGCCTGAATGAAGAGACATGCCTGAAACCACCACGCCGGCCCCTTCACAATCTGGTAGAATCCGCGGCCAGGTGACCTGCCCATTTCTCGTTCTTCAGTCCATGTGGCACTTTGAGGGGCCGTTTGTGCCATGGGAAGGCCCTGATCACTGTCATTCCAAGTGTAGATATACCATTGAAATGTCTATTTGCAAAGCTTTCACAAATTTGCAGTCTGTAATGGAGACAACTGAATACTCAGCGAAGTATTATTTACCTATCACTCACACTGCATTTCATCTTGTGCACAATCAAAAGTATAGACCGGACAATTGTGCAATTTCTAAGTGTTTAAATTTTCAGTTAGATCTTTCTTGCATGCTATCCGACCGAGGCATATCATCCAAAATCATGAATCTATGATATCAAGTTATAAGACTATGCATAGTGGTCAAGTAATATGATCATCGCCGGACGCAATGACAAAGGATCTTGGTGTTGGCGAGTAAAACAATACCCAAGTGAGTAATTGATCTATGAATTGCGAGGGCGCAATTATGACAAACAGATTCGACATGGACCAGTACCATCGATCCAACATCCATTATATACACTCATATATCAAGAAACATCTATATTGGAAACATGGTTGTCCAAGATATTGAAAAGATAGAATGGCATATATGCACATGTGGACAAATTGAAAACATCGTTATCCATGAAATGTGAGATGCGACTTTCACAACATGCTTGGGCACAAGAGGTAGATACATCCCTTTGTGTACAATTATGCAAGAATTAATAGGAATTATATCAGAGACAAAAACTAAAAGTTTATTTCTGTTCATTATCTTGACTATGAAAATATACACTTGTACACCATAAATATTGAGATCGTAGGCATTTTATTAAAACATTCCATCAACATTCAAGGCTCTTTGGCATTCCTTGATAATTTTCCCAATACACAATAAATTAAGACAGATATAGATCTACCCTCTACAGACATGGGGATGTCATGCGAAATAACAGCGCAGGAGATAACAGCCCATACAATGTAAGATAACAGCCTAAATAACTAGTTACAGGCAGTTCCTGGTGAAGGTGGCGTGCAATACATTTGCTGTAATTTCGCAGTAAATCAGGTAGTTGTAGATTAACAGAAGCTACAAATCATATTGTGAACTGTGTGGACAAACGATTGACATATTATTAAATAATATTCTCCTGGAAGAGATCTTTCGATATATTTTGGATATCTTGAATTATTTGTCTTCGAAATGTTCTTTACAAAGAAAATATAGACAGTAATTCGCATTGGAAACTTTTGTTTGTCTTCTCCAATATTTTATGGTGAACTTTATATTTCTGTATTCATCATAATTGTGGAATCCTCTAGCATTTAAAGACAAAACTAAGAAGTCGTTAAAAGTATTATAAGCCTGAGAATTTATTTTCTACAATTCATAATATATTAAGTCCTATAGTTTTAGCAGATAAATATAACAACAAAAGCATCCGAATTCATAGTGTAGTTATTACATTATTTTAAGTGCAAATATCTGTTCTACATTTACTTCTAATACTGTGATGGTTCAGTACCAATAGCCACTCTGAATCGATTTTATAAAAAAAATTTTTTATTAAGAGCAAACAAACAAAAACTTGAGATCTTTAAAATCAATCAAATTGTTCCTTTATTCTGAGTAATGATGACTGTAAATATACTTAGGATACATATCTGTATCAGCGCAAATACAATACCGTATAACCTGTCCAACAACTTAGCAAATGTCTTCCACTGACATTCAATCATCTCTTGGTGTTGTACGTCACTATCTTTATTTGATAGAATACTTATAGGATGGACGAGTTCGCGTGGTCTTAATTTCGTGTTCCATGCGGTGGAGAAACAAACAATTATCGCCATACATCTTGCACAGTTTTCCAGCCATTTGGGAAAAGGCTTTGTGTTGTGGTAGATATTGATATTCATAATAGAGAGAAACAACGCGATGACATTGGATACAAACACACTCTTAATGCATCTCCCTGAAACAAATATTTCATTAAATTATTGCAAATATTTGTAAATAAAGTCATCTTAACAAAGCTCTTCACATACCTACCCAATACTGGTGGATTGTCAGACGATTCCGGTAGAGATTGATGTAAAGTTATCAGAAGCACAATGAATGAAAGTAATACAGTAATACTGTAAGAAACCTTTTCACCATTTTCAAATGGAATCAAAAACACAAAACATCCCAATGTGGTCAAAATATAAACTGGCATAAAAACATAGCCTATATAAAAATGAGGCTTCCTTCTCACTGTATATTTGTAGTTGATATCTCTAATTTCGGAATGTGCATATGCGGCCTGAGAGTCAAGGTAACTGGTTAACACCTCAACGATATCCCAGTCTCCATTCTGGGGATTACTGGAAAGTTTAGAGACGTCTGGGTAATAAAATAGCTCTACTTTGTTTCTGTTACTGATATGCAGACCTATTACTAGATCACAAGAGTGAGTATCGAATGGGTAATAGGTCAGGTCTAAGAGACAATTAATGTGCACCTGACCACACGGCTTATGCCATACCTCTCCATCATGATTCACTAATACAGAATAATCTTGCTGTGATGATTGAAGAAAGTCATAATGACTGAAAATATAAAAGGAATGAAAGTAACATATTACTGTTAAAAAAGCATATCAGTTATATAAAGGTGCGCATTATATGCATATGGTTGTAAGACATAAATGGTTACTCTATATCTATCTACCTGTGAGAAAACTCAATATCTGGCATCCATATATGAGTTGATGATACTACAATAGATGTTATTCCTTGATAATCCTCAGGGTTCCAATGTATGAATTCATCCTTCCATTGCTGAGAATAAATTGCATGTTTTGAAAATAGAATATGATTAGCGAGACAAGATCATGTAAAATTTAACAATTCATGAGAGTAAAAATAACACAAAATTCGGTATTACAATATATCATATCAGTTCTTGCTGAGCACACTTCATTAGAATACTCACTAATATCAAACAAACATCCAATAGCAATATTTGCTGGATAACGTCCTGCAAGCAAACACAGAAATTACTAAATTCAAAGAGAAGTAGAAATCTTTGCATGTGTGGAATCACTCATATAATGTAATTATTTCATGACATTAAATTCCTGTTATGATAATCTTTAATTTAGTGTTTAGCAATCCCTGTCAAGGTCTAATCACTGCTGCCACATAATTGGTTCCCTGGAAAACTAGAAAGTTGTGAGTGACAGCATATGAGGCTATTTTGTCTGAATTGCGTTTTACTTAGCAAAATTGATTTATCACTTAATGTCTTAAATATGAGTAGAATATACAATAAATATGTATTATAATTGACCAATCCATTGAACTTTTCCAGTTTCAAGTTGGTAAATATTTTGATTGGTTTTGAGGCATTTGCCACAGGCCTCCCATGATATTGACCAAACCCAAATATGTCTTCAAACACCTGTCCCTCTGCTGTGCCTCCTTCAACTGTAAAACAGCCTGCAATTTGTTTATACATATTAAACATGTATACATATGACTAATATTAAGGATGATAGACAAATATGAACAAAGTAGAAATCTTTGCCAAAAATGAAACCGATAAATGACATGAGACTGAGGAGCATTATTATTTCAAATTTATAAATTTTCTTGATTACATTGAGTCTAAAGCGTTGGTAAAGTATCTTACCTATGCCTGAAAATAATGACAAATATATTGTTAAAGCAATGACAAAATTCATTTCCGTTCTGATCCACCTCTAGGTTCTTGTCTCCCTGCCTTCTGTTTCGTGTCAGCACATTAGTAAAAACCAATGACGCAATTCAGTCTGCTTTTGTTGACTCTGTTTTTTTCTAAATGTCATGTAATATGCAATGCATTAAAGAAATGGAATTTTCGCCTATCAGATTAATATACGTAAACATAAAGACGAAATGAAACATTAACAAAAGAAACGTAGTCTGGGGCCTTACCCTGGAAAGAGTATTAAAACAGCTTGGAGTGCAAAATAATCATGATTCAAACCTCATTTTGTCAATATATGTTTTATCTTTATGTGTAATTTTTTTATAGAAAAATAGCTTAGCAACCTACATGTATATCATACAACAATGATAATATCAAGGACTCTAATTGAAAGATCTCTCTCAATCTTCGGACTTTTAATATATTTCTACCAGAACCAAGTAGAGAGATCTGAACACTGTACTCACATCGTTCTTGCCATAATATCTTCAGATATTTTTCATAAATCAGAATGGAGGTACTATGCCCACCTTAGATTACGATTACAAAAAGGCCAAATATCATTCAGCTATCCATTGTGAAAATGACTTCCTATGTGATTATCTAAAGGTCGTGGGTTTGAGTCCCGGCTATGCCGATATTGCATTCACGTTATAATTCATTTTCGTTGCATTAACCTGTTATCCTTGCGAATGTGTCACTCGGTAGGTTGTCATGTCGGGCACCTGTAACATTCCAGAACAGTCAATAGCAAGATTTGCTTAAATGTTCCATTATGAAGAGTTCCACTTTTGACTGGTCAGAGATGTTGGTCGTTCTTTAAAAATGACTAATGAGCAACATTTGACCTTGAGGTAGTATTATCCTTCATATTTGCCCTTTTTCTTCTATGTTTAAAGCTAAGTTTAAAGTCCAATTATCATTATAATTATGTGAGTTTCTTTCAAATCTTCAAATCTTTAAATTTACTACTATAATGAAATTTAATACATTATGGTTGATAATATGATTGTGTCAATATTCTAGTAAATCTTTGTGTCCCCAAGTCTGGGATTAGTATACAATCCTAAAGTCATATATATATGTAACTAATAATCGTGTTATTTGTATTTGATAGTTGATATATGAAGATTAAAGAATTCTATTTTAATTTAGCCATAATGCGATTTACGGAACCACTCAGACTTCACTCAGCTATGTTGAGATTTAGTGTCCAGCTTAGTTATGTGCATCTGGAATTAACATGATCATGCTTTGACTATGTTGTTAGCGATTAACGTTTTATTGTATTATAGACATGCATGTAACCATTTAACACTGATACTGATAAACATTTAAATAACCACAGCACTTTAAGACTACCTATGGAGGCATTGACTCTATTTCTAAGAGGTGATCATTGCACATGTGAGCACATACAGTGTGATCCTGGAAAACACAGCATGAAAAAGATAACCAATGGAAACATTATTTAAGGCATTACATTTTTTGCAGGTGATGGAGAACAAAACCCTGATAAAAATGGACACTGGGAATGAGGGAGAACTGAAATCCTACAAAACATTTATACTGCTCTTTGGGTGATATTTGGCGAGTTGTATGATTTTGTTTTTATTTATTGCGTCAAATAATGTGGTGCTAACTGTGAGCTACGGGGAACATCAATATCCTGCCAATCCTGCCAGGGGCAATTTAGTTAACTTCAGGGAGCTAAAATGTATCATAACCGCATATCATTTAAGCGTATCCCAAATCTCTGTAAAACTACATGTGACTTCTGTAAAGTTGTACAAAACTGGTGTGTACTTTTCAATGGAATTGGAATACAACATGGAAATCGGCAATTGGCATTGGGAAACTTTAAGCCCTCAGACACCAGACTAAATGGAATCGAAAAGTTCTGATTAAAACTAATTTTGTTTAGTTCCAATCCGATCTAATGTTTTTTTGTCTTTTTGAATCTGAAATGATGTAAACATGTGCCTTTGCAAAATAAAATACAAATCAGAGATAATCACAGATCCAATCTATCTTTTAGATAGGACTTCACTTTCCTGACATTTCTTTCTTTATTAATGCCAGGAAATATTTGTTACACACATGTACATCTAACAACGGCACAGAAGTAAATATGTATTGAGGAAAACATCAAGACAATATGTCGTTTGGCGTATGTCTGAGTTCAATTGTTACATTATTGCAAATATGCAGATAGGCGTAAAAGGAGACATTAAATCCAGGAGCCAAAACATTTCAATAAAATATAAATCATGGTAACGACAAAATGAAAAGTTGTGTCTACCCTACTCTATATTCTACTCTAATCAATAATATCAATAGAGTAAAATGCAACATGATGATTTTAGTACTTTACAATCATATGTATATAATGTATCTCTGCAACAGAGAGAATCTGAAAAGCTAAGATGGTGCCAAAACTGTTTGATCAATGCAAATACAACTAAAGGGATTCAAGTTGAAATCAAAACCTTTGATGAGAACATTTTTGATTTAATGACCTAAAAGTGCCATCCAATCCTTAAATTTTGTTCCCCAAAGCCATAGCCTTACATTGATTCATATATCTGCCCAAATCTAAGAGCATTTTTATAATAATCACAATAGTATGTAATCTTGTCGAGGAAATTATGGAAAAGAATAGTATCCCACAGAACACTATCTGAATCCTGTGGGTGTGACAATGTCTTGTAGCACTTTGCAAGTACTATGAGTACTATGAGCAATTGCACAACAAGGGGCACACGATTTGTAAACATTCCAGGGATTAATTTCTTTTACAGGGTCTTCCACCACTCATCGCAGATTTGTTCTCATTTCTCTTGGAACACAATGACATTTATGACAGAAATATTAAAAGAGACGTTTTCCCCAGATAAATATTAAGTCTGAGGTTCCTGTCTGATTTCCAAAGTTTAGATATGCAGGTGCATATACTCATTATTCAGGATAGGGGAAGCCTTGAACTTTGTTGGACAACACATGAACTTGACCGTACATTTTTTGCCTTTTCGATATGTTTTGCCTTTTTTGCCTTTTCGATATTATGATAAAATCTTGAAATTGGATCCATGTTATATTTTTTTGTATGAATGAAATCGTATTATGCAGATTTCATATTTTTTTATGCATTAAGTTACTATTTTTTTTTCTTTGTTGTCAAAAACACATTTGATTCTAAGATAAAATTTCAAAATGGGGATTTCAGTTTCAGCATGAAAAAAAAAAACTTGTTCCCACCGGGAATTGAACCCCAGACATTTAGAATGGAAAACAGATACCCATGATCCATGTTGAATAGTATGAATTGACTTTCTCACTCGTAAATCACACAAATAATCAACATTTTTATCGCTTTATCAAGTTATGTATAAAGGGATATTCAGTAATATCACACAGCAGCCAAAGTTAAATTTATCTTGTGTATCTGTCTCATTTGTCTAGCTGTCACTCACTCACTGTCACTCACTCGCTGTCAGTGTCACTCATTTATGTTTAGCTGTCTCTCATTTGTGTAGCAGTCTCTCATATATGTTGAGTCACCCCTGTAATGTTTAGTCATTTATTTGCGTCTGCTTCATGCGGAACATAACATTTAAAAATTTAAAGAATGTTGTGGATTTTCAACTTTGATTATGTTGTGGTAATCAAAATGCTATAATTCCATGCCAACAACAATAACAAAAAACTAGAGATTTGTAATTATTCAAATTTATTCCATTTTTATCATGAAAATATTGGTAAAAATATTTACAGGAGATAGTTAAAATAATGTAAAAATATGGCTCATATTTTCTTTAGTGAAGCAATTTAGTGATGCTAAATCTGTGTGTGGTCTGTTTGAATCAGGGATATTTCTCCATTTATTTTAATATTATGAACAACAATATTAATGTTGATCTATTTTTGCTATTGTTAGGAATATTACAATGATGTCAAGGCGGCCCATATTTGTCCAAGGCAGGAAGTATTTGTTTATGATCAGGTGGTCATAATGATTCTTTTGACGTTGGTGCTAGTCACTTGACCAATACCGAAGGGATCTTGTTAATTTTATACAGTGTTAAAGTATAATATAAATTGACCTAAAACATTCAGTTTGCAGGATACGATTGCATTACAAATAGATTTCTTTTTTGAGAATGGCCTTCCATGGACAAATTGTGTAGTGTCAGCCAATTATGTTGTATAATTTGGTGATCATAACATACAGTGATACACTCCATGACTTTGATGATAGGAAGTTGGTAGTGTTCATCCCACATATCTGATACTAATCCCATATATTTTACAAATGAGTGTCCAATGCTATAATCAGACGGGAAAATGGAGCATGAGTAACTGGTGATGTTCTAAGGTATAATTACCTAACTTATGAAATAAAGTGACCATCCAGATCAACTTATAAACACTCCCGGAAATATTTTTTCCACAAGCGTTCAGGACAGGCACATTCTAAAATCTGTGCTAAGTAGTTTTTTTTATATTTTATGAAGATTATTTCTTGTATGAGTAATTACATTTTGAATGATTAATTAAATAACCAAATATTTAAAATGAAATAAAACAAATAGTTTAGAAATATGTACATGTAATCCATTTTTAAGGCTTATACTTCACATCGTATTTTATTTTCTTATATTTGAAAAAGTAACATACTTGTAATTTAGATGAATAAAACCAATTAGCAGCACAGTTACCAGCAACCTTTACTTGTATATCAACATGAATTGACTGTTTCAACTATATTCACAGTGAGTTTATGGTGGTTGGGCATAATAGGCATAAGAGACCGCCAGGCCATCCCACCGTGGACGGCGTGGCACGGCGTAGTATGCATGTCACACAGGAATATCTGTACGACAATGACCAGGCTATTCAAGATCTCAACAAGAAATAAAAAAACAATAATCTATGAGACGCCATTGCGACAATGTAGGGACCGCCACAAGATTGCAAAAAGCACTGGGGACGACTTATTCAGCCATTACCTTTAACACGAGCCAATCCCCGTGTGAATTTCACGCACCAATCAACAATAACGCTTTTTCCTATAAGGGAGCATACTTGACTTTAGAGGTGGAATTTCTGCAGTACAACAGTTTTGGGGAATTAATAGGTAATGTATCTGAGAAGCGAGAATGGTGTTTTACCCATTAGATTACCATACTGGATGTAAAAGCCATATATTAAATGCAAGTTAATTGTAACATCTTTGTGGCACTCCTTTTGCCAGGAATTCAAGACTGTTCATGCGCTCATTATTTAGATAGATCAACAAGGAAACAAAGCACAGAACATTCAGAGATAAATACACAAACAAGCAAGTTTTGTCAAGTAAACATGCGAACTTTGTCCATAGAAGTAAGTTTTTGTCTTCATTATTTTCATTGATGCGCAAATCTTCCACATTACCTTCTGATCTATTGTCAGAAGCTTGCCTAGCATTATCCTCTTTAGTGACACGTGTATCTACACAAGACGTGGTCGTGCCCCAGCACTTCATTAAGACCCTTACGCATGTTGGTGGAGAATGGGTTGAATTATAGCTCCTTATACTGCAAATACTCAGAATTAATGCCAAGGCATTTGCGATAAATACTTCTTGGATGTAATAACCTGAAAAAGAATTGTAATTAGTGTGTACATCCTCCATGTATATCCTATATCATTGTCTAGAATAAAAACACCTTTATTAAACAAGTCGCTTTGTATTATGTGAAATAAAAACATAAAGATTACTCTATCAGAATTTACTTTATTCATGATGAATTATTGCTACACATTTTGTGAGGTTTTCCTCAGCCCGATAAATAACATTAAAAAACAATTCATTTTTTGGGACTAAAAAATAACCTACCTAAAATTGCATGGTTATCAGATATCTCGGGTAGTTTATCGCCAAGCACGGTTTGAAACACAGTGCAGGAGAGAAGGACAGTCATGCTGAAGGATATCTTGTCTCCATGCTCTGTAGGAATGGAGAAGACCAGTGATCCCAGTAACGCCAGGACGAACACTGGCGCCACTATCGTATTCATATAATACTTCGGTCGCCGGGATACTACATACTGGAAACTCACACAATGAAACGGTTTTCCAGAAAACGGAATACTGCCGTTGAATGCATGTGTATATTCAATATTCCACTCACCATTTTCTACTTTGTCTGATCGTCCACCTAATTGCTTACTAGGAGTAATTAGATGAATTCTCAAGGAATCACTGACGAAGAAGGATAGCATAGCCTCACATATATGCACATCAAATGGAAATAATGACAAATCAATCGAACACGCTATTCCTAAATTTCCAGAAGGTACCAATTCTATATTTCCGCTGCTATGTACAAGAACTGGCCAATTATATGCTCCCAAAAAATGATATGTACTGGAAATATAAAATGTGCACACAATAAATGAGGTGAAAATATTCAGCGAATGTCATTAGTTTTGTTTGTTTGTTTGGGGTTTTACATCACTTTCAACAATATTTCAGTCATTTCGTGATGAGACCTACTTGTAGCAGATATAGTGCTGCCTCACTGAATTGTCATGTCGCAGGTCCTTGACATGACAACCCACCCGGTCACAGATTTACAAGGACAACGGGTTAACCTTTTGGCACAGGCCTCAGCTCATATGGGAAATTGTATTATGAGTTCAATCCCGGCACGGCCGGGGTTCGAACCCACGACCTTTGGATCATCACAGAGGAACTGGTGCTAATAAGCTGGCGCCCTAACCAACTGCGCCACGGCCTGTCATTAGATCAATTACAGATATTTCGGTGTGACGATACGTCAATACTTTTACTTCAGGATGATCATGTGATTATCTTACATCCCTCAATTATATCAATAAATGAAGTAATATTTGAAGTAATAATCAGAGGAATTCAATTACCACATAAAATGTCGACTACCTTTCTGTGAATGATATGTCCGGCATCCAAATATCAGAAGCGGAAATAACAGTGTAGTTTATTTTACCAAAGTCACAAGGGTCCCATTTCAGAAACTCATCCTGCCAAGACTAAATGAGAGTCATAATGCAGCAAACACATTTTAAAATACAAATCGACTCGCCAAGAGAAAACGAAATGAATCTAATACAATGATATTTTGATATGAAAAGTAATTTTACATACCAGCGTTAGCCACATATTGACATCCATCGTTTGACGCTTTTGGTGCTATAAGTATAATAGTAAGAAAAATAGCACTGAGTGATTTGTAAGATGATTACATAGAATCATGTATACATATACTAATGGTACATATATCTAATAGTACAAGCTTCACATACCAAATCCCTGAAATATTCAAGGTGAGCACTCGTGGTAATGATGACTGGCTCAGATGAATTAAGCACTGGCCTGGTTTGACGTGAGGGGTAATTACTTAATAAATGTTTTATCAACTGAGCCTCAAAGCTTGTTACGTTGTTTCCTGCAAAATAACGTACCACATTGATAAAAGTATGAATCAATTTTATTTCAAAGTTAAATGTTTTGATCACCTATCTCAAAAAAATCTCCTGCAAACCTACAAAAGTTTTGATAAATTAACCTACACTCCACAAAACATTACAAACAGGTCCCAAGGACTCATCATTCACGATCAGTGCACTGGTGTAATTCGGAATTATCTCATTATTGTGACCAAATGTACAGAATACGTTGTAAAGATCTGTAGGAGTATTAAACAAAGTTAAAAAAATAGGAATAATATGTTGACTCACCTGAAGTTTCCGGTACATGTTGCATTATTGCATAGCATATATAAAGTACATGTATTGTTGATAACAAGAACATGATGATGTCCACATAAATGTGTTTATATCACAGCCAGAAAGCTTGGTTATACCAGAAAGACGTGACTTCGACATGAGAATAGCAAGACTGTGTCTACTGAACATAATCCCTATAAATTTGAAAGTGGAATGACAGCAAACAAAGATATAACGATGGTCGCTAACACACACATTCTCATATTTCCCATAAAACCTTCTCAATATGCATAAGTAAATGGTATTCAAAGAAATGAGCCATCAATAATTAAACTTACGAAAAAGCTCCTTTTCATGATGCTGACGTGTTTCGTACATTTGACACCACTTTTTTAATAGTCTAGTGAAGATAAAGAAATTAAGACCGTTTTTTGCATTGTTCAAATACAAAAAAAATTGTCCATTTCTTTTTAGAAGGCGTGGTGTTATCACATTAATACCTTGTAAGTAGTAAAGTAGCTGTTTCCTTTTTGTAGCGCCATCTACACTGTTCCTAGCCACCAATCGTCTTCTCAGCCACGGGCCGTGGCGCAGTTGGTTAGAGCACCTAGTTAATTTGTACCAGTTCCTCTGTGGTGATCCAAAGGTTGTGGGTTCGATCCCCGGTCGTGATGGGATTAAATTCTTGATATAATTTCCCATATGAGCTGAGACCTGTGCCAAAGGGCTAACCCACTGTGCTTTTTGTGACCATGTGGGTTGTCACGTCAAGGACCTGCGACATGACAATTCAGTGAGGCAGCACTATATCTTCTACCAGTAGGTCTGACTGAAATAATGTTGAGACTAAACTAATGTTGAAAGTGATGTAAAACCCCAAACAAATAAAACCAATCGTCTTCATCCCAGTTCTAAACACACCATGCATCATCAAGCAAAACACTGATTGACGCCAATACATCACACAATACAAATGTTGAATCTCAGTCTGACATTATCTGCGACGATCTCATGAATATCACCAACACAAGAAAAGACGATTCTTCACATTCTGATTAATATAACAATAATATCAGAATCTATTAATTCTAAAATATACAATGATCATTTCACAAGGGGAAAGGAAAATTTAGTTTATTATTGCAATATGTGAATATCATGAAGAACTCTTTTCCACCTCCATATAGCCACAGGGAAATTGCATAAGCATACCATTATAATTAAGTTAAAATTCAAATTGGAATATTTATCCGCTGGCTGTTGGTTTCTCTTTTATAAAAAAAACCCTACAAAATAATACTCTGTTTATGTTTTGTGTTTGAGCAGGAAGGTAATATGTCGATTATTGTCGTGTGCCGGTGTTTGGCAGAGACTGTCTGTGGCGTATTTGAAGGGAGATGCCGGGGGTTTCATGTGAAGTATCTGACTGTGCATGTCATCTTAAAAAGTGGTGGTTGAATATGTACAATTAAAAGGATAAGTTCTTAAAAACTGATAATTTTCATGATATATTTCAAAGCAAGATATTTTGTTGACAATGAGTGAAGCTTCATGTTAACTATATATTATGTAAAAATGCACTGTTTACATATTTATATATTTTTGCGTCACGGTGATTTATATATAGCCTCAACTATTTGTGGATTCACAAAGGAAATTGCAATCGAAAGTAAAAGTAATGATACCCCGGGAACTAAATACATACTATAATGGCGTGTGTTTCCACTGCAAACTCTACATCACCACGGTTACGCCACGAACAATTAAATCCAATCAGGATATTCGCTGTTTATTTGCTTCTCCCAGACACCTGAGGACATCCCCCAGACATCTCCCGGACATCCCCCGGACATCTCCCGGACATCCCTCGGACATCCCCCGGACATCCCTCGGACATCCCCCGGACATCTCCCGGACATCCCTCGGACATCCTCGGACATCCCCGGACATCTCTCGGACATCCTCGGACATCCTCGGACATCCTCGGACATCCTCGGACATCCCCGGACATCCCTCGGACATCCACGGACATCCCCGGACAACTCTCGGACATCCTCGGACATCCCCGGACAACGCTCGGACCTCTACTTAACTATATTCATAATATAACTTCAACCGTATGTAAAAGTATTGCACATTTGGTGGAAACTGATCTCAGGTTTGGCTGAGTGACATTTCACAAGCATGGGAAAGTTGGCAGATAGATATACATGCGGTGTCTATTGGTCATTCCTGTGTTTGATTCTTCATGGAAGTTGACTTGTATGAAATTTCTATTTTTCTGTTTTCCATGATTCCACTCTGCAATCTTAGATATTAATGTATATATTCATATTTGTACCCGGTACAAAGGATAGATAACGTTTTCATTGAACAATCTGGAAATATTATTCATTTAAAATGATTAAAATAATTCTAAATGACAAATAGTTTAAACAAAATTAAAGATTCAACTTTAAAATAGTCAGATTATCGAGAGATCTCAAATACCAAGCAATTAATAAATCTATGAATAAAGAACCTCTTGGCCTTCAACACAAAATATCGCAAATAAAGAAATTACACAAGATTATCCTGAAAAGAACAGGCTAAATAATCTGTTACAGCTGGTCCAACTAATCTGGTCCAACTAATCTGGTCCAACTAATCTGAGGCGAATAAGGTAATAGGTCCTCTGAAAAATAGTTGGCAATCTCAGTTTATGACCTCAGTAGATACGTTGAGCCTAAATAGTGGTCGCCATAATTCATAATCGTCTATTGCAGTCACTTTGTCACATACAGAACTAATACTTAACCTGGTTTATCAGGATTATCCCTCCGCCTCAGATTATATATTGACCAAATTCATCACATTTTCCATGACGTAAAAAATGTGTTTTATCATTTATTACAATATGTCAACAAAATGAATACTATGCAAATAAATGTGCTAGGCTTATAAGTGTCTTCAGTGATAAGAAGATCAACTATGTAGGACAATGATCAAGATAAAGTCTTTCCCAGCGGGAAATAGTAGTAACTTAATCTGTTGCTCAGATCAGTGTATTAGCATAGATCTCTCCAGTAGAAATATGGACTAGATGTGTTGGCAATAACAAACAGTTTATGACTATTTCAACATGATCGGTATGTACATTAATTTCATATTTATAAAGTTATTTGTGTCAGATGACCAATTAAAGAGAATCTTTAAAATGTTGATATTCATTCAAATGGAGATACGAAGCGTAAGATATAACAAAACCTAACATAACGCCATTAAATCATTACCAAGCAATACCAAAACCTGAGGTGTGGATTAGTAAAACAGATCATATACATGCTGCTGATTTTAAATACAAACGGAATATAGAGAATGCATTTATGGTTTGGTTCAGAATAGGAATCTTCTTAGCATATAATAATTACTGATATTTCTGAATCTTTAACATGTGGTGCAGCTGGAGATGCGATATGCTATTGCTATGAGAATTGGCGGCCATCGCCTTGTGCCACGATGGCGTGGCTGTCATGTGCTTTGAGTTCCTTGCTTTACATCATTGCCTTTGCTTCTCCTGACTGGATCCATGTCAACAACCACGAGGGTCAGTATGAAGGCTTCAAGTTGGGCATCTGGACAGCCTGCTATACTACCAATACCACAGTCAGCTTCGATGTCAGGGTGTGTGGTGATCTCAAAGAGTTCATCTTGGACCGTAAGTTTTACCTTTTGTAACTATAACTCATGTGAGTTATTATTTACAACTGCAGTTTGGTATTCCAAATGTATCTTTGCACAAACCAAACATCCTGAGTGAAGATTGTAGGAGGTTACAATCTGCTCCTTCCAGTTGTTCCAGTTGTTCTGGTTTCCCTCTGCCTTGTGTTATAAGTGTGCTTGCAAACAGGGGGCACTAGGAAACGTAAAGAATGCAAATTAATTCAGTTTTGTACTCAGGTTTCCAGAAAATTGTGTGTGTCTTTCCTCTAATGATGTGAGATTGAATCAGTCCAGGGCAGAGTGTGGCTTCACTTTACGTATCTTACTCCCGCGGACATTTTATATATAGGATTATGAGGAGGTCGATGATTAATTAAGTAGTTTGATGATTCAAGAGAGATCAAGCATTGAGTACCATGATTTCATCAGTAGAACTGAAAATAGGTAAGATGCATGACCATTACTAGATTATATACCATCATTTTATGGGTACTACTTATTAGCATTATATAAATCGATTATATTAAATAATTATATCAAAGTATTTTTCCCATCTTATCACCCTATTTTAAAAATGAGCCGTCTGCAAACCAAATGATAGGAATAGACTTGATCTCAGCCATGTGTCTACTATATATAATTTAAGGGCATGACAATTTCGCACCAAATTTCTCACAATCTGATGTTTCAAATTATATTAAAATTAGTTATGTACATCCTAAAATTTAAAGGATATGATCCAGAATACTAAGATAGCAAATCATTTTAGAAAGTGTGCTTTAAAATAATATATTTCTTTCATGGAGTTGAAAATTGTGTTTTAAGAGAAAAACGGTAATTCAGTGGTGGAACAACTTGTAAATAATATCATTCTCTGGAAAATTGCACCCCCAGTAGTATTGGTAGTATTGCTTGTGGTTCAGTATCCTTACAACCTCTGCAGTCATTGCCCTGTTTTTAATCTCATTCGAGGTTTGGAATTCCTGAGTCATTTTCCCGAAAACTTGACTTTGCATTACATTTTAATTTAAAAACATATGACGCAATGCTTCTAACTTCCCGCTGGTAGTACATCTTATTTACACTGGTTATATCTCATTTTACCCAGTTATGAAAAAAAAAACAAATAAACAAAAAACGATTTTAACATTAAAATCATCTAATACTATAAAAACCTCATAAGATACTGATATAGTGGCATTCAGTATGATGTGATATATAAAGTCAATTTTTAAAGAGACTTTGCCAGAAGAACATACCTTTTCAAAGTGGAATTTACCAAAAAGCACCATGTGCTTCTCACTGACTCACTGATTAAAATTGTCACAATGAAAATGAGTAACGGGGCATATCAATTACTGTCGCTATTGGCAACGTAGTGAGACACATCTTGACTTAAGTTTACATCGAGGACGATGTGGTAATGTCATGTTACTCAATAGAAAAACAATATGATGGCTTCATTGCAGCATTCTGCATCATTTTATCCTGTTTGAATTGAATGTTTGTTGATGTTTTCAGCGTGGAACTCTGGATGGGTGACTGGAACACAGACTGTGATGTGTTTTGGCCTCATTAGCCTGGCCTGTTCTGTGATTACTGTCAACAGTTACTTATTTCTTCCTTCCCTGAAAGGAAATATCGCTCCTGCCTTTATATCTATGTGCGCCGACTTTGCCGCAGGTAAATTATGCTAGTCTCTAATAAAGCTTTCATATTCCTCATTATTTGTATATGATATATTCTTAAAATCAACATATTTGATTATGATTAAACTGTTTTTCTTTATTTTACAGCTGTATTTCTTCTGATAGGGATTATTGTGTTTGGAACAAAGAAAAGCAGAAATTTTTCGGATGCAGGGTTTTCCTGGGCTTTTGTTTTGGCGGTAGGATCCACAATTTTGGTTTTGGTTTCTGCCATATTTCTGCTGGCAGACTTTATCGACACCAATGACGCGAGAATACCAAAGGTGATGGCCAGGCGACTGAGAGCGAGACAGGCGGCACGCTATGGCTTAAACGGAACCGGAAGTAACACGCAGGAATCTGACACAGTAACAGAAAATACAGACGCGGACCAGAATAATCCTAGAGGTTATGTTTATGAGAATGAAAGTCAAATATCTCAAAATACAAGGGAGAGAAATGCCTTAGAAGAAGAAGTATTTTCAACACAAGACACAAGTCTTAGTGCCACATCATTAAACAACAGAGGTAGATATGAAGAGTCTGAACACCAGACCGAGAGAACTGTTGACAATTCAGTCAGGCCAATAGCTCAGGAATTAGCCTCTGGAAATATGTATGATAAGTCTTCTGACAGCAAAACATATCAGGGAGTCAAAGGCAAGAAATCCAAAAGAGCATCGAACAAGGAATCCATATCAGCTCATATGTATGCCACCCATGTAAACGCTATATGCATGCCCTCAACCTCAATCAGCGATACATCGCATAATGACAGTTTCAGGGCTGAAAACAATTGGTTACAACACCGTTCAGACAGCACCAATGCTTCATATGAGCGCCATGGGTCTGGTGTCACCACTGGTTCTGGGGTGACGCCTGCAGAAGAAGATGAGAGTTTGTCTTCTTGTGAAGCAACAGAGGAAGACAAATCATGTGAGTCCTCCTCAAGTGTTGGCTCCATATCGGACTCGTGCAGCCTGTGTGATTACAGTTTTCAAACTGAATCAGTTCTTTCAGGAAAGGACAATCTCCTAGACAAAACACAGACAATTGTAGTCCGAGAAATGAAAGGTTCTGCAGGACATCGGAAACGTGATAACTTTGTACATAATTATGTGGACACAAGTGAACAATGCCTTCCTGGTTTACCAGAAATAATCTGATTTGACTCAGAATGTACCAATGTACTTTAAATTGTCATGAGGTAAAACTAATGTTGATTCCTTGTTTGCAGGTACGTTCAACAACAACCATACAGCAAGGCATCACTTTATTCTTAATTTGTGTTTTGTAGTTTGTAGTTCCTTATCGAAATATGTCCTAATTTTTTACACTATGTGATCTACATATTTCTGTACCTCCAGCATTTAAATATAATAGTATACATTTTTTCTATGGAATAAATATAAGCCCACAGTTACTGTAAGATTTGGCCATCCAATTAATTTCAACCGAAGATTAAATATTTGTTTCTCTATGAGGCAAAGCAGTTTCTCATGACCTTTTAATTTGTTAAAAGACTGCAGCATGTGCTGAACCGATACAAATCCTCACATTTTATCATTGATACCTTGAACTGTAACATAGCATTATCTTGTATATATAGTATTATAGTTCACACAGACATTGAATAAATATGAATGTCTTATTTCTTGAGACAATTTGTGAAAATAACTCTAAAACAAGGATAATAGAACCGTAGGCTAATTATTCCATATTCATAGATTTCAAATCTGATTTGGATGTTCCTTATGGATAAAAATAAAGGGTAAACAACCTGACAGAAAAAGGCGTGGCAGTTTAACGGTTTCTCTCCTATCTGATTATATTTATCTTATTTCAAATAACAGGATACGTTTTTCAAACATTCAATCATTCTAATATCTGTATTTGAGTTGAAATCAAATACTATTTCAACAATAAAATTTGTATTAAATCTTGCCATTAATATATTCCTCGGAATAACATGTGCCCTCTCACATTTTCAATCATTTACGTTCTGTGTTAAATGTTACAGTTTAAATGTTATCTCCTAAACCGACAATGTTATCCAAGCAATATTATCCTGCATCGACAAACTCACTAATCATGAAAAGAAAAAATATGATGAGCAAACATTCCAATGTTATAATGTGCTCTGGTATCTTATAAATGGCTGTGCCAGTGTCATTCAATAATTAGGTATAATTGATGAAGTGCCCGATTGTTAGGTCCATTGACCCACATTTATAATGTCATGGGCACACATCCATGGGTACACAGATTTGACAGGAGAATCGGAAAAACAATGAAAGTATCGTTTTTTGTAAATGATACTAAAATGGAATCATGAAAATTACCAGACATCAGTTCTAGTTTATAGAAGCGCTAATATAGAGAACTTGTGTCGTGCTCAGTTATGGAAAATGTTGATGAAAATGATTTATCTTCGTGGAAAGATGTACTCTATTACTTCACTCAGTCCAGCTCTCTTCATGGGTTTGACAAGATTACAGAACCACAGCCATTTCTATTAAGACGGTAAGAATTGATAAATGAAGCTTCCTTAGGATGAAATACTTCAGAAAGATATGAAATGAATCATCAAGGAACGAATCGTTTTTATGGACTTTTTTGTAAGAGTATATCAAAGCTAACATATTTGTATTTGGTTGCTTACAGCAACCATGTATATTACCTGCAGTAAGACTGGGCTAACACAGACTGAGAGATTAACCATTGACTTATATACCATGTCTGTCCCAATACCATGCCTGTCCCAATACCAATACCATGTCTGTCCCACTGCCATGTCTGTCCCAATACCATGTCTGTCCCAACACCATGTCTGTCCCAGTACCATGTCTGTCCTAATACCATGTCTGTTCCAATACCATGTCTGTCCCAAAGTAAATTTAAATTTCCGGGTGTAAAGCTGAATAACGTTCCAGTAATCTAAGTCATAGGGAATTATTACAGTCTTTTCATTGATAGAGATGAATTTTAAATATCTCTTTGTGAATTGCAATTATCTTTTTTTCTTAATTATGGCCTACATAATAAAACAAAAAAAATACATGAAATATACAATATGCAGTTCTTCCAATAATCACACTTTGACGAAATTAAATATCATGAGGTAAAGTGAAGGGTGCAAACCCTCTGAAACTTGAGCGACATTAGCTAGCATCTTGACCTCTCATTTCAGAGTGGTTTGGCTACTTATTGTGCTTGGTGGCATCGCCCTCTTCGCCTATCAACTGTGTACCAGTGTCATCATGTACAGGTCTTTTCCCGTGACAGTCAATATCAAAGTTAACTATAATGAGAGTGTCACATTTCCAGCCGTCACAATCTGCAATCAAAATATGTTCAGGTAAATATGTATAAGCAGTAGTAATTATTATCGTTTTCCTACTGTGTGTGATGTTTCCTACTGTGTGATGTTTCCTACTGTGTGATGTTTCCTACTGTGTGATGTTTCCTACTCTTTGATGTTTCCTACTCTTTGATGTTTCCTTGTGTGTGATGTCTCCTACTATGTGTGATGTTTCCTGATGTGTGATCTTTCCTACTGTGTGATCTTTCCTACTGTGTGATCTTTCTTACTGTGTGATCTTTCCTACTGTGTGATGCTCTCTTTGTCTCTGTCTCTGTCTCTGTCTCTGTCTCTGTCTCTGTCTCTGTCTCTGTCTCTGTCTCTGTCTCTGTCTCTGTCTCTGTCTCTGTCTCTGTCTCTCTCTCTCTCTCTCTCTCTCTCTCTCTCTCTCTCTCTCTCTCTCTCTCTCTCTCTCTCTCTCTCTCTCTCTCTCTCTCTCTCTCTCTCTCTCTCTCTCTGTATGTGTGTGGAATTCAGCATAAGACATATATTTAGATAGACATTTAGACCTAAAACCACAATAAAGAGCCCTAAAAAGACAATATTGTATGTTTGTGTATATTATGCATGTATAAAGAGGACACAGAACGTAATTGACGACAAACATAGCACCCAATATGGCAATATGATGTACATTTTGTTGTTTCACTTATACAAGCATAGTGGGATAATGCTTTTGCAATGTAGTGCATTACCAATAACACGGAACTTTGATGATTGATCAAGAGCTACAACGCCTGAATGTAATATCTCAAAAAATATTATTTACTGGGTGTTGTTTCGCCTGTTGATTTCTTAAGAGAAATCGATATAGATTATTCCAGATATTTAAAGGGAAGTCTTTGGTGTGGAATCAGCGTGGGTGATTAAAAAGTTGAATGTGGTGCAGTGGCGAATGCATACACATGTATTGTAATGATTTATGTAACTAAGCTGTGAATGCTGGAAAATACAGCGGCCGTAGAATGGTCGAGGTATGTCTCAAAACCCCTTAACTGGCACGTAATTATATGTACTTTATAAACAGTCACATAGGTATCTGATTTAATTCCCATTGTCTGCTATATGACAGAAAAATGTCATATTCCGTGATGGACGAGTGTATACAGCCGGAATTGGTAGACTAAAACTAATATTTTTTATATTCTGAAATGAATGAATATGATCCAATATCAACAATCGTATGTGACCATTTATTTGGTCTGTTAGCGAATATGTCAAACACTAAGCTCTGTATATATCTGTTGTCCAAATTAAAATAAATAAGTAATGCAATGCTATTAGCTTTTCATTGGACGGAAAAATTCTTGATTTGCTGATAATTGAGTCATTGATGGGAAACACTTTTAAAAAGGCTGTATCATAAACCATGTCATTTATCTTGTGTTTGAATGCTTTAAAACACGGGGAACACACACACACATCCATACATTAATACATAAAAATATACACGTCTATATTCTTCTTTTTTATCACTTCTGTTAAGCAATTCCCTGGGCGAGTTCATTATTGGTCACAACCGTGCGTTCTGTGTGTGGTCGTGTTTGTTTTATGCTTAATGCCATAACTTGGTAAATGACATTGTTCAACAGAAGGCAACATTAGTCTTATAAAACAAGGAACATCAATTTACAGCACTCAGTTCAGGAGTTGATACAGCTGCACTCCGCTTAGTGCCCCATATAAGCTGTTTTACCGATCTGTATATCAGTATATTTCTTTCTGGAGACACAATATGGACATTAACAAACAAGAAGATGTTTTGTCTTGGAAACGCGTACTGTTTGACTTCAGTCAGTCCAGTACGTTGCACGGGTTTGATAAAATTACCGAACCTCAACGTTTTGTATTGCGAAGGTAATGTACTCCAAGCAAAAAGCCTGAATCTACCAAAATGTTAACAAGATTGTGAGAATGATGTATTTAAATTACATATTAAAAGTAACAAAATAGATTTGTACTTAAGGAGTCATTCCATATAATGAAATCAAATATTGAGATGTTGCTTGAAAATGGGCAAATCGGTTTCCAGGCACATGATTGATACGGTAACACAGTAACACTAATTTACCATTTAGAGTATTTGTTTAACGTTTATGAGGACACGTACTTCGGCACATTAAGAGTGACTTCAAATTACAGATGGAGCAAAGCTTTGAAAAGTGTGAATCTGATTTAAGATGATGATGGTTTGAATGTTGCATATTGTCATAGGGTGCTGTGGTCATTGGTTGTCATTGGAGGCTTGGTGTTGTTCTCCCAGACCTTGGTATCCAGTATCATTACTTATATCTCCTGGCCAGTCACCGTCAACATTAAGGTCAATTATAATATAACCGTAACCTTTCCTGCTATTACTATATGTAACCAGAATACATTCAGGTTAGTTCAAATATATATATATATATATATATATGTACAAATATATATATATGTACAAATATATATATATATATATATATATATATATATATATATATATATATATATATATATATATATATATATATATATATATACATATATATATATATATATATATATATATATATATATATATATATATATATATATATATATATATTGCAATGTAATGTAATATATTGCAATGTAATGCAAATTCCATTTCATATAATATAATATTTTGATATGGCTAGCATGAAATATCAAACACAATGCCCGAGTAAACATAGTGACAGGTGTGATAATAAATTTGTTTGTTTAAAACAGTTTAGAACTTTCAAACCCATTGCAGGACAACGAAGTCGGCAGAGTTGGGCTACTATAAAGTATTGAGTGATGTTTATGCCTTTGATCTGGCAACGAAGGCAGAAAACATCACAGGCGATCATCCCGTGACTAATATGACCATGCTTGACATCTATCAGGAACTTGAGCACAAACCGCAAGATTTCATCATGAAGTAAGTCGTATGAGACAAAGAAATTTGCCAAGATTCAATTTTCTTTTTGTGAGAAAAGCATTGCTCTTGACATTCACAGTATTCTGTGTCCTAGTTAACTCATTTGTATCATTTTTAAAGGTGTCGGTGGCAAAAGATACAGTGTTCGTTTCAAGATTTTGAGAAAATCATCACAAATCATGGAGTGTGTTATACCTTTAATAATAAGAACGACACTCCTTTGAATACATTGAAAACAGGTATGTTTTATATAGTAATAAAACAGGTATGTTTATATAGTAATAAAATATACACTTGAATGTTCATTCAGTAATTAGAATGAGAATAATAATAATTAGAATTAGAATACACCCTTTTGGATGTGTTAAAACGGATAATGATGAAATATTTGAGAGCTGGAACTTAAGCGATGACAAGTCATGCGGGATTGAGAAAATATTATCATCAATGACATCCTGAGAACAACCTATTACCTCAATGTCTCATTCCAGATTGAATGTTTGCACAAAAGTCAAAAGTTGAAGTTTCATCTTCGTTTATAGTTTGGTATTATTAATAGCTTTTCACTTTGGAACTTGGGCCGCCTCCCAGAAACCCCCAACGAGACAGTATTCCCGGATCATTTCCATTTAATGTGTGGAATTTGGATTACATGAACACAATCTACTCAATCGAACCAGAACAAAAATATAAGTCTGTAATGTGAACATATATGCGAGCCAAGTAATCCATTATCGATGTTGATACAATTTGGCATCAAATATTTTTATGGTGCTTTCAGGTGATTCAGAAATGGCATTAGTGCATTATTTTCACGGAAAACAAACCTCGCTGTCACTTGCCGTTCATGACAACTCATAATAACTCATTTGAAAACCCTTTGTTCGCCTATATACCTGCTTGACTTGTGTTTATGTCTGTCCCGTATGAGTTAATTCTCTGCTACCTTTGTGTCTGTCCCGTGTGGATGTTTCTCACCTGTGTATTGTCTGTCACATTTATGTTTGTCCCGTGTGGATGCTTCTTGCCTGTGTATTGTCTGTCACATTTATGTCTGTCCCGTGTGGATGTTTCTCACCTGTGTATTGTCTGTCACATTTATGTCTGTCCCGTGTGGATGTTTTCTACCTGCGTATTGCATGTCACATTTATGTCTGTCCCGTGTGGATGTTTCCTACCTGTGTATTGTCTGTCACATTTATGTCTGTCCCGTGTGGATGCTTCTTGCCTATGTATTGTCTGTCACATTTATGTCTGCCCCGTGTGGATGTTTTCTACCTGCGTATTGTCTGTCACATTTATGTCTGTCCCTTGTGGATGTTTCCCACCTGTGTATTGCATGTTACATTTATGTCTGTCCCGTGTGGATGTTTCCCACCTGTGTATTGCATGTTACATTTATGTCTGTCCCGTGTGGATGTTTCCCACCTGTGTATTGCATGTTACATTTATGTCTGTCCCGTGTGGATGTTTCCCACCTGTGTATTGCATGTTACATTTATGTCTGTCCTGTATGGATGTTTCCTACCTGGGTATTTTCGGTTACATTTATGTATGGTAAACATGGTAAACATGGTAAACATGGTAAACATCAGCCAGCCCAGCGATTTCTGTGTACATGTCATTCTGTAATGTCCTGCAATTTAACTGAACCATAATCTTAGGGATTATTAGGAAACTAGACATGCATTTATGTTACAATGTTCTTTACCATATTAACATGTAAAAACACTTCAGTTAGAAGTAGAATCAATTGTGTAGACCTTTCATTTACTTCTGAGGGGTTGGGGGTCATTAAAAATCTTTGTCAGATGAACGTACATATTGTTGTTTCAAGTCCTCATTTCCCAGTCTCCAGATTGCATGCATGCCACAAATTGGTAGCAGTGTTTAATTCTGAGGGTGCAGATCCATAATTAAGGTGTGGGAATTAGGTCACACATCTGTCTTGACCTCTACCACAGGAAGCCAGAGCGACATCTACTGCCATCATTACTTTTATATAGGTTAATACTTAGTATATAGGACAGAGACAGAGAGGGGCTGGGGACTTTCACTCTCTGGCAACCTGTGATATAACTACCTTAGTCATCATGGCTTCCGGCATATCACTTGTCCCGTGAAAGCAAATAAACACTTTTAACATTTTGAAAGACAGTGGAATTACAAGATGACATGTGAGACACAACATTCAGCTCATTTGCAATTAGTGGTGGGTATTAAAACACAGAATTTTGAAGCGTTATGTACTTCTGAGGGGCCTGCAGATGTCTCACAGACTGGCAGACACCTCAAATGCATAAATAAACATAGAATTGAAATATTTTTTGCAAATGTAGAATATATGAAAATTAATAACTTTATGCACAAAAGAAAGGTATGCTAGATGTTTGACTGTGTTAAACATCTCTGAGTTTCAACTGCCAGTTTCAGACAGTTGCGGCCATGGGCCGTGGCGCAGTTGGTTAGAGCGCCAACTTATTAGCGCCAGTTCCTCTGTGGTGATCCAAAGGTTGTGGGCTCGATCCCCGGCCGTGCCGAGATTGAATTCATGATTCAATTTCACACATGAGCTGAGGCCTGTGCCTAAAGGGTTAGCCTGTTGTCCTTGTAAATCTGTGACCGGGTGAGTTGTCATGTCAAGGACCTGCGACATGACAATTCAGTGAGGCAGCACTATATCTGCTACAAGTAGGTCTCATCACGAAATGACTGAGAAAATGTTGAAAGTGATGTAAAACCCCAAACAAACAAACAAAATCAAACAGTTGCCAGTCACTGTAGTCTACATTTATGGCAACTTCAAAATAATGAGAAAATATAAATAACATTTTCAAAAAGGAAACTGTATACAAATTCTTTTTTGTTTTTTAAACTTTCTTGTTAAAGCATTGGTGAAACCTGACTTTCAGACACATTTTCTTTACATAACATGAATGTTTATACCCTAAACAGTGCTTTTATGTAGTAGTACCCAAAATATTCTCTGTTAACAAATTTCTGTGGCACTTGAAAGTTGATCAGTTGTCTGCTAAAACCTACACCAGCAATTGAACACTTTGTCAACAAGCTTTGTTAAGCTGGTATGTGATCTTGTGTAAACACCTAATGAGTTACCAGTTGTGCACCTGTCCAGCTTGGGAAACAGGGTGAAGATGTTTTGTACAATTTATCAATTTATTGCCAGGAGTATACTTCAGAACAACATAAGATTATTTTAATATTATTTGAATCAATGAAATAACTCATGGCCGTGAAAAATATTTTATGGTTGTGACAAATATCTTATGGTTGTGAAAGATATATCATTTATGGGAAAAGTATACTATTTATTTGAAAAGTATCTTATGCATATGAAAACCTTTCTGTCAAAAAGGGAAGACATGACTCAAAGGTTGCATGGAATCCCCCTTAACTTGAAAAAGTGACATTAAACCCTTTGATCACTGGTTTGGCCTTAAATCACAATGACTTTGAATGGCAAAACTGTGAATGCTGATAATTGGTATCAGTAAAATTTATGATATGACCCTCTTTGATGAAATTTGGGGTTTTTCACACCATTGAATGGGAAGACATCAAAGGCTGCATGGATTCCACCTTAAAAGCTGGGCTGTATAGAATTTTTTTAAACTTTTTTTGCAAACATATATAATATAAAAAATAATGATTTCTTCATTTATAACTTCATAAATATTCATCCGTTTTTAATAAATTTACCACCAAAGAAAGCCAAGAAAAGACACTATCATCATGATAAGTATTATCTTCCAATTCATTCTCTAAATAGTGGAAAAAAATGGCCAAAAATGTGTTGCTCCAATTTTGACAATTGGTAAACAACACCTCCTATGACTCACGGAGCCCCCTGACAGTTCAAAGGTCAAGGTCACACAACACACTTCCTGTTTAGTCCTGGCAGTACTTGGTGGTCACAAAAAATCATAATTCTCAGGGCAGATGTTCTTTAGTGGATTTCAGATAGATAGCCTGTATGTATGTCAATTTTAAGATCATATATTGTTTTCAGATACCTTAAACCACTGTAAAATTGCCTGCAACTTTCCAGGTTTCACCAATGCTTTAAACATTGCTGCTGTCTACCTAACCACCATTACAATCTTCTCTCTCATATCAGTCTCTGACGTAATAAGTGAAAAATGGATGGATAAGTGAAACATGGACAGAAGTCATGAACTGATTGAAGAAAGATTACACGTAGATGAATATTCATACAGATTCCACTTGGTATAGACAGCTGTAGGGAATGTTCAGACACCTGATGTTGATCAATTCTGATTGGATGATTTTTTTGGTGTGCAAGATGAGTATACATGACTTCCACATTTCGAATGATATAAGGCAGTGACAGCAGAGGCAGTGAGAAGATTGAAATTCTACCGATGTAATGCATACTGGTTCTTCATGTTCGTTTTTGGATATCTATGTGACTTTCTCTAATCTGAAATACCAGAATACTGAAATCAATAACATTTAAAATATTCAATAATAATGCTTGATAAATCTCCACCAATACGAAGATGAGGTCTGTGATATGCAGTTGAATTTTGAAATGTAACGACAGAATTACACGCTCCACTTTAAATTCACCTATGTAAATAAATACTGATATGTCCTTTTGCCGATTTCTGGGCTTCTCATATAGCACATTATGTGTGTAATATGTATAATCTGAAAGTGTGAAAGGGGGGATGCCGAGCTTCATGTTGTTTGGGATAATAGATTCCAATGATCATAATATCACATGGAGATGTCAATCAAAAGGATGTGTGCTTATTTCAGGGGTTGGCTCTGGTCTGTCTGTACGTCTTAACATTGAGCAGTATGAGTATATGCCAGGCCCAAATCTTGGTGCTGGGGTGAAGATACTGGTACATAACCAGGGGGATACTCCCCTCGTTAAAGAAATGGGACAGAGCGTGATGCCAGGAGCTCACGCCCTGGTGGGAATACAAACAAAAGATGTCAGTATACCTTTATACTTTTATTCACCATTAAACTAATAATGAAATGTTAATCCCAGACTGGTTTGTGACCCACTCAATGTCTCTATATGCGGGGTGGTGTATCTTATGACATGTTATGATCACCACGAATTGTGGTATAGTTTTAGGCCCAATTATTAATGCCGAGGTAAAAGAGGGTTTACACCAGTCTCACCAGTCACATGTTTGTTTGTAAGTAACAATCTGCAGCTTATTTATCTTCTATTTAAGTTTCATAACCTTCCCCCACCTTATGGAAAGTGTAATGATGATGTGGAGTTGGAGTATTTTAGATCGTACACTTATTTCAATTGCCTTCTCGATTGCGAAGCTGTGTACATCGTAAATCAATGTAACTGCAGACTGCAATATATGCCGCCATCTCTACTTGACCCTGGTATAGTAGCCTAGAATTATGCTTCAATCTGACATTCAACTGAATTATTTATTTCTCAAATATTAGAGTATCAGCGTGAGGTATTACCTAAGCTTTTCTTTCCACAGATTATCCACCTCTTTGCACCATGAAGCAATATCTATATTGCACAGCTTTTTTAAATGGTAAGTATGATTTTTATTTCTTTTAATCATCTTAAAGATTTTTCAACAAGCTACATAGTAATTGAAAAGATTATTTCAATTATGTTATCCGTTATTAATCTTTTTCAATTTTTCTTTCAGATAAATTTGGAAATGTGAAAACTAGCTTTTGCAGCTGTCCTACCCCTTGTGACAGGAGAATATTTGAAAGTTTTGTTTCCTACGGTGCTATCCCGCAATTCCATGCACAGAGAATGCTGTTAAGTGAGCAAGCTTCGGAGCTGACGGAGAAATATCTGTATGCCAGAGAGGTGCAGGACAGGGTTGATGATGACATCATTAAGAGAGACTATAGTATTGTGGATCAAGTGCGGGTATCGACTATGCATCTGAAAGGAACCTTCTATCAAATAGCAACTGGATTTGATCAAGCACTCTCACTTATCGAGTATGAGGTGAAGCCAACGATAAACAAGAGGATTGACAGTCACTTAAATGTCATCATCAATCATGCAGATTACGTGATGGCCACTGGTTTCACTTCACCCTTGAAGAAATTCCTTGAAACTTTTAAAGATTACGTAACAACTTACAGAGATTATTACAAAGACTTAAGGGTATATTTTGAAAGGGTGGAGCGGAGTGTCAATCAATTAATGAAAGACGCAATTATGCAGGAAATGAAAGAATATATCGATACATTTAGACATAAGACCATTTTCTTGAAAAATACCACATCTGAAATAAGGGATCTCCTCTCTGACAATAAACCTCTTTGGAAAATGGCCATGTACATCGGAGACGAGAGTTTCAGATGGCAGCCAAGTACCTTGTCATTCAGTGATACATTTGATGATGCATTCATCAATCAGAAAATGGTACAAGACGTATTTACTGCAATCAATTATGCTTCCTTACCTAACACCATAGTCAACACAGACATTATCCTGGGAAGTATAGATGTACTGAAGGATAAATTTCCTTATGATCCAGACAAATTCGCTGAGAGTAAAGAGATCATTTTTGGCATAAACCATGATGGTCAAAGGCAAATGTGGCTAAGGATATTCGCTGAATTAGAGCGAAGTGTTGACGATGTGGAGCAGACTTTGGAGCAGAAAATAGACGATTCCTTTACAAAGATGCGGACAAACTTTGACAGGGCCAACTTAACAGTTGTAAAGGAGTTAAGGGATCTCATAATTACCATAGAATCAACTAAGACAGAAGCAGAGGTGTTTCTGGAAAAACTATTTAAAATGATTGAAATTGTTCGATTGTCAAACAGTTATATTTGGAACCCAAATCCAGTTGGTGCTAGGAAGACAGACATAGCTAAGGTAATGTTATCTGATAAGATAGCAGATGAAATTATAGAGATGGGCAATATTGTTGATCAACTTATTGTCAGAGTTGGAAACATTCAGCATGATAAAAGAAAGTTCTTCGAAGCTCACGACCATGTTTGGGACCTAATAAAATCAGAGGGCACATTTAAAGAGGTTTATTCGCTGTTGTATGAAGATTTTCAACTCCTAATGTCCGGAAATAAAAGCGATGATGTTGAGCCTACTCGTCGTGGGTTGTCCGCATTGTTTAATACCCGACTAGACACTATCTATGAGATAAGGAACATGTTCCATATGAGCAACGCTGATATTGAAGACCCAACCTCCACAACATCTTGGCTTGAGGGCATGGAACAGGTCATTAAACATTTTACTGATAAACTGGACATTGATAAATCCAGTACAGGTCACTGGAAACAGTTCTACGATGGAATTACAGAGTGGAACAGAATACTAATGGACTTTTTAGAAAATAGCAAACTGGATATCACGTTCACCAGGTAATGCATTGATAGAAGTAAAAGTTACAAATTCAGGTTAGATAATATCTTATTTTATGCGTTTGTGAAGGATTATTCTTATATTAATGTCCTTTCAGGGATAATTTTCTGGACATAGATTTCTTCATGAAGGAATTATACTATGAAGAGGTTGAGCAGCAAGTGGGATACGATATAGTCAATTTGCTGAGTGTGTTCTCTTATTATCAAATATCAATGTTTTAAAAGCATAGATTTAACTCAATATATTTGAAATTCCCATTATACACACATTTACATGTCCCAAATTGGATATAATATGATATTGTATTTGCATTTCAGGTGATATTGGTGGTAGTCTGGGTTTGTTTGTTGGAGCCAGCGTTATATCAGTGTTTGAAATACTGGATGTGTTCATTCATAATTTCCTGCTTATGAAAATGTCTCCCAAAAAAAATCAGAAAACGTCAAACACAGTGAAGGAAATCCCACCAGCTGTTGATCTTTAAATATAACCAACTTGGGCGACAGTTTTCTGAGTCGATTGCACGTCATATGTACGGTCCTCATGATAATAATGATTATGATAAGATAAATATGTACATATTTTTAATTGATTCCCCTTTATTTATTATACCTCAGTGATGCTCGTATCAACGAGTTTACCAATGAAAACGAGCATGCCGAGTATTCGTAGCGTATTCGTTAGGTGCGAACTATTTTCCGTCGGCAATCTTTAGACTGGCCCCCCACCGAGTGTCAAGAATATTGTGTATACACAGAGGGCGGCAACCAGTCTATGGCTGTACGCACTATTTTCGGGTCATGTGACGGGGTCAAATGAGGTGCGCTTTGTTTACAAAACGTTTTTAATGATAAATATCTTGTTTCGTGTATCATTTTTTAAAAAATACAGTAGTTGTCTGAGGTATAAAAACAAAACATGCCTCGTCGGGTCAGCTGTGTGAGTGCATTCAGTTCGTTGGTGATGGCGGAAGGATACCCTTCCGCCATCACCAACTCACTGAATACGCTCACCCAGCTTCCCCGACTCGGTATGTTTTGTAATATTGACCAAGAAAGGAACGGGAAGTATAAACTCGCACATTATGAAAAGATTGATAAAGTCAAGGCTTTGGGAGCCTAAGTGGTCATTTCGTTAGCACTGGTAGGGTCCAACTGAAGTTGCAGTGGGTAAAATTATAAATATTTCTGATTAATCAAATATTAGTTATAAAATCCTGTCTTCTTTGTAAATAAGAATTGTTTTTTATGTGTAGTTTGATTCACATTATTATTACAGTTATTCACATTATTATTACATAAAGTACAATGCTTTATGGGTACAAAGAGGCTATCAGTGTGGGGTTTAGCCTCTAAAAATGTAAAAAATCTCAGAAATAGCTATATATGGTATTAGAATATGCTTAAATTTTAAATATATGCTTTAGGTCTGGTTTTTCTCTCTTTGTACACATATTTTGCTAAAAAAATAATGTCTTTTCCATAAGTCTGTGATGAAAAACTTTTTTGCCCGGAAGATTTTTCATAGAATTACCATTTTTTTCAATGCCCAATATAATCCAATGCGCAGAATTTCTCATTGATCCCTGTGAAAAAAAGACCCCGGGCAAAAATTTGTTCATTGATATTACTGTATTTGATACTTGAAATCTACAGGAGAAGGGTGTACATTAATAAACAAACCAGACCTAATTGATAGTGAAAGTTCATTGTCAGTTACACTGACTTGAATGAGTTGGAATATTTTTTCCCATAGACTTTACATTATAACAGCCATAACCTTGAGGTCACAATCTTTGAATGCTTATAAAATCACTAGTATTTAATATTTTTTCATGCAGTTTGCATTGCTGAATTCATATTCACTGACAGATTCAAACAATATTGATTAAAGCTGAAGAACTGTTGATTTTCTCAGTTTTCTTTGTTCAAGGTCATATCAAGGTCATTTCAAGGTCAAATATTATTTTCAAAATATTTTGTATTTTAGGCATATATGAGGGTGCTGACATTTCTTTGAGCTTATCCCATGTATTTTTAGAGCTATATGACATGTCCATTAAAGCTCAGGATGTTTGAAACCAAATTATAGAATATTTATTTTTAAAAAGCCTACAAATACTAATGGTGTGACCCAAATTTCACGGTTATACATACTGTTATAGATAGATATAAATTTAAATATTTATGCAATTATGTGTGTGTGTGTGTGTGTGTGTGTGTGTGTGTGTGTGTGTATGTAAAATCATCATGTTGTTCGAAATTTGGTTATGTAAACACATTCAAATAGAGGAAGTTCTGTACAGGTGAACAGAAAAAACTAGTTGGAGTATACCAAAGGATAACATAGGGCTGCTGAAATCCTGTGATAAATACAGGTCATTGAGACAAAACATTCTCAAAGTATTCATAACAATTGATACGATATTCCAGCTGTTTCTTTAGCATCCTTGAGGATTTAAATGTACTATAGATAAATGTTTGTTGTTGTGAAAGCATTCGAACATCTTAGGGTTGGGTTTTGTTTGCAAATGGAAAGGTACGTTTGTGTCTACGATCCCGTTTACCCATGTGTTTGAGTTTGCTTTGTGGTTGAACATTTGACAAAAAGAGTGGAAACTGTTCACAATGTCAGACCGACGGAGATATTAATACAGGCCCATAATGCTCACTGCACCCAGAGGGTTCCCTCAGAGTCCCCCGGCATTCCCACAGCACTCCTACCCCATGCATGGTGTTCCCTCGGAGTCCCCCAGCATTCCCACAGCACTCCTATCTCATGCATGGTGTTCCCTCGGAGTCCCCCAGCATTCCAACAGCACTCCTATCTCATGCATGGTGTTCCCTCGGAGTCCCCCAGCATTCTCACAGCACTCCTACCTCATGCATGGTGTTCCCTCACAGTCCCCTGGCATTCTCACAGCACTCCTACCTCATGCATGGTGTTCCCTCACAGTCCCCTGGCATTCTCACAGCACTCCTACCTCATGCATGGTGTTCCCTCACAGTCCCCTGGCATTCTCACAGCACTCCTACCTCATGCATGGTGTTCCCTCACAGTCCCCTGGCATTCTCACAGCACTCCTACCTCATGCATGGTGTTCCCTCACAGTCCCCTGGCATTCTCACAGCACTCCTACCTCATGCATGGTGTTCCCTCAGAGTCCCCCAGCATTCTCACAGCACTCCTACCCCATGCATGGTGTTCCCTCAGAGTCCCCTGGCATTTTCACAGCACTCCTGCCTCATGCATGGTGTTCCCTCAGAGTCCCCCAGCATTCTCACATCACTCCTACCCCACGCATGGTGTTCCCTCGGAGTCCCCTGGCATTCTCACAGCACTTCTACCTCATGCATGGTGTTCCCTCACAGTCCCCTGGCATTCTCACAGCACTAATACCTCATGCCTGGTGTTCCCTCAGAGTCCCCCAGCATTCCCACAGCACTCCTACCCCACGCATGGTGTTCCCTCAGAGTCCCCCAGCATTCTCACAGCTCTCCTACCTCATACATGGTGTTCCCTCTGAGTCCCCCGGCATTCTCACAGCACTCCTACCTCATGCATGCTGTTCCCTCGGAGTCCCCTGGCATCAGAGTCCCCCAGCATTCTCACAGCACTCCTACCCCACGCATGGTGTTCCCTCGGAGTCCCCTGGCATTCTCACAGCACTCCTACCTCATGCATGGTGTTCCCTCACAGTCCCCTGGCATTCTCACAGCACTCCTACCCCATGCATGGTGTTCCCTCAGAGTCACGCGGCATTCCCACAGCACTCCTACCCCATGCATGGTGTTCCCTCACAGTCCCCCGTCATTCTCACCTCACCGTCCTACCGCATGCATGGTGCAACATTCCTATAACACTCTTCTGCGTATGTACACCACGCTGGACCAACACAGTTTGGATACAGTTTGTGTTTGACAGGCCTTTAAGAAAAATATGAACAAAATTTTAACTAAATATTGATTGACATTTATTACATGTGTGATGCATTGACCAAATTAATATTACAATAGTATCGATCCTAGGTCCGTATGTCACCTTGACATTAATAATGTGTTCTTGTCTTATTAATTAGATCAGTTTTGTTTCATTATACACTTAATTGATAATCAAGGTGCTATACAATTTAGCACCATTCAACAAAAATACAATTACGTGTCAAGACAGCAAACATATGGCTGTGGGTTCTATTATTTTGAGTTGGATGGGCATTATTCTTAAGACAACCTGCAAGAGGAAAGGAAGGAATCAAATTAACCTGTAAACTCAATGAGAAAGTCTTTTTGTATATACGTATCTGAAATGTGTGATTGATGGCTAGGGACGAGAAGAAATGCACGATGGAGTATTCTTAAAATCTGGAAGAAATCAGCCGCAAAAAGCAAATATACTAGAGTATAGAATAAGCCCAAAGAGACTGTGTTTGTCAACTCTCTGACATAATAAATTCACAACTAAGAAGGTCGATATCACACAAAATACAGGCAACTCAAGATGAACGTCACGGGGAATTCATCTGCCTCGAGTGTATCTGTGTTGGACACTGACGCTTATGACGCATGGGACGACGCCACCTGGATCCTAACAGCGTCCTTCATCATCTTCACCATGCAGTCAGGTACCATATATACCCTCACCTTGGAATGCTAACTATTCCAAAAGACGTCTTAATCTAATACATTATATATGATTAATATATCGTGTTAATTTTCAATATATTAAAAAAAAAGCACTGTACTCCATTATTGTATCAGAACCGTTTATCTTTATAATCCTGATGCCATTTAGTGATATTTTTCATGTAGGCTTTGGCTTGCTGGAGGCTGGCAATGTTAGCCAGAAGAACGAGGTTAACATCATGGTGAAGAATGCAGTCGACGTGGTGTTTGGGGGCATCACGTACTGGATGTTTGGGTACGGCCTGAGTTTCGGGGAAACGTCCTGGTCTAACCCTTTTATCGGGTGGGGATCGTTCTGTGTGGACAGCGCCGACTTACTGAGCGGTCAGGCGGGACATATCTACTCCACATTCGTCTTTCAGGTATGCAGTAATTTTGATACTGATTCAACCAAGTTCATTTTTAAAGCGGTAAAATTGGAATAAACGTAGAATAAGTAGGTCTACAGGTTTTAATATGGCCTTGTAAAATTATCCCAAAGTTGAGAGTGAAGTTGATTAGGTAACAATAATATAAAGGCAGTTATCTATATTTCAGCTGTCATTTGCTACCACTGCTACCACCATCGTGTCTGGGGCCATGGCCGAGAGAACACATCTTGTCTCTTATATGGTGTTTTCTCTCTTTAACACTATCGTCTACTGTATTCCAGCGCATTGGGTGTGGGCCTCAAATGGATTTCTTTACAAGCTAGGTATAATTAATAATGCTCCGCATCCATAGCCGTTTTTCTGATATAGCCCATTTCAGACAGTGTGTGTCTCAGGTTAATGAATAGCTGTCTGTAGCAATAAGTGGCTATTCTTCTGTTCACTCGGCTGCTATGTTGTACATCTTGTTGTAGTTTTATAAGGTTGATATGTGTATTCTAGGTGCAGTAGATTTTGCCGGGTCTGGTCCTGTGCATCTATTAGGTGCTTCCTCGGCCCTGGTAGCAGCATTAATGCTTGGACCTCGCCAGGGACGCTTTGATCAAGGTTATGATGCACCCCCTGCTGGGAACCCTACAAACTGCATGGTGGGAATGTTCATGCTATGGTACAGGATTGATCCTTATATTTGATAACGACTTTTCTTGTTGAGTTTGTTTCTGTAAGTGATTTCGAAATACTGATACCAAGTGTCATTTTTGTTAAGGTTACATTCCTGAGGAACATAGCTTTAGTCAAAGCCGAAAGGTCACAAACTGGAGGAACTTCACACCAAAACACAACAAATAGCAATAATTCTCGATCTGTACACATCACCATTGTTGTTGTACCTGTAGAGTTGTATATTTGATATAATCTTTTTCGTGTTAAAAAAACATGTGTTGTAAAAGGTATTCTGTCTTGTTCAAGAAGGTAACCTGCAAAAAATATAACCTAGCCTGATAATTATAATGCAATCATAGGAACAATATGTCTTGGCCAAATTCTGTTTCCGTCATAAAGATACATTTGATTGGATCTTAGAGGAATATTATATTACTGATATATAGTATATTACTTATATTACTTTATTCAGAATCTACTTTTAGATATGTTCCACTATAGCCTCCCCAAATCCTTCTCAGATGTATTTGCGAGAATGGTGATCATGACTTTCCATCGTCATATTGGGTGTTATCGAGAATATTATGATTTGAAAATGACCGATTAAATCAAATTATATGTGTTTTTTGAAGGTGGGGCTGGCTAGGGTTTAACTGTGGTAGCACTTTCGGTATTTCCGGTGGAAAATGGGTTCTGGCTGCAAAGTAAGTATCAGGGCAAAACCGTGAATTTCAACCATTTCTGTTTTTAAAATGTCATGCAAGAATATAATGATGTGTGTATAAAATCATAACTATAACAATGATGAAAACCACCCGTTCCATTTGAGAATTACTCTGCATGGCGAGGTAGAGTCATACGAGTATACTACCTATTAAAGCATGACACTGTTTGAACCTATTCCGCAAGGTCGATTGCATAATCCACAGACAGGTGGGCAACTGGTGGTCTTTGCACATGTGCACTTGCAATGCCCGCCCAATTGGCTTATACTCGCACACACATCAGGTGCACTCACTTTCTGCACAAACAAACATTTGTGAAGTTTGTTACTTATTCACTTTTCACAGTTCATTATTCAGAATTTTTCAAAATCGATAGATGAGGTTGTAAACATGTAATATTTGCAATATTGTTTTCAAAGTGTCACTGGGATGTATTTTGTGGCACTTTATATTAATAAAAAAAAAGAATGGAAAGAATAAAAAAATTAAAAGCATAAAAAGAATAAAATTATCAACACATTATATGAAACAAGCGGAAAAACCAACACAGGTCAATTCAAAGGTCACAAAATTTTGCATGATAGTTGAGGGGTGTCCAAAAATGCTAGCCATAAAATATTTTCTCAGCACAATGAATAGTTACAAGATGGTGCCACATAGAATTTTAAAATCATCATTATTAATCAAACTTAGCTTATAATATTAAAAAAAAAATACTAGCGCAGATCAATTCAAAGGTCACAAATATTTTGACACCCCTTAACAGTCATACAAAATTTGGTGACCTTTGAATTTACCTGCGCTAGTTTTATATAGCTTTGATTATTAGAATTTAAGATTTTTCTTACTACGATAATTTAAAAGTTGTATGTAGCGCCATCTTGTAACTGTTCATTTTGCCAGGAAAATATTTTATGGCTAGCTTATTTGGACACCCTTAAACCCTCATACAAAATTTGGTGACCTTGGAGTTGACCTGTTCTAGTTTTATCCACTTGTTTCACATATGTGCTGATAAGTTTGAAGACAATATTGCAAATATAAGATGTTGACAACCTCATCTATTGATTTTGAACAAAATCTGAATAATGAACTGTGAAAAGTGAATAAGTAACAAACTTCACACACATCCAAAACACTGACACCAGTTGACTGAGTTATACTTGCACATATATTTGTTGTTGTAGTCACTTTCTTACGAAAACAAGGATACTGATTGGCTGTGTTATTACATGTGACAAAATTTTTACTTGTTGTTGATTGGCTTATAAAAGAAGCTTGTTATGGGCGTGACCTCTCAGTACTCACTGATTATGGTCAATTATTGCAGAGCTAGGTATAAATCCTGGCTCTAGAGTATTTGAGAATACAAGTTTTGTTATTTTGTTATTTTATATATTTTATGTATTGAATTTGTTGCCAGGTCTGCAGTGACCACTTTGAATGCGTCGATGAGTGGTGGATTTGTGGGTATTGTATTTACATACATCTTCAGGAAGAAGAAGATTATTATATCGGACCTCGTCAACTCTATTCTGGGTTCTCTTGTGGCAATAACAGGTTTGGCTGTTGCATTACTCTTTGAATCATTACAAACCCCAGAGAGCATATAATTTACCAGATCTATAACAAAAACATTATATTACCTATAAGGTTATTATCATTTGTAATTAAAGCTTATGTTAAATTATATTATATCAATGATATTCAAATAGATTTCCCGAAAAAAAACAAATGTGCTTGTTCCTGTATAAAGTATTGTGTCTGTTGTGTTTGTGAGCAGCTAGTTGTCCTGTTGTCAGAGCCTGGGAGGCATGTATCATTGGGGCTGTAGGGGGCCTCATATGTGCTGGCAGTGCTCCCATCATAGACAGGATGAAGATCGATGACCCTGTAGGGGCCATTGCCGTGCACGGTATAGGAGGCATGTGGGTAAGTTTGCTGCAGTTCACTCTATATCTCAACTGGCACAATGTGTCCTACATCATACATCACAGGTTTTTTGGAGGTGATCTACTTGTGGCACCACAGAGCAAAACTCTAATTGCATGCCTAACTAATGATATTTTACTAGTGCATGAGCTAACTACAAAAGGAGACAGTGGCAGAGAGTCTATTGAAAAAGTGGCATGAAAAAGCTTCTATTTAAGAATAACATCTGATAAGTGGTATGAGAAAATCTATTATAACTTATTCTAATGCTAGTGGCATGATAGAGCCTAATTTGAAGGAAAAACATTTAAAAAATCACCTGAGAGAGCTTACACATCATACTGGTGACACAATAGAGCCCATTTAAACCAAATATAAAAAGTGGCATGAGAGAGCCTATCTGATTATGAGTAATTATTTCAAATTCTATTAGGTTTCTCTCTTGTAAGACTTTTATTTAAAGTTAGATATACATATTTTCAATTTTAAAAGGTTTCATGGAAGTTTCATTTGGAATTCTCATTTAAATCTGGCTACAAACTGCACCTTGAATATGTATTGTTGGGTTCACTGTGAGAGAGGCTGGTATATGCAGATGCATAAGTTTTAGGTGTTGCCCCTACATGTACAAGAAAGCTTTACTAAATAGAGCACACTGCGTGGAGAGTGGATCATTTCAAGATTCCAATACCGGTACATGTCCATATGAAGAATGTTTAACAAAAAGCATAACTTAAATTTTTAATATAGAATGGATGCATATTGTATTATTGCCACTGGAACACAATGCCCTCCTCACAATTATTGTCGCATATTTATACATGTACTGGTTGTTTTCCCGTAGTTAATGTAAAATATTATGCATATTTCAGGGTGTGTTAGCAGTTGGTATATTTGCTAACGTAGATCCAGTGCAGGACTTGACCAGTGGCCGTGCTGGTCTACTTCACGGTGGAGGGTTTTACCTGCTGGGGGTGCAGACCCTAATGTGCGTGTGCATCATTGCCTGGAGTAGCACCATCTCCTTCATCATGCTCTATGTAGGTACAAAACACAAATCACAACAATTATAAATAAATTATTAAGAGTGACGTTACAAGACTATATCGTACACACATATGTATGTATATATATATATATATATATATATATATATATATATATATATATATATATATATATATATATATATATATATATATATATATATATATACATACATATGTGTGTACGATATACACACATATGTATGTATATATATATATATATATATATATATATATATATATATATATATATATATATATATATATATATATATATATATACATACATATGTGTGTACGATATAGTCTTGTAACGTCACTCTTAATAATTTATTTATAATTGTTATTAATATTTATATATATATATATTTAATTGTTATTTATGTAATGTTTGACTATATGGGCACATCACGTTGAATTAATTGATGACGTTATCCATATAACGATGCTGTACTTTATTTGATGATTTGATGACAGACAATAGACAGGGCGATGGGATTGCGGTTGACTGCCGATGAGGAGATGCTGGGTTCTGACCTGGTTGAGCATGACATCGGGGACTTGGAGCAGATGACCTCACTGCTCAGGTCAGGAGCAAGCCCACCCAGGAGAACCGGAAGTGCGTTTGGCTTCCGGAGAGAAATGTCACAGATTTATCCCGAGTTTTCTCCCAAGCTCCACAAACGGCACACGAATCAAGCATCGACCTCTGTCGGTATAAGTGTCCTGACCCTCCCGTCTGCTGCAGAGGTTTAGCATTTTGATTCAGATTGACAAAACGTATGAAGCTGACCCAATCCTCCCCAACTCGTACAGTTATATATATATAACAATATAGGTTATATGGAATGTTGTCCCTAGAAAAATTAAATTTTGCGATATTTAATCTTTACATTCTAAATATATGTAATATGGCCGTGATGTACATATCATAATGTGTAAATTTTGTGATTGACAATGGCTTATTACTGGTAACAGGTACATGTACTTTAAATGGAGTATTTAAAAAAAATAATAGAGGATTAAATTAATCATTTGGATCTCCATTGTAATAAAATAATCAAGTATTTTAGAAATAGATTGGACCATTACTTATGTTTATTCCACAAAGATATTAAGACTGAAGCTATCAATTGAAGTGGATGATTTATGGTCATACATCCCAATACTGAGAAAAAAGGACAAAGATTTTCAAAATATTGGCCCGTATGGGGGTCGAACCCACGACATTCGCGTTATTAGCACGACGCTCTAACCAACTGAGCTAACGGGCCCTGCTGATCTGAGACTTCAGTTTGTGAAACATCATATTAGATATACCTATAATCAAAAAATCTGTTGATCAAGATTCTTTGCTATAATAATTGTGTAACACCCATTAAAGACCTTATTGAAATAGCACGTTTTAAAAAAAGACATTAAAATGGAAAAATACCGTCTTGCCCAGCTGTTCTATAATATCAACCAATTTTTCTGAAAAGCAAAATATTTGCGTCCAAATGCACAAGTAAATAATTATTTATAACAAGACGATTAGTACTTGGACCCTTAATATGAAGAAATTAGCACAATTCTCATTCTAAACAATTATTTTATTTTAAACAATGAGGCCATCTTCGTATTAAATCGTCCCTCTTTCGTCTTATTGCGCTGGTGAATCGACACAATCCTGGAATGAGCGCAATGGAAAACTTTTTTTTATTATCGTTACCTGCAATATGGACATGGAGACAAATCTTGCAGTGATGAAAAGTAAAAATATTATGGCCCGTATGGGGGTCGAACCCACGACATTCGCGTTATTAGCACGACGCTCTAACCAACTGAGCTAACGGGCCTTGCATGTCGCCACCCGGAGATGGAGAGCCATAAATTAGGTACATCATTTTTTAAATTACATTTTATCACAGATATTGTCTTATTGATGGTAATCACAGACTGGTGAAACACATTTGTTTATTCATTTTTGAGGACATTAAGTCATTTTTACCATCCCGTGGTTTATTCTATTTGTATCTTTGGAATCGGTAATATGACAGTATGTTACGCTATGTTATGGTATATATAGTAACTGTAATAGTGGCAGTATTGATTTAGAATTTGGTGACACCATAAGAATATCAATAATATCTCAACAAATAATATCTCAACAAAATAAAAAAAATGTTTAGACATCAAAATGTCTATCTTGTGATTCATTCTGAATGTCGCTAAAAGCAATACTGGTAAAAGTTTGGCCCGTATGGGGGTCGAACCCACGACATTCGCGTTATTAGCACGACGCTCTAACCAACTGAGCTAACGGGCCATTCTGTCTTCAGCAATAGGTGTATACAACAAATCCATAATATAATCAAGTTTTTTGTTATGATAACAGTAAAATGTGTTGGCATGAATAGCATTGATGGCATAACATTGATACAGAGAGCCAAATCATGAACCTCAATATTGAAAAAAAATGAGAAAAAGATATGCTCTTGTGCCCCATTGTATGACATGTGGTTGTCCCAACTTTGTTACTTTCTATACCCCAGGTGACGATTAAGTACAAAAGTTGCAGGGTAAACTAAATTTGGCGTCTGAAATCAATGAGAAAAAAACATCATTGGTATCATAGAGAAAAAAATACAGAAAAAATAAACCAATCTGACATTGGTGGAAAGGAGAATAGATATTCATTTCAATAAAATGTAATTTGGAAATAACCAAAAATCGATGAACAATCAGAGCATCAATGTTTTCAAACAACACAATAAAAAGAAGTCTTTTTGCGTTTGCTTTATTATGACCTATTCTAGATGCATTACATCTCAAAATATATAGAAACATATAATCTGCTATTAATGTTGAACATCTATCAAATATAATAATATTCTTGTTTGATATTCTCATATGGTTTCATATCAATCTCCTGTATGTACATAATTGTATCAATAGTGAACTGTTACTCGGTGCCATACCACATTTATACATACAAACTCCTTATATCACACATAGTATTATTCTATTAACATTACATTTGGGAAGAACAAGGAAGATACAAACTTTGACAGCATAATATATAGAGTGCTACAGCATTGATTATCTTGAACGCCAATGCACTGCTATGTTTACTTGCCCAACAAGTGAAAACAATTGGTTGATTCCACAGTAAAATGACTCAAATACATTTAATTACATTCCTGTTGTGCTTCTGCCGCAGTTGCCAGTTTTACAATGACACTTTCATGTTAACCAATAGCTAGCATTCAGTGACCTCTGTATCATACTTACAAAATCTCCAAGATATATGTCATCTTCATAATGATCTGCATTGACATCATTAAAGTATGGACAATTGAATTATCATGATAGAATTTGGTATGATATTTTCTACACAGAGTTGCATAACACTCTACCATACGAACAGATTGATTGACACTTTCATTTAAACCTTCTGTAAAAGAGTACTACAGATACTGAGAAAAATAATCGAGTATGACAAAGTTGAAGAAAACAACTCTGAAGAAAATAATAAATGACAACGTTGCCTTAATATTATTCCATATTCCCCCTCCTTAGTATGGTTTCCACTCCACTCTCCAATTGGGTCGCATGATAATCAGAAAGCAACTGTTGATTTTTGTTGCTCCCTTTTTTAAAGTAAATGATTACCAATCATTCTAAAAAAACGTATATTCACGTATTCAAATGTTCAAAATTAGAACATTATGTTATGTAAATATACTTGTATCAAAATAGCATTACTTTTTTAATATCAACTTATATTTCATGGGCGCATTAATCTGCTAAAAATAAATATACACCATCTTAAACGGGATAGAACATCCTTGATATTTAGATAAATATGAATGTACTTGACTCCATTTCAACACAGATATATCAACCAGTGACATAAGTGATCATTTTGAATTCCTCAGCATATAATCTGAAGTGTTGAGATTGTACATTAAATGTACATTTGTTCTTCGCTTCATTAATCATCGTCCAATCTTCTGTAATTGAAATTTTCCTCCTCAGTGTAGTTCAGGTGAGAGTGGTCGTTCATCAGAATTGACTGCAAGATCATGTTCACATTATTAGCATTATCCAAATTATTAGCTTCAATATAAAGTTTAAATGGAATACATATGTACCGGTATATTTAGGATTTTCATGACACATGTCCCATTGATTGAATCTGATAATATTACAGGTGAGAACTATTATCAACATTTTAAAATTAATATATTATTTGGAAAAATAAATATAATAAGATTGCATATTTCATGGGATCTTTAATAATAGAGGATTACGAGATAATAAAAACAAATATATTGAATATATTACAAAAATTGAGAAAAAGATTCTTCCTTATATGTCACTGGTCTGGAGACATGGACCGTCAGATAAACGGGTGTTGCTTGACTACATGGATTATATATTAGATACATTTGCAGGATACATTTTTGCTAACAAATTCTCTTGAAAAGTATCATCAATTATTTTCTTTTTTGTTTGAGACACGTCATATTGATATGGACTTATCGCGGCTAAATTGTGAGTTAAGCGCAAGTGAATAGTGATAGAGAGTAAGCATAGCATGCAAGACCAACTTGCCGTAGTTCTGTATATTTTGTGTAATGACTTGTGCTCGATTCTGTGCGCACATTTATAGCTTTGGTGGCAGGGACTGATATGACAGAGAAGTCCTGCTATGGAGGGTATTAAGGTCGGGATTCGTGGAGAACATACGCGAGATTACAGCTCTGAGCACTGAGTTGATACTGCAAAATTAAGTAGGTTATGACGAAAGAGAAAATATCAAATTTTGAGAGGTGCGAATGCATTCACAGTTTTACAAATGTTTAGTGTTAGCGACAAGGGCATTTGCGACAGTGGTCGCTAAGCTGTGAAAGCAGAAAACTATGGTGGCTGAAAATTGGCCAAAAAGGGCCTAACATGTCATGTTCAGTGTTACAGCAACATGCCTCAATGGCCATACACGTGATGAAATATAGCTCTAAATTAAAATGACACTGATGAGTATGACTTGTCTTGTTTTGACTAAGTTGCAATAAGAAACAGGAGAGGCTGCAATATTCTGAAGGAACATTTGGCAGAACATAGTTGAGCGTACATATTGTTTGAAATTAAACTATCAAAACTCGTAAAATTAGTTGAATAGTGATCTGTGATGATGCAATATGATATTTATCATTCCATTCCCTGCATTCATTTATATCCATTGTGAGAGTCCCTTATATATCTTAAGGTCAAGCATTTAAGTTACCAATTATGTTCTTGGCTCACATACTTCTATCTTCTTGAATGCAAATAAACAATAAAATCAGTTATTCATTACAGATGAAATGCTGGGATAGAAAGATCTGTTCAAAGGTTCGTGTTATCATACAAGAAACAATTCCTTGTTCCAGGGAACATCGGTTCATAATTAAATATCATATATTGTAAAAAAAATCATTTTCTTTTATTTCTCCACATATATTTCCGAGAATAAAGTGCATTTTTTAAAGCGCTGCAAGTTTATTTGATCCAGTTCTTCAACTTTATTTTGTAAGAACTCTCAGCCCTTGGAGGACGCAACCGTTCTCTAAGCCAATGCTTATTATGTGCATCCGGTAAGACTGGGGCAATCATCCTAACAGCACTCCAGTAACGGAAAAATATACAGGTGGCACCACTAATATTACCATATACAATCCACCAGATGTCACAGCTGACATAATAACAGTTCCCGGACTGTGAAACAAAGTTCATACTACCTAACTTTAAAAAAGAATACTGAAAGCCCAAGATGAATTTTACAAATGTTGATAAATGACACAGATCTAGATTAACACAATTATAGCTTAAAATCAATAAACAAATCCAACATAGATAATTTTACCTTATTTTCCTCCCGAGAGGGCGGGTCCCTCAAGAAGTAGCACAATGGAGCGTACACCAAATTAGCAATAGCCATGCCCCGCATTAACCTAACAATATAACAAGACCTCCACATATGCAATTTGTATTATTTGGATTTTGATCGATGAATAAGAAGATACACTTAATTATTTTATTGACACATTTATATTTGAATATATTATTTAGTATCTTACCAGGGGAATCCTACCAGTTTCACAAACTGTCCACCGAGAGAAGGTCCTAAAAACACGGGTACATAATACTATAATATTAGAAACTTATTTTTAAAAATGTGTTACGCTTCTTACAATTATATCACTAAATATATGTCCAATAGTTTATATCCCAGCTTTGTTGGTGCAAGTGCAATATGCCTTAGTTACTAATTCTGCGTACACCCTATACTTGTCAAAATGGCATGATGAACAAATAGTCTTTAAGGGATTACAGGGTCCCGCCTAGAATATCCATTTAGTACTTTATGGTTAAGGAAATTCAACTGACAGACTTACCGATAGCAAATCCGAGGCTGATGGAGAACTGAGCAATGGCGTAGACGGTGCCGTAGACGGCCACGTGACGGTTGTCAACCAGAAGGGCCAGCAAGGGCATGATGGAAACGTCAACTATACCTGTCCATGAAAAATCAATTTAAAAACAGTTAATATGTTATCTTTACCATGTATTTCTATCAAGTAACTTAGATCTTCGCGCTGAAATCTCATTACATTCTCCTGTATAATATTTTTCACTGTTTGGGCTGTATTTTCACTGCTACGATTCTTACAGAATGCCACATGCAGAATATAATGTTCTTCAGAGATGGGACCTACCCAGAGCCAGACCCAGGCCAAAGTGGGGGACAATGAGATGTACCATCCTGGTGGCGAAAGGGATCTGCAGACAGGGAGGACAAAGAATGAAAAATACAGTGAGCAGTTAACTATTACATGTTCTCCTGAGATCACAACACTCTGCCAGTTAAAAAGGGAGAACCATAAGACAAAGAAAATGTCAGTAGTATTTATATAGTTGAACATTTCACTTTGGCAGTTATATATCTGTTCAGAGAGATGGATGAGGCCCTGATTTACTCACACATATGAGACACACTCCCATCAGCAACAGCGATGCCATTGTGCACGCCCACCTATGAAAGGATCAACAATAAACAACACATTACATGAAAATGTATTACAGATGGGATAATATGTAGACATAAACATGTCTGTGTTGAAGTAATTGTGCTCTGTTTTCTGGGTTTTTTTTCATCCGTCTATCGCAATATCAAAGTCAGATATACTAACTTGTTAAATCCCAGTATTACATAGAATAATATATTATTAGTGCTGTGATAATAATACCAAATTAAAATCACAAAGAGGTAATTATGAAAATCATGACATTCTTAATTGAGCAGCAAATATTGTGTCCAATCATATACTGTAATTTATCAACCACACGCGTATACACCCTATGAATATAATTTACAAGTGTATCTATTTACTGATTAATGAGACAATTGAACAGAAAAGCCACAGACCTGCCCAGTTTGTAAGCTACGAATCCAAATGCATTTGTTCCAATCAGATATCCCACACTATCTGGTACAAACACAGTGCCTGAACCAAAAAATAAATAACATGCTTGAAGCTGAGGCTGTCAGATGATAATTTAATTTATTATGAAAAATATTTATATGTAATATATAAACATGTTGTTACACATCATCTCATACTAGATTGAGAAAACATCTTCTGGCACAGTCCAATTTGAATGATAATTACACAGTCCTATTTGAATGATAATTACACAGTCCAATTTGAATGATAATTATACAGTCCTATTTGAATGATAATTACACAATCCAATTTGAATGATAATTACACAGTCCAATTTGAATGATAATTACACAGTCCTATTTGAATGATAATTACACAGTCCAATTTGAATGATAATTACACAGTCCAATTTGAATGATAATTACACAGTCCTATTTGAATGATAATTACAGTCATATTTGAATGATAATTACACAGTCCTACTTGAATGATAATTACACAGTCCTATTTGAATGATAATTACACAGTCCTATTTGAACGATAATTACACAGTCCTACTTGAATGATAATTACAGTCATATTTGAATGATAATTACACAGTCCTACTTGAATGGTAATTACATAGTCTTACTTGAATGATAATATTTGAATGATAATTACACAGTCCTACTTGAATGATAATTACATAGTCTAACTTGAATGATAATATTTAAATGATAATTACACATTCAACTTTTTAATATAATATAAGCATCTTATAGTCTGTATTTCTTGTAAAGTAATGTTTTTCATTTTTAGTTTCATGTTTTATGTGCAGTATGCGTACCTAGTTGCCACATGGCAGGGTCCATCTTGTCAATAAGCCAGATGGGCAATGTTGGTTCCAGCATTGCCATGGCCATCTCCGGGAACAGGATGGCTCCTGAATAAAATCATCTTACACTTAATAGAAATGAAGCATTGGTCAGCAGCAATGAAACACATTTCAGTAGGCAGTCTTTTCTTTTTTTTCCTATTGGCGATATAGAAAAGGCGATTTAGAGATATGAAATCAGAAATGCGAGTTCATTTTCCTGGTGTAATTAGGTAAATCCAAATTTTCATGATATATTGTTTCTCCAGTGACTCGCTATATTGACTTATTCTGTGATGCATGTGAATAGAAACAATGCTGTTGTCCCCAGAAACCTGTTTAGTTTCATAAGCACGATGAAAATAGAATAAATGAAATAGAACTATTTTCTTTTAGTGACATAATCTTTGAACCATGTTTTCAAGGGTGTGATGCGTCTCAGACAGAGGTATTATCAAGGCGGTTATCTTATTCAATGGGATTAAAACATCATTAGAGCTCATAAACCGTTCATAATTAACCCATCTTCCATGTTTGTTCACTTATAATATAACCACAAAATGTACTATTTTTAACCTCCTGAGCCAAAGAGTGTATGGCATAGCCAAGTTCAGGAGTGGCATGTGTCATGAAAACAGGAAATTACATCAATTTCTAAACTTTATCATTTATATTCATTTGCCACATTCCTGGTCTTTCTGAACATCCACAAATATCGACGGATGTACTCCACTAAGATATTTCCTGCTACCTGAAGTGTCTGCATGGCTTGTGAGATCATGGTTTTATAGTCTTGTTCCGCAAAGGACAGAATTCCCAATAAATAATTAGCAAATTTTCCAGTCTAAAATTCACCAGGAAACGATCTTTATATTTTCGACTATTTCTGTCATTTCTTAACTTTAAAGTATGAGAAATGAAAGGGATTTCCTAAGAGATAGCAATGGTTATATTTTTTGGAAATAATCCAGACACGACCAGAGCGTTATAAGAATTCAGGACAAACCATCAACTCAATAAATGGGTCGTCAGTTATATATGTAGAGTGGGGATTGTGTTACCTGATGCTATTAGAATATAAGGATCCCTCAGCAGAATGTAAAGGGGTGTTCCTGTCACGGGATGCTACAATATAATAAAAATTATCTTATCTTTAATCTTTGAAGCTATTGCATAGATATTCAAATATTTCATTGTACATAACTTATACAAAATAGAATTTCGTTATTCAAAAATGAATATACCTCTGCTTTTGTGGACGGTTGCAAAACCCAAAGTTGTAGAACTGAAAAATAAATATATACATCAGTTGAGGTACATGTATGTTACCAAGGATACATCATAAATCATAACCGGAGCATCACTGTGTTTACACAGCTTGCAAAGCTTAGACAAAAAGGAGGAGTTTGGGAAGTAAATCATTATTTGTATCTTTCTCATCAATTACTGCTAGCCATTAATAAATGAAAAGTCAATAGTTTTGAAAGGTTGATGTATTAGCCAGGCGGTTGGGCTTCATTCTGTTGATGACGCGTGGAATGCTGGTTACCCTAAGTATGTACAAATGGCAGCCACAGCCTCGCTCTGGTGTCAGGTATAGCGTGATAACGAGGCGCAAGGCTCCCGTTCAGCCATGTGAGCGGAAAGTAAGATGGAAGTGTTTCATCCCCGTGGCACTTAAATTAGTGGCTATGTGATGATTGCAAAATCACGTAATGAGCACAGCTGTGAAAATAAATCAAGGCGTTTATGGGGAAAATATTTGTTTGGCTTCATCATGTCGATGACGAACCGTGAGAGTATATTTGAGGATGCGTCATTTTTTTCTGATGTGCATTGTTATCAAGTCGTACCTACCTCCTTCACAAAGTACTAGAAAGGCAATGACAAGGAAAAGGGCCATCTTCCCTACAAACTGATACATGAATCCGCCGAACGGGTACCCAACTGCAATGAACAAATATGTAGATTTAAACTTCACGAAGACAGTTTTGAAAGTAATACAGTGTATAAAAGTATTTGTATTCATATTTTGTGTTTTGATTTTTTTTTTAAATCTCCCTGGGTTTGAGAAAAATCGTATGTGAAACCAACATCTTATTTCAAAGAACTTAGGCTATATACATGATAAGCGATCGTACGTTTAATTTAAGATTATCCAAAATATCAAAGTGATAAAAACAAAGATGTAACTATCCACGAGTTAACATTATATCAATAACTAAGATTATACAGGTTCACACTATTACATAAACACCTTTCTCTCTGCATAAAACACATATCTACAAGTGAAACAATTTCTATCAAACAGTCTGTTTTGTAGCATAAGTGAAGGGTCTATCAGGTATGAGGATAAGGTAGCGTGTCTGGTCTCTCGGGTGCCTACATCCACAGTATATACCAGGTGCGGGGTTCGGCAAGGCATCACATACTATCTCCACGGAGGGCTCACAGCGCCGCCTGGTGTTATGGTAGATATATGAGAAGCTGGACAACCACAACCCTAATTATATCCATTGGCAGAAACCCTCTGGCACAACTAACAGATCTACATCATGCAACACCAAGTATTCCTCCTCTACATCTTGGACTTAGACTGTTAGATAAAAGATTTGGAATTTGGAGTGCATACTTAATACGCCCAGGGCCAATCCTCCCAGGGCTATTCCCATCGCCTTGCTTCGGTCCTTATCTTCAGTGTATGTGTCCGCCAGCATGGTCATCCCTGCAGCAAACATCACCAATACAACATACAGGCAGGATAGCATAGGCGACACTAAAATGTTTATTGTGTGTACAAATTGAGGTAATTATTTATCTTTGTTGAAGAAAATAATTGATTCTCCCTACGTGAATAGGACCCAAGAAAAGTAAGGAAGCTATTAGAGATACCTGCAATAGATGTGCATGATGAAGACAGTCCGTGGATTGCCCTGGCCAGGAATAACACCTCATAACTCTCCCCAAATGCATATACTGAAACACAAATAAAGAACATTTGAAACATAGAGAATATATTCATGAATTATGCTGACACAATTGTTATAAAAATGGTGGATGTAATATGGATCTAAAAATTATAATGCTTCAATGATACATCTCATTTATAAATGATAAACAATGCATATTTCAAAGACGGGTTATCCTTTGTCAGATCCGGGCCTGTTTGAGTTTTCAGTGCTCACTATCAGCAATATATCATTGATAGTAAAGCCTAGGGTGGTACCAGACACCCTGGGGTAATAATGATAACCCCTATGCCTTGTGCTGCATATTGAGGAAACATATCCAAGCAGTGGTGGCATTATTGTGTTTGGCTAACGATAGCTTTATAGGCACAGGACATGGGCGATGACTTACTCGTGGAGTGTGCACTCAATATTGCCTGAAATATGGCAGCGGTGAGTGATGTTAGGGAGTGCACACTCCATTAAATGCTCATTCATTAGCGTTATCACCAACAAATATTTCATATGAGATCTTTACTGGTTAGCGAACAATTGCAATAAGCAATTGTATTCTATTTTTGTGTAGCCTTAAGAGAGAGAGTAAAAAACCGATCAGTCCAATTCACACGCTTATCTTTCAAAAATAATTGTCATATATTTTTGTAAAATCTGACTTCGACAACGAGAAAATAACCCATTCTCTTTTATCCTAAGTATGTGTGTAATTGAAATGAACAGAAGATTATTTTGTTACAGTTGATCGAAATGCAGGTTTGTGGTAAAAATAGGAAATTATATTCCAGCAACATTCACAAATATTATTATAATATGGACAGAAAATTGCAGTTTAATGAAATTTATTTAATATGATTTATCCTATTCAACAAAATTAAACTTGCATACAAGAAGTGAAGACTAGCATACTAATACGTCTTATTATGAGAATGTGACCAAAATGTTACTGGATTATTACAGTGGACTGGCGACTGCAACAACCGTGCACTTAGAAATAACAGCTAACTTCTGTCACTATCTTACCCCACTAATGCATATCTTATGTCCACCTTTGGCAGATGTCATATTTATTTTTCTGTGCTTTCTCCAATGTTTTGGACTGGCCCAATTGTACACTGTTCTTATTTCACTGTTAACACATAAACAGGTGACATGTGACTTGTTGATTGAGACCATGAAAAACACCACATATCAGAAATTTTGAATATTATTGTCTTGGAATAATAATTTGCTGATATGATGGACTTGATCTCATTCAAAGTTTGGAAATCTCCAAGTCATAAATAATTGCCTTGCTCACAAAAATACCATCAAATCTGAATTGACCAACATTAGGTCATAAACTGTAACCAGGTGTCTGGCACATATACTGATAAATCAGTACAACTGCCAGTACAAAACAAATCTATTCATATTCTTTCACCAATCAGTGGACAGCCAGATTTTTCTGAATACTGATGACTTGCGGTAGATTCTGTGCGCTATTTATAGCTTTGGGGGCAGAAACTGATATGATAAAGAAGTCCTGCTATGGAGGGTAGGACTCTACACCATAATGCCAGTTTGGTTTGCAGGTATGTGTCATCGACTGATAAATTGTCATAACATCTGGGTACAGTCCTGCTCTGCATTACATCAGTAGAATTGCCAATAGTTCAGTCTTCTCACTACCTCTGCAGTAATTGCCCTGCATCTGATGCTATAAAATATAAAGTTTGAATTCCGCGAGACATATGTACTCATTTGCCAACCAAAATATTACAAAACCAAATTGACCTCCAACAGGTCAAAACTTGGAATCAGGTGTCTGGCCCACAAACTGACCAATCAGTACAGCTGTCAGAACAAAGCAGACTCTATTTCAACAGTAGTTTATTCTTCATCAATCAGTTCTCGGCCAACTTTTTATTAATAGACATGTTTATAATGAAATGTGAACCCAGGCAAAATGTTGAGCGAGTTATCATGCCATGAGCGAATGGGGATACATACATATATCTGTGAGACACAAGTTATATGATAAACTATTTGGAACTATTCCATACTTCTGGACATATTTATAACTCATCTCGGATCATATCAGTGTTACCCAAATATATGGAGAAATTCACATTTTATTGATTTCAAAATCTCCAAATTGAGCAAATGGAAATTGCTTTTTGACTGTTTTCTTTTTGTTTACCCTTTTTACAGGCTACATCTTTCAGCTTTAATATGGCATGCATCTGTATGTGGTCCTGTGAATAAGGTCAAGCTGAAGTCCTTTACAGTATATATTTGACTATATATTGCAAAATCAATGATTCTATTGAGCAACAGTGGGCACAACATTTGTAATCTTTCTAGGGTGTTCCACCACTCAATCAAATTTTTTTCATTTCTCTTGGAATACAAATGGCTACTCCAGGAATGAAATATTTCAAGAGAGTTTCCAAAAATGATTTGGTATCTTAGCATTGTATGGATTATATCCTTCAGATTTTAAGATATGCGTGTACCCAACTATTTTATTTGATTTAGATTAAGATTAAGAAAGATGGCTGAGATAAAAACTTTTCTTATCATTTGGTTTGCAGAAAGCAAACAAACATTGAACATTGATATGATGAAAGTCACTGCCTGAGTAAAATGTGCGCAGTCGGCAGGATTCGAACCTGCGCGGGCAGAGCCCAATAGATTTCTAGTCTATCGCCTTAACCACTCGGCCACGACTGCACCTACTAACTTTGGAATTTCCTCATTATTTTTTTTTTCAGAAAGAGGTTATTATTCTTTATGTTTCTTCTCTATTCAAAATCGTTTTAAGTTTTGAATCATCTTGACTATAATTCCCCTTTAAAATTTAGATATTCAAAAGTATTTCAACGTCATTATTCAGAAATATTCAAATCCCAGCATAAAGATGGCATGGGTGAACCAGCTCATTTCCACTTTCTCTTCATGTGCACCTGACCATATCATTTCGAGCAAGGACACATGCTAACCTTTACTGAACTTGCAATTAGCCCTATGAATAAAAAAATAAAATCAGTAAACATCAGTTCAAATCGGGATATTTACATAACTAAACCTCTACCCCATGCATGGGAGAGCTTACAAACCTCACGAGGTTCTAAAGATCGGTGGAAATGCTGTTTGTTTGTTTTTTATATTTCTGATATTTTACATTTCGACCATGAAAGCACATGGTGATAAAAACTTAGCCTCCAATTGAGCCAATCAATGAATAGTTGATAATTCAGCTCAACCAAATAGGATGTTTGCCTAACTGTACCTGTACCCTGTGAAACCTTTGATCAGGTAAAGTCCAGATTGGAGTTTCACGGTCTTGTGCTTTTTGTGTAAGATCCACTCTGATTGACTTATTTATAAGCAAGAGTCACATGAGTGTGGTCACATGAGTAAAAGCACATGACCACTTTTGTAGTCCCCAAGAGTGTGAGGCCTGTACTAATCTACAAAAACTAGAAGCCAAATCTGAAGGTGCCCCATTGTTTGCACTGGGTCACTGGTCAGCTATGCAAATATGTGTTCAATGGCTGCAGAATAGATTATAGCAGAAGATTCATTTCCCTTTAAATGGTATAAAAATTGATGTAGGAGTAATCTGATGGATACCAAACTTTGAAAGTAAAATATGTGAACCCTATCTTCTAAGCGCTAAGTCAGGTAAGAATCATTGACAAATATGAATCAAAAGATACGCAGTCGGCAGGATTCGAACCTGCGCGGGCAGAGCCCAATAGATTTCTAGTCTATCGCCTTAACCACTCGGCCACGACTGCATCCGTTGACATGAAGTTTTTCGTTTTTTCTGATAGGTCTTGAGTTCAATACAATGTCAAAGGTGGCTTTGGTTCAGCATGGGTGACCCAGTTCCTTTTTACTTTCTTTTCTTGTACACCTGACCACAGAAGCACAAGTTGGCCTTCATTGAACTTTGATATATTCCAATCAATAAAAAGCCATGCAGCTCAGTCAGATGATCTATCTTAACCTGCTCATGTGAGAAATTTAAATCTTGTCTTGAGACTTTTAGATTGTTCGCATGATTATCATATGTAGAAATGTAAGCTTAAAACAAAACGTATGACATACCTTGAAAGTACTGACAGGAAATCGTATTATCTTCATTTTATATGACAGGGCATTGTGTCAAGTTGGAAGGCTTGTGCCATCAATCCATTTGAATTAAAAGGTGCGCAGTCGGCAGGATTCGAACCTGCGCGGGCAGAGCCCAATAGATTTCTAGTCTATCGCCTTAACCACTCGGCCACGACTGCATCTGCTCACATCAAAAAGTTATCAATCATCGTTTCAAACGTAGCAAAATTAAGCTAAAAACCAAATAACACACAAACTCAGACATTTCAGGCCCATAAAGTCTGGCAAATACTTTTAGAATATGTTCGAATTCATTGATATGACCGAACACTGGGTCACATTTGCAGGCTTATGAATCTTATGAAATAAATACATTTGACAAGGAACATTTCTCTATTTCTGGCAAGATGAAAATAAATCTTGGAGTCGTTGGCCAGTTAGCAGAAATAGAAATCTAGAGATATTCTGATTACTTTATTTTAATTTTGCTTGAGCTATTTGCATCAATATATGTATTGAATTGATTATTAAAGATATGATAAAAATATTTAAAGATCGCAGATATTATAGAGGCAAGAGCTTGGACGAATACAGTTGACCCTTCTTCCATGTATATATGATCAACCAATTCAGTAGTTTCCTGCATTGAACAAACTGGATATTCAGTATATATCAGTATATTCGTTCAAGTAATCGGTATTGAGGTCACAATCATACATTGATTTTTTGTTATCTTATTTCTTTTCGGTAACGCCAAAAACCTTTCGCAGTCGGCAGGATTCGAACCTGCGCGGGCAGAGCCCAACAGATTTCTAGTCTGTCGCCTTAACCACTCGGCCACGACTGCTGATGGGAAATTTTAGTATATTTGCTCTCATTATAATACCCATTGAAACCAATGTTAGAAGTGATTCAAGAGGTTCAACGTCAGAGCTTTGGGAGATTACCTATCAGCTTGACAGTTTTTTAGACATAATAAAATGACATTTGAAAATAACCGCCAAGCCGATGCAATATATATAAATAAAAGTTTGAGAGAAACAAGCATTTGTCAAGAATATTTATCATTAAACACTGTTCATATTGTCTATTTCCTGAAAGACGTTTTTATCTCTGGATAATAGATGCAACCTTAAACTCTAAGTTGGAAATCTATCATAATAATAGTAATAATAATAGCCATTTACACACATTCTTCTCACAGAAGTTGTGTGTACTTTCATATGATTGTAAATCCCGGACAGATCTGACAGCATTTCTCATGGACTTCATGCTGGATTTGCTTATCTTGGCAGCACAGGACTATAGCCCAATAGGGCAGCAAGCTGGGGGGGGTCACTCGGCACGCACCACCCTCACACCTCCGTCACCTCCCCCCCGGACTGATACACAATCAATAGCGTCCTGGCACTCCCATAAAGGCAGCATTATACAAATTATCTCAAGTAATCTGAATGACGTGTGTTGACATCCAGGGATGAGTGATTAACGATTACAGAAACTTTGTGAATGACTAATGGCCTCTTCAATCTATTTTGGATACAACCTTTGCTTTCATGCCAAATATGTATATATGTATATATATATATAGGACTTCTTGTGACTTGCGTAATACTAAAGGAATGAAAGGATGGACTTTCGTACATCATTCATAAATATTATCACCGTTATCAAGAAGTGTGGTACATATAATTCCCCAAGATGGATGACACAATACTTGGTGAATACAAGGTGAAGTGCCTCTTGCAAGTTTATGTGTTCCAGCAGATCAATACCAGTAGTTCTCAAACATATCAACCTATATATTATGCGAACACTTAAGATTTTATTGTGGACCATTATTCATTTGGGGGGTGTGGGTGGTGGACGAAAATAAATTTGCTGATTTTTTTCTGTGCAAGGCCATTCTTATTTTTTTCGAACCAAGACATATCTAAATATTTTCTTCTCAGCCGGTTGTGTCACCAAATATATTTTCCCTGGATGCACACATCCTAATTTCTGTACTTATATATGTGCTAATGGATATATAATTTGACAGAAATTGATAAAATAGTTTATTTACACTGATCTACAGTTAATGCAACTGAACTAGACCACCAGTACCGGCCCCAATTGACCTAACATACTGTGTTCATCAAATGACCTTATTGTGGGTTAATTTGACCTTTCTTCCATTATCATCTTGATTAAACAATCTTTGTTTTTATCCAACTCACAGCACAAACAAGGGTTCATCTGGGGTGGAAACGGTTAATAGTCCTATAATTGCAATTTTGATATTCCTTCATAAAATACGGTGCCAACGTCCTCAGATATCTCGTTGTGTACCTCTTGCTGAAAAATGCTATGGATTAAAACCCACAAATTAAGCTCCTGTAGCCACTAAACACTCTTGGTCATGCCGACGTCACTTAATTTATTTGGGGGGGGGGGGGGTGTCAGCCATTACAAACCACGAGGAAATTCCATCATGAGCTCAATATACAATATGCTTTCATTCAATTTGTGGACAACCACATCAAAGATGTCCATTAATCACGGAACCTAATTATGTATATTTTGCATTAAAACCCTAATCATCTCCTTATTGAAAGTCACCAAACAGTGACATTTCACTAACATGTCACGTGTGATCAGGCCGTCAGTCACTTTCAACATGATAAAGGAAAGTTTGCAATTTAAAACATAATTGGAAATCAAACATATACTGAATATTTCTGCAGTTCTACAAGTATTTATGCATGTCAAAATGATGTTCAACTATCATTGCCCCAACTGTTGTGATTGGTCACATAATAACATGCATTTATTTGTAATAATCTATTTTAGGCGTTTAAGTTCTTCTCCCTTCCCCTGAATGAATAATGGTTCGTCCTTATCTTTGATATTTGTTGTCTTGTTTTAAAAATCATAATTGATCTCTGAGAAAATGGGATATTTTTTTATTTCTGCGAGTCCCTACTCTAAGGCAAACTTGTCAAAAATGGTGACGGTTTTGTTAATTAATAAGGATTATGTGTAAATAGTGAACGATTGGAGATATTTTTAGTACCTAAAGGGATTTTATCATAACACAGATCACATGTGCGTACGTTTTGGAAATTCCCTATGTGTATAATGATACAACCGTAACCAGCCATGTTTAAACTTGTACCTTGAACGTATTAAATGCTCCATATATGGAACGGGCATTTCAGTCTAAACCAATGCACCAATATAACGTGGCACCGGATATGATTGGCATGTTTCCGAAAAATATTAATTAGTTCATACAATTACATATATATTCTGCATTAATCATCTATATATCAAGATATGGAGATTCTGGCAATGGTAAAATAACAGAGGGCAATTTGCAAAATAAAGGCCTCCAAACATTCGTAGTTTTCCGCTAAAATAGATGCTATTTCCTCCTGCACTTATACAACATGTTGGCATTAGTATAGATCAAAATAAACTAATGGGTATACTTACATATTGTGGAGACGGTGAGAATGATGAAGCCTATAAACATAGGCAGATGGCTTCCATATCTGTAATTCAAGATGACAACAATATTTATTTCCCTACTACAGACAGTTTAGTTGAAGCATCTGGCCCACACAATGTTTTCATATAGCATGACATCTTGACTACTCACAAAAGAGTAAGAGAAAGTGTTAAGAGTTTTAATGATATCTAAAAAACAAAATTTGATGTTTATCATCCAAAATTAATCATGAGATGGAGTGGAAGGAGATATATGATATGCTTAAATAACATTGCTCAGTCTGAGAGGTTTGGCCTTTGTATATGTTTATTTCTGGAATCAAGTTTTTAGATACATTTCTATCAGGAGTCACAATATGAAATCCTACAAGCTGTAACAAAGACTCAAATTAACGATATTGAACAATATGACTCCATTACTGACACCAATTTTGCCATTGCTTAAAGCATGAAAACAAAGCTTTGATGAATCATTGCATTACCCACTGCCAATTCGTCTTATAAATGGACAAGGGCAAATTGTATTGGTGCTCATTTCATTACCAGACAAGTTCCGTGGTGCCCCAGACAATTGCATTTAGTGACATTCATTTCATACATGACTACTTCAGGTGAACTCTGGAAGATTAATTGGTACAGTTTGGAGTGATGACAAAATGGAAATTCCAGGCCATATTTCCGTGTGGGGCTTTTCTGATATTGCCTGAACCCATATGGTTAGAATCATGACATTCATAATACCACTTAAATATGTCTATCTATACACACTTTAATGAAGATTTGATGATATCATTCAAAACACAACAAAGCAAAAGTTTACCAGGTAGATTTTTAGATAACAATTTAGAGATATTTTAAAGTTAGCTATGACATAAGCAGCTCCTGTCCTGAGCGAGTTGATAACGTATTCCCTGCCTCTCTGATGAGCCTAACACAGACATGATGATGCCGAAAATATATAGTACGCTTGATTATCGTGTCAACTATCTGTTACATAACAGTATGAAGAGGTTGATGGTACATTTAGTGGTTTGATTACTCAGAACAGATATCTAGAGTTATTAGCCATGATGTCATCACTAAATTTATTTTGAATAGAAGCATGACCAATACCGTATCAAATTCCTTCATTTTTAATGGTTACTTTAATATTTACCAAATAATAACTTAGTAAATTATTAATTCTCTCTTCTTAACCATTTAATTCGTGAGGAGAAGCATGCACTTTGAGGGTTTTTGCTTTCTCACCAAGACTGCACGTGGGCCATGTTTATTTCTTGAAATGTTTCCAGGGATTTATTTTATTGTAATGTTGTCACTAATATCAACAGCCATCATTGTTTTCTACAAAATGATATTGAAGGTTGTAATGTATAATTTATTATAATTAGACTATTTGAGTTAATTTGACCTGTTCTGAAAATTTAACTTCCAATCTGTACCTGTGAAGGATAATTTGATCAAGTCACGTCCTCTTGGTTTAAAAAAGTTAACAGTAACACTTTGCATGTTTGGAACAAGGTAAAATGTTGAAGATTCCATTGGAAGATCAAATACCGATAACGATATGAAAATTGGGAATTGCATCCGTTATCCAATTTCATGAATGGGTGACATATGGTTTTCTGTTTGAGCTTTGCACAGGTATTTCAATTTGTGGCTAGGTAATTTTGTAGGTTGCCCCATAAGGTTCTTAAGTAGTATCGGAAAAGTGTAGCTGATATGCCACGTCATTATATGTTCACTCTTCGTCAATAATAAGGATAAGAATGCGCCACGAGCAGACTCTGTCTGAAAGGGTGCTATATATATATATATATATATATATATATATATATATATATATATATATATATATATATATATATATTGATATATATATATATATATATATATATATATATATATATATATATATATATATATATATATATATATATTGATATATATATATATATATATATATATATATATATATTGATATATATATATATATATATATTGATATATATATATATATTGATATATATATATATATATTGATATATATATATATTGATATATATATATATTGATATATATATATATATTGATATATATATATATTGATATATATATATATTGATATATATATATATTGATATATATATATATATTGATATATATATATATATATATTGATATATATATATATTGATATATATATATATATTGATATATATATATATATATTGATATATATATATATTGATATATATATATATATATTGATATATATATATATATTGATATATATATATATATATTGATATATATATATATTGATATGTATATCAATCAGAAAAATGTAGCTAATATAATAAATGTTCACTCTTCATCGATAATAGGTTCGATTAGGTGGATGGAGGATGAAAAAAATACACATTTAAATGTTAAAGCAGTTCTCATAAAATAATATCAAATAGGTTTTTCAGGGCAGTTTATATAATGTATTGAAATAATTTCCGTGATTTGTAAGAACAAGATGGTGCCCTACAGAGTCACGAGGCATTTATCTTATTGCTGATTGATTTGTTTGTTTGGGGTTTTACATCACTTTCAAAATTATTTCAGTCATTTCGTGATGAGACCTGCTTGTAGCAGATATTGTGCTGCCTCACTGAATTAGCTGGTACTCTAACCAACTGCGCCACGGGCCGTGGCATTTGCTGATTGGTCATTGGTTAAATGCTAAAAGTTAAAAGTTTTAAAAACTCACCTGTTTGTCACAGGTCCTATAAAAGGGTTTGCTATGAGCTGGACTATGGCTTTTGAGGAAAACAGCCATCCTACCCTGCTGTTCTCATCTGAAGCTTGTTCTGGTACGATAGGGAACCCGGCATCATGTCCTGCGGGGTTTCCGCTTCCGTTATGCCACGCGAAGTCTCCAGATACGTTGTATAGTAAACTATTAAAATGTGTGAGGTTGAGAGCTGTATCATTCCAAATATAACTCAGTAAATCAGCCTGCTCTGTCTCAAATCTAAGTTCAATCAAGTAGTCGGGAACAATAGGTACTGAAGCAGAAAGAAAAAAACATTATAGAATAAATAAATGAATAAACTAATGATTTATACACCTAGTTTAAGGTATATAGGAACATATCATCTGCATAAATTTAACATCATATGTATCAATTTGCTGATGGCGGGGAAAGTTTGTTCTATCAATAATTTGAAAAAGTGTCTTAATTGTATCTGGAAAACGTGTGTAAAAGAGGATTCTAGTTTGCGTTCACAAATTATGCAATTACTACATTGTCACTTGGAATTCTGCTTAAAGAAAGTTGACGAATGCTCTATGATCGTTATTTTCCGATGAGAAAGCCTCAGACAGCACAAATCTCCTCTAGTGACGCTGCCCTCAGACAGCACAAATCTCCTCTGGTGACGCTGCCCTCAGACAGCACAAATTTCCTCTGGTGACGCTGCCCTCAGACAGCACAAATCTCCTCTAGTGACGCTGCCCTCAGACAGCACAAATCTCCTCTGGTGACGCTGCCCTCAGACAGCACAAATTTCCTCTGGTGACGCTGCCCTCAGACAGCACAAATCTCCGCTGGTGACGCTGCCCTCAGACAGCACAAATCTCTGCTGGTGACGCTGTCCTCAGACTGGCATGGAGAGTTATTGGCTGCGCTAATAGGCAGCTAAGCATCTGCTACACTTGATACCATTTTCTTCAGCGCCATTAAGTACCACACCTCACAACCATATTTAGGAGTCCATGAAATACACTGCTCGCCTAATCCGCTTCATTATCACTCAAATACACTGACAACTCTTAAAACACGTTTTGAAGTTGCTGAGAATGCCAAATCAATTATGTACCCTCACTATCGACAAATTCTTCAAAGCGGCACATGTTTTGCAATTTCATGTAATATGATAACAAGAACAGGATTGGTTTCAATATGTGAATGAATACGTGGTAGACATATAAGACAAAATTCACAGGGAAAACTGATATGATCATGTTAAGTTTATCATTATTAGACTAGCACTATACACGCTGAAGAGAACATTCTATGATGTTTGCATTTGGTGTCGCTCCAATGGGCTTTGTCCACGAGACAACAGATACAAGTGGAATGCTTTAGTGAGAGTGTGTTAAATATGTGAGATACTCCAGACACAAGTGCATCTCTACATCACACAAACCATTGCCGCCAACACTCAGCCTTCATGCGGCAAGAGATCTAACATATGCTCCATCCTCATGCCACAAGTTTCTCTTTTCCATCATCATATCTTACATCCTTGAATAAATCTCAATTTGTACCATGTAATATTTCGTGGTATCAAAACATTTCAAATGCGCTATGGCGTACATAAACCAGTTATGCTTTGATCACACAGATTTATCGATTGCAATTAATTCAACAATCGTCTTCTCCTTTATATTTGGCTGAAAACAGTTATTTTCGTTCTTCCATCATCTTCAACAATTCTATTTCCAATAAATTAATGGACCACCCTAGTAGGCCACGCCCAGTGATATATAGATAGTCAATACATATAGACCACACACCATCTCTGACAAATACTCAGTAATATATATGCAATCTACTAGAGCTATTGTTAAATTACAGTTTCCTAACATTCTCATTATCATCGGAATCAAAATGATAAATTGTTCCTCATTAGAATGGCCAATTTCTCTCTAAGAAAAGAGTTTGAAGGTGTTATCATTTATAGGATGCAAAGGTTGTTGTTCCATTCTCGATGTCTCCAATATAATAATTAGGTTGTTGACCATTTCATCAGTGTCTCCACTGTAGCATTCCAGGTCTGCAACTTTCAGGTCATAAAACTTTACAGGTGCCTCGCCCTGCGACGGTGTCACGCCGTTGAGGGTCGGTGGTTCTGTGCTTAGTTACGAGCTAGATAGATGATGCCTCCAGCAGGGGCTGACAGGCCCTTCATCGCACTGTCTACGACCGGGCTATCCCGTGGTCAGTGCCGGTGCAGTGCTTTCGGCCAATTCCTGGCTGCAGGGCTGAGATAAATTGACCCCAGTGCCTGGATCAGGATCGCATCTCGTTATCTCTAGAGCAGGTACCTCCGGCCTGCTTACACTTAGGCACCCTGGTGAAAATACGTGAAAATTCAGATAGTTTATGTCGATTTGGTAAGATGGATATACTGTAAAGTGATAGATTATGATTTGCTATGAATGTATGATCAAATTCTCTCCATGGTGAAGACAAGCCCAGGAACGTATATATGTGTAGATCCGTTACAATCTTCTATCATACTCAAGTGGTAGGGTATATGGAGAACTTAGGACCTTTCAGACGGTAGCGTTCTCAGCCTGCCTGTTTGTATCAGCTGTGATTGAAACCAGCAAAGACTGCCATAATTGTAGCAAATATGCGGTTGCCATATACCTAACAGGTCTGACCCTTCATTTTGCTCCTTTTCTAATTCATGTCGTATATCATAGACAGTAAAGTGGACAGTTCTGGAGTCCTATAACTTGATCAGGTCCTTGACGTGTCTCGTTGTGTCATACTTCTTAAATTGACTCACAAGATTTGAGAAAATACAGATGTATCTTCAAAGCAAATCCTCTCTCATGTTTCACAACAAACTGGTCACGACCCTATACATTGATTTATCTTATTTCCAAAACGGACACACTATTTGTAATGGTTTTGTCATTTACCTTGACATATATTTATTGACAGTCATCTCGGAAGGACTGAAAACTAATATTATTGATTCATCAGGCTAACGCAACCAGCTTTATTAGCATTATTAGACGATTTAACAAAGTTGGAAGGCTTACACGAGGGGATGAGAGGAGTATAATATAATAAGTAAACTTGCGGAAAGAAGTCATGTTAAGCAAGCTCTGGCTGTCAGAAGTCATCATAGATGCCACTGTTACAGAAGGCAGCAGCTGGCGGCCCAGGTGTGCCCCGCTAAACCTATATACATAAGATGCTGTAACCATTATCATATGACATACGTTATGGGTATATACTTGTGGTGGCATGTAACATGAAGCACAAGGGGTGGTCCAGGGCTACAGTATAACGAGCTTATCACTCAGGTTCATGGGCAAGTGGATACATTTGGGTGTAGATTTGTGCGTACCCAGACACTGCGTACTGATGCTCACCTTGATGATAGTACACCAACATGTGCTACGCTCATTATCATTGTGAATGTTCCTTTCCTGGACAACACAGCACATTGTCACTTGAAGAGAAAATATCGAACTTGGAATTATATCAGTCATGTTTGATACATATTATAAAGCCCCAACTTGTATATATACACATTTGCACGTTTGTGATTATGTAAATGCGTATATATCAACACAGGTGATTTCATACTGAGATAACATAATTAGTTGTATGTTATATTCTGTGATGAACTCAACGGGTTTTTTATATTTATGCTAGAGATGGCAAGGATGTACATTGGCTGCAGGATTATCAGGGGCAGGGAGATATGCCACGCCCCATACTGTGCCCCTATGCTGCTCCAATCTTTTATCCACCGCCATCGGAACTCTATGTCCAAATTCTTGTGTTGGGAGAAGACGTAGGAATCCCCGATAGCCCTCCATGGCATAACAAACACCTCAGCAGGTTAGGTAAAATCCACCAAATATTACTACCCTGGGAAATTAACTTGTCTGAGAGATATGTTTACTGAAGCTACCTAGTTTATCTTAGAGTGTATTTATTCACAGACATATTTATCATCAGGGTATGCCATCAACCAAACAGAGCGGAAAGAGGTGATATTTCCTTATCAGATATTGTTCTAGATATATAAAATGTTTTCAGGATCTACATATTGAAGGTGTGATCAAAATATGATCGCGCATGAGAGTTAGTTTACCCCTGATGAGGGTGAGATGTGCTGCCCAGCTGGCTGACGCTCATTTTACACGCCTGGTCACAAAGCCAGTATTTGGCTCCCAAAATATATGATCACCTCAGAAGAGTATTCCTCTGATGCGAACACTCCTCAGGCATTACCACAGAACAAACTACAAAATGGATGAATCAATTCTCCCTTAAAATGTATTATATTTACAATGCTAAAAATCACATTTAAAATAATTTACAATATTTGACATTTTGCATGTTAAAAGGACCTGACAGTTTATATTCAATCTCCTAAACCTTAGATATAGACCATGGCATAATATGAGGAGGCGAGAAGCAGACCGGGAAAGCATATATTTCTGAAACCATTCATGACAAAATCAAGAATACTGACATTGAAGAAAAGTAGTTCGAAAAAAGAGGTCCTCTGGTAAGTTATGGAAAAACAATATGGTCTCTTTAATCCCTAATACAAACAATTCGCAGATGTGCATTTCTAAGGACTCTCATAAAGATATAAATCCTCTGGATGATTAATGGTCCTTGCTAATCCATTAAATAACCAACAACCGAGCATCTTTCACATTCCATTTCATCTCACCCGACATTGTAGACAACAACAGAGACTGAATAGGTCAAGTGATCAAGTGCTCCAATCCGGTTCCTGTAGGTCAAGTGCTCTAATCCGGTTCCTGTGTAAAACGTTTTCTTATTCTGGGACCTAGTGGGGGTAACATACAAGATCCTTAAAAGAATACAGATGGATATAAGATCCCAGATTAATGCTTGGCAGAACACCAGCAGGTAAGCCAAAGTGTACCATATGCTGGTGAGACCTGAATCTGGTGCATCCTGTTTGAGGGCCATTCCGTATATTTTAGAAATTTTGACAGAGCAAATATTTCCACAAATGAGTTCATCTTTGATGCAGAAGTATTGAAATATTCTTCTATGTGGTGGGATAGGAAGATGCTTATGATGGGGCTATTAACCTGTCTTTTGTAGTAAATACCACTGATGCCCCCTAGCGGCAAAGTAAGTACGGACCTTGTGGAGAGGACAAGATATATTGGAAAGAGGTCTCTGCCATTGTTTATACTGGCGAGGAGCAAAAAGCGAGAAAAAGTGTCGGGGCCAAACAGACGTAAACCTGAGATGCCGAGGGGAAGGTAGGTGGATCCAGAAAGCAACTTGACCCCCTGGAAAGGTTAGCAAGACCCACAAAAATCATGGCTCATGTTTACCACTGCAATTTTCACCTGGGACCAAGAGGATGCCCTTTTTTCTTCTTTTTCTTCATACTATATTTCTATATGTTCTCATGGATCACCAATTGCTACATGTTCTTTTTTTCATAAGACCATCATGTCTTACATTTTATTTTTTGACAGAGTTATGTGAAACAACCATAACAAACAGTGAAATGCAGGCAGTCTGGAGCCATGCAATGTTATGGGAATTGGACGTAGACCGTGGTAATATATGTGACTTACCGACCACTGTGAGCAGAATGTTATCCAAGAGAAGAGCCAGGAAGACGATGGCAAGAACCAGCTTGGGGCAACTTGCTCCCTTCCCAGCCCCCACTACCCCGTCAAACACCATCGCCGAAACGCTCTTGGAGTAAACAGCCCACGGATTAAATCATTGTGTATCCATTTGGTGAAGTATTCGATGCGGTTTTGTTGATGTTAGTTGTCAGGCAAGCAGTTTGGGTGCCTCTTCCACGTCTCCCACTACTTTCTTGTGTCGAGAAGCCCCTGACTGCAGTTTCTAAGTCATTGCTGCTGGCGCTGGTAAGAAAACCAAAACATTCACCCTCAAGCCAAAAAGCTCATAATTGCATCAAGAATACAATGTGACGCAATTTACATGTGTCACAATTTAGAGCATAAATGGATCTCCAATGGAGAGCTTGTGTATTAATCCAGTGTTGGATACTCAGAGAGGCTGTGGGTGAGGTTGAAACCTTGGAGTTGTCAGTCAGTCAGTCAGTAATGAAGCAAGTTGCGATGGTGGTGAGAACTAAATGATATCTGACGTGGCTGACTGGACACTCGCGGAGAAGGGGAGGGGGATAAATTTAGCTGGCAGGCGCGGACAGGTGTGATGTACATAGCGGGGCTTCACCCTAAACACGCCTCCCTGCGGTGTCTACCTCAACTCCTCCCTCTCACCCCATCATCACATTCACTCAGTATAAAAACTGTATTTGCCAAAAGGTCCTTCCATGACATCTTCTTCCTATTTAAAAAACAAAAACAAAAACAAAAACAAAAACAAAAACAAAAACAAAAACAAACAAAAAAAAACACTTAGGAACAAGCACAAAAAATGTGTTAAGTTACGAAAAGATGTGAAAAAGTTTTGAAGGAAATTGAAGGAAAAGAAAGCAAAATTTAACCATGGCAATGTCCGTGGGAACAAGTTAGAATAATAAAATATTATAAAATGTTTTTATTCGAAACAATAGGTAGCGGTTCTATATTTTCCTCATGGAATACTAAAATGGAGAAAACAGAAACTCATCAATTAATTTATTTGCAACTTACTGTAATCACAACTAAGCTAAGCCAATGATAGCATCAGGCAAATGGGAGATAAAGTGAGAAGACCAATAGCAAAGATGAGGCTTGGACCTGTCCTCAGTTGATCAGGTAGCGACCTCTCCCGGGGGAGTACGCTGATGGGTGATAATTGAAGGTCTTGGGACTGGATGCAGACATCGCAGAAGCCAATGAAGGGTCCGCACTACGGGGCAGCGTTCATTACCCGGATGCGGCAGGCACGCTCGCCAGCCCAATTATCCTACACACAGATTATTTATATGTTGTGTCTCAACAAAATATCGTTTACTGGGGAATTAATTTGGAAGAAATGAAATACGAAAGACGAGATGGAAAACAATAGTTATATGATAAGACATTCCATCTTATATTTGAAATAAGTGTTAACAATGTAAATCCCATGAAAAGAGGGTTGAAAATGGTGATTTTTTAAATAATCGGTAGTACTGAGGTAATGTTGGAGGTTAAACGTGCAGAAATAAATATATTCAAAACCAAAGCTTAAGATACACAACATCACACAAGGTGTAACACACACAATCCAACAGTGAGATAATCTGAGATTAACATGAAAAGAACACAGTTTTAATCAACCTCCCGATACTAATTATCTAAATTGATTGATATCTACTTAATGAGGCCTTAAGACGTAAACCTGGGAAACGTCCACCGACCCAAGCATGCCTTGTATATGTCTGTCTTAGATTGGTTAATCACTAAAGTAATTAGAGTTTGAAAGACCTGAAGCCTCATTAGATGAACATACTGCAGCAATTGTCATGACAAGTTACAAACTGTCTCCCTAAATGTATGGCTGTGGGCTTCGTGCATTCTGTCATTTTGATAAGACTTCCTTCCCTTAGTAGCGACATGTTTACTTGTAGTCATCATAAATGACTTTGGGGGTCTTCTACTTTCAGCCGAGTTGGCTGAGTTAATCCTGTCGCTTTTCTTGCCAGTCACTCTCCAATGTGTCATCAGCACCCAAACAAGGTAACGCCGATTTAAATGGAAACTATTTTTCACCTGTTGAAATCATAAATCACGCTGGAAAAGGGTAGCCCATTTTAGTCACATTTAAATATATTTCTCCCTATCCGCTCTCCCTTGCATTTTCACAGCGCTACGATCGTGTTTGTCCCAATTCTTTGCAGACGGTAGATCCGGAACAGCGGCGTCAGCCTGTTCGAGACATTGTCGCCTCTGCCTTTCAGCTTTGCAACGTTGTTTTCTCTCTTTTCTCGCGCCAATCCCGTCAATTTCTCACGGAGCAGCTCAAAATCCCTGAGATCAGATCACGAGAATTCGAATTGTCCAAGGATGTTTGACAGATTGACCATAAAAACGGCCCTTTATTCAGAAACAATATCATGCGATACATAAAATGTGAAACAAAATGCTATTCATATTATTGAATAGACTTCTTCTTGCCATTTTTGTGACCATCAAGATCGTTTCAACAAGGTCAAAAATAAAAAGATAAAGTACGTATAAAGTTACAGTAAGTAAGTAAGTAAGTAAATTTTTATTAAAGTGACATGTGTACATTTTAGTTCAATATAATATCAATATCAGCATATGCATTCAACATCAAAGTATTCCTTGAACTAAGTTACACCCAGCCCGAATTGGGCTTATAAGTCACTATAAGCTTCATATAATAGTCATAATAAGTGTGCTGTTTGTTAGTTGTACAATGTATGACGTCTCTTAATAAATGATTTATAAATATATTCAGCCGTATCTTTAACAAAATCAGAACTCATAAGAATTCTAATTTGTTCTTGCGCATTGATAAAAGATAAATTTACTCCATTATTTATCAATTTGAGTATCAAAGATGATCTATATTCACTATAAAATGTGCAGTGTAACAAAAAATGGAATTCATTCTCTAATACACCTTCATCACAAAATTCACATAGTCTATATTCCAAGGGAGTATCTGTAAATCTGCCTGTTTCAATTGCTAATGGCAGAATACCACATCTCATCTGTGCCAGTAATGATCGTTGATTTCTATCTTGTACTTTATATAAATAGGATTCAGTTTCAAATTCATCTTTAAATTGAATATAGGTTCTTAGCTTAGGCATATTTAAAATCTGTGTTTTCCAGACTTCTTTCCAATTATCAATCAACATATTTTTTGCTTGATTCAAATTTAACAATGTTGTATCATCAAATATATCATTTTCTTATTCAGTTGTTTATCCCACATAAATATCTGTTTAGTCAATCTACTCTCATCCATTAGTATTAATCTATTCCAGTATCTTAACATTTCTACCTTATGTCGTACTTCTGGGCAAATCCATCCCATATCACCAATAATTGCATGGTTAGGGGCAAATCTGTGTACACCTAAAAAGTATCGTATTGCCCTATTTTGAACAACTTCTGCTCTAGAATTATTTCGGTAACCCCAGATCCCAGCACAATAATCCATTATCGGTATTAATCCAGAATTATACATAGTAGTATATGTCTTATAGCCTAAACCTTTAATTGAACTAAATTTATTTTGAACAGACCCCAGTGCTCTTCCTGCAGAATTAGCTAAAACTGATGCAGTTACATCAAAGTCTAAATATTGAACCATAATTATACCCAAGTATTTATATTGTTCAACAGCATCTATGTTATCTGCCCCATACCGGAATTCATATTCTGTTTTTGGTAACCCTTTACATCTAAAATGGACAATCTTTGTTTTTTTAACATTAACTTTCATCCTCCATTTTTTACACCAGGAATATAATGTTGAAATCATAACTTGTAAATCTTGCTCTGATTCTGCGACAAGTGCCAAATCATCTGCATACAATAGTATACTTAGTAGCAAATTTTGTCCAAATTTGACCCCAAGGCCTGTATCTTTAATGTCAGTAGCCAAATCATGCAAGAAAAATCCAAATAGAGTAGGGGATCACCTTGTCTGACACCAAATTCTGAGCAAAAATTACCCGACACAAGCTCATTCACGTTTACACATGCCATTGGACTTGCATATATTGATTTCAATGTACTATATAATTTACCACCAAACCCCATTCTTCTTAATTTGTAAAATAATAGATTCCTGTCTACTCTATCAAAAGCTTTCTCCAGATCCACAAATGCTACATATGTGGCTAGTTTTTTGTTTTTCCTGTTTCTCATAATTGATGTAAGAGAAAACACATGATCAGCACATGACCTTTTTGGTCTGAATCCATTCTGTTCATCTACAAATAGATTATTACTTTCAGCTGTCATTATTATTCTATTATTTATAACTGATGAATAGAGTTTATATACTGTTGAAAGCAAACTAATACCTCTATATTGCATTGGTAATCTAGCATCAATCATACCACCTTTTGGTATAGGCTTTATCATTGCCAGATTCCAGGCACTGGGTACAATACCATAATCAAATATTTTATTGAATAACATCATCAAAATTGAATCTGACTTTCTATTTTTAAATATTTCATATGGTAAATTATCAATTCCAATTGCTTTGTTTAGTTTTGTGTTTAGTACAACCTTTCTTATTTCAGCCTCAGTAATAGGATAATCTAAGTTAAAATTTACAGGAGCATTATTCTCAATGTTTGGCAATTCGTTCATACATTCATTATAGAAGTCATCATCAAATGTACCTTCTTCTGCTGTAAAAGAATACAGTTTCTCAAACTCATTTTGCCATTTGTTCAAAACATACTCAGGATTAGTGATGATTTCATCATTCTCACCAATACATCTAAAGACCGCAGATTAAATGTGAAATTAAATATCTCAGACGGAGAGACGGACAGTTGAACGGACACACGCCACAAGCGACAATATCTAAGGCCATTAACAATGACGAGGTTATAAACTACAAGCGATAAAAAGAAACAAAACGATGACAGATTCAGAATAGATATCGATCTTTAACAATAAATCATTTAGATTTTTTTGAAAGAATGAGCCGGAGATGATGCAATGTATGTCATGTTGGATATCCTAATTTTGGCACACTCTATGCATTAAATATGAATTTCCTGCACGTTATTAGAAAATTAAAAAAAACTCTCTTGATATAGAAAAACATAATTATTTTAATCTCAAATATCCATAAATTTTAGAATGTATGTATATATGTAAATGCCTTGTTTTTCAACCACAGTTACAAATATGAAAGGATTGCTATATGTCTGGATATTTCGGAAACTCTATTAAATATCAACCTTGCATCGTGGTTAATACCTTATTGGGCGTGAATGCAGTTCCGTCTTTGCAAGCACGCATCTCAGCTCTCAGCCGTCAGACGACGCAGGAAGCGAGACCCACCTCATACACCTCGCTATCTGGTGTCACACACGCCGTGGCGGTTCAGCGGACCCCCTCGCAGTCAATCCCGCCCGTCAATGTCGTCATTCACGTGGCATCATGTGTTGCTACAAAGGAGGTAATTTCTTGCCCCTGTGATTAGCAATTATGCCATGATCATCCTCTGTGAAATGTGATTATGACCCCGTTGAGGTTCACATTTAGGCTCAAGAGAATTGTCCTTTCCCCATGTAATGTAAATGCCTCGTTGTCAACCACAGGTACAAATGTGAAACTCTAAGTTATTTAAAAAAGATATCTTGATATTTTGATCAATTCTACGCAAATAATATATTAGGTTACTTGCTAGTTTAAAAAAACAGAAAAAAAACAAGAAAATAAAAAAACAAACAGATTTTCAACCTCTATTGCGTCATTTTAATTTCTACAGAAAAATGCATGCCAAGGCTTTTTTGCTTTGGGACCATTTATTGTTTTTCATCCCGAGTCAAGCTCAAATTACCTATACATATTTATCTTAGGTGCGATAAAACTTACTTTACTGACTTTCTTTGTCTTGGTTCATTTATCTGATTTTCAGTTCAAGTCCAGTTCAAAATAAATTTACATACTGTATGTCTGGACATAACATGAATCACTTAAAACCAATCTAAATTAGTATAAAGTTGAGCTGATGTACCTTCCTAAAGAGAATCAACAAGAGAATGGTGTTTCAGGTGTGTGAAGTATTCAATTAATTAGTTTAGTTAACTCCTACAATCTTTTTTTTTATAAATTTACTACTACATTAAAGATGGTAATTTTCTCAAAGATTTTATATCAAGCATAAACTTCTGTTAAGAAATTTCCCTCTAACATTCGACATTTCTGAATGGGGTTTTACATGAAAACCTCAATATGGCCATGAAATGAATATTTCTCGGATTTACCAGTGAGAAAATTGAACTTGGATGGGTTTTTTTACTTTTGATGTTGCTGTTTCAGTTTAGATTCTTACCCCACAATTCTTTGAAGGTATAGTTTATTTTTAAACGTAAAATTCAAGAAGTGATATATTTTGGTTTAAGCATCACCATTATCACACCAAATAGCCATCTGACAATTTCAAGCAATTAATAGGAAAGAGCAAATTAAACATAGGTCAATGGCCATAGAGCTATGCTAACCATTGCTTATTTGTAATGTTTGTTATTTTTTCTGGAATTTGTTTCATAGATGATCTTTTAAATCCTTTTACAGAGCAAACTTAAGCGGATGAAGATTTTGACCAATCAAAATGCATGTTTCATATTGAACTTGTTATTTCAATTTTCATTTGCTGATATTTATAATGTTATTCAAAATGGCAACCTCCTTGAAAACTCAGTGACAGCTATTAGATCTATTAAAAAGCAATACAAAAAAAACAAAAACAAAAACAAAACAAAAAAACAAATAAGACCCTTGAATATACATCTTCCCTAAGAACTTCTTAATCAGTAGTTTCAGACGAGAAGATCAAGGTTGATAATCAGAATGACGGAAGAACTACAAAAACTGTGCTATGCATAGCTTAAAAGACACAGCTCACCATGCAGCCATTCATTACATCCCCCATAACAGGCCTTTCGGTCCTTGCCTCCAAAGATAGAATGGTGCACAAGTAATATGACTATTCATAAAAATCAGGTTGTGGTCTGATTGGTGAAACAATGTATGACCACTCTCACACTACCAATGTAATGCAGTAGCCTTTCATTCACCATGATACAACAATTCCATTTATATATATTCTTTCACAATGTACAATATGAGCTATTGTCAAACATAATGAGGCTAAAATCAAAGGTTTTTTTTCAAAGTTAATTTCATAATGCTTCCATGATAAAAAATGATATATTTCATATCCTGTCCACATAATCATTTAGAGCAATAATGAAAAACAATTTCATAAGTTATCCAAATCTGACAGTAGCCGCTTTCATTTTTTTAGGTTGACCAGTGCAATGGCCGTGAATTAAATAGATACCCTTTTTGCCAGATAACCACGCAATTTACCCGAATCCTGTAAAAAGAAATATATAAAAGTGTGTTGATCTTCACTTTCTATACAGGATTACCAAAAATAAATCATTTTTAATCATTTCTGAGATTCTGAAAGTTCATCAAGTCAGGTTATTTCACATCCGTGCGCACATTGATGCTCAGTTTGACGTCAGAGCTCCAGCCACGACCTCACACAGTGTTATCACTATCGCTGTACCATCCCAGTCACAGGTGACTTCAGCAACATCATAATTATGCCTACTTAAATTGGTCAGATTATGTGCAGGTGTACGTTCATTTCCGTTACTCAGCCAGGCCCCCTGCTATGGAAACTTTTCAATTGAGGAGCGATAAAGAGAATAATTACAATCCAGGGAAGAAGGGCAATGCATGTTGAACTATTCAGCTACAGAATAAGTATGTTTATTCATTTATCTATTTAAATGCTTAAATAATAGCTTCATACACACCTCACCACAGCCGATTATCTGTATCACTTCCATAGTGAGATGCTATTTTTAACACTTATCATTAAAAAATAGGTCAGTAGGTCGCATTTGTACAATAGTGTTGTGGCTGGTTGCCAAATATTAAAATGCTTACGTAGACACTAATTTCAGCACTCGTGAATCAAAATCAAGTGAATATATCAAAACAACATTATCTGTCACAAACAAGAGCAGCTGGAGTGGAGATAACAAGACGATAGTGCCATAAAAAAGACTATGGAATTTCATAACAAAACTATAGTGTGCCATAATAAGTCTATAGTGTGTCATAATAATATTAAACATGTCATAATGACAAGATTATCGTATTCCATATTAACAGGACTATATTGTGCTGTAACAACAGACTGCAATATGTTATAATAACAACAGATTGCAGTCTGTCACAATAACAACAGATTACAGTCTGTCATAAATCATAGTGCAGTATGTAATAATAACAGACTGCAGTATGTAATAATAACAAGACGACTATAGTGTGCCTTGCATTACACCTGCCATAAGAGTTAAGGATGGGATCTCATAACTGTTCTATATTCTCGCGGTTGCCCAGCATGAAACGATCAGCGCACATGTTCCCTAATATCACATAACCTTATTAGACTAGCACTCCTAAGATCAAAGGATCTATCACACCCATAAGCCCTTCGTAACATAACATTTTGAAATAATGGTCCGACATACCAATTTGAACCTATTTGCAATTACAAAAAGGAACAGAAAGGTCATCTAAAACATGTTCCTGTAAAGTTTGAAAGCACTCGGAATATTGAATGGTGATCCCCAGTTTTATTTAATGCATAATGTCGATATGACAAAATTTGCCAAAAGAAAAAGTAAGTTGAAACTCTAAGATACAAAACGTATTTGGCATCCTGAAAGCTTCATATCTTTCAGGGAAACTCTTTTGCAAAAAGGAGTTATTTCGGAACAAATTTGAACGAATTCCATGAAAAGTGGTATTTAATCGTTTTATGTGAAGACAATCATCAGTATCCTTAAAATCAATATCAATGAATACATGAGAACCTTACCTTAGACTGGCATATACCGCTGATGAGAGTCCTCGACTAGTTGTAACTGATGTGACACCATGAATGTGTGTCACAAGTAATGGGATGAGTACCATTATAGACAATTGCCAATTAATGTCTACCAGAAATAATACATCTAGTTGATATGCCACTGGAACTGGAACATGACAGGGATATGTGACAATGTGAAATCTTGAATAAAATGTTTAATGGCAAATGTTATAATCATTAATGAAACAAAATGTTTTAATAATATGATTTATGACACTAAGATTTAAACTAAGCCTTTACTTGTTCATTATCAGTCTCGGGATTTATTTCTTTTATTTTGCATATTTGTTGTAATATCTATTACATTATGACTCATGTCATTGGCTCTTATTTTTGCAATATCTATGTATAAATTGCAATAAAGGGGAATTTTCACTTCTCTAGTGCACTTTTGTTGTGTGGGAGAGAATTGCAACCCACATTGATCTGTGGGCTCTGTTTGTATGACTGCAAAAGGCAAACATTATTTTTTTCGAGAAATGTAGTACTTTCAAATGCACATGGTGGAGAAAAATCAATGACGTCATGGTGGGGCATACATAAGCCCACTCCCCCACCCAAAAGTTTATATAGAAAAATAATACGGAATTGTTTTGTTGGCAAAATTAATGAATGTCCACAGGTTTTGTGTGATATATCATTTAACATAATTTATCAATGCGCAAAAAATAATGCTGAAGTTTACAATCTTTTAATTGATACAAAAGATGTAAAATGCTGATTCATCATTTATTTGCATATTTTGAACAAATTTGAAACAGTTATATTGATAGAGGGAACATTTATATAGCACTGATTCCAGACAATGTCTGCTCTAAGCACATTGATAGTAATTGGCCGGGAATCCCTGTGTCTCAAGTCGAATGCTCTGCCAATTGAGTTATTTCAGCCAGTTTAACCTTACATAAAATCAAATATGGGTAAAGTTAATATTTTTTAACCTTTTTAACAAGAAACACATGTTTAAAGTTGATATTTTTATGACTTTTAAATTACTCAAAATACATGTAAAGTTGCACTTGATTAATGCAGAGAGTTACAGAGGAATCAAGGGAGATATCAAGCATTTCGGTCACCTCACAGAACAAGGGGCTATTCATGTTTCTTTTATAAGACCAGCTGTTCTTGTCCCGTTTGTTTTATGTTTTGTATGTTATTGTGCTTTTTTTTCGCCCATGTTGCACAACTGACAAAGAATATATTACACTTTACTTTTACAGAATGATACATGTTTGAACATATATAGAATATTGTAAAGAATATTGACCGTTTTTACTTTATTTATCTAATTGGTTTCAAACGAATGGCTTTGTTGTTGAAAGAATATAAAACGGTAAAAGTCTTAATCCTATAAGAAATTAATAATATTTTTGGAAAGGTGTGTCTTTATTTGAAATTTGATACATCACGTTTAAACGATATGAAACAACAGTATGTCAGGGGCTCACCGATAATATTTTTTGGGAATTTCTAAATTGATGTTTGGCCTTTTTGTTAAAAAAGAAGACATTTTCAAGCAATTTATAAAATCAGCTGGCAAAAATAATCTGATATTCATTTTTGATATTCACCTTTATTCCAGCCAGGGAGCTCGTGTCATAAAAATCTGCCAGATATTAATCATATTTTGATGGGAATCTTGACAGCTGCAATTCTTTACCAGTGACAGCTGATCTTACCAGTTAACCAGTTTATACATATTAAGGGTATTTATGGATGTTGGTAGTTAGTGTCCTCTGGTGAAAGATTTTCGGAAGGAACTACTTTCTTTTTATGCCAAAATAGAATGTTTTCAGAAAAGTATGGGAAAACTTCTCAACTGTCAAAAAGAGTTCCCTTTTCATTAAAACATTCTTGTCATGAAATGACATTTTATGTTATTTGTTTTTGTAATAAAACTATTAATTTATTATTTGAGAACCACATGTTTTTAAAGCTTCATATCTTTTTAACTAATAAAAAGTGGTGTAGTAATATGTCACTGCTCCAAGATTTCTTTTATAATGTCAAGATGTAATAGAGAAAAAGTTATGCAGATTATGAGACCATGATAAAGTGAATTTCCAAAGAACTTTATTAAAGTGATCTTAACAATATTCACTGAGATCCTAATGAAACAGATTTTCTACTTTTGAAAAACATTAAGAGAAAAATAGAGGTAAAGTACACACTTGATCCCATTTCAAAATTATGAATTTTTTCACCTCTCTTAACATATCTGATTGCCAAACTTCCTTTTTATTTCCTATTTATAGAAATGAAAATAAGAAAATCTGTCTCACAGTGAAAAGACCTATAAATACCCTTTAATATACTATTTTGCAAAGTATGTAATTGAACAAACAGTTTTTTCTTTTATATTTAATGTAAACTGACAAAATTTGAGGTAAACAATTTGTGCATGCACCCATACTTTGAGTATATTATTTGAAAGTTTGATAAATATTTCGAGTTATAACTCACAAGAATAACCAATAGTGTCTACTATGTCAGCAATATTCATAACTTTTACATCTTTACAGAATTTAGTCCGAATATGGGAGTTGAGCTAAAATAACCTATATTTTGTGCTCAAGGAGCCTTCATTTTGCTTTTTTGATGCCTTCGTATATCCTTTTCCAGAAAGACATTTAACAGGCAAATGTCCACCTTGTGAAGAGCTATAAATAAAAAACAAGCATTTACCAGCCACAATGTTATGCAAATGTCTCAGTGTTGTACCAGCCAGATGGTTTAAACTGCCAGCTGGTAACATTTCCCAGCTTGTTGCTGAGCGGCAACTTTACTTTCCAGCTATCGGACATTTGGGTGAATATAAGATATTTTGCAGATCAGTGATAGTGGGCCACTGTTACGTATTCCCGAAGATTTTGCAATGGTGTATGATGTTATACAATATAGGGAATGTAGTGACTTATAACAGTTCAAGGATTAGAGATAACCAACTAGAAATTTATTTATTTGTTTCACACAGATAGTTGTGACGTGAAGACAATGGCTATGAGACCTATTGATCTTGGCAAGAACGGGGAGAGGGGCATGATGAGGATTTGGCTTTTGAGAAGCCACTGTGACAAAGGGCTGATAAAATGACCTCACGCCATCATTTGTGTTAAATAAATTAGATTTTCCAAATTGACTGTTGTCATGGCAACCATTCTATTGTTATTGTGGTACTCTTAGTAATAAAATGATTATTACATTTCTGATGATATTAATCAAAGGGTTCATTATTCTGTATTGAGTTTTTGTATATGATCACGCATATAGAAATGTCAATAGCAATGCAAACCACTGTTTCAAGGCAAATGACTATTGGTATTTTTTGGCAGAAGATTTTAAATGTGAGCCAATCCCCTTCAAATGTGGAGGTGATATTTGGGAAGTTATTGTTGATGGTGATTTATGTTTGGAGGTGGATGTGGTCTCAATGTCTGGAAGATTTTAGAGATGCTGGCATTTTCTTTTGTGTGTTTTTTTTGGTTATCCAGAGAATTTTGTATTATCTGGAGTATATTGTACTATAAATAGTCTGTACTAGTTTCTCAATGACAACACAAAGCTGGAATAATCTGCATGCATATTTCTTCATCAGTTCTCCTTTCCACACATTTGCAACCAGGGGGCGGCACAAATGAAGACACACTCCTCACAGCCACGGGTCAAAGACCGTCGATGGTGGAGAGGGTGGATGGTCGAGACGGTGGCGACACTGCGCGGGAGTGTGAAATGAAGAATGACTCTGTGAGATGCTGCACTTTATTATTCCATATCTGGTGCTTAGGGATGAACCATTGATATAAAAGGTGGATGGGGAGAGTAGTTAGAAATGAAAATGTCCCTATATCTACATATTTTGGTGTGGTGTGGTCAGATATTTATGAGAAGTTGTTAAAAATATCATTCACTTCTGAAGTGTAAGTCATCATGACGACCATTGCTTTCAGAGCGACCATCTTGCATTCTGGAATTTCTAATTTGAACTTTTGTTTTGGGTTAATAATTCTTCATTGGGTTATATTTTCTAACATTTTGAGTTAATAATAACAAGTGCATTATACACACCAAGAGTGAGATATCACTTTCTTAACTTACTTTCTTTGTTTTTATACATGTCTGATTTGATTTTCAATTCATTTCAAGATAAAATATATAAACCGCATGTTATACACCTACCTGTAGAGAATCAACAGGAAAATGATGTTCCAAATTTGTGAAATATTCAATTCATTCAATTCAGCTACTTCCTTCAATCTCTTCAGATAAACTTTCACATCATCTTATAAAAGATAATCATTTTCTGTGATTTTTAAAATGTTGAGCTTAAAATCTAAATTTAGGCCACTACATTCTCACCGTATTTTTTTAGTAGCTTGCCCTAGACAAAAATCTTGACAATAACCCTGAAACTCTTGATTATCTCTCAGTTTTACCCGTGACAAAATAGAATTGGGATGTTTTGTTTTTGATGTTGCTATTCAGTTGAAATTTTGTTTACCATATTTCTTTTGAGGCCTATTTAATGTGTAAGTGTATAGATTCAAGAAGTGACACATCTTGGTTTAAACTGGGAGCAACAATAAGTTATATTGCTCTCAGGTTCAAACAACACAGCTAGTTGACATTTGCTATCTAAATCAGTTGACCATGTTATATGCACTGAGCTCTCAGAGTTTCTCATGAGGGAACTGATTACCACAGATGGGTTGTTTTTGCCGGGCACAGCATTGTTAATTTCATTCCATTTTATGCTTTCTCAGAAGAGCTTTTGTAAAGTTTCAATTCAATAGAATTTTTTATTTTCCAAACAAAGGCAATCATATGTTAAAATCATATGTTATAATTATTTTCTGTTTAGTCTGGTTATTATATTGACCGCTATAAAATGGATCTTTTTTTTACTTTACTACATGTAGTACTGCTATTCCCTATCAATTTTCTGTTTAGTCTGGATATTATTATATTTATATTGACCGCTAAAAATGAAACATTGTTTATGAAAGTGTCTTTAATAGAGTATTGAATTGAATTATATAAACCTACTGGTAACTGCAAGACCCCAACCCCTGTGATTTATTGATATATGCATGAGATGACAAGCCCATTCTCAAACTGAGTCTCCTATCAATAAAGGTCTGAGTCAAACTTATCGATTGGTTGATACTGTTAAGGGGGAATTCTTTTGTCACGTGGGTGACTCTATCATGAGACATCATCCATAGCCGTCGCTGGTCTCTCGCTAGAGCCTATGAGTGTTCGAGATTCTAAATATAGCTTTGGATATTCCCCGTTAAAACCTTCATTTCATCCACTTCTTTCTTGAAATCGGGATAATTTGTACAGGTCCACATCTGCGAAATCGAAAAGGTATGTACTTTTCATATCAGGAAGTTTAGGTAACCACTTATTAAACCAAAACTTGTCACAATATTTTGTACTTTCTGGGAAATCCACGCATGATTTATGACACTTCAGTCCATAGATGACAACAATGCAGATATATATATAAAGGAATAAACTTATCAGATTCTTTTTTGAGCATGAAAGTGTCAGATCTCAAACTTATGGATTTTCTTTTTAACTGTTTCCATATTGCAATCTATTCAGTAAAATAGCACATGAAATTACAGATGTGCAGATTATATTTATCAAAACGTTTTCCTAACTTTATTGAGACCATTTACCTCTTTCTCGCCAATAATATAACTTGTAAAAATACATTGGTGGAGTCTGTCAACTATTTAGCTCTCCAGTTTGACAATGACATCGTAGAATACCCCAGTGGACAAATCTTAAGCTTAAGCATTATTGATTTACAAAGTTTTTCATACCTCTGTTCCAGGAATTTCAGTCATTCTAAACTTTATATTTATAAATATAAATGGAAATGCTTCATGATGGATATCCCCAGGAAAAATTATTCTCGGATCCACAAGACATAACATCATCTGAGGATAGTGAAGATTTGTACAGGGAGAAGTTCGAAAATCTGAAAGAAATTTGTCAAACATTGCAAAGGGAGATTCGGTCACAAAAAATCCGGAATGAAGGAGTTGATACATTAACAACTTGTCTCCAAGAAGAGAGAGAAGAAAATCAAAAGTTGAGAATAAAAATTAAAAAAATTGAATCAGGACTCTCTGTTCATCAAAAGAAATCATTTGAAAGTGGAGAGTTTGGACATTCATACAATGAATCTGGACCAACTTCACAAGGGGAAGTTTTTGCACCAGGAACGTCAAAGCAGTTATTAGACAATCTAGTCAGAGAAAACCTCAGGTTACAACAAAGTTTAAAATCAGTTGATCGAGACCCAAGAAAGATGGAACAGTTACAAATGGTAAGTTAAAGTTAATTTAGATATATGAATTTCCATGAAAATTTGAATATCAAGAGATGTTTACTTTTTCTCTACGTCATCATTCACAGATGATAGTCTTGGCATGAAATAGGATATTATGATGTTCTGTACACGTACATAGGGTTTCAAGGGAATTTTTGTGACGCAGTGTTGTCATCACTGAACCATAGAACAGTGTAGTCTTTTTAAATACGTATATGAGAGTGTCATTCAGGATGTGAATCAGACCATAACAATTTCAAATACACTGAATGGAATTCAGGTTGGACTGCTTTTGATCATGTTTACCGATGTCATCTTTTGAACAGTCATCAAAGTCACGTTTTTATGAATATGATTATTTTGCCCAATAGACAGCTGATAAACAGTACTCCAAATAAACAATTCAAACCAAGTGGAATTTGACCTGGATGGCGCCAGTAAACATCAGATAAAACAATGACTGGAAACAAAACAGCTCCAGTAGTAGGGGCCAAAGTTGTACTTGGTCATGTGAGGTTATTTAAGGTCATTGCATGACCACTTGTGTGTGGTCAAGCAACATCTGTCCATGCCCATATGAAGTCACCTGATGGCCTCAGATAACTTGATTTACTAATGGAATTCCTGTGTTGAGTGTAATCAAACAGATGATTGGTGCCAACTGATTATATCCAGGACCATATAGTGCCCTGCCATAATCTAATCTAATTTTGCAAGCCAGACATTAAGCAAAAATTGGTTATTCACATGTTATGTAATTGCTGTTTATCCAGAGTTGTGAACATATTTTTTGTGAGTTTAAAATTCATCCTTTCTGCCCTTGAAGGTTCAAGCTCAGTTCAACCTCAGTTTTTTCCATGTCAGAAATTTAAAGATTGTTTGCTGCTTCAAAGGATTCCACTGGTTCTGTCAAAACATACCACGTTTAGACTTTAAATCTAAATTTCAACTAAAGTAATAGAAATAATCATATGTATTGAAGATAAAAATGACAAATACGGGTATCTACATTTTTGTTTAAAATGTTATGGTATTGATGACTGCTAGTTTTTACTACTTCTGACTACTACATTTTTATCATTTTCATGTACTTTCCAGAGAGTAGAAGAGTTAGAAACTGAAAAACAAGAGCTAGTACAAATATTGGGAGTAACTAAACAAGAAAATCAGAGATTGAATACCTTGATGGCTTCTTCACCGAAAAATAAAGACTCTGAAATAGCCAGACTACAGAAAAAAATTGAACTTCTGGAAAAGAATAGAGAAGACCAAGATGAGCGATGTCAGTCTTTATCTGAGGAATCACAAGCCTTGAGAGGACAGTTAAAAGAACTGGCAGACATGTGTCAACAGATGGCTAAAAAACTAGATGATAGAGACAGCAAAGTTTCCAGTTCCACACCAAGGGTTTGTATTTCATGCAAATTAAATTGATTTATCATATTTATAAAAGATTACATTTAAAGCCCTCAAGATAAGCATTGATTTCTGAATATGGTTGATTTGAAGGAAATGAAAACAATTTTTTTTTAAATTATGTGAAATACAAAAATCCCCAAAGAAAAGAAAACATTTTTTTTTGCTCATGACCACTTGATACTAATCACATGTAAAGAAATAACTATGAATCCAAACAAACAAATATGGACTAAGAATACATTTATCAAATTTATGATCAAGATCATATCATATGCAAATAGACCCTTATTTCCCAATGTACAATCTCTCAACAGACTCGGTCTTTCTATCAAAATAATTAACCTATTATGATGATTTGCTTGTCATTTGCTGTGGAAGTGTGCTTACTTCCAAACTGTTAAGTGGCACCAACTGGTTAGCCAATCAGGACCAAACATTTGAATATGGGATGCCTACTTGACATGAAAAAACTCATTTTATGCTCAGCCAGATTTGACCGCAATCATTCAAGCATTTTCCTCCACTAAAACTTCCTTGTTCAACCATTATTACCATGTTAACAATAATTTTTTTAATACTAGTCTTGTCAGCCATATAGTAAAATGCTGTATTCAGGATAATGCACAGTGCACAGTAAAAAAAATGCTAAATAGAGTAAAGAAAATACTTTGAGGAATCTTCCTTTATTAAAATATATATATATATATATATATATATATATATATATATATATATATATATATATATATATATATATATATATATATTAGGGTGGCTCATTTTTTGAAAATTTTTGAAAATCATTGCTCCCAAACCTGATTTGAATGCGTATGGGTATGAAAACCACTGTGATTTTTTTTCGGAATTTTTTGAAAAATTTTAATATGCGCACGGGGGGCGTGGGGGTCAAAGGGCAAATTTACTGTATGAAAAAAGTCAACTTTGTCGTAGAAGGTTGTATGATAGCTCATATCGTAGGTATTGATGTGTAGAACAAACTTTGTAATAGAACATATGCTCTAAAACTTTATCTTCATACCACAAAATGGAAATAACAGTTTTTAGGGTCAATTTTGTAAAACATTGCCATAATAATACAGTAGTGAATGATTTATTCTCTATTGAAAATGTATTGCTGCATCTATCATACCTGATGGGATACTCTCAATGAATACATTCAACATAACAGTAATTAACACAATTCTCATAATTGTCACTACTTTGCCTTAATAGTCAACATCAACAGTAAGAGTGGTGTATACATATCAGCTGACTTTCAATGACGTCAGAATAGAGTCTCTAATATGAGTTCACTGTCTACACAAAGTTGAGATTTCTTTTGCGCAGATTGCCAATGCGGCCACGGTGGTCACATGCAACAAGAACAATATTGTCCCTGTCTCCAACTGCTCGGGTCATATGAGCATATTCAGCCACATCTTTGACAGCACGCTCAGCAGCATCATTGACCACCTCCATGTCTTGCAGGAATGCCCGCATGTGTGCGTATGCTGGGAAGCGATTCCATTCTGATGGTGGCAAGGTAAGCCAGTGTAAGCTAGGCATCTGTATATCAAGCAGATGGAACACCAACCAAGATCGCTCAGTGATGAATCTTGAAAGAGATGGTCGTTCAGCAGTGAGATGGGCAGCAACTGGGTCAAAGTTCGGCTGACCGGGCTTTCCAGTCTGGAATACAGCTGGGCGGGGTGTCTGAGTCAGCTGCACAGCCATCTTCTCCTTCTCATACTGAGAAAGCCCATCATCGAACAAACCCAGTACTACCAGCTCAGGGCATAGATACCAAAGGTGTCTGCGCATGCTGTTAGATGCCTGATCCACTATCTTCCGCTGGAGGGCAACAGGCAGTCCTCTGTAAGACTTCAGCTCATAGCAGAAGGACAGGTCAAGCCTAGGAGCAGCTGTGCTCAGCCGGGAGCTAAGGAAATACCTGACATAGATGAGGATAATATATTCAGCGATTCCATCCAGATTGTTGCTGTCGCGCCTGCTGAGCTGAAACACATGGCTAAGTAGGTATATCTTCAAGATATAGAGGGACTTGCCGATGAACCTGGCATGGTGGTATGCTCCCGGCTTCCGGAGCTCAAACACCTGGAACACCTCACCAGCTCTGACGCGTATTGGCTCCCCTCCAAGAATGAGATTCAATAGCTCTGCCAGCTCCCTATAGTCCCCTCTTGTGAATGTTCCATGGAGAAGTTGCTCCTGTGCCCATGTCAATGACGCTCTAGCAAACCAGCTTTTTTCACTCTTGTAAGGCCCTGTTGGGGATGTCTCATCATATTCTGGCCAGTTCCATTTGCGGAAGAGGTTGGCATCAGGGAATGCAGGGTCTGCCTCCCTCTGCTCCACAAACCACTTCTGGAATCTCTTGAATAGTGGATCATCAAAAGTGTCACTAGGGGACACTGGCAATAATGAAAATTGACCCTAAAAACTGTTATATTCATTTTGTGGTATGAAGATGATGTTTTAGAGCATATGTTCTTTTACAAAGTTTGTTCTACTCATCAATACCTACGATTTGAGCTATTATACAACCTTCTACGACAAAGTTGACTTTTTTCATACAGTAAATTTGCCCTTTGACCCCCACGCCCCCCGTGCGCATATTAAAATTTTTCAAAAAATTCCGAAAAAAAATCACAGTGGTTTTCATACCCATACGCATTCAAATCAGGTTTGGGAGCAATGATTTTCAAAAATTTTCAAAAAATGAGCCACCCTAATATATATATATATTGCTTTCTGGTGAAAGTGGAAATTTCCATTTGATGTTCAGGTAGTGTTACTGAAATATGACAATGTTCAATCTAATACAGTAACAGCTGTGCATTGTATAGATTTTGAATAATGTTTTTGATATTACTTTCAGTAATGTTTTGTTTTATATTACTTTCAACAACAATGTACATTATCAAAAACAATGTTATTCTATTGAGAAAAAAAACCCTCTATATATGCACTTAAATTGATTTTCACCAATCAAAATATTCACCAAATTTTTACTTGCTTTATTTCAGTTTGTCAAAGTATGTGTACAGTTTCATTTATTTTTTTCTCTTCTTCAAAAAAATACTTTTTTTCTCTTCTTCAAAAAAATACTTTTTTTCAATTCACATAATTGAGCTATTTCATATATTGCAAAACAAGAACAATCTAACTGGATTTCAACATGGCGGATCATGTCTTGCGCATTGTGTCATATGCATGGTGGGACATCTTGCGACCTCCTGCCTTTTAATTTTTTATTGATGATCATTTTTTCATAGTAATTACCACTGATGATTATAAGTTTAATTATTTATGGAAAGTGAAAATCAATGCTAGATATGTTACTGTGACAAAGGATAATATGAACTCTCACATGTCACCAGGAAGCTAAAACTATCACAGCAATTACAAAATCTATTTTCAGTAAATGATGTGGCTTGAAATTGAAATTGAAACATATGAATTATATAAATTTCAGATTTTCGCCTATTTTTGATTTATTCAGTACATTTTCTTGTCATTCATCATTATTATTTTGAGTTAATACTTGGCAAGTATTTGAAAATGAAGAAATATTTACGGCAAATAAACAGTAATAATAGGAATAGGGAAATTAGAGTAATTTTAAGGAAGTTGTTGAAGCTTGTGGCAAGTAATCATTTTTTCGCTGTCTTTGCAGCTTGCAATGGGTCATTCATCAATGACTGTAGATCAAGCGAGTGAGGAGTTTGCAGCCTTGCGTATTCAGAACACAGATCTCAGGCAAGAGCTGGACAAACAAGGTGCTCGCCAAGAAGAGGTAAGTCATATTGTATCATTGCCTATCTCTGTTTTTAACCACACTGCTCTGTTCAGTGAAGAACCTTTATTTATGCCCCACTGGAAAGTGATGCAGATAAATTCTACCTGCCTATTGACAAAGCATGGATGTTCTTATGTGCGACTATGTTAACACTTTTTACACCGCCTCAACTTAGCAAAAGGAAAAATTGAATAAAAAAAACTAGACAGAATCGATAAATACACTCACACAAACACACACTATGAATAATTTGGATAAATCTATGATAAATTCTACAGAAAGTTGATTTCAATAAATGTGACTTTGTTTATGCAGCTCATCCAGACAAACAATCGATGGGAAGTTTATAACAAGGATCGCGAGGTGTACTTACAAAAGTTACAATCAAAGTTGAAGGAGCAGGAGGAGAGGATTCATAGAATGTCTGTACGACCAGGGTTCAGTGAAGATCAACAACAGGAGATAGACCGCATCATTCAAGGCTACAAGAAAAAAGTAGAGCTGACAGAAGAGGACAAGGGAAAGGTATCAAGATTACAATCATAGAGATATGAGAAATAGCATATGTAATCAGACATTTCAGCAGGAATATATATATTTTTATTGAATATATTTTTTTGATTGAATATATTTTTTTTATTAAATTCCAAATGATATTGTATATAGGTAAGAATAAATTACAGCAATAAAAACAACAAATGTAAAGAAGAAAAAACTCAGATTTGAACAAAGTTATCATCATATTCAGACAATTATTACACTTTTGTGGACAAAGAACATACAATGCAATTTGTGAGTGAAAATAATAATAAACATTTATATAGCGCCATTTCAGATTATGTCTGCTTGTAGTCCTTTTAGTCTTATAGTCCTTTTTCTTGACAACAAACAAATAAAAGATTGTGCATTTTGCCTATTAACATTACAGATTGAGGACGAGAATCGTTTGTTGCGCATGGAGAATCAGCGTCAGCAGCAGGCCATTGCAGCCCTACAGCGCCAGATGCAGACCATGGCACAGCAAGGTCCCTACTCTAACCAGTTTGGCATCTCATCCCCTGGCCGTGCCGAGGACCGCGAACGCATCCAAGTGTTAGAGGCTCAGATCCAGATATGTACAGATGACTTCAGACAGGAACGTGAGGACCGAGAAAAGGCCCAAGCAAAGGTCGCCGAGTTGGAGGAAGAAATGGATCTTGTAAAGAGGCAGCTTGATCAGTTCCAGGTGTCGCATATGACACGACTTCATAACCAGCGTATGTCTGCTCTCTCTAACTACAGGAATGAATATGCCAACCAGCAGTACCATCATGGTGGTAGCGGAGTAAGAGACATTTCTACTTTTTGGGGTTTTGCTTGAGGTTGATGTTATGATACAATTTTATGAGGTAGAATATAAGGCAGATTATGCAAGTCAGCATAACATTTCATCTCAAACGTAAGGCGTTGCAAGTTGTTAGCTCGATTCTGATATTGACCACACTTGATTTAGTTGATTTAGAGAAAGATTTGAACAGCGATTAACCCCCCTTAAAGCATCATATCATCTTATCATTCCATTGAAATTTGAAAGGTGAACAGAGTTTAAAAAAAATTGAAACAATCTATTTTTCTTAAATATATCATTTTGATTTGTTTCAGCAACTCTTGGCCCGTGGCATAGTGGCAGATGGAGATGATGACGCAGTAGAAGATGGTGATGAGGATATTGTAGACAGTTTACCTACGCCATCTGGTTCATCCACCCATCCTAAACCTAATATGAGCAGCCGTGTTGTTCCTGATGACACTCTCCAGTGTCCTAAATGTCGTACAGACTTCCCAGCAAATAGCCATAGAGAGTTTCTTGAGCATATAGATGAGTGCTGCACATGAAGGGCTTGTCACATACAGTTCAGATCAGCTGTAACCACTTTCAGATCTGAAATCCAAGTGTAATATATAGGATATTTAATTTATATGCTGAAAAAAAAACAATCAAACTTGATTATAGGTATCTTATAGCATCCATATTTAATCCTGTAAGCTGCGACATAGATATACTGTTATCTGATTTTGAAAGTATTTATTTGAGATCTTTGCTATATTTGCTATTGCAAGTAATCTTTCTATGTGTTTGACATCTATTAATGTAAACCTTAGTGTTATTTTCCCATGTAATGAGCTTGGAATGATGATCTGAAAGAAGGACAGTCATTTATGTTTTGAAGATATGGTGCTATACATGAATTGTCTCAGGGATTACTCTGAAGTGATATTTTCTGTCCTAATTTTTATGTTTTTAGTTTTTTTTTGTTATTTTACATACTTTTTGAAATGTTTTAAAAGCTTTAAGCCAGTCTTTATTTGAATGGTACAATTCAGGATTAGACATGATAATTGTGATATATTTTATGATGCTGTATACACACAAATGCAGCAAATACTCTCAGTTAAATAAGAAAAACAAATGTATCAAAATTTGTTGAATGCAAGTTATTCTCATGAGGCAACATGTATGGTGATGATACATTGGCATTGAAGGTGAGGTTTTATTTCCAAGATGGACCTTAGGAATCATTAAGATTTGAACTGTATGGGGCTCCTATTGATGTCTTTTGTTTGTTGATGCGTCATTGTTCCCATTCTCTTTTCAACAATCCATAAAATGCTATAATTGTTTTTCTTGAATGGAAGGAAGATAAATGAAAATACATGCAATAAACAGATAATTGGTTAAAATCGATATCATGTCATGTCCGTGCAGCACTTATTTGTTTTCTCAAGAAATTTACATCAGTATAAATAATATTTCTCATCAATTGGTTTTTAGAAAAATGGATATGCTTCCGTGTTTTACATTCTCATGATTAGGGCTTTTTGATGCCTCCTCTATTGCAAGAACTGCACCTAGAGCTTTTCGTCTTTTAGGTGGCATTTAGGTTTTTTTTTTCTGACGTAAAAATATAGATGGATTATGAGAAACCTTGATATCTACTGGTTTAATTGTGAAAATAAAGATTGTTCTTTAATAACTTTAAATGTTAAAGTCTATCACTAAAATTTATTAACCAGACAAGTAAAAGTAAACTTAAAGTATAAAATGGGTACAAATATGAAGGAACAATATGGCTATGGTAACCTTCAAAGCACATCAATTGAAAGGCTAGTTACAGACTATTTTAAGATCAACCAGCCGAAATAGAACTGTCCACCATATATATGTATATGCAATGGAGACTAACTTGTAAATGGCAGTGATTTATGTTGGTGTTATGTACATTTATGTCATCTGAAGATATTCTTATTTATAGATCCTGTCATCAATATTTCAGACTTTAAAGAGAGACATATTTCAGACTTTAAAGAGAGACATAATTTGTCACTGTACAAAGAATACAATTCTTCAGACTGGCTGCACATGCATACAAATGCAAACTCTAATATTAAGAACAATAATATTATAATATAATAATAATAATGATAATAATAATAATAATAATAAAATTTATTTGAAGCTGACACCAGACAGTGTTTGTTTAAGTGCCTTTAGCTATTTATTCAATACAGGCACTAATCCTTATCTCATATGTGAGATTATTCCAGAGTTTAGGGACAATGACCAAAAAAGCCCTGTCCCCTATTACTTTCATTTGAGTTGGCTAGTTTGAGTTGACGAGGTTGAATCTTCATTAGCCACCAGAATATTACCGTACTGTCTGACGGAAAGCTGATTGTTCAGATAAAGTGGTGACATGCTGGTTAAGGAGGATTTTGAAATTGATTCTGGTAGAAACCAGAAGCTAGTGCAGTTCCATAATTTTTCAGAAATATGATCAAATTTTCTGATCTTCCCCACTACACATGCTACAGAGTTCTGAAGATATTGTATTTTAAAATTCTACCATCAATATGTCTTCTATTATTATCTTTAGTTATCAGTGTGAATACTTATTTCAAATTAGAAAGAAAAGCTATGAGGCACTGTTTCCACCATTCTGTTTTCATCATTTGTTATCACCTGGTGGGAAATATGAGCACCGAAGCGAATAACACATCCATGCTTCTATTTGCATAGTTGTAGATAACCTATGATACACTCCATGTCACCTTCTTCTGCTATAAGATGTACTGAAACATATTTTAGATCATTGCCCAAAGGATTACAAAATGTGCTTTACACTTGACTATGACTTTCTATGACTCCTAGATATTCCTGATTTATTACAGGTGAAGCTACACATTATGTCTTGAAAAATATCATTTCTGATTAAAATTATTGTAAACAAGATCTAGCAAGCCACAGGAAATGGAAAATTTGAGTCGTATAACTGAAATTGTGGTACAAGATATGCAAAATACACCGTATTTATGAAATCTTAATTGTTACTACTTGCTTTAGAATGTCTTTCAAATAAATGGAAAAAGCTTGAAAACAAGTATTTTAATTCTTCTAGTGGAATAAAAAGTCCAATTTTTGGAGGGCCTGGGGTAAATTTGCCAAAATAAATATTTGCTATAATTACATGCATATATATAAAAAAAGCCATGAATGATCAGAGAGGAAGGGTGACGAGATTTTTTATAAAAAAAGTTGCTGTGTGAGGGATGGGCTGCAATAAAATTCGCCAATGGGCGCGTGATGTTGCTGTTTGTTTATCACGTTGACCTCTGGTGGAATTTGCTGATGCTAGACCACTCTCCACTTGTTTTATTTTGCAAGTTTATGCAATGGATTGTGCAATATGCACATTAGGAATAGAGTAGTTTTCACTTAGTTTTTTTCAGAATTATGTAAGATATAAAAGATTATCCATAATATGCCTATATCTCTGTCCTGATAGGTTTTTCACACAGACAAAATGCAGACATTACTTAGACAGCTACACAAGTGCGAGACAGCTGCATAAGTGAGAAATAGTTACAGCAGTGAAAGATAGCTGCACAAGTGAGAGATAGGTGCACAAGTGTGAGACAGCTGCATAAGAGCTGCAAAGGTAAGAAATAGTTGCACAGGTGAGAGATAGTTTCAATAATGAGAGATAATTGCACAAGTAAGAGATAGCTGAAAGATGGATACAATGATAAGACAGCTGCATTACTGAGATATAGCTGCAAAAGTGAGAGGTGGATACAACAGTTAGATGTGTCTTTATGACTGAGATAGGTGTACATGTGAGAGATGATTGCAATAACGTGACAGCTGCAGCAACAAGTGAGAGATTGCTGCACAAATAGGAGATGGATTCTAAAGTGAGAGACAGTTTAACAAGTAGTAGCTACAACAGGGAGATATATCTGCATCAGTCAGAGATAGTTACAACAGTGAGATATATCTGCATCAGTCAGAGATAGTTACAACAGTGAGATATATCTGCATCAGTCAGAGATAGTTACAACAGTGAGATATATCTGCATCAGTCAGAGATAGTTACAACAGTGAGATATATCTGCATCAGTCAGAGATAGTTACAACAGTGAGATATATCTGCATCAGTCAGAGATAGTTACAACAGTGGGATATATCTGCATCAGTCAGAGATAGTTACAACAGTGAGATATATCTGCATCAGTCAGAGATAGTTACAACAGTGAGATATATCTGCATCAGTCAGAGATAGTTACAACAGTGAGATATATCTGCATCAGTCCGAGATAGTTACAACAGTGAGAAACAGCTTTATAACTGAGATAGCTGTACATGTGAGAGATAATTGCAACAATGAGATAGCTGCAGCCACAACTGAGATACAAAATACAGGATACAAAAGTGATAGCTGCATAAGTGAGAAATAGCTGCATATGTAAAATATAGCTACAACAGTGAGAGGCAACTGCATAAGTGAAAGATGGCTGCATATGTGAGAAATATATACATATAGCTGCATATGTGAGAGATCGCTACAACAATCGAGAAAACTGCAAAGGTGAGAGATAGCTGCTTATGTGAGAAAACTGTACAGGTGAGAGAGTGATAGCTGCATAAGTGAAAGATTGCAACCCCTCGCAGTCGAAGGCACTTGTTGGGAAAAAACAGACTTGAGACATCCATTGTTTTTTTTTGTATGCAATGGATGGGTGACGACACCTAGCGGTCGATTCATGTAATTCCCCTTGGCTTAAAAGAGCAACATTCTCGACAGCAGTCCACAGAGCACAAACACAGTAAACACTTCTGTGGAAGCATAAAATGGGTTGAAATCAGCAATTCTCTGTCATATTATCCATGTTAAGTTCCCCACATGAGAATCTCTAAAAGTATTTTATAAAAGAGTTCAACTGATTTAAATTATCATTTTCAACTGGTTTTGACCTGAGAGCAATAATAAATATATTGCTCTCAGTTTTGACCGAGAAGAAAGCTGCTCCGTGGGAAGACCACAACTCCAACAGAGGGCGACAGTGAGGGAAATCGGTAAAATTCTCCCCCTCGAAGAATAAAGAATCTGAAATCTAAGATAGTGTCGTAATTGTGTGATCAATGCAATGCCAATTCTCCCTTTATTCATATACAGCTAAAGGGATGAAAGCTTAAATCACAACTTTGGTTGAGATCAAACACGTGTAACACATTGGATCTGAAACATTCTGTTTGGAACATAGAGGTATGGGCCATGTTTATTACAACAGGATATATAAATGGTACATTTAAGTCAGTTATTATTTTAAACTGTCCCAAATCATAGGAATTGATAAATTCAGAATGCATGAGGTTTTATGTTAGTTTGGTTTGGTGTTTTACATCACTTTCAATATTATTTTAGTCAGTTCGTGATGAGACTTTCCTGTTGCAGATATAGTTCTTCATCACTGAATTGTCATGTCGCATGTCCATCACAACCCACCCGGTCACAGATTTACAAGGACAACGGGTCAACCCTTTTGGCACGGGCCTAAGCTCATGTGGGAAATTGTATCATGAGTTCAATCCCGGCACGGCCGGGGTTCGAACCCACGACCTTTGGATCACTGTTGGTATCAGAGTGTCACGACTACATATATATCATACCCCAAACCTCTGCAAAATTGCCTGTGGCCTCCATGATTTCATGAAAGCTTCAAAGGAATTGATTATTTCTGGTTTTGATATGCGCAATTATAACTATAGACACAGTAATTGTATCATGAATTCAATTTTGACATGGCCGGGGATCGAACCCATAAGCCTTGTATCACCACAGGGGAATTGCTGCTAATAAACTTGCGCTCAAGCCAGCTGTGCCGCGACCCGTTGCTGTCTGCATGAGGAAAAAGGTTGCCTGGATACCATAGCAACATTTTTGATTTCAGAAATTTTATGTATGTAACATTAGGGCATGGCCTATGTGTATCGTTATAAATAGCAAAATTTGTTCATTCAATTATATTCAGTAATTACAATGCAAATTATTACAAAAATCACAAATATTCGAAAAATCAGAACAAAATGAAGACAAGTTATTTTCATCACCTGGTTACCATGGCAACTTAGTTAATAGCAAATGATTTAGAAATCAGACATTGAAGAGTAGGTCAGGTTGAACAATCTATACACTAGTTATCCAGTGCATTCACATTATCTGTCACTGAGATTAGGTCAATTATGTCACATTTTGATGAAAATGCAGTTTTTGAAAAACAGATGACCTTTAAATGACAGACATGACCTTGACTAGATAGAATGTAGCACTTTTCATTTTGCTTCCGTTTTTTCATGTTGGTCTATTGCAAAATTGATTGATATATTTTAAGAATCAATTTGATTTTGGGGTGTTAATTTTACTTCTGAACTGGCTACAAAATCGATTGGGATAAACTTCCTGCTGTCATGGCAACTTTGTTAGCTTGTTACAGGCACAGTATTTGGAATTTTCAAATCTTAATTAAATGACTTAGGAACCAATTAGGGAGAAAAATTATCACAATATATGTTTAGAGAGTAATTTATCTTTAAGATTGGGCCAAATATGTCCAAAAATAAGGTTAGAAAAGTGTCATTTAAAGCCACTGAGCTCGTTACTAATAAATTGATGGTTACCAAGGTTACGAACGATTCCATTTTGATTAAAGGCTCTTTTACCGTAGCATGTTATCGCCCTATGAAAGCCTGAAACTGATACTCAATACCTGTTTTTTCAAGGAATTGGAATTTCCAACCATGAGCTGATAAGAATAGGTTTGTGCCATGTGTCTAAACAATAGCATTATGAATGAAAGGTATGGATGAAATGAAAACTCTTACACCACATTTCTGTCAATCTAATGTTTCAAATTTAATTAAACATGGATGTATTCTATTATTTTAAGAATATAATTCATACAATGCTAAGAATGCCCATAATGCAAATCACTGAAATCCTTACCTTCCGCTGTCTCAATATTTCTATCATAAAATTAAAATACGTGCACCAAGAGAAAGGAGAAAATATTTACCCTAAAAGTAATACTTAATCGTTTAAAACGTCCTTCGCAGATAAAGACTCTGAAAGAATGAATGAATGCACATCGACACATTTAGGTCATTTTGTACTGAAGCAAATCATTTTTGTAGGAATTATAAATTCGATAAATTTGACGGAGGGCATCTCTGGGGTATATTCCTTGACACTCGTAAATTTGACGGAGGGCATCTCAGGGGTATATTCCTTAACACTCGTTGTAAATTTGACGGAGGGCATCTCTGGGGTATATTCCTTGACACTCATTGTAAATTTGACGGAGGGCATCTCTGGGGTATATTCCTTGACACTCATTGTAAATTTGACGGAGGGCATCTCTGGGGTATATTCCTTGACACTCGTTGTAAATTTGACGGAGGGCATCTCTGGGGTATATTCCTTGACACTCATTGTAAATTTGACGGAGGGCATCTCTGGGGTATTATTCCTTGACACTCATTGTAAATTTGACGGAGGGCATCTCTGGGGTATATTCCTTGACACTCATTGTAAATTTGACGGAGGGCATCTCTGGGGTATATTCCTTGACACTCATTGTAAATTTGATGGAGGGCATCTCTGGGGTATATTCCTTGACACTCATTGTAAATTTGACGGAGGGCATCTCTGGGGTATATTCCTTGACACTCGTTGTAAATTTGACGGAGGGCATCTCAGGGGTATATTCCTTGACACTCATTGTAAATTTGACGGAGGGCATCTCTGGGGTATATTCCTTGACACTTGTTGTAAATTTGACGGAGGGCATCTCTGGGGTATATTCCTTGACACTCGTTGTAAATTTGACGGAGGGCATCTCTGGGGTATATTCCTTGACACTCGTTGTAAATTTGACGGAGGGCATCTCAGGGGTATATTCCTTGACACTCATTGTAAATTTGACGGAGGGCATCTCTGGGGTATATTCCTTGACACTTGTTGTAAATTTGACGGAGGGCATCTCTGGGGTATATTCCTTGACACTCGTTGTAAATTTGACGGAGGGCATCTCTGGGGTATATTCCTTGACACTCGTTGTAAATTTGACGGAGGGCATCTCTGGGGTATATTCCTTGACACTCGTTGTAAATTTGACGGAGGGCATCTCTGGGGTATATTCCTTGACACTCGTTGTAAATTTGACGGAGGGCATCTCTGGGGTATATTCCTTGACACTCGTTGAAAGACATGGTTCATTACACACGAAATCAATAAAACTTGTTACGTGTTCTAGTGAACTGATATCAAGCTCAGCAGTCGTTAGATTGAAAATGTCTAAATGGCAAACGTAACTTAGTGTTGTAATTAATGCTAAATATCCTGGACATTGTTTGAGTAAGTGTCTGATAATACTGATGCATGCAGCCAGCTAAGAGGTCTATACGCAAGGTTTCATATTGTTCCAAGATTATAGAAGCAATTATTTAAAGCATTCATGAAACCTGACTTTCAGACACATTTTCTTTACATAACATGAATGTTTATACCCTAAACAGTGCTTTTATGAAGTATTACCCAAAATATTCCCTGTTAACAACTTTCTGTGGCACTTGAAAGTTGATCAGTTGTCTGCTAAAACCTACACCAGCGATTGAACACTTTGTCAACAAGCTTTGTTTAGCTGGTTTGTGATCCCATGTAAACACCTAATGAGTTACCAGTTGGGCACCTGTCCAGCTTGGGAAACAGGGTGGAGATGTTTTGTACAATTTATCAATTTATTGCCAGGAGTATACTTCAGAACAACATAAGATTATTTTAATATTATTTGAATCAATGAAATAACTCATGGTTGTGAAAATATCTTATGGTTGTGACAAATATCTTATGATTGTGACAAATATCTTATGGTTGTGAAAGATATATCATTTATGGGAAAAGTATACTAATTATTTGACAAGTAACTTATGCATGTGAAAACCTTTCTGTCAAAAAGGGAAGACATGACTCAAAGGCTGCATGGAATCCCCCTTAACTTAAAGGCTGTGATATTGAAAAAGTGACATTAAACCCTTTGATCACTGGTTTCGCTTTAAATCACAAGGACTTTGAATGGCAAAACTGTGAATGCTGATAATTGGTATCAGTAAAATTTATGATATGACCCTCTTTGATGAAATTTGGGGTTTTTCATCCCACTGAATGGGAAGTCATCAAAGGCTGCATGGATTCCATCTTAAAAGCTGGGCTGTATAGAACTTTTTAACACTTTTTTTTGCAAACATATATAATATAAAAAATAATGATTTTTCTTCATTTATAACTTCATAAATATTCATCCGTTTTTAATCATTTTACCACCAAAAGAAAGCCAAGAAAAGACACTATCATCATGATAAGTGTTATCTTCCAAATCATTCTTTAAATAGTAGAAAAAAATGGCCGAAAATGTGTTGCTCCAATTTTGACAATTGGTAAACAACACCTCCTGTGACTTACGGAGCCCCCTGACAGTTCAAAGGTCAAGGTCACACAGCACACTTCCTGTTTAGTACTGGCAGTACTTGGTGGTTATAACAAATCATAATTCTCAGGTCAGATGTTCTTTTGTGGATTTCAGACAGATAGCCTGTATGTATGTCAATTTTAAGATCATATATTGTTTTCAGATACCTTAAACCACTGTAAAATCACCTGGAACCTTCCAGGTTTCATGAATGCTTTAAATGTTTCAAATGTCAGATAATGACAGTCGAAATGGTAAATATAGGGTGCTCACAGCCCAAGGACCCCAACATCATAGTTGTTTTCCATTTCCAAGTTAAGTGGCTGGAACACGGGAGTCTGAAAATCTTTTCTGTCATATCTGTCGTACAATTAATGGGATGAAATCTGAGATCAAAACCTTGGATGAGATTATGTTAACTGACTTTGTTTTGATAACTTTTGCACTGATGGGGGAAAATGTCTTTAATTCTGTTCGTAAACTATGATCTTCTCTGAAACTACTGGGTAGAGTAGCTATTAGTAAGTAATGGTAAGATTCTTTTCTCAATATCTGATCGATGTTTTAAAAAATGATTTAATAGCTATCAGTGAGTTTTCATGTATGCAATACCACGGCTCCATCTCACTCTCCTCGTCCAAATATGTGGGACAGTCATTAGTGTCAAGCTCCATCTTGGCATTGAAATATCAAATACCTGGAACATCCAGTGCCTCGTTCTGGAAAGCTCAATATAACCCCATTTTGAAACTTTTAGGAGACCTTTCAGTATGACCTAAAGAAAGTATTGCATTTATATGTGAGTTTAAAATCTTCAACTCATATTTCAAGGACAAAAACAAGCAGATAATAAGAAATCTTATAGAATTAAAAGACTATCATTTTATAAATAAAACAAGCTTCCCTATATGCCAAAAGAGGAAGTCCATGAATGAAAAGAGGGCACTCTGTTAAAAGGTCAAAATAGTTATGAGACTGTTATGTCCTTTGTTTGTCACGCTTTTCTGGGTGGTCTTTTTATATATGTATGCACATAGAGTATGATTACAGGTGGAACGGACGTCACTTTCGAAGAACATAGAAAAACATATTCACATGCTTCTTTGACACACAATCTGAGGATAATAAGCGAAGGCGATGATGAAAGCTTGAGGGAAATATGTCTTTTGAACTTGATATCAAATACGAATATCTGCTGTTATTTATGTACGAAAAAAGACATTGAATTGGCAATTGAATGTGTGAATGATTCCTGTACTACTGTGATTATGTATGCATTTCTTTATGACCAATTGTAGTATTCATCACAGTTATTTGTTTCGATAACTCATGATTTTACACTATTACAGGCTTGTTAGTACCCCCTCCCCCCAAATAGGACTTCTCTATCATATCATTCCTTGCCATCAATGATTAAAAGGTGCGGAAATAAAGCTGTGCATAGGATTGGTTGCAAGTAATCAGTATTCTTAAAAATCTGTCTGTCCACTGATTGGTGAAAGAATATAAATAGATTTGTTTTGTACTGGTAGTAGTGCTGGTTGGTTAGTTTATGTATCAGACACCTGATTACAGTTTATAACTTGATGTTGGTTAATTCATATTTAATGATATGTTTGTGAGCAAGACAAGTGTTTACCTAGGTAATGCAGAGTAATCTTGGTATAGAGTCTGCAAATTATTATTCCAACACAATAATGTTCATGATTTTCATGATGTGGTGTTGCCTACATTTGTTCAACAATTCTCATGTCACCTGTATGTGATGGTGGTCCAGATTTCCAACGCCAAAACAGGGTATTGACGGCAGAGAAAATGAGAACTACCGATGTTATGCCGAACAGTGAGAGCTTGCCAACCTCCAATCAATCCAGATGGAAGCTTTAGGGCCCAAGTTTTGTTATGTTAGAGTCGCTCCGATTGGTTTATTCCAATGAATTTCCTGACTGATTAATCTATAAATATATTGCTGGAAACCCTCTCCTGTATGGCTAGACTATTAATAGATTGGTGGGATCCCTTTAGGGCATGCTAGGGTATCCAATTTTGTTTTTTATATATCCTATTTACTGAGAGTATTTTTCATAATAAGTTTTTACTAACATTTCAAATTAATAATATAAACATGAAGTATTCATCAGGTCAGTTTTAGAAAAAATAACATCATGGAATCTAACAGGAATGCTGCTGACCTCAACCAGCCCTACTGGATGGCACAGATTTATCTGCCGCTAGATGGCCAAACAAGAAATATGTACATTGTCCCCCTGCTTGAGGATTCGTCGCATGTTGTGAATTTATTTAACAGAGGAATTAGGGATACCAAACTTTTACGTGTGTGAATTTCTGTTTAAAATTATCAAATTCTCTCGTTGTCTAATAAATAGAATGTTTGAATATTATTAATTCAAATCAACTATCATGAAGGACTTTTCTTCATTTTTGTCATTGAACTTATTTTTTTATAGTAGTGAAATGTAAGAAAATGTGACATTTAAAGTTGATCACTTAATTTCATTTGTTCGCAGAAAATGGTATCTTGATAAGTCAGAACCAAAATGAATTCAAAATAGGAATATTCACAGAAAGTTCACAGAAACTGCAAGGGTATTGTCAGAGTTAATCGATGGGCATGTTCCTCAAAGTGAGAGAAAATTTGGCGTGCATGACATTAATTGGGATATGTGATGGTTTAAATTATATAAAGCGTTTATGAAACATGAAAGTATGAAGCCGTTACTCTTACCACACCTTAGATATCAGTCATGGCCATTCTCTTTTAGTTCAGGTACAAATCAGTGTTAAATTGGTTAGCGGTTCTTTGTTTTATTGAATCATTTAATAAGTAGTTTAGTACACTGTTTGTGTAAAAAAACATCTGACTGGTTTTAACCAGTCCTCCGGATGAGATCTAATGAAGTGAAGGAAAGAAAGAAGAAAAGAGCGAATGATTAGCGTGTGTGGTACCTCTGACATTAATTAGGACGTATATGAATATGAATATGTATATGAATATATTAGCATAGGCCAATGGCTTAAGAGCTATGCTGATCATTGTTGTCTCCATCACCCAACTTTGTTTTATTTAAGAAGTTTTAAACTGAGCCTATATCTTGAGGAGGAGAATGAGGTTAATATAAAAATCTAAACCTAATGGAAAATACATCTCACATACCTATAGCTAAGAACTCTGCCAAGTAGATTCACAGGCGAAGATCCAAAATAACAAAAAAGACAGAATGACAGAACGATTCTCTCCCTTCATTGCAGAAGTTATGCTAACACAGTTAGAAGTTATGCTAACACAGTCAGCATAGCTAAAAGGGGACATTGATATGATTGTGATGGATAAGAAAATGCGTTTGTAGAATTATGCTAAATATATAGAATATGCTAAATATACGTTAAATACCATACACACACATATACACACACACACACACATACACACACACACACACACACATATATATATATATATATATATATATATATATATATATATATATATATTTAGCATATATTTAGCATAATTATAAAAACGCATATATATATATATACATATGCTTACTTTAACATGTAAACCATTTAAGTTCGAGATTTATATCGATGTGCATCTCTTGACTGACACATGAATAGGATATTTGCACCCAGCTCTGGTAAATATACATTTATCCCCAATTCAGAATTTAAATTAGATTCAAACTCAGTTTATATACAACATCTTTATGATTTTTTACGTGCTTTCAGTATTGAGAGAATATAATTACAATGACTGAACAGAATCTACATGGAAATATGGCTCTAAATGAATGGATATCGTCAGAATACACCAGTCCTTTGCCATATTCTATGCTTGCTTCGGCAACAGGTCCAGAGTCTGAGTTTGGTAGAGTTCACAAATATTCGCACGATACTAATATATACATCAGTCATGCAATTTTGTTTTATACACCTCCTTTTATTTGCATAATAGGAACATTTCTTAATGTTCTATCTTTCATTGTATTCAGCAGGTATTCTATAAGAGGAACATTTACATCGCATCTCTTTCGTGTGTTATCAATATTTGACACTCTTGTAGTTTCCGAAAGTTTCATGTATGCTTCCAATACAGTGAATTTAAGCAAGCAATTGTTCAATGATGCGTGGCTATGTGGCTTTCTGGGCTGGATGTGGGTGTCGTCGAAAATAATTTCCGCTTTTATTCTTGTAATTATATCTCTTGAGCGTGTGGTTTGCGTGATGGTACCCCACAAGGTAAAGATTTGGTTCTCTCTGAAGAGGGCAAGGATATGTTGGGTGGTTCTCGCCTTGTTTACATTTATCTTATTTTGTCCTTTTGTTCTCATTTATCGTCCTAAATTTGGTAAAATGTTGATCAACGATAACTGGGTTTACAGATGTGGTGTCAGAAGGGATTCTGAAAGTTTAGAATTCATAATACAAGTTTACAGCTGGATTGCTATGATAATGTATTCTCTGGTCCCTTCTATCTTCCTGAGTATATCCAATATCATTATTATTTGGGGTGTTTGGAGGGCACATCAGAAGAGATTCATCTATCAAACGGGGCAGACGGACACTGCGCCTCCAACCGAAGACCGTACGACAACTTCTCCAACTTCGGGGCACACGTGTATCGAAGATTCGACAGGGAAAATTACCTCGGCAGCAGGCACGACTAGGAACATGCATGAGAGAAAGACAAGAAACAAGTCGCAACATTCGGCAACACGTATCACCTCAATGACCTCTATGTTGGTCGTGGTTTCGGTCTCTTTTATAATCTGTACCTTACCAGATAGTATAGTCTACATAGTGACAGCTTATCATGCTGGGGACGGTGGAGCTCGACTGCCCATCAATGTTAATGCTCTGAAGATCTTTGGTAGCCTCGTCACAATGCTGAGTCACGCCAATCATTCCGTCAACTTTATTCTCTACTGTTTGGCAGGAGGCAAATTTAGAAATGAAGTTCGTAATTTGATCTGCTGTAAAAATAAATGAGGCAAAACCCTACTGATTTGGGCATAAATGTCGAATATCATAGACAAAAAGGAGAAGTTATCAATTTTATGTCTTTATTTTTCAATTTAATGAGAATTTTCCCGTGTTAAATGATCACATACTAAGTAATGATAACAATAGGGTGCTGGATAGACTCAGTCAGTGTAGTCATTATATCATGCAATAAAATGGGATATTATTAAACCCGAATATATTACTTCTAGATTTATTATTTCAGAAATACGATTGCTATGATTTGAATAGAGCCCTTATAATATTGGCTCAATTAATGAAGGGCTTAGGAAGGGATTAGGTGCCCAAAACACCATTGAAACATCTCTCGTATAAAAAGATAATGTACAAAAAAGAAAAAAAATTCTAATTTCTCCTTCTGTTTGACCTCTTATTTCAACCCTTATGGTAATTGCGCAATTAGTGAAAAAAATCATGAAGGTACTAGGGACCTATAGATGAATCCCTTTGTATTCATTGAATAATGCCTTTTGTGACACACAACATAAGATGACTTGCTCAACTCCACACCTGATGAAACCGTCACTCCAATCGTGGAAATCACCATATATTGGTCGTGGTTTGATAATGTTCTTATATCTTTTCAGAATGTACTTCACATGGAAAGCACACTGCAAAACTGGCTAAATGGATACAATATTCAAACTTTGAGGCTTCCAACTGTAAGCCATTCTGTAAAATATGTGAATTATCTTTGCTAATTATTATAATTATATTATCATACTGTGCAAACTGGTTCGGTGGAAATAGATGCTGGGATTTGTCTAAAATAATCATATTTGATGCGTAACATAGCTTCTGCAATGATAATGAATATATGTTCTGTCATCCCGTCTGTCAACTTTGATCTTCCCCTCTGAATCTACTGTAACCCTACTGTAACCTGTTAATCCTGTGACACTACTGGCTGGAGTTTTCAGCGATTAGTAAGTCAGATAATATATTTTCAGGGGAGCAATTCTATCTATTTTCCACTGGGCTCAGATCTTTTTTTAAAATCTAATAGCTATCACTGAGTTGTTAAGGAGAGGGCCTGTAACTTAGTCAACTATTTTGAATAGCATGACAAATATCAGACAATGAGGATCATTGATAACAAATATCAGACAATGAGGATCATTGATAACAAATATCAGACAATGAGGATCATTGATAACAAATTTATGTCAACTTTAAATATTATCATCTACTCATATCTACCCTGGGGAAGAACTTAAATGATTTAAATTTGCCGGTATTTCCAGAAAATGTTCCCAAACATTACAAAAAACAATGATCAGCATAGCTCTAAGGTCATTGGCTTATGTTTAATAATATTAGGTTTATGTAAGATTTCTGAATGTTTGCCAAATGCCCAGAATTAGAATTATTGTGTATATCTTTCATTTACTGTGGATTATTTGTTGACATTTAATTTGATTTCATTCTCACTGTCGTAGCTATCGCACTGTGGTAACTATCTCGCACTTGTACAGCTACCTCGCACTTGTGCAGCTATTTCTCGCTTGTACAGCTATCTCTCACAGTTTTAGCGATTTCAATTTGTGTAGCTGTGTCACACTTAAGTATCTGTCTCAGCAATCTATGCATTTCACCCATGTAGGCCCCTTTGTACAATACCTCAATTAGTTCGACGATGATGTCAAATTTGCGATGATTGTAAAATTGAGTACATGTACAGAAATTTATGCATATTGTAGACAATTTCATTGTTATTCTCACAAAAAAGTGAGAACTAATCTATTCATAATGTGTATATTGCGCAAGCCATCACAAAGACTTGCAAAATAAAACTGAAGTGAAGACTGTTCTCGCATTAACAAATTCCACCAGAGGCCCACGTGATTAACCAAAAGTGAACTAATTATTCCAGAGTGCAACGTGCTGAACCAAAAGCGAGATCGGATACTCTTATAAGTGGCGAATTTTAGTTAATCACCAACCTGCAAAGCCCAAATCTACAGGTGTTCTGGAGAGGTCTGATCTTGGTACCTTTTTTGCAAAATCCCGTTTGCATGAGATGTTTTATATACCCAACTCTTTCAGTGGTAATTCATATTTTATGTATGATTATATCTAATGTCTCCTAAAAAAGCTTGATTATTTTTTGGATGACATTATATAAAGAAAATTTATAAACTTGATATCAGTCGCTAGCTGCAAAAACTGAGTCAAACCAGTCTAAACAACCAAATTAAACCCGCTTAAACGAGAGCTTTGTCAATTCCACCAAACTTTTCTTTGGTGACCATGCATGTTCCACAAACCCCTCCAGATCACCTATCTGGGATTTTCTGATTGGTGATTTGCTCCTTTGCATTGTGCTCACTAAAACACCCCGAACCCTTAATAATACTTTTTACTCTTAATAATATGATTCTATCATCATATTTACCACATGTCCTTAATAGTCATAAAATATTTATGTCTACCACAATCAATGGTACAACAATAGATACAAATAGATAAAAGAAGCAGATATCTACAATTCATGTTTCACATATAAATCTAAGACACGATTTTCTAGTTGATTCTCTTTATGTAGGTATATAAACTTAGCATGGAAATACTAACATAGTAAATGTAATGTAAAATATTTATATAACTTAAACTTGAGTGAAAAACATTGTACCAAAACAAAGAAAGTCAGTGACTGGAGTTTTAGAACTGCCCTGTGTATTTGTCTGCAGAAGCCAAATGTAAAGAAATCAAAATGGGCAAATAGTGCTTGAAAATATGCTCGATTTCTCTTAAGGGGGAGTACACATTATGATCTTAAATGTATGATATTCTCATAATAATAAAATAGTGAGAAGTAATGATCGTATTAAATACATAGCTAGGGGTGAAGGACTTCCTCAAGTGGACACTCTTAACGAAAAGTTTCTCGGTAATAGCTCTAACATACGAAACATAAAGAAACACTTCAACCAATCAGATGCCTTATCCTGGGCACGTGGTCTAAGTAGACACGCCCACCATAGTTTGGTCCATGAGAGCGGAACGGGATTTTCTACGCCGTTAAAAGAACTATCGATTTCAAATCGATTTGAATATCTTTCTGACAACAACAAAATTGTAATACATAACTCTGGTCGAAATGTATACAGTCCTTGTATTGTTAATTCTCTGACAAAGTCTCGAAGCGATCGGACGTTAGCTCCACCCTCCCTTAATCTGATTGGTCGACGTGGGGGGCAATCTGCTGGGGTTGAAGGGAATTCCCTACATAATGACGTCACAGGGTCATTGACCGGATTCGTATTTGAAAGTTGTCTTAATGCTCAGGAGAATATAAATAAAACTAACGTTAATAGAAACTTAATTCATAACAAAACGAATAGACATACAAAACGTAAACTTAAATATGATAAACATATTAAAATGAACAAAGATCTAATTATTGCAACAGCCAATGTTCAAAGTCTAGGAAACAAGACGGAACAGATAAATTTATATATAAATGAAAATAATGTTGATCTTTTTTTCATAACTGAAACTTGGATTAATGAAATGAATGAACAAATCATTAGAGGCGAAATTAAAGGTAACAATTATGATATTGAACATGTACCACGTGTCCTGAGGTCTGGTAGGGGTCTGGCGATTATCTATAGACCTGAAATGGACATAAAGAAAATTAATCACACACATAAATTATCGACAATGGAAATGATGGAAATAAATATTAAAACTAAAAATAAAATATGCACTATTATCACAATATACAGACCTGAGCCTTCAGATAAGAACAAATAGACTTTTTTGAAGAATTTAGTGAATTACTGTCTTATTATAGCACATATACACATGAAGTTATACTGGTAGGTGACTACAACTTTCATATGAATAGACCTGAGAGGCCTAATGTAATAAAATTCAATGAAGTCCTAGATCTATATAATTTACATAATCATGTGACAGAACCAACGCATATTATGGGAAATACGCTCGACCTATTAATAACAGGCATACATAGTAATGTAATTAAGGATCATATAGTTGATGAAAAAATATCAGATCATAATATCTTAAGACTTACCTTAAATCTGCAGACTAAAGTAAATAACAAAAAAACTATAACATATAGAAATTACAAAAAAATGAACATAGATAAATTTTAAAGTGACATTGAGGAGATGTTCAACGATAGTCAATCTTATCAAGACGCAGATCTAAATAAATTACTTGATAAATATAACAAATTGACAATGGTACTTGACAAACATGCTCCTAATGTGGAGAAAACCATAAATATTAGGAAACCGGCTCCATGGTTATCTGATGATGTAAGGACTGAAAAAAGAAAGAAAAGAAGACTTGAAAGGAAACATGATAAAACTGGCCTCTCCTCAGATAAGATACAATTTAGAATACAGAGGAACAAATATAATAATATCATTAAGAACTCGAAAAACGACTATTATTCGGGAATAATAAATTCAAATAAATCTGATCCAAAAAAATTATTTAGAATATTAAATAAATTATTACACACTAAAGAGGACTCTCCATTCCCCAGACACAATGACAAGAAGGAGTTAGCCGCTGAATTTAATAATTTTTTCCTTGATAAAATTACTAACCTCAGGGAATCTATGGACAAAAATGACAAAAATATAGAACAACATACTGAGGAAGTCAAATTCAGTACACAGTTAGAAAAGTTTACATTATTAAGTGACTCTGATGTCAGAAAAATAATTAAAGAATCTGCAAAGAAGTCATGTGAATTAGATCCCATTCCAACATGGCTACTCAATGAATGTTTGGGAAGTTTATTGCCCTTAATTAAGGCTATCATAAATAAGTCAATATCACTGGGAAATGTACCGGATGACCTAAAGATGGCTATTATTAGACCCTTAATTAAGAAATTGGGCCTTGAACTGATAAAGAAAAATTATAGACCAGTCTCTAACCTGGCCTATCTATCAAAACTAATAGAAAGGGCTGTGGCTACACAGTTTGTAGGTCATTTGGTTAGAAATGAAATTCAAGGGCTATTTCAATCAGCATATAAGGAATTCCACAGTACTGAAACTGCACTGCTTAAAGTTCAGAATGACATATTAATGGATATTGATAATGGTAAAACGGTAATGCTGGTACTGCTGGACTTATCAGCAGCCTTTGACACTATCAATCATGACATATTATTGAATAGATTGGAAAAAAGATGTGGGATCACAGGAATTGCTCTTAAATGGTTTAGATCATACTTATCTAATAGAAAACAATGTGTCACAATTGATGGTAAAAGATCGGAAAACCTAAACATTAAATATGGCGTCCCGCAAGGCTCGGTTCTAGGACCTTTACTTTTCACTGCCTACATGGAGCCTTTATCAGATATCATTGGTAATTATGATCTTAAACATCATATCTATGCTGATGATACACAACTGTACATCACCATTGACCCTAAAACTGAAGAAACTAGAAACAGGTCTTGCATGGAGATGGAAAGGTGTATTATAGAGGTTAAAAAATTTTTAATAGAGAATAAGATGAAGTTAAATGATGGAAAGACAGAAATGCTTTTATGTGGTAAAAGCTGTGATTTCAGAAAGAAAAATGTTCCAGAAGAAATTCAAGTAGGGGAAACTAAAATTCCTAGATCAAAGGCTGTTAAGGATCTAGGGGTTATTCTAGATCAAGAACTATCAATGAAATCACAAATCAAAAAAATGTGTAAAAATGGGTTCTTCCATGTAAAAAATTTATCTAGGGTAAGAAATTGTCTAGATGAAAAAACTGCCAACACCCTTGCCCATGCTTTTGTTACCTCTACCCGTGACTATGGAAATGCTCTTCTTGCTGGGTTACCAGGATGTGAATTAGCTAAACTACAAAAATTACAGAACGCTGCAGCCAGGGTAGTGGGGAAACTCAAAAAGAGAGATCATATCACGCAGAAACTAATAGAATTCATTGGTTGCCTGTGAAGGCTAGAATTGATTTCAAAATAGCTCTATTAACATGGAAGGTGCAAAATGGCTTTGCCCCAAAATATTTGTCAGATTTATTAGAATATAAACAGTTGGGCATGGGACTGCGATCTAATGATAAGAATGAATACATAATACCTATAACTAATATGAAATCCTATGGCGACAGGGCTTTCATGGTATATGCGCCTAGGATCTGGAATGCCCTGCCCCTTGAAGTGAAAAATTGTAAAACTGTAGAAACCTTCAAGAAAAAACTCAAGACATTTTTATTTAAAAAGCACTATCTTAATGAAGCGCTTAGAGCAGACCCAGTCTGATATAGCGCTATATAAATCGTTATTATTATTATTATTATTTAACACATTTCATCACTAATATACAATTATAATGGCAAAGACAAGGGCACTATCCCTCTGACCTTTGTCCATTAGGTTTTGTCCACTAGGATTGTTCATTTATAATGAAGTAAATCATATTATATGAATGTAGCTTGACGTTTGCGTCTTGATAATTATAATTCACAAATTGTAATCTTTTAATATATGAAAATAAATGTATGCGGTGTTTCTTTATAAAGAGCAGAGGGATTGTTGCCCTGCCGCCCAATAAGGCATGAAGTGTACCTTACCGGGCAGGTAGGTACGAGACTGGATAGCCATGCAGAGTAATCGATTGTAAGCTAGAATAGGAAAGAGGTAAATTATCACTGCCTTGATATAGATTATCGCTGATAGATTTGTCATAATTATTTTGTATTATGAATGAACATAACAGCAATATCGTGACAAATTCAAATTCATTTGACGATATGCAATTTACTTTTATGTTACACCTTTTATTGTAATTCTAGGCATATCTCTAAATATCCTGTCTTTTATTGTGTTCTCCAGAAAGTCCATCAGGGGGACTTTTACATCACATCTGTTCAGTGTCCTGGCAATAGTTGACATTGTCTCAGTTTCAGAGAGCTTTATGTATGCTGCTAATACAATAAATATCAGCCATAAGCTCTTTCATAATGCATGGATCTGTGGATTTTGTGGTTGGGTGTGGACCTCCGCCAAGATATCGTCAGCCCATATTCTGGTAGTTATATCTCTTGAGCGCATGCTATGCGTAATTGTCCCACACAAGGTCAAGATTTGGTTCTCCATCCAAAGGGCAAGGATATGTTGGATTTCGTTGATTTCTTTTATTGGTATCTTATTTACGCCCTATATATTCATTGTTCGTCCCATACAGGGCAAAATGTTAATCAACGATAACATAGTCTTCAGATGTGGTGTGAGACGGGATAACAGTGATTTGGAAAACTTGGCAAAGGTTTATAGTTGGCTGGCCCTTGTAGCCTATTCTTTTATCCCGTCTTTATGTCTGTGTATTTTCAATTTATTAATTATTTTTGGAGTTTGGAGTGCACACAATAAGCGTGGCAAATATCAAGCAGAAATACAAGTTGGTGAAGTCGTTGCGATGGACAATACAAGACCTAAAGAAGATATTGTTTTAAATACAGATGGCTTAAACACGAACGATGATATTTCCACTGAAATGACTCGTCACAGTAGGAATAAAGGTCTTCAAAAGAAACGAGACAGAAAAAAGCAAAATGATAAAGTAACCCGTATGACATCAATGACATATATGCTGATTTTTGTATCAATCTCTTTTATCTTTCTTACCTTGCCGGACAGTGTAATATACATCATTACTGTTAAGGGTAGTTTAAAACATTCAATCCACCTCAATTCTTATAGAATTATTGGGAGCATTGCAACAGTTCTTAACCACACAAATCATTCTGTAAATTTTTTTCTGTACTGCTTGTCGGGGACCAAATTCAGAAATGAAGTATGGAAAATTATATCTTGCAAGAAATAAAAAAAACTGGATCAAATGATAATTACCACCAAAATTTAGACAGCACACCCTTGTCATCATCTAGGACTCTGCATGCAAAAATCCAAATATCTTGTAATGTATTGCATTAAAGTAGGTGTGACTGACAATGATGAATATATTGAAAATAATCCAGAAAGGGGGGTTTACTTTGGACTAAATATGTATTGCTTGAAGTCACTATAATTGATATTCGGAACTAAGTAGTTTCGGTATGTTTGGTCCCAGGCACATGTCTATTAATTATATTATTTCATAGAACAAATGGCATGTTGACTTCTTCACACAATATCGAATCATAATGATTAAGAATGAACCGAATATTATAATACGAAAACTTTATTTTGAATGTTAATTTTTTGTCTTTCACATTTCTATCCTTAATTTGAAATCAGTGTTTTAAAATCGAGCAAAATTCTTGAACTGAGTGATCGGTTTTACGTCAATTTCAACATTAATTCAGTCATGTTATCACTTATTTTCCTCAAAAGGATTACAAACGTTTAAAGCTTCAAAACAAGAGGGTGCACATTATGACATAAATATTTATCAACATTAAAGCAGAGTAAGTCTTAAAAACCAGCAAGGTAGCGTGTAATGTCTGGTTTATTTTCATAGTGATTTTCAGGCTTTTTTTTTCGCAAAATGGACATTACTAAAGTATATTTCAAGGTACTTTCCAACAAATGATGCGCAGATCCTCATTTCAACCACTAATACTCCATATTCCAATAAAATTGGTGGCAGTAAAATACAATTCTTGAAAGCTCTTCCCAGTATACCTTTTACAAGTACCAAGGGCCATTTTCTTCCAACCAAAGTTTAATATTACGGAACTAGATGATTTATTTTGTTCTTAATTTCCATAATGAACAAATATAGGAATTCCTCTGACGAAACACCAAAGTGTATGTTCCTTTTTATTGATTTTTATTCATTTCTTGATTTATTTGCCTTATAAAATAAGGAAACTTCAGAGTTTCGTGGCAGACAAGTTTCTTTTATAAATTAGAAACACATTTCTTTTGATATTCATTGAACAAAGTGTCAAGTACGTTACAGGGAAACATTTACGGGGATCTAAGTCAAAGTAAATAAATAAGTTCAAAGCCTTATCGCATCTCAAACATAAAGAAACGAGTACATTCTTCAAGGAGAATCACAAAGTTTAATTTGAAATATATCACAAGCTAGTAGTAATGGATTGATTTCCCGCCACTGATAGAGTTGCTATTTTACATATAGCTGGAACCTGGTTCCGTTCCGTTTGTACTCAATAAAGATTACTAGGATATATGCACCCGCAATGGCAGCGTCTTGTTATGATTCTCCTTGATCATTATATTTGGCGACGAGGATTTGGCTACTTTACACCCCGGACAATCAAAATAAACTGTGTAAGCATGAAGATGGAAGTCTATAGCATATGGCGGATCGGAGTTTGGGTGAGGATTCCTCCTAGGCCCACTGGTGATGCGTCCACATAGATTTCAGTCTTTATATAATGATCAAGGAGAATCATAACAAGACGCTGCCATTGCGGGTGCATATATCCTAGTAATCTTTATTGAGTACAAACGGAACGGAACCAGGTTCCAGCTATATGTAAAATAGCAACTCTATCAGTGGCGGGAAATCAATCCATTACATCTCCCCAAACTTTTAGACATATCTTGTACCAATAAAATACCTGTATAAACAAATACTTCTGTTTTGTAAAATAAACATTGAGCAATAAAATATGAAGCTCAAACCTTCTTGTTTTACCTTTATGCTTTAACCAATAATTCTAAATTGAACACAACATGGTAACAGTGAACCATTCTCACATTTTGCTATCAAGTGAAATATACTTTTTCAATTCCAACTCTATAATACACTCTCTTTTCCCTTGAACAGAAAAGTAAAAATATCTCTTTAAAGTTGAACATTTACAAACATTCATGCTAGAGATTTTACCATAGTAATTAAATGAAAAATATAGATTTCACACTCAAATCATTTTTACCATATTCATTGAATGAAAAGCATAGATTCACATCAATGTCATATTCAGATATGGAAATTAAAATGAAAATTATTTCTCTTTACTTTTACTGTCTCTGAGTTTAAACTAAAGTCTCTGAACTGTCTTTGGATCATTTCTTTAGCAAATTCAAAATAACATCATTCATTTAAACATAAAATGTCATGAAAATATGTGGCATTTCACACATTTGACCAATTTCACTTTCGAACTTAGGGTTTGGTCACATAGTCCTTCAAATATGCTGGTTGCCTTGTCAGTCTCCTGGGACGGACTGACCTTGGCGGGGTGTGCGGAACAGCTTTGGCTGGCTGTTTGCGCATAGGAGTTCCTACAGTGTTAGGACTTGCCAGAATTGGCAGTGGTGGAACCTGTGGGATAGGTTCAGATCCTGGTTGCACTGGCTCTGGCAACTGAACATGTGGGATATGTGGTGTGAGTGGCTCGTATGGGTCAGGCATTTCAAGTTCCAGATGAGCAGGCTCTGGGATATCATCAACACTATATGGCTTCTCTCCAGTGTGAATCTTCTTGAAATGAGCTGAGTTTCTAGCCTTCCTCTCACCTCTACGCTCTGCAATTATCATGGAACCTTTCTTTTCCACAACTTGAAACGGTTCCGCGTGGAACTTGGAGGTGGTCTTGCCCTTACTAGTGACGTTTTTCATCAGCACTTCGTCACCGGGCTCCACACTACTAGGTTTAATGTTCCTTCTCTGCTCAGCGTACATTTTCATTTTTCTTTTTGCTTCACGGTCATTCTGTCGAATTCTCTCATCTCCTGGGTGAGTGAGTTCCGTGACTTCTGGTAGCTGGATTTTCATGGGGTAGCCATTCAAGGCAGTGGCGGGAGCTACGCCTGTAGACGCATGGGGCGTGGCTCTATAACTCCGCAAAAACCTCTGGAGCTCTCTACGCCATGGCTTGCCTTCAAGCTGTGCGCATTTCACGACTTTTCCCAGCGATTTCATGAATGATTCAGCTTGGCCATTAGCCTCAGGCCAGTATGGGGTGACTCGCTGGTGTTTAAAACCCATTTCCTTGGCAAACTGCTGAAACTCTTCACCTTGAAAAGGTGGACCATTGTCCGATTTTAGTTTCTCAGGTATGCCTCGTGATGAGAACACTTTGTCATATATAGGTATGACAGTTGATGCAGCTACGGATTTCACTGCTTCTACTTCTGGAAACCGACTATACTCGTCCATGATGGCCAAGAGATAGTGTCCAGACGGGAGCGGCCCAAAAAAGTCAGTGCACAGGTGAATCCAAGGCCGGTCTGGTAGTTCAGTCATGCGTAGCGGCTCGCGCGGTCGCGCATCATGGTTGGCCTGGCACGCCACGCAGCCGCTGATCTCAGCTTTCACACAACTGTCCAGTCCTGGAAACCAGACTTTCTCTCTGATTAGAGCTTTCGTCTTATTTACACCTTGGTGCCCCTGGTGGGCAATCTCTACAACTCTCTTCTGCAGGTTTTCTGGGACACATACACGGGTTCCCCTAAGCACTACACCTTGTGCAGTCACACTTAGTTCATGTTTCAGCTTGGCATATGATGCGACAGCTTGGTCGTCAACCATAGGGGACATTTTCTCCGCCAAGTACCACCGTCCTGACTTCACCAGATCTCTCACGGCACACAGTGTGGCGTCTTGGTCTGTGGCTTCAGTGATCTCTTCCATTGTCATCGCTTTTAGATTAGTTGCGACAGGTCGGAAGTGCTGTTAGATTATCTGTTTGTGCTGATACTCTCCTTAACAGGGTTTATACCTTGCTTTGCAAGTAAACTCCATATTTAAGAGTGAGTGTTCAGAGGCCACACCCAGTACAGCAGCCAATAGATCCAGAGTTATATATTTTCTCACATAACACAGCACGTGTGCACAACCAACCAATTGCACACCTCGAGCTCTCCGTGGATAATACAAGCAACCCTGCGGAAAAAGTAGACGCAATTTCATGCCTTTTGAGACAGAGGTAGAATGTGATTTTACCTCGCCATGCAGAGTAATATGCTGGGGCAGTAGTTGTCATTTTTCTTTATCATGATAAATGTGCAACTACCAATAAAGCATTTACAAACGATTTTGCACCAATGTCAACATACATTTTAATCTATCACTTCTAATGTTTTCACCCTCCATATTTTATTATCCACAGAAATATCAGCTTGTTGTTAATCTCTATATTTATCAACACAGGAAAACATTCTAAAATACTTGCCAGAGGCTGATTCTACCAATAATTATCGATTAGTTCCTAAGTTTTTCTTCGTCTAAATTAAACTCATACATGAATAAATTAAAATCCACGAAACTAGTTGTTTACCACATTCCTGAGTTTAGAATGTGTTGACTTGACAAAATGTTCAGCTCTGCTCCCTTACCAGCCTGTTCCCAGATAAGGTCCCTGCTCCTAACAGCTACTAGAATTAGTCCAGGACGTGATTTTTGGGTTCACAGCAGCGTATTTGCATAGATTATAATTAGTTGACTAATAATTTAGTTAAGTCAGACAATTAAATGGTCTAGGAGGAGAGGCAGCTTTCAGCTGAGCTTGGATCTGCTCAGGGGCCATATGAACCTCCCTTGCAGCAAAAATATTGGAAGCTGTACTCACACTATAAAACATGAGTATTGTGAATAAACCCAAGTTTTCTTTATATCACAACAAACTTTTAGTTATTAGGCTGTAACACACAATCTGCAACTGAAGATCCATTATTCATCCTATTTTTCTTCTATATTAATTTTAGTCTTGATTAATATGAATCCTTGACTGAAACCGGACAAATTCTGCAAAATGTGTAGCTATATATTTGTAATCGCGTTCATTTGATAGACCTTGTCAGTACTTTGCTTGAGAAATGTCACCTTTTTAATTAAATAAAAAAATATTTGACAAAAATCAATATTCTTTTCTGTTGTCCGAATTTTTGCACAATCTTTGCTTGCAATACCTTCAGACTGGGTGTGATTCGGCTCACAGAAGCCTGTTTGCCCAAAAGAGTTTGGCTATTGGAACACCCTTATGGACCACACCAGTGATCCAGGGTGAGTGATCACACAAGTACAAGCATTGTACTTGGCACTTTCAGCAAAAACATAATAATCCTGGCAAGCGTACTTAGTATAGTGGTAGTTTCATGACCACATGTCATTTTAACATACAACCACATTTCTGTAAAGCTCATGGAAGCTGTAAAGTAAATAGAGTTGATATATAGTTGATATTTTTATCATATCTTATGGCCATGGCAAATATATGTTCTAGTTACATACAATTATTTTAAAAAGCCTGAAAGTTGTCAGAGAGGAAGGGTGTTGAGTATTGAAAAAAAGCTATCTTCGGTATTGGCCGCACTAAATCTTGCTTATGAGTGTGCCATATTGCATTTGGTTGAACACGTTGCCCTCTGGTGGAATTTGGGTTTGTTATCAGCAGTACCATGTACAATGTACATGTCGTCAATACTCACTGCTCGAGTTTCAGCGTTTGTGTTCCATGTTAAACCTCATACAGTTATCAATTAATGTTCTTTTGGTCAATTATGTCATTTATGATGATAAACAGACATCACGTCAAGTCAGAGGGATCTGTATGATAAAACGATTTCCGCAATTTCTTAGAACTTGATGTACAAATGCCGTTGCAACAGCAAAACAAACCAACTGAGAGCGATTAAAATGGTTCATGTCTTTTCTACTTTCAAGTAACAAGGAATTATTTGAATTCTGTGATAACCTACTTGTGGATCCATGCAAACTTTCGTTGAATTGAAGCACTACTTTAATAATGTCTTCACCATTCATCATACAATTTGCCATAAGTTGTTTTCATGATACCATTTCATGAAACCATTTTATAATAGCTCATGGAAAATGACTAAAAATCCAATGTATTATTTTTCGCATAATTTTTATTGCTACATTTATCATAATGTTGCAAATGTACAGCGTTCTTTTATGGCATTAATTGGTCATCGATCTGTTTATTCATGGTTTAAATGATTTTGAAGTTCACAAGATAAAATAGTTGTTGAAAATGTCTTTTATATTTCACACTGAATAGACAAATATGTACATTGAACAATACTCAATTGATTATACATTCCATGACATTTATCTTCATCTTCATGACATTATCGTCATCTACTTTTAGTTTTTATACAGCCTATGGTAACATTTCATGAGGGTATTACTGAAAAGATTGGTATTAAGTATGTTCATTGTCTAACTTGTCATGTTTAAGCCAATCAATGTTTAAAAATCATAAATTCTTCAACTGAAAGGATATTTGTAAACAACGCCAGAAATCTGACATGAAAAAGAAATTCATCAGATTTGACATTAAAAACATGTGAAATACCGTTGACTGGTCAACTATGATATATACTGCGAGTTTCATTAAAAACCGTATCCCACTAAAATGCTATACAAACCCATGGAGTAGTCTTTAACAACTGACAAGAATTTTTAATTTTGTTTGCTAAAGTTAAAGTATTGGATCGTTAAAAAAGTCAAGTCGTGTACATTCTCGGAAAATGATATTGTAAATTGTATGTCTCGCCTTATCTTCTTAAGACATTATCAACCGATTGAACTGTGGGTACATTCTGGGAAAAAGAAAGTCCTTTTTGTGTTCATTAATCAATGAAACGCCACCAATATCATTGTCTTAACTAATAAGACAAAACATAACGTTAAGAGTGTGATCTTTGCTGTGTGCGTTTTCATTCTTGGTGATCTTCTGCCGTGTGTACACCTAATTGTACTTATCAATAAAATGTAAAATGACTTTTCCAAACCAAAGTTCACCGTTTCCCCTCAAAGAGATTAATTTTACACTTCAATTAACAATTATAGACTCTGATATCAGTGCTTTTAAGCCAACAATGTGGATGTTGGCTCAGACAAAAATGTGTTAATATTCACTATAACCTGGTCAATCTCTCCTGGATCTTTTCCCTCAATCAAATTTATATCTGGTCGAAAATACTGCTTGATAAAACGCTTTTGAAGACCTTGCTTCAAACGTCGAGTTGTGCTCAGAAAACGTTCAGCTAAACGTCCTTGGCACCAGTCCTGACTCGATGGGAAATCTTCACATTCCCAAAGCAGAACATTCTGAAGAAGAAAAAAACAAACTTACAGTCAATATTAATCTAAAAACCTCGGAGAGAATCCATTTTATTTTGTATTTCGGACTGGTTGTCACTCTTTCAATCTATTTAACAATACATAACTCAAGAATTAAGCACACATGGACTGACTAAATGGTTTGTTCTGAATTTGAGATACATGGCATAACGTACCTTCAGACAATAAGAGGACAGGGTTGGCTTGGATGTGCGACACCATTTATCTTCGTTGAGCTTCTTCATGATTCTGTGCACCTTCTTCCCATCCATGGCCAAAGGCCCAAGCAATTCACCATCAATCCCATCTTTCCAACAATATGTATATCTATCCCATCAATTGAATGTGGATTGACTTACATTCTGTAGAACACATGTGGCTAAATGGGGCAATAAAGTCATCAGGGTTCATCACCCAGAATTAGTTATCAAGCACACCAGCTTGTCAAACGTTGTGATTACACATTCAGAAAAGACCCTATATAATTGATAAAGGCTCTTTGCAAGTTGCGAGGTGTGACAGATGCTCCACCACCATGGACACTACACTGATGCCACATGATATCAGATTGCTTTGTAACTTGGTGATATTTTGTACACATTTTGATCTTAGAATGTTACTGTTATACATCATCTCATCAAGATGATTTTTACTTTATTTCTTTGACATAATATTTTGCAATATACAAATCTTTGCTGGAAAACTACCCCTAGAAATAATTATTAGCATATCTATTAATAAATCTTAAAGTTTCTTTCTTTTGAAAATGGTAAATCCATGAAAAAAGTTAAATAATGATAATGATATTTCATGCTTTCATCAAAATTCTAATTGTCACAAAATTATACTGGGATGTTGGCAGAAAAGATGGTGAGAGTTGATTGTAACATATATCTGGATGTGGCAAATTGTGGACGTGGGTTAACATGATATCAATACCTCATGAGGTGTTGATAATCTCGGACAAGGGGCTGATTGTCATCTCTGCTGGCACAGGGTCATGAAACCACCCTGCTGTGAGGGCAATCAAAACACATCTAACTTTTAATAAATCCACCTACAAGCTTTTGTCTAAATTTCCCATGCAAGATAATCATGTGGGTACCTACTTCTTGTAGTCAATGTAATACTAAAATGCATCCCACATAGAGAGCCTCATATAGGGCCACACGATTGACCTGCTGATGACAGACTCTAAATCTGCTCTGCACATCTGACATATTACCAGGATCATTAGTTTATGTCTTGACAACATCCAGTAAAGCTAGTCAGTCATGATCAATTTGAACAAAAACCGAAGAGGTACAACTCTGCAGACATCAATTTAAGTGCTGTAGGGATGTGCAGATTTCTAGCTAACATGACGGGATTATATCTGTGCCATCATAGTCAGATGAACACCCTGTCCTGTGTTTACTATTACATAATGTTTACACTGTTAGGCTTTGAAGTCCTCAAAGTGCTCTGACAGACCATTGACCAATACAATACAATACAATACAATACAATACAAAATATTTATTCTCAGAGAGACCTCTAGTGAGGTATGGGAGAAAGGCCTGGTGGCAATAGGATAGTTATACTCTATCCACCAGATAATCATACAATGAATTATGAAAAGTCTAATAGTGTAACTAACAATACAAACACATTATAACAGGTTGATTCAGACTGTGATTTGCACAAGTTGGGTGATGTATGTAGATGTAGGTACCCTGGGTGGCATGACATAATACCAATTAACACATACAGAAGACAGGACTATCATTCCACAAATGCATTCTTGATCTTTTGAGCAACATGAGTTGGTCAACTTAGATATTGGATAAAATATGATTCACATCACATGACTTAACATCATTGGTAACCATTTATGAAAATAAATTTATAGAAAATATGCTTAGAGTGTATTGTCCAGACATATCCCATTTTTTTTTATAGGGAAACATGCAGACATGAAGGAATCCATTAAGTCGTTCATGCTTTTCTGATAAATGTATGGAGTAGATTTGACTGAGCTTCATCCCCCTTCCTGATAGACCCCCACAGCATAAAAAAGGTTCATAAAGGATGGTAACAGTCAAGGGGTACATTACAAATAGACATATATGCATTAATTCTGATTTATCTGATTCTGATTATAACAAGTACAAGGGGGCTGATTGAAATGGTTGATAGAAACAATAAAGTCATTAATTACACAACTCACCATAGGTGGGCCTCATCACCACCATCAATAGATTAGCGGGTTGTTTAATATATGTAAGGAAAGTTCAAATAGATGGGTTTCTTCTAGTTTATCAAGACAGAAGGACAGGACATGCTATAGATGGGATTGATAGAATTGTTGGAATTTATAGGAAGTAGCCAAAGATGGAATTGTTCAGATACATCCGATTCTTCTCATTTCTAGAAATATGGGGTTGACCAGATAGCTGTAGTAAAATGTACAGAGCTTATGAACTGTGCAGGTCTGTACATAGAATACTTACTGAAGTTATGATCAATATTGAATTATATTGGTTCATGGGATAGATGGAATTGTTGGAATTGATGGACACACACAGATAGTTTGTTCGAATTGATCAAATTCGTCTCCTTTATAGAATACAACCATATTTCTTGATAAATATAACATATAAGATAGATCTGATTTATCAAATTTCTTCAGTACACTTCAATCAATTGTTGGAATTGATATATGTGTTGTTGGAATTGATGGGGTTGTTGGAAAATAGAGGGGGGCATTGGCCATGCCTCCTTCTTCCTGCAGCCCCCGTCTGTGTCGATGCCAGCCATCAGCTCCTTCTCTGCTCCAGCAAATGACACAAGCCAGAAAAGGGGCTTCTTTGCCACCAGGCTGCACCCGATGTCCTTTATCCTTTCAATCTTGTCTCTACTTGGCCACAAGCAGTCTTGCCTTGGCCAGTTATGGGTAGAATGGAAAGGCAAATGTGATGGAACAGTTGGTGCAAAATCAACACATACCGGATGATCTAAACCAATATCTTCAATCGTTATTGTCAGAGCAGGTCCGTTGACTTTCCTGGAAAGTTTGACTTTCTCTGCACAAAAGAATTATGGAAAAAAGAGAAATGGTGTTTTAATTGGTCGACTTTTTTCTGGCAATTCATTAATATTGATAGTAATTATGTATTTCAGTGACATTAAATATGAAGAGTATCACCTACATAGTACCACATACCCCTTAAGTTTAAAGATCTAATTGCGTTCAACAACAGGGTCTTCAACTGCTTCCGAACACAGAAAGGAACAATATGGTCAGACACTATAAGATCATCCCTTTTGGTCCAGTCCGGAGATGTGTGTCTCGTTGTAGTGTATCCTTTTGGTGGTTGGGGAAGAGGTACCGAAGAAACAACAACCTTCAAATCATTTGGAACCGTATCAATATCATCATCAACCGGGCGGTTAAACCCATACATGACTGGGCTGTAGTTTACCCACTGAAGCCGCCCAACACCAAGTAGTTGTACATTAAGATCAAATTCGTCTGCTTTGTCAACTTTGAGGCCTTGCCAGTAGCTTCCTACTCTGATCGGTTCCTTGCCAAACCGACCATCTTGTTCATTCACACAGCTCAGCAGTCTGTTTATGATAGGCATGACGGTGGCCACAGATTTCTGTTTGTCAGCTCGCCGGAGTTGTACATGGTTGACCAAATAACGCTCCAAGTCATAGTTTCTGATATGCCAATTGTCTGCAGAGGTTGAGCTGTATTGTTTTCCTGACACATTCGACATTGTGAGAATATATTATTTCGCATTTGTCTGCCTGTGTGACATCTTTTTATATACTAAGCATACTGAACGAGCGCAAGGTTCATTTGATGAGTTATTTCGGTGAATTACACAATCGTCTAGAACCTTCTTCAATGTTTTTTGGTATAACCATTACAACTGCTGAGAAAGTGGCGCGTGTCCCGTGAGAAAGTGGGGAATTCCAATCCACAACCATGGCGTCTTATCTTATGAGCTGTCTGCAAACATGCGCAAACCAAATGATAAGAATTGGTTTGATCTCAGCCATGTGTCTATATATAATATTACTGTATATAAACTAAGGGCATGAAAACTCTTACACCACATTCCTGTCAATCTGATGAGATAGTGCATAGCATGGATCACTTCAGAGTTTGAATTAATTGGACATCAAACCAAAACATTATCTCATACCTATCTGCAGGAGTTAAGTATGAGATAAAGTCAAGACCATAGGTTTGTGCAGTGTTCAGGCTGACAGATCTCTCATGTTGGTTTTGGTGGAAGGATCTCACAATATAGAGTGGCACTATTCCCACCTCTCAATGGCGTCATAACATATTAAAATATATGTTGTAATGACGTCATTGAGTGTGACGTCATTAAAAAGGGGGCGTGGCATTGTTTATGTTGTTTGACACACACAACATAGGTCCACACATGCTGCAATGTTTTCCTCTCTGTTTTTCTTTAAATAGATTGTACATTAAACCAAAAGCTTTATCTCATACCTATCTGTAGGAGTAAAGTATGAGATAAAGTCAAGCCAGCCTGAACACTGCACTCACATGTTCTTGCCTTAGTACGTACCCCCTTGTAGAGTACGTACCCCCTTGTTCACAGAGGTGTTAGTGTTGGACTTGATTGACTTTAAAATCATTATCTCATACTTGGTGCTTCAAGAGGGTGTTCTGCACCTATGAGATATTTTTTTGCAGATCACCCCTCTGCCGAACTACTTTCGCAGATCACCCCTCTGCCAAACTACTTTCGCAGATCACCCATGTGCCGAACTACTTTTGCAAATCATCCTTGGTCCACTGCATGAACCCATGCTCTTGACTTTATCTCATATTTATCTACCGCAAATGGTTTATATACCAGACCAGTAAAGAAAAGAACATGTGAGTGCAGTGTTCAGGCTGACAGATCTCTCAAGTTGGTTCTGGTGGAAGGATCTCAATGCCCACCTCTCAATGACGTCATTACATAGTAAAATATATGTTGCAATGACGTCATTGAGTATGACATCATTAAAAAGGGGCGTGGCATTGTTTATGTTGTTTGACACACACAACATAGGTCCGCACATGCTGTAATGTTTTCCTCTCTGTTTTGCTTCAAATAGATTGGACATCAAACCAAAACCTTGATCTCATACCTATCTGTAGGAGTAAAGTATGAGATAAAGTCAAGAACATAGGTTCATGCAGTGTTCAGGCTGACAGATCTCTTACGTTGGTTTTGGTGGAAGGATCTCACAATATAGGGTGGCACTATTCCCACCTCTCAATGGCGTCATAACATAATAAATTTTATGTTGTAATGACGTCGTTGAGTGTGACGTCATTAAAAAGGGGGCGTGGCATTGTTTATGTTGTTTGACACACACAACATAGGTCCACACATGCTGCAATGTTTTCCTCTCTGTTTTGCTTTAAATAGATTGGACATCAAACCAAAACCTTTATCTCATACCTATCTGTAGGAGTAAAGTATGAGATAAAGTCAAGAACATAGGTTCGTGCAGTGTTCAGGCTGACAGACCTCTCTCGTTGGTTCTGGTGGAAGGATCTCACTCGTCCTTCGGACTCTTGAGATCCTTCCACCAGAACCAACTTGAGAGATCTGCCAGCCTGAACACTGCACTCACATGTTCTTGCCTTATTGTTTGTAAAGTGATGAGATGTCAAGTGGACATCTCTATTTAACAAAACAACAGTTTTAGAAATTGTTTAATAATTATGTGTTTGCTGTCTACACAAAATTTCTTACAATAATTTTCGTAATATTTGAATGTCTACCAAATTAATTAGCCAGACCACGTGAAACTTTGAAGTTAATTTTGAATAAGTATATAAAAAGTAAATACAAATGGTTTGATAATTATTTAATTGTAAAATGAGTATCATAAAAGTCTGTATAGTCTACTCCATGAACTTACTAAAATGTAATTGCTTCTGGGGTACGTACACTACAACATTTGAGTAATATTTACCAAATACTGATCACCCTTGGACTAGGTGGCTCATAACAATCTATGAACTAAACAGAGCAAGGAATCCATCAAGTACAAAAGTTTGTGGACTTCTTATTCAAAGAACATAGCCAAAATGAGTAAATTAAACAAGAATACAATTAAAAATATGGAGGCAACGTGATGTTTCATATCTTTAGAAATTTTGTGTTAAAAGACAAAACATAATTATCAAACCTGGTTTTTTAACAGAGTTGTCCACTTGACATCTCATCACTTTACAAACAATATAAATGATTTAAAATTCTATCAAGACCAACACTAACATCTCTTTGTACAACGGGGTACATATGCTATGATGGGGGTACGTACACTACAAACAGACAAGACATCTCATTTTCAACCAACAATTATTTCACTTAGAATACTCAACATTGGTCAAATATATTTTTGTACCTATATTGTACGTGTATAAACAACTATAAAATATAATCAATCAATCATTATTAAAAATGTAGATTTTTTTATTACAGGGGTTAAAACCAAAAATTCCTTAAAAAAACACATTTTTTTCTGAGGTCTTGTGACAAAAAGGTACAGCACACAATGCACATTCATAACAGTTTATTTTTAATAAGTATAGGACATCAAAATATTTATTGTTTTGGAAATAGTACACTGATTCATGGTTTATTTTTTTATCTAAAAGGTATTATTCAGCTTGTTATCATAAGCAACATCTTAAATGTTTGGTGGCATCAAAAATTATTTTATTGCATTGTAATTCTGCCGAGTGTACATTCAGACCTTGACAAAGCCCAATACCCAATACTGTAACAGAATTATTTGATGCTCAAGAAGATATCTAAGTATTAAAAATTTATGGAATGTCAATTGCAAGTCAATTCAAAATAATAATTAGTTTTGTAAATATTTCAATTTCATTTTTGTTGTGAAAATCAGTGTTGTTTCTGTGTTAGTTTATGTGTAGAGTACGTACCCCAGGTAATGTATCAATTTTTTCAAAACAATAAGAAGTGAAATACTTAGGCAGTTGCATATTATATCTTTCACAAATATTCTTTCTTTATCTGCAGTTGATAAGCATTATGAGTCAAGAATTATTTGAAGTTAATTTGTTGTCATAATCTTTGCTTGGAGCAGTACTGAAAATATCAAAATGTTATTTCCCCGTCTCAACATTTTTTCTCTATATATTTAAAATTTTGGTTGTCCAAATTTAGTTTTAACTATGTTAGAACATTATATACACTATATTAAATTATTTGCTTTATATTTGTTTCATTAATATAACTAATTTGGATAAGATTTCTTAATTATCCAAAATCAGTGTATACAGTTTGTAGAGTACGTACCCCCTGCAACACACGTATGTTAAGCAGCCATAAAATTTTAATGGTATGTCCTTGTGCAAAAAGATTTTGCATTTAGGACAAGGAGACCTTGCATTTTAATAAAACATAAGTTAGAAATGCAGGTCACAAGTTTGATTTTTCATGTTAAGTGACTGCCTCTACTAGTGACCTTGATTGTGTCCAACCCGAGACGGTTTATTGAGTTTCAAAATCATTATTGCCATATTATTTTCTGCCAAAGATCAAATATTTTGGAATATGATATTGACAGAAATTAGATGCACATGATAAAACAAAGCAATTATAATGAAATGAGTTATTCAAAACGTGTGAAAAGGGGTGAGAAAAGCTAAAAATCTCATAAATGGTTGTAATCAAAGAGCACTACAAGAAATTTTCATTCAGTGGTGTGTCATCTAAGGCCACATTTTATGACACTTGATTCAAGAGACCTTTTTAGTGATCAAATGTCTTCTTTCAAGGTTGGCTTTTCAGGGACGATTATTTGCATACTATTGGTCGTCTTCACAAACAAACAAACAAACAAACAATAAATAAATAAATAAATCAAGTACATCAAGTCAGGCCATTCAGTCAGGTTGTCCTTCCACATTGAAACTGGAACTTAGAAGAATATGACGGGCAGTGCAAGGTCATCAGTGGAAATGACAGACATAGTCATATAACGTTTTTATTGTGTGGGACACATCCACAAATGATACATGACTGAATGTGGACCTTTGTAGGCTATTTGTATAAAATATTGCTGGTGACCTTGAAGTGACCTTTGAATGACTTTGACAATGAAACTCCTATTTTCGTGGATTGTACTATAAATTTCAATATTCAATCATCTGCATCTTTCAAAAACTAGCTCATAGAGTCTTTATTCATCAAAATCCGTTCAGAATTAACAATATTAGAGCAATTTTTATTTTTGGACCAATCCACAAAGGAAATTAGAGGAAATTTTGATATGCTGAGCTATTTTGAAATAATATCTATAATAACAACTTATTGTTGGTTAAATTATGAATGTACATATTTTACCACATAGTAAAAATGCTTAATGCTGAAAATAAAATGAAAATAAAATCCGGCAATTTCCAGATTTATTAACAAGCTAAATTTGGTTAGAAATAGCTTGAATGTGGTGGGTGTACGAAAGATGAAAATTGACTTTAAATTGATCCAATGCAATCTTTTAAAGTTTCATACACATAAAATATAAGTGTATTTTCAGAAATTAACCCCCAATAAACTGCTCTAATCAAAATGGTACATTAAAAAAAATATTAAACTGTCAAAGTATGTACAAATGTGCTAAATTTGCATTAGAAAAAACATCAGGTGAAAAGAAACGAAATGTAGAGACAAATGAAAAGCTGATTTCTTTCTGGAAATTTTCATATATTTTATTTTGTTCTTCAATAACAGGAAGGTGCTAAAATTAGTTTTTGAATATGTATATAAATTGGAAAATGTGTTCTATTTTTGGTGCCATTTATGCTGAGTGAAAGTGACACTATGTACCCACTGCAATAGGAAGTTTTGTACTACCCATTTCATGTTTAATGTCTCCCATTTCTGGTGATGTGTTTCTGGAAACAGTGGATTTCAAGTCTATTTTGACGATGAATACAGGTATAGAAAAGGACTAATTAACAAAAGTAAGGATATTTATAATACCAAATATATGTGCCAATCATCACATACAGCAAAGTGCCTAAAAAGCCTGGTAAATTAATGAATTTTGTCTGAAATTTCTGTTTGATTGATTCCCAAACATCGTGTGGGTGCCATATTGGTTTGAAAATCATGGTGACAGCATTGTCTTTTACCATCAGATGTCACTGTGTACTGTCCACCAGGTGTCACATTGACCCAATTAAAGCATTCATGAAACCACAAAGATCACAGTCAATTTTACAGAGGTTTGGGGTGAACTTAAGTGATATGTGGCCACGAAGCTGTGATGCAAGCAAGCTATCTCACTAAAATCAACTAAAATACACTGACCATGGTTATTGTGTTTTGCTGGAAGTGCCAAATACTGCCTGTACTCTTTTGACCACTAGGTGGCCACATGTATACAATCATGTGACATCTATTGTGGTCAGTCAGGGTGTTAAGGCCTGTACCATTGGACAAACATTAATGGACAAAATGCTTTAAGTTGAAGAAAAAATTAATTCTTGTAATTTTTGTTTTGTTTAAGGGGATTAAGCACGGATTTTGAAAAAAAACGTTTAAAATTTACAAATTGGTAAAAGAAATTGGTGTGGGAGGGTGGACTATTAGACAAATGTCCCAGAAATCCAACACACGCATGAAGAAGATGGATTCAGGAAAGGATGGAAGTAATAAGAATAGGATCGAAAGAATGTGGATATCTGGCACACCACTAGGAATTGCACAAGCTCTGGTTGAAATGAGGAGGGTTTTGAATGACGGTAAAGAGCCGGCACCAAGGCAGATGGACATCTGCATCTACTATGTCCAAGGCAGGTGTAGAAATGGCCACAGATGCCAATACTCCCATGTCAGTGCATCAACCGGCTCAGCACCCACTACATTCAGACCCAGAGACCCACGCCCAAGAAGCCCTGTAAAGCTAATCACAGCGAGAAAAACACAAAGATTTTGACATTTGCTAGCTAGATGGAGAGAGAGAACAATAGTATGTAACAGGAAGAACTGTAGTACAGATTATATAGAAACTATATGCCTAAACAATGTCTATTGGCTGTGTGAATTGAGTATTTTGTCGAATGAAATAAACAACTTAATGAAAGAAATTGATTGTATTTTTGCCTTTCTACCCTGCAAATGCTATCATAGTGGTAAGATCCTTATAAAATTGAATAAAAATGGTAGGATCACTACATTCATGAATAATCTCTTAAAACTAGTTCTTTCCAATCATCTATCTAATGAGGGCCACGGGCCGTGGCGCAGTTAGTTAGGGCGCCAGCTTATTAGCACCAGTTCCTCTGTGGTGATCCAAAGATCGTGGGTTCGAACCCCGGCCGTGCCAGGATTGAACTCATGATACAATTTCCCACATGAGCTGAGGCCTGTGCCAAAGGGTTAACCCGTTGTCCTTGTAAATCTGTGACCGGGTGGGTTGTCATATCAAGGACCTGCGACATGACAATTCAGTGAGGCAGCACTATATCTGCTACAAGTAGGTCTCATCACGAAATAACTGAAATAATGTTGAAAGTGATGTAAAACACCAAACAAACAAATCTATCTAATGATTGTGATATTATTGCAACCCGAAAAAATGATTATTACATTATCTCCATCCATCGTAAACCCTTTGCATATATGCAAGCAAAATTAACCACGAGTTCACGGAGTAGGTTGAAAGCTGTGATAAATATTGGGATGAAAAGTAAAGTGAACCATTATTATGATTTTACTATGTCAACAAACGAATTTACTACGACACCAAACTTTTACTACAATTCGTCTAAAAATATCACACTATGCTCTAAAAATAATCATAAATCATGTGACAGTGGCCGCGGCAGGCACATCCTTAATGAAACTACGTTCAAGAAACACCCGGATAGAGATAAAAATAGAATATGCAACTCCAAATCAGAAAACGACAATTCTCGCTATCTGCTCTCCCAGATTTTTAGCTGGTCCGTGAAAAAATGACGAAATTGGCACGAGAGAGCAGTGCATGACGGGAAAGATGTTGCGTTGTAAACTTCCGCTCGCCTTGCTTCAAGATGGGACGGAAATTTCAGACGCGCCAATGTCAGTGCTATTTGGTGTTTGGTGTGTAATCTGTATATAAGTATATTGCAATATACGTAATTTATGTCAAAATTACGGAGGCAAAACTAAGAGAAACAACGATGTAAAGATGAAAGGCAGAGGCGACAATGCCCCAGTCAAACCGTCGCCGCTGTTCCGAAAGTGCCGTGTGCAACGAATTGGGTCAAATACCATCGCAGCGCTCTAAAAATGCAGCGTATATGGGAGGGCAGATCGGGAGAATTGTCCATGTGACCATTCTAAGACCGCCCATATACGGAATGCCACGATCCGATCAAAGATGAAATCAACTCTGCAAAGTAATATATCAACTATATCACAACAAAATGACTTTATATACAGCAACCGGCATAACATGAAAATGCATACACCAATTTCGAAAAATTCAACCTCAGTTGATATTAATAACAGGTCGAACTCTCGAATCGACATCATTGAGGCCACGCCCACCACGGCTATGATACGTCGCTCCACGAGGCGCACAGATTATGGTCTGGGGACACCCCATTGATAAATGCGTCAATGAACCAGGAAGAGGGCATTCCCGCAGTTTTCTCTGACCTTAATGCTTCACAGAAAAAAATCAAAAGTCCATATGAATAACATGAAATCTCAAAGTAAACCTCCTAAATCCTCTGTTTCTTATATTAAATATTGGCTCATGTAATGTACAGAGCATTTCACATAAAATCCTATTGATTAAGGATTATTTTAAAGGGATTAAGCATCAATTCTACAATTTTGTGTATTGAAAGCTTAGCCACATATGAACATCATCACAAATTAAAATTATAATAGAGTAATAAAATAAGTTACTATAAGACATAAGAGTTGCACTCCCAGTAGAGGTCTGTCTGAGCCATAAGCTGCAAGTGACGGGTAAACACGGGTAGCGTGAACTTTGCTTGACCTCAATTGAGGCTCAAAGCAGGGTAGCACTGTTTGCATATTGCCATACTCGACGTCATTTTACCTTTCAGTGCCTCTATGGTCACACTCCACATAAAAATGACGCCAAGAAAGAAGTGTGCTTTCATAAAGGAGCAATAGATTAGGGTCTTGTTAAAATAGAATTAACAGGCAAACCTGGGGATGCATCAATAAAATAGAAAATAGACAACAAAGTAGACATCATTTGTCACCAATATGTGAATTTTAAACGTTTTTTTCATAATCGGTGCTTAATCCCTTTAAAGAAAAAAAATCTACATGCTCTCTTTATAACAGAAATCTGGCTACATGAAACTGGAGATGACAGAATAAAAAATGTACTTAAAAATGGAGGTTTCAAATACCATTCCTTCCCCAGGATAGGACATACCGGAGGAGGCTTGGGACTCCTCCACCGGAGTGAAATTCCCTTTGAAACCAATAGGTTAAATCCACCAAAACTCAGCACATTGGAAATAATGGAAGCCTCATTACATATTAGGAGTAACCATTGTAACTATTTATAGACCAGAGCCATCTGGTGGAAATAAGTATACATACTCACAGTTCTATGATGAGTTCACACAACTGATTGCTCATTATGGGTCATTTAAGCACGAAGTCCTCTTCTTAGGTGACTACAATTTCCACATGAACAAGCCAGAAAAACCAGATGTCGTTAAATTTAATGATATTCTCTCCACATTTGATATGACCCAATGGATTGATGAGCCAACGCATAGACATGGAAACACTCTTGATCTGATCATCACTTTTAAGAATAACAAATACCTAATGGGGCATAAAGTTGATGAATACATATCTGATCATAAAATGATTCTACTTAACCTCGACATAAATCCTCCTAAACCCGCCAAGAAATCAATCTGTTACAGAAACTTCAAAAATTTGAATATAAATTCCTTGAAACATGATATTAGATCAGTCCTCCAGGCGGACTCAGACTGGGAAAATCTCTCTCTAAACGACCTGGTGGATTTCTATGACACAAAATTGACCGCAATTTTAGATAAACATGCTCCCATGAAATCAGCCAAAGTAACAAATCGCAATACTATCTCCTGGATGAATGACCACATAAAACAAGAGAGGTCTCTCAAGAGGAGATTTGAGAGAAAAATGAACAAGTCGGGACTGCAAGTTGATAAGGAACTCTATAATGCGAAGAAAAATGAATACAATACTTTGCTGAAATCTGCACAATCAAATTACTTCCCCAATCTAGTACATGAGAACAAAAATGACCCAAAGAAACTTTTCAGGGCTATTGATACAGTAATGCACAAACCTAAAGACTCCCCTATGCCTACTTCAAAGGATGACACTGAACAGGCGAATAAATTCAATAATTTCTTCCTTGAAAAAATGTATTTAATTAGACTTAACATAGATGCGACACCTACTGACAATATTCCGCCGCCAGATGTCAGCACAAATAAAAATATTCATGAAAATCTAAACCCCCCTAAAAGGCTGCTAGAAAGTCATGTGAACTGGATCCACTCCCTGCCTGGTTAGTGCATGACCTCATGGACGATCTCCTTCCCATAATTACTGTCATCATAAATAAATCATTAACTGATGCGGAGGTGTCTGAAAATATGAAGATAGCAATAATTAATCCGCGTTCATCGCGTGTATCTGAACAATTAATATCACACTTAGTCAGAAATGGACAAACTGATACTTTCCAATCTGCATATAAGGAGTTTCATAGCACTGAGACGGCTCTATTAAGAGTTCAAAATGATATTCTACTAAGTTTGGACAAAAGAAACTCTGTCATATTACTCCTGCTTGATCTGTTTGCTGCATTTGATACTATTGACCACAAAATACTGTTTGATAGATTACATTCCCGATGTAATGTCAAGGGTCATGCCCTAGATTGGATTAAGTCATACCTAAGGAACAGAAAACAATGCATCAAGGTGGGACTCCAAAGGTCTACTCTTAAAGGGAAACTTTCACTTCTCTGAAACATTTTTGTAGTTTGGAAGATAATTATAACGCACATTGATCTGTGGGCTCTGTTATTACGACCGCTCAAGGGAAACATTATTTTTTGGAGAAAAGTAGCTCTTTTAAATGCACGTGCTGGAAAAAAAAGAATGACGTCATCGTGCGGCAATTACCTACTTACATAACTAATTAGTAAACAAACAACAATGAAGCTGAGAGTGCGATGTTACGATTTTCAGTCTAAGGTCAGATGCGCTATAAGATGATTACGTGCATCGGAAAGAACATGAAAAATGTGACATTTTGGTGCAAAGAGCATAACGATCGGACCAATATTAACAAAGTTATGACAAGTTTTGTGAAAATTGAAAATGATTGCAGCTCGTCTGGCACGTGCAATAAATCCCGCACGATGACGTCATAGGCCCAAATTGCAATAAATGATCATAATGTATGGGGTTGCAAGATTAATTTTAATTGTTGGTTTGTGTTGCCATGGTTACTGCTATATATTTTTGGTCTCTGAATTTCAATGTATTTATGTATCTATGATCATTTAATCATATAATTTATGAAATGTATTTTACTAGAAAGTATCTCTTTAAAGAGATACTTTCTAGTAAAATACATTTCATAAATTATATGATTAAATGATCATAGATACATAAATACATTGAAATTCAGAGACCAAAAATATATAGCGGTAACCATGGCAACACAAACCAACAATTAAAATTAATCTTGCAACCCCCATAAATTATGATCATTTATTGCAATTTGGGCCTATGACGTCATCGTGCGGGATTTATTACACGTGCCAGTCGAGCTGCAATCATTTTCAATTTTCACAAAACTTGTCATAACTTTGCTAATATTGGTCCGATTGTCATGCTTTTGGCACCAAAATGTCGCATTTTTTCTGTTCTATCCAACGCACATAGAAATTTTACAGTGCGTCAATTCTAAGACCGAAAATCGTGACACCGCTATTTTGGTTGCATTGTTGTTTGTTTACTAATTATTTATGTAAGTAGGTAATTGCCGCACGATGACGTCATTCTTTTTTTTCTTGCACGTGCATTTAAAAGAGCTATTTTTCTCCCCAAAAACATGTTTCCCTTGTGCGGTCATACTAACAGAGCCACAGATCAATGTGCATTATAATTCTCCATCATACTACAAAAATGTTTCAGAGAAGTGAAAGTTTCCCTTTAAGCCCATAAAATATGGGGTCCACCAAGGCTACATGTCCCCCCTGGCGGATATTCTAAAGAAATATAACATGAGCTATCACATCTACGCAGATGACACGCAAATTTACATTCCTGTTGACCACTCATCTGAAAAAAATGGAGAAATGAGTAAAAACAAACTTGAAAAATGTGTTGATGAAGTCAGAGCATTTCTGATATCTAATAAAATGAAGATTAATGATGGAAAAACAGAAATGCTGATATGTACAGACATACGTGATACAAACGCATACTTACCATCATCCATTAGAGTTGGGGATTCAACCATATCACCGTCAAATAGTGTGGTTGATCTGGGCATCACACTTGACTCAAGTATGAACTTAAAGGCTCAAATCAGAAAAATGTGTAAGAAGGGCTATTATCATATAAGGAACCTCTCTGCCATTAGGCACTGTCTGGACGAAAAGACAGCCGTTACCCTAACCCACGCCTTTGTGTCCTCTACTTTGGACTATGGAAACGGACTACTTGCTGGCTTACCAAACTCTGAAATTAGGAAACTGCAATATTTGCAGAACGCTGTGGCACGGGTCGTTGGTAAACTCAGGAAATTCGATCATATATCAGAAAAACTGAACAAATTGTATTGGCTTCCCGTACATGCGAGAATACAATTCAAAATTCTCTTTAAAGAGATACTTTTTAGTAAAATAAATTTTAGAAATTACATGATTAAATGATCATATATGCGTAAATACATTAGAATTCACAGACCCCAAAAAGATATAAGTAACCATGGAAACACAAACCCACATATAAAACTAATCTTGCAACCCCTATAGAATATGATCATTTATTGCGATTAGATGCAATGACGTCATCGTGCGGGATTTAATGCACGTGCAACTCAAGCTGCAATGATTTTCAATTTTCATAAATTGAGTCATAACTTTGTTAATACTAGTCCGATTGACATGGTTTTTACACCAAAATAACACATTTTTCATATTCTTTCCGATGCACATAACCATTCTATAATGCGTCCATTTTAAGACCGAAAATCGTGACACCGGTATTTTGGCTGCATTGTTGTTTGTTTACTAATTATTTATGTAAGTAGGTAATTGCCGCACGATGACGTCATTCTTTTTTTTCTAGCATGTGCATTTAAAAGAGCTATTTTTCTCCCAAAAAACATGTTTCCTTTGTGTGGTCATACTAACAGAGCCACAGATCAATGTGCGTTATAATTCTCCATCACACTACAAAAATGTTTCAGAGAAGTGAAAGTTTCCCTTTAATGACCTGGAAGGCCCAAAACGGTAAGGCACCCCCTTACCTGCGTGATCTATTGCACGTGAAACAAGGTGAACGGAGCCTTAGATCAAATGATGGTACCTACCAATGTGTGCCAAAAACACGCCTGAAGACTGGGTGATAGGGCTTTCTCGGCAATCGGCCCCAGACTCTGGAATGCGCTACCGACTAACATTAGAGTTAGCACTACAGTTGACTCTTTTAAGAGTAGACTCAAAACTCACCTATTCAGAACTCACGTTCTGGACATAGCGCTATGACCACAGTCCTGAGTGGTATCAGTGCGATATAAATTTTATTATTATTATTATTTATTATTATTTTTATAAATGTACTTGTCTTTCATGTCTATAAATTTTTGAAAAATGCATCCCCATCATTGTCTGTAAAACCTATTTGAACAAGACCTTAATATATAGGCCCCTAATGAAAGCACACTCCTTTCTTGGCGTCATTTTTATGTGGAGTGTCATCATAGAGGCACTGAAAGGTAAAATGACGCCATAAGAGTATGGCAATATGCTTATGACGTCATAAAATGTATTGTCCTTTGAATAGTACCAAAATGATGTCAAACAGTGCTACCCTACTTTGAGCCTCAATTGAGGTTAAATAAAGTTCACGCTACCCATGTTTACCCGTCACGTGCAGCTTATGGCCTAGATAGACCTCTGCTGGGAGTGCAACTATTATGTTTCATAGCAACATATCTTATTACTCTATTATAATTTAAATCTGTCATTATGTTCATATGTGGCTAAGCTTTCAAAAACACTAAATTGTAGAATTGATGCTTAATACCTTTAATTTTTTCCTTATTCGTGTTACAGGTGGAGCACCACTTTTTCTTATTTATTTTTTTGTACTTTTCAATAATTATTGTTTCTTGTTTCATTTTCCCCCATCCTAATAAAACACCATATTTCATATTTAAACGGAAATGTATGTATGTATGTATCAAACAAAAGTTTGATATTTTGCCATGTTTGCCTTCATGATCCTCAAACTGGAGTCAAAGCTATAGTTGACTATTTTTTTTGGTTTCATCCTTTATCCCCATGAAAAAATGATCTCCACTGTTGTCCAATGGCAACACGAAGCACAACAAAATGCCCGGATTTCATATGGCCGTGTGGATTTTCTTCTATTTTGTGAAATCTAGACAACATTGTGTGTTCTTTCGATAAAATTTAACTGTAGCAAGTGCAAAGTTGCAATCGATCGACAGGCTCATTATCATTATGACCAACAGCTCAACCAATGCTGCATCCACGCTTTTGTTGTCATGACGCCAAACTATGCCACCGCCATTTTGTCTTATCGTTGTCCTTCGAAGCATCATGGCCGCCATGCCCAACCACTCACATGTCTCATGCCGCATTCATGCACTATATTATCGACTTTCATCACACCATACTGAATGTTTACATCTTTATGTTTGTTGTTAGTATGAAATGTTATCAAAATATAAGTTATATATTTCAAAGTGGTTATTTAAAGCAATGATAAAAGTTATATAGTCCTTTTTGTGACCCGAAAATAGTGCGCCTCGCGGAATAACTCAGGGTTTGATTATGTAAAGCGTCTGGCAACAGTTGCCGTAGGAATAAACGCCATAGCCACGGTAGCTACGACGACTGTATCCCGCCAACAGACTAAGGTGATTTTCCTTTACATTTATACTATACAGTGCTCCGTCTCGCCGAGAAATGATTTATCTCTGTTGTATGTTATTTTACGGCTAAATATTCCTAATATTTGATTGTAAATGGTCACATATGAAACGTACAATCTCTCCACACGGAACAGAACATGGCGTTTACAGAATTTTAGACGAGTTTGAAGCAAGAGATGTGATGTTTTCGGAACGATATACGGGCGGCAGTTTTGAATGCTTTCTTTCGGATTCTAAACAGCGTGATCAATAGTTGATGCAAATCATAGATAAGAAGAAATATTTGAATGCCTGTGTACTATTGTGATCTGACAGTAATATCAGATAAGTTAAAGAAAGGAGGCAGGAAGTATCCTGTTGGAAAGTGAGTGGTGACTGAAATAAACATCCACAAACTGGACAGAATGTGTCAAGTGCGAGTTGTGACATGACAGTTTCTTGCGATACAGAAATTACCATCGGCTTGGGCAAAGCACTATTTACTTAAACCGTTTACAAGCACTTTAGAATGACATTCAGATTTATTTACTATTTCTTTCTTGAGATGTGAATTTAATGCAAAGTCATTTTGGAAATGCAAAATAATATTACTCATGATCATCTCTTGTTTTACATCTTTCTTTTTTTGCAGGATGTTACAATGTGTTGTATTATATTGTCATAAACAAAATTAATGGAGTAAAGGAGAAAATCTCTTATGTTAATTTTTAAAGAATACTTTAATGAAATGTTTCCAAAGAAATTATTCAACAATATTTTTACCTGATGATCATGAGTAATTTTATTTTGCATTTCCAATATGACTTTGCATTAAATTCACATCTCAAGAAGGAAATAGTAAATAAATCTGAATGTCATTCTAAAGTGCTTGTAAACGGTTTAAGTAAATTTAGTTAACGGTTTAAGTAAATTTAAGTAACATTTTGGAAAGGAAACTACTTTTTTTTTTAATTCAGATTTGTTAGTTAAAATAATGCTACCAAAAACTTCTTGATATATAATCATGTATTAAACTTTATGAGTTAACACAAACCAACCTGATAATGTCCAACAAAAATGGACATTATCAGAATATGGCATACTGAGAAACAGCATACTGAGAAACAGAAGATGTTATCAATTTCAGGAGCATTAGCTCAATAATTCTCTAAATTTATGTAATATTGAATATTGAATTTGAAAAGAAGCCTTTTCTTTGCATTTTTTTTATTTAGCAACTTCTAAACAAGAATAATTAATGCCTGAAATCATATTTGTATTAACCTCGGTCTTGAAATTAAGGTTTGGAGCCACTGGTGCTGCCGTAAAATACTGAAATCCATGAAGCACTGGGCAGTAGGCCCAAAGTCGAGTTCAGGGCAACCGGTCCAGTGCCTATGCTGAAGCCTTACATTTTTTCCCTCATGAAGGCCATTTTGCCTTCTTTCCATACAAGGCCAAATATTACTTAGGTATTGTGCAAAAGGGAAAGTATTCACAAAAAGGTTTAATAATTAAAATCACACACAGGAAAAGTATCAAATATTCATGTACTTGTAATAGATGATCATGTTTTAGTGATAAATAATTCACCACAAATCAGAAAACAAGGCTGATAAATATAATGAAGGTATAGAAAATTAAAATAATGATTGTAGTCTGTTGGAATTTGTTTCAAATATTAGCATTGAATAGAAATAGTAAATATGGTATGTATTAGATATTAAGGTATTATGATTTGCATATCAAAATTGAACATTTTGGGTATTATTTAGCCCTTAAAAATAGAAAAGGTAAAACCTATAATTACAAGATGGTTTGATTTGGTTTTTTGTCAGTTTGTGGTTTTCTGCTTGAAGGTTATAATGATTGCAATAAATTGGTCAAATCGGTAATCTTATTTAGCTGTGCATAACCTCTGCATTGAGGGGGAGAAATTTTCTTTTTTTCTGTCTGTCAGTCAACTTTGATCTTCTCTTCTGAACTACTTCTCAGAGTTATAAACTATTAGCAGGTGACATGTTATATTTTCAGGGGACCATTTTCCATTAGGCTCAGACTTTTATCCCATTTTTTCATGATCAGTGTTTTTGTAACATGGATAGTTCCTTTTTTGACAACCATTTCCGACAGGCAATGGTTGTCAAATAAGGAACTATCTGTGTTATTTCGTGATTGGTATGATCATGGAAATGAGTAGTCATTTCCTGTGGGTTGTAAATCGGTTTTTTCTGTGGTCAATATTGTTCAAGCAACGGACGCCACTGTGGAGTGTTCGTCCGTGTGCATGTAAAAGTTCATGTGCGCATGCGTGTGCATGGGTGTATGAATATTTAAATAAAGATAAAGAAGTGCATCCACGTGATGGCAAAAATATAAAGATATCAACATCATCGTCGCCCATCGCTGCGCAAAATTATCAATTAATATTGCTTGGATATGCCTTCTAATTGATAGAGCATGGAATTTTGAGTGTTTTAGTTCAAATTTGGTGTAAATCGGACAACTAGAACAGAAATGACATGCAAAAGTCTAATCGATGATTTGCGATAGCGCCTGAGCGATAATAGAGCAACTTACGTAATCGAGCCTGAAAAGGCACATCTTTTCATACAGTTGTGCTAAAAAATATTGTTCATATACCAAATTAAATGTTTTTAAAAGATGAATAAATTTAATTTCAACTACCCCATCAGTTTGCAATGATTGTTTGTGTTTAAATGTATTTTGTTTATTAAAATTTTTGTTTTGTTTATTGTAACTTTTGTTTTGTTTGTAATTTTTTTCCCATCCGTGTTACATGTGGAGCACCACTTTTTCTTGTTTAAATGTTTTTTGGTTATGTCTGATTTTTTTTTCTTCTGGTTATGTCTGAATTTTATGGAAATCCAGTAAACATTGATTTAGTCCTATAATTTTTGAAGGTGTAAATGTCTGGATAACTTTCCAAAAAAGTTGCAGAATATTTAAGGCTGGAATATATCATTGACAAAAAAGTTCTTTGCCAAAATTGTGTTTAGCTTGAACATCTTTCTTGCCGTTTATTATTGGTACTTGTTTGCATGTTTGTTTTGTTTTCCATGCAAGTCAAGTTGCCAATATTTTAAGACGGAAGTACATGTCTCAAATTGTGTGCCCTGGCATATTCCCCCATAGGAGAGGCCAGCCCATGAAAAACTTACATACATGGCATACATGTTCCCGCAATTAACCCCAAAGCTGTTGATTATTCCACAAAAGACCTGATGAAAAATGCATGACCAGCTTTTGTTTTTAATGATATCACAATATTTTATGCGGTATAATGTGATATAACCAGTCTTCCCGATAGTCACCAGACCTTCAACAGACATTCGGTCCGACAAAGTTGACATTTTCGCCGGACCGAAAGCATTTTTACCGGACCGTAAAAAAAAGAAAGAATATCATCGTGAAAAGTAAACAAGCCAGGTACAAGCTTCCCAAATGGCGATATAATTAAAATCTTTGTTTTATTTTGCACATAGAAATATTCTGACACGTGTCGGCAATAGTCCGCCTTCATTTTATCAGTTTAAAGTATGCACAAGTCAGAGAAAATGCGAGTTTAACAATGCTTAAATACGCATATAAGACACGAGGTCGTCATTATGAAAACCGGAAGTGACGGGGACAGGCTCGTATTTTTGGCGCGAAAATGATCGTACGCTATTCATTCGCATTGAAAATAGTAATGTATTGCGCAATGATGGATCCCTGACACTTCGTATTTACGTTTTACTTTTAAAATGACTGCCGAACATCTCGAGGGATAAATTTTGAGAAAAGTTAGAATTTTCACAAAAATACATGTCGGACATGAGGTCCGACTACGACAGAAAATATGCCGGACCGTGGTAAAAAATATCGGTCTGGACCGGCGGTTATCAGGAAGACTGTATAACGGCCGGCTTTGTCCGAGGACTTTTGGTGAACACTGAACTTTGAAATTCTAAAGCTCTGTTGCACAAATCAAAATTTTTCTGTTACCATTGAAAATCTACTTGCCCTGATATACAATTCACTTGCCTGGATAGAAAAAAAAAACTATTTGACTACAATAAGGATTTAAAGTAACATTTTATATCTTATTTTATCAAAATCTGTTCAGCCAGTTCTCTTCACCAAAACTCGTGCCAAAATACACTGATGAGATGTTCCGAATGTCTCAGCATGATGCTGTTGTTCATGGAAAATTCTGAGGGTTTTTGACTGGTACGCAATCATTATTTATATAAATCTAAGTAGATATTATGATAGAGGGCCAGGTTAAGAAAAACTTTCGATTTATGTGTAAAGTCCTGCACGGTTGCAAAATAAGTCTTTGTTAAATGGAGTAAGAATCCCGAAAATGTGCTCAACTTTTGAAAAGGAGTGCACCCGGCCAAGATAATCAATCACAGACAAAATGGCATTCATAGCTCTGTGCACAGTGATGATAAATAATTTTTATTGGCTCTGAGGTATATTATTTCAAGATTACAGCACTTGCCCACCAGGCAAGTGGAAGAGAATCATCCAGTTGCCCGGTCTTGCCCGACCCATGTAAAATATATATATATATATAATTAAAAGTTGCTGATCTTGGCCAAAGATTGCTGATCTTGGCCAAAAGTTGCTGATAAGGAGAATTTTATGATTTTGACTTTTGTAAACAAATTTGACTGAAACTATCTCCAAAGAAAAAATTGCTTCTCCAGGATGTCAAGCAATATTCAAAATCAAGCCCCAGAATATGGTCCCATCAGGCCAGTGAATCTAAATTTTCACTGGCCAATAATTAAACATTTGATGATGAAAAGTGGATTTTAATTTCTTTTTCATTTGATAATATTATTTCTAAGGTGCATTGTAGTTCATATACTATTGAGAAAGCAGAACTTTGTCTTTTCATACTGCAGTTGTCCGCAAACTTTTATGTTTTTGCCATTTTTTAGGCACCAAAGAACCTTAGTGGTTGATGTGCCTTTAAGCCAACATTCATTCATTCATTGCAGTAGTCCACCATTGAAATATAGATTTTAAAGTGACCAATTTGGCCGCCAGATATGAAATGGTAGTGTTTTGTAATTACGTGTATTTGTGATAGCCAGAAACTGAATTTATGTCATACTATATTTGCTACTGGCCCCATCAGGCAAGTTAAATATGTAACTTACTATCCCAGAGGCTGAAAAAAGGGCTCTGGGCCATCAGGCAAGGCCAAATGTCGAGACCTGAGAATTATAATGTCACAGACACTGTAGAAAATTTCAATGTTACTTTTTACCAACTAGCCGTTAAAGTAGGCATAAATATATGTAAATCTTCCATCCATCTGAATATCTCATAGCTGCCTCAGGCCTTGACATAAAGAGAAAAAAAGTTGGTTGTCCGGTTGGCCCACCAGAGCATGAGAAGTTTCTAAGGATAATAGGATGCGTGGTACAAACAGTATTGTATCTAAAGCTGTACAGTGAATAGTGTCTTAGTGGGGGCTACCTGTCCCAATAAAAAATTATGAGTCCATTGATCATGATAGGAGACAAATATCTATCAAGGATCTATTCTAATCATTAGAATAAAATCAAGATAGTTTGGGCCACTAAAAGACCAAAAATATGGTTTGCCCACAACTGGGCCACAACAGCAGACCATTCACTGGCCCAAACAGAGAATCTGATGGCGCCAGATCACCAGGCCAGTGCACATTATCAAGGCCTGTGTCTGTATTCCTAACATCAGTCTTTATTTCTCACTTGCATCTGACTAAATTTCACTTTCTACCATGAAGACTATAGCAGTAAACAGCAAGAGAGCAAATATTGATATTAAATGGCGAGAAGGACCCAAGACCTCCTGCCATATTGATGAAAAATGATTTTTCATCAATGTTATGGTCTTGAATATATTTGTGTGTGCATTTTATTGCCCAAGAGATGCGGTGATGTCATTGTAACAGCCATTTAGATTCATTGTAACATAATTTTGGTGGGAACAGTGTAGATTCAATTGGTTTTTGTTTTCTTTTTCGTTTTCTTAAGTGAATCTATTGTGCGCTACGTCATGATACCTTTTAAAAGATAGTCAATTTGCAGAATGTTAGTGGTGGAGCATAATATTGATGGCAATTTGTTTTCTGTCCAAATGATTGCATGTTTTGCTGTATTTTAAACCATTAAACAGGTATTTGCATTGTTGTTTCTATGCAAGTCACATGTTTGTGCTATGCAAGGTTTATCAAATTTCCGTCAAATTGTAATCGGAAAACATTGCAGACCCTAGTATATATGTCCTAAGGCAAGTCCAGGACATGAAAAAGCAATGATCAGCAATGAAGCAATGATCATTATGTTTTTTGTTTTGTTTTTTTTTTGTTGCTTTTTCATCTTGATTTTTTTTTTCTGAGTTCTATATATCATGGGGAATAAGGTTGTTGATACTACTAAGTGATGTCTCAACATGCTCAAGCAGCTCAACCATACATCATCATGATCATGTGATCTCTAATACTTGAAGCTCTTCTTTTCCTACCTGGCAACGGCCTCCCAGTGAAATATGGGCACACTGCTTGGACTTGTCCATTCAGGTTTCAGAAGAACTTATTGGTAGATCAAAAAGATAATCAGGCTCACCCCCCAAAAATATTTTCCTCTTATAAGCTTTCTGTCCAGCTGCCTCCTTGAACCAATTTTTTATTGTATGAGTGAAAATAATCTATTTTTTGAATGAACACCTGCTATTTGCTTTCAAAATGAATAGTGAATTCAATATGATATATTTCAGTGCGAGACAATGCTGTTCACTTTTAAAATTCAGGTGTTTTTCTTTTGCGACATTTATTTGTCATGTTTATCGACATTTTTCATTCTGTAGGATAGACTATGATATTTTTCTTTTGCGACATTTATTTGCCATGTCGATCAAGCAATTTTTCATTCTGTATGATAGACTATGATATTTTAATGAAGTCTTTTGTTGACTGGACTCTTGACCTTGTTGTAAGGAGCACCTGCAAGCCTGTCCATGTCGAGTGACCTTATGTTTGCACAATGACTTAAAATACAAGATATGATATGTGATTGATAAGTCATGTTGGCAGAATTTTAGGCAAGGAATAGCTGCTTATTTATGATAATTGTCATCCAGGATGTATTGCCCAAGATTGGATAAAGTAATCAGATAGATTGAGACTAGGTATGAGAGAGTTGGCCATCTGTCAGGTGTAGTTGTCGGTGGGACAGTGTACAATGGATACCATCAGATGCCTTCACAATGCCCTCACATGTTGCTCCCCCATCAATCGATTTTCTGGCTCAGCAGACACCTAATGCATGATTTTTTTAGAGTTGTGTTGTATCAAAATCTCTGCAATTGAAAGTGAGGGTGTAGAGAAAAGGGCATTCAGGATAGTGAAATAAAAAACTATAAGTAGTGCATTCAGAGGGTTAGCCAGGCTTCCTTTAATATTGATTGTCCCGGTGCACGGGATGCTTGCTAGCTTATCCGTCAATGCCCTGAAAGTTTTTAGTAATGAGCTGTGATACCTGGGATCGACCACATTTACTGCTGCAGGTCGAGATGCTTTCTCCAGACAACATGCACAGGAAATTCAAGGGCTAGCGAAATAATGGTGCTAAATGACGGTGCTCAATGCAGTATAGATGGCCTGTATGTGGTTGCCCTGGAGATTGTTTTGATACACAGTGGTTACCATGGTAGTGGTATGTTGCCTTGACGCACAAATAAGCGGGCATGTTGACACCACCAAGCCTTTATTGTGGGCTTTATTAAAGCAAGCATAGTTTACCATGGCAACCCTTTGTTTGCCTACCCAACAACAAAGCAGATTGCTGCTGAGCGGAATTCAAATTTACCACCAGTCAATAAGAGAGCCAACTGCCCAGGAAAAGATGGCTGTTAACATACCATGTTGTGAACAGGCAAAAGCTCACCCAGATAAGAAATTATGTTCAATCAGGACCCAGAATTAAAATGTGTTCAAATCAGGAGGCGAGTTGCTTGGGTGGGGCATTGAGTTAGTGTTCACCCAGAGGTGTCAGAAGACAAGGTCCTTCAAAGAACAGACATTAGGGATAATTTGACAACATCCTTGGTGGAATATATTGCTATAGTTATTTGCAATGGGAAAACGGCCAGTATAGGATCTTATCTCGTCACACATCCATAGTTGTTTAATCCAAATTAGTCCTGTTCATTATGATTTCAAGTGCCAGAATGGATCAGCAGCCAGCATTGGCATCAGGTAAACATGAATATGATAAATAGATGGCAATATTCAGATACAGTAACTTACTGTGCTAGCCTTGTGGAAGCTTAAAGTTAGCGTGTCCTTTGCAAATTTACTGAACTGTCGACAGTTTATTTATTTTGATAGAATTTGTCTATTAATTGAGTAAGATGAAAGCAATTATCCCTAAACATGCCAAACAGTACTAAACTTATGCATTTCAAGTCTGCCATCTAAATAGGCTTTATTTTTAACTTCTCAACGCTATTCATGAAGCTTAATCAAATTGAATGCCTCAGTTAAGAACATGTGCACAGAACAAGGATCATGAGATCCTGTTGTATTGGGAACAGAAATATTTGCTTTTAACTTCTTAACCATGGTGAGCTTAAATATATTATACAATGGGAAAGTTATAATCTGGCGTGTACATTGGGACTTTGGTCTCATACATGTATAAGAATTCTGAATTTTAACAGGAACCAATTGCATTGAAAAAAAAAAGTGATTTGACGGATTTAATTGTCTCACTTCATTATAAATCAGAATTAAAGTACAAATATATATGTAGGTATTGAATTATTTATTGATATTTAAACTTTCCCTCAGCATACAATCATGACAAATTGGAAACTAATCATGATTTTGCCTGTTGACTATACCATCAACACTCATTAATACAGAGAGAAAACTTACAGGGTAATTTTCAGAGTACGTAATCAGTTATTGTGCGACAGATAACCAGGATTATGCACTAAGCCGAGAAAGCTTACCTCAGTTGAATTTTACTTTTTGAGATCACTATCAAGACCAAAAGATGATTATGTATGCAATATGTGTAGTATTTGTGCAATTGTACTTGAATGAATACTGCACTATGGCCATGATGATGCAGTGTCAACCAAAATGAAAATGGCATGGGCCTTGATGGCAAGTGTGGATGCTGGTGTATTGTGATGATGATAAATATATATAGTCTTTGTGTTCAAAGTAGGTCGAGCCACCCCATGATGATTGCAGCCAGAATGAGGTGATTGCCAATACATTAATTATGTATACCTCACCTGCAAATGCACCAAATGGAAGAAAAGTTTATTGCGCTTTGTTTTATATAGCAAGTGCTGCACAAAATCTGTCTGTTATTGATTTTTTTCCTGAAGTATTGTACTCCAACATATAGGTATTGATTTGTGTAACACCACATGGCCCAGATGAAGTTGGTTAGTATCAGTAATGAGTTTGTCAGTACTAAAGATTTCGGTGAAATTGAAAATAGGCTGGTACATCCTGAGATATCCTGTATTAGGAGGGTCCCCAAATATATTTTTGTGAATGAAGTTGTGTTTTATGAATAAATAGCGAATAGTATTTTTCCTTGAAAAACAAGTAAAATTTTCATCAAACAGTTATTTTAAAGATGTTATACTATTTAATAGGATGGAAGCAATGATTTCCAGACAATAAGTTTGACATTGTTCAATAATTTGGAACTTTTATTCAGTCATCATTTATTTATTATTGTTTATGAATATGCTATGTGTAATTATAGATATTAACTGTCAAATGTTGTGAATTTCTATATTCTTGAAACTTAAGAAGTTGTATTGTATGTTTCAGAATACCGCTTAGATGGTGATGGCCACGCAGACGTATGTGACGGAGATGCAGGCCATTAACCCTTCCTCTGTACAACAAGTACAGGTAGGTGTCACATGTCACCCTCAAGCTAGCACAAACTCGTGCTTAATCTACAGCATGTAGGTTTGTTTAGATATTGATAAAGGTTGTTACATCCATTCCTTTCTGATAACATCTTGCTATAAAATCTAAATTAGTTTTACCATGTGACATGCATATTTTCTGTGAAGAAACAATTTTACAAGTTAACAGGTATTGTTATGTTCTGCCTTATTTTGCTTTCCTGTAACATTAAAATAACAGCAACCAATGAATTTAAAAGATAGATTTCTATAAAAAGCCATGATGTCCTGTGAATACTAAATGAATTATCTTTATTTCACAAAGATATTTTGAGAGGAAGATATTTTGGTATTACCAGTTCATCTGAAATCATGATCCCATTACTTGTTGCTTCCAACAAATGTTAGAAATAGCATTACAACAGTGGAGACCTATGTCCAAGTCACATGTGCGAGTGACCTGTCCAGTAAACAGTGTAAGGTCATCCACAGTCTGATCCTCTATGTTTGGTCGATCTATGTAATTAATATTAAAAGAGTTGCAGTTTGGAAGCATTCCAACCTTGGCATTGTCTCTACTTCAAGATAGTTGTCATCCACTGAGTAGTCCCATAGCAGGCCACTGGCAGCATCCATGTGGAACTATAAGGCCAGCACTGCGTGAACTCGGGTGAGGACTGATGTGGTCAGATGCCTATCTGGATAGAAATGAGAAGCACAGCAACGCTTCCAGAGCTAAGCCTGCTACCCTTACCTGTACTAGGGGAGTTGGGATGGTGGCATAAACTAGCTCTATGTAAAGGGACACAGATCAATGCAAATGCATGTCGTTGTGCTATGAAATAGTGCACTTCAGTGCATCATTCATGCAGCACTATTGCAGGGCAGCATCTAGTATTGATTAACTGCTGGAGCGTGCGCATACATAGCTTGTTCAATGTCATTATCATAGGATAGAGCCTTTGATAAGAGTAGCAATTCCAGATTTATCATGGGAACAAATCTGGCAATGCAAGGAAATTATTAAAGGTCTGCATGTTTGCAAACATAAAAATGCTGAATGTATTCTTTTTAGTTATGCATAGCATAGCTTTTGCAGTGAGAGCGGAGACATTTTCTGTCATTCTGTCTGTCTGTCAACTTTAATTTTTTTTCTCTGAAACTACTGCTTGGAGTTCTTAACTGTTAGTAGGTAAGCTGTTGTATTTTCAGGGGACAAATCCACTAGGTTCAGAAATTTTAGTTATGGATATCATGGCTTCTGGGGTGAGGGGTGGGGGTGGATTTCCTGTCACTCAGTCCATCATCTTTGACCTTCTCCTCTGAAACTAAAGGTCAGAGTTCTTAGTAGCTAAGATGTATTTTCAGAGAACCAATTCTATCTATTTTCAATTAGACTCAGAATTTTTCCATCTTTTTGTGACTTTATGGAAAAATCTAATGGCAATCATTGAGTTGTCAATAGGCTGCCATTTTGAATAACATGACAAATATCAGCCAAGATAATTGAGATGACAAAGTCAATATGTAATGTGCATTTTGACTTGCCAAAATTATCAATTTGCCATTTTCACTAACAATGATGATAACAAGTTTGGTGGGCCAAATTCAAAATATAAAGTGCAATTTGGTTGATCAAAATTATCATCTGCTCAAGTTTGTTCTTCTGAATGGATTGAAATGATCATTTATGAAGCAATTTACAGGTATTTGAAGAAAATGTTCACAAACATTGCCAAAACCATTGATCATAATAGCTCTGTGGCCATTGGCCTATGTGGTCAAATCCATTTAGTTTACTATGATAAAAATATTTTTGATGTATTTGTTATTTTGTTTTTTGGTATCATTTATTGCATAATTTTCATTTATTTCAGACCAATCAAGGTCCGAGCCAACAGCAGCAGAACCAGCAGGGTACGACAGTGGTGACTGTCACAGCCCCTCAGCAATCTGGTCAGACCAAAAACAACACTGTCACACAGGCAGCCACGCAGGCTACCATTATTCAACCTCAAGCAGGGGGACAGCAGTTTATTGTTACCAGTAAGTCCAGGCTTTAATATTCCACCAGGACTATTACATTAGGGGATTATTAAGAATGTGTTACAACCAATAGAAATTTGTTCAAGCTCGCTTGGTTTTACAAAGTAACCTTTAATGCATTGTTATTGGTAAATGTAAATGAGATAATAAAGTATTGCACTGGTTTTGCTGTGTTGCAGTTGCAGAGCCTGCCGGTGAGCAGCAAAATCAAGACACCATTCAGCTCCAACAAGGCACAGGCCAGGTGGTCTACCCGGCACACGCTCAGTACGTAGATGGTGCCGACCCCCCAATATATGCAGCCTCTAATGGACAGATGTATGAGCTTTTATAAGTTTCCTACCCTCTCCTTGACATGAGTGTGTGCTTTGCCGTCTGGAATCATCCATCACCTGTATTTTACTGTTGTGATTACATAATCCAGTCCTCAATGTTGGTCATTTCTCTCCTCACTTCAAAAAAATGGTTAAAATCAAAACCACACACTACCTCCTGTTGATTGTAAAGCACACAAATGTTTTCTTGTTGGGAAATTATAAATTGTGGATGATATTTTACTAACAATGGTTGAAAGGATGTCATTATGTCAAGTTCTCGTTTAAACTAACAGAGATTGACTTCCAAATTTGACTGAACTAATTCTGATGAAATACACAACCTCCACATGCATGAAACCCAAAATAAAAGCACACACAGAAAAGGAAACAAGTATCACGGAAATCTGTATCAAACTGTCTGATTTCTACGGACAGACAGTGGAAACAAACTGCTGCATGAAGACATCAGAGTGGGGCTTCACTCATACTGTCAGTTTGCAGTAGCTTGTTTTAGTCTTGGTTGATACAGAATGGGTAGGAAATCCTAACACTCTCACCTTGGCTGTCAAGTTGAGTGCAAATTCTATGCATAACTTAAGGTCTATGTAATACACAATGCTTGACAGAACTGGGTAAAGTTGCTCAAAATGTGTTCAGATTGTGGCAAGAGTAGCTGCATAGATGTTGTAATGTATATCTGTAGTGTGATGTGTAGGCTTCCTAGTGCTAAGCATAATTTTAATCCATTTGCTCTGTTTACATTTGTTAATTTTTTTTTTTTTTTTTTTTAACAAAATCTACACATTTTGAAATAATCTCTGAAATTGGGATGCAAATGATTAATTCTGTAGGGGCAAATGAAATTAGATTTAGAGACGTTTGGTTTCTAATAGCCACCTTTCTGCAATAACCTAAAACAATTATTTTATTTATGTTAAGGCCTGCTTGTACATGTGGCTTTTAAAAATAGGCTTAAGACAGTTAATTGGTTTATAGAATTGAATAGTTGCTTGGCTTGTTTACAGGTGGTGTAAAACTGAGTTCACAGCTGTCATTTTTTTTTTGTAAGTCTGACAGGTGTGAATTAGGCTATCTAATGAATATAAACTGTGATAATCAGAAGCTGGGAAATGCCATGCTAAAGTCTTTAATCACCAACAGCTAGTATAGCCTTCATACAAAAGTGTGAACAACATGTCAGTTTTATACAAAATGGGGTTGTGGGAAAGGCACTGACACATTCAACACAAGTGAACTGAAAGTGACACATTTCAGAAAGTTCTTTTCCTCTAACACATCACCATGTTGGAATTACTAAGTCAAAACGATAACCCTAAATTGGAAAATCAGACTGTCATCTTGGATATCAATTCAGCTGAAAATGGACAAGCGACCAATCAGTTGTGCCAGTTGCTGTCAGTACTTAAGTTTTGTTTGAGTATTTATACTAATTTTTAAAAATTTCTATCTGCACTATTTATTTGATTAAAAAGAACTCAAGCTTTATATTGTATGATTTGTTTATATTATGTTTTATTTTCATAAGCAGTTTTGCTTTGAGCATTTTGGAGAAAAAAAATCTTAAAATAAATATTTTAATTCTTTTTGTGATTACTTGCTGATAATTGTAATGAGAATGTTAAGATTGAGCTAGAAAGGTAACTGAGCTTTAATATAAAGAGAAAGAATGATAAATATGAATGTGGAATGATTACAGGCAGACATATTCTGACTACGGACAGTCAACCATGTACACTCCAGTGTCTACGTACTACCAGAATGCTGGTGGAACACAGGTAAGTAACTCTCCCCATGCATCAGTTTGTCTTGAAACTTCATTCACCATTCTGTGATACATGTTATCCATTTTAGTTACAGTAATGCTATTTGGTAATTGAAGCTTGCAGTTTATAAAAATGCTCACCACTAGTATGGGGAAAATATCATAAGAATTATATTTAGTGCAATATAGATTGCAAATGCAGACACCACAACTGCATACAATTATGTAAATTGTGCTTTGGTTTTGAAGGGATTCATTTAAATGTTGTGTTATTTTTGCCAGATGACAACAGGGTTGGCCCAGATGAGCGGGCTTCAGGGTCAGATACTGACCCACCAAGGCGGCACCTACTTGGTGCAGGGAGGGGCCATGGATGGGGAAGGCCACCCTCTCACCCACACAACCCGGGCATCACCAGCAACCGTAAGTACATGCCACACTCTGCACGGTGGGGACACGCTCACTTCAGGACCTTTCATATACTACCATCTATTTATGTGTTTCCTGATTTCTTGTATAAAATAACCTCATTTATTCACAAATAATGATTTAATTATTCAGAGGACTATTTAAATGGAATTTAATCACATTAGACATAATACCTTTCTTTGATAAGATTTAATTTCTAAGAATAGTTAAATTATCTGCACAGTTTTTCCTGTTTTTTGTCCCATTTATTTATCAATCTTGAAGCAACTCCATTTGAAGGAACTCCTTACTCTCAGGCCTTAAGTTCCCATTGTAAATGAACTGAAGTACAGATCCTGGACATGCAAATGCGTCACATAACTGCTCACCATCTTTATCACATCTTGTAACAAATGATACTGACAATCTCAATATTCTTACATTGATTGCGATAAATACTGCTTGATTAATTATAACAATTTGACTAAACCACTAAGATAAGTTGATTAAAGCACTTCTGTTTTCTGCCATGCCACAGTTTGAAAGGTCAATTTAAGACTCACTGGTATCCTATCACATGGCTAAAGTTGACTTGATATAATAAATTAACACCATTAAAATTGCACCTTCCTCAAGGTCTGACTTTCTTCATCTTATAATATCTGAAGTAAGCAACTAAGCTGTTTGTTAGCACAAATGGTAATGGATGTTACCAAAATGGTGACTGGTTTGATTCAAGGATTTGAATCGGCCAAAAAGCTTATTTGGATTGAAACAGTTTCTCACAGCAAGGGTATGTGATAATATGATATCATTGTCCTTATTATCAGCAAAAATACCTGCCTGGAACTTGTGTATTGAAGGGGATTAAGAGAAAGCCTCGTGCTAACAAACAACTTCTTGAAATCTTTTCACCATATCACCAATATTTAAGTACAGAGGGAAGGATTGTCACAACTTTGTGGAATTATGGAATGAATCAATAAAAAAAACCTCAGCTGGTATACACATGCTGTTGATGAATGACTTGAATGAATAATTGAGAAACCATGCACTCTCAGAGGGAAAGAAAAACACATAAAGAGGGAAATCCAATGAAATAGAACAAAGGAAATAAGCAAGGCAGAACAACAGATTGCTGATATATGAAAACGTTAGATATTATTACGATTTGGTTGGAAATAAGGCCAGCTTACAGGTTGTGATACAGCTGAGCATGTTAGCAAGGATCTGGTGATGAGCTCATGTCATATCTTATACTCTATCCAGTATCGCTTGAGCTACTTTTCTATTACTAGGTAACCAATACCAATGGACCACGGACAGCCAATTTTGATGCCAAATGCTGGCAGCGGGAAGTAAGTTGTGACAATCCCAATGAAATGGTTGTGTGTACTATTCATCAAACATGATGTACTTTTTAATATAACAACTTTTTTCTTAACACTTACTTAGCATTTCTCACTGCTTAGATCTATTTTTCCCAATTTTATGTTGTGACTGCATGTTCAGGCTACTGTAAAACCTGGGTGCTGAATTTTGAGATATATTTTGAGATTGGACTTTGAAAAGTTCTTTTTCTTATATATATTATGTACTTTTAAAAAAAGTTCAGATATTGCTGAATATTAATTAGTACCCATGTAATTTATTTCATATCATCCATGTGCATGTCTTTTGCCTCATACAAATTCTCTTTTAGTTATTTTAAAGTTTAAATGACATTGTGATTGATATGTTGAGATATTTGTATATGTAGAGTAGCCATAGTGCAAAATATTACAATGGGGCTTGCTTGATAGTTGCTTTAGAATATGGAAGCTACTTTTTTGTTATTGCGGTATGGAAACAATTTCGATGTATGAATACATTGACATCTATGTTAAACGATATTGGTGATAGTAGAATTATAAATATGATGTGGAAATGGTACAAAACCACAGAATTTGGTGCTGGGTACACTGCATGACCTAGCCCATAGATAATGTATTTAGAAATGAAATGCCCCATGTCATATTACTGAATGTCTTTGATGTTGTTAACATATTTACACAGGCATGCCCAAGTTAAAAATAAGGTTTCCCATTTTCCCTCCAATAGGAAACAAAATAATTAACACACCTTAATTTTCATTGAGGATAACCTGTTTTCACATGGGCATGTTTTTGTGATCTCAAGCCTTTACTTGTATGTTGTAGACGTCTGTTAAATTGGCATGCATTTGCTTTTACATTATTGTTTCAGCATTATAGCTACAGATGTGCACCATTTTGTTTTTATGTTTCTTAAATATTTTCCCTCCGCATAGCATCTCAAATTTTTACTTTACCAGTGATATTATAATTGGTTTATGAATCAACATCAGAAGAAGTAGATCTAGAATTGAGCAACATTCAATTTGTGCATTGGGAAAAAAATGTTTGAGATGCTTTGTGCACATGCATTTACTGTATTTTTTATAATACCATTCCAAATATTGCCTTTTAAGAATTATATTGAATTCTAGCTTTAAAAAAAAAAGAAAATTGCAATTTTAGATGTTTATCTATCAGTAAATCAACCCCATTTGCAGTCAAGACTATTTGTTTTGGTATTGTAATAATTGCAGCATTTAGATGCAGTATAATCGTTTTTCACCAGGTGCGTGGTCCCTGCGTAAAATATTTATTAAATCTTGAAATGTTGGCAGCAACATGCAGTGGAATCGGACAGTCTTGTAACCAGTATTGTAGCCTCATGTTGTAATAGTTTTTTTTAAAAGCCCATTTGTAATGATTAAGTAGACCTGTTTGTTAAGTATGCATGGTATGGACAATGTAGATTGGTCATATTTGGTGATTGGATGGGACACTGTACTGTTCTCTGCCTGCTGTATAAGTCGCTGATTCCTCGTGATGATTGCTCAACTCAAGCATACTATATGATATTCTTATATCTAGCTTAATATGCAAGGCATATCTCAGAGAACATGGGCAGGACTTATACTCAGTGGAGCATCAGTGCTGTCTACTACTAAAACAACGCAATTTAGTAACACTAGTCCCTTTTCCCAGAATTTGCATGCCTATATTTTGATATAAGAATACTGTGATAATATGCTGCCAGTTGACCAAGAAAGTATTCATTTTTATACCAGGACGTTCAGCAGCAAATGTTTCGCCTTCAACCCACCTCAGCACAGCAAGAGTGGACGGTATGCTTATTTTCTGAAGACTCCTGATTATGTTTATATGATTATACATGTATATCTACAGTATATCTCTTAAGAAAGGCATGAACACAAAGCCCCCAAAAGGATGCACCTTGGAAGGATTACTTTCTATTGTCAAAGTTTGATCATAAAAATCTAAATAAGTAACTCTTGCTCAGTAATTTGTTTTGCTGTTTGTTTTTGTTTGGTGGGCTCCAGGTGCAGTTGTTAGACAATTTTGAAACTGCTGAGGGTGTGAGTCTGCCACGGGCAACTTTGTACAACTTTTGTTTTCACATTTGTGCCACCATGAAACTCGACCCTGTAAATCCGGCCTTATTTAGCAAGCTCCTGTGGTCGGTATTTCTGGGTTTGCGAACCCGACATCTTGGCACATGGTATTATTCCACAAGAATGATTGCCAAGTATCTGTAACCGGCTGACTTCCTCAGCTACACTCGCTGTTGCCCATCACAGCTGTCCACACCTGCACATTCACGTTCAGGAATGCAACTTTCATGTCATACATAGCTTGCACTACAACACCAAATATTGAAATATTCATCAAATAGTGCAGTTTTGGACAGTTTGTTGGGATGTGTTTACCAAAATCTTGTTCACATTTAGGTTATACAAATAGCATTTTTTTTCTTGTTTTATTATATAGGTCCAATGGTTAATCGACAATTATGAAACAGCAGAGGGAGTAAGTCTCCCACGCAGCACTCTCTACAACCACTATCTTCGGCATTGTCAAGAACAAAAAATGGATCCCATGAATCCAGCTTCATTCGGGAAATTGATACGATCAGTGTTTCTGGGTCTGCGCACAAGAAGGCTTGGAACAAGGTAAAAAGCATGTTGTACCTCAATCACAATGGGATCTCCTTATCAATAATATCAAGATATATGTACATCCCCTACTAGCTCGATTCCTCCATCTTCCCTTCCACATACACAGAGTGTGCCTTTAAGCATTTCTGAAAAAATATGAAAACAAATTATAGATTTGGAAGTTCAGGATGCATGTTTAACAACAAAACAAGCATGTATGACAGAAAACTAGAAAGGCAAAACAGGAAGTTGCTAATGCATGTCCCAATTCATGAATCCAAAATTCTGCTTATATTGAGGCTATCAAAGTATTTTCTTATGATCAATCAATCTTTAATAATCAAAATGGCAGAGTGAAATAACATGTTTGGTTAGTGTTTAGCTATGTTGACCATGTCAGCATAACTTCTACAGTGAGGGGAGAATTTTCGGTCATTCTGTCTGTCCATCAACCTTGATCTTCTCCTGAAAGTACTGGTCTGAGTTAATAGCTATTTATAGGGAAGATGTTGTTATATCAGGCGACCAATTCTATCAATTTTGTCCATTTTTGCAAAATTTTAATAGCTATCCCAGAATTGTAAAGGAGGTTGTCATTTTTAATAACATGACAAATATCAACCAATGAGAATTGAGATAGCAATGAAAGTTAAGACTGAATTCAATATGTAACATGCGTTTTGGCTGAAACTATTGTCTTTTCAAGTCTGCTCTGAAAAAAGGATTAAACGATTATTTATGAAACAGTTTGAAGGCATTTCCAGAAAATGTTCAAAACATTTAAACAATGATCAACAAAGCAAAAAACAGTGATCAACAAAGCTCTATGGCCATTGCTAACTTACTTTGGTATTCCAAAAACCTACACTAAATATTTTTCCCATCTGTAAAGGCAACCAAACTAATATTAATATATATACTAAATTAGTATTTAATAATCAATTGTAATTTTAGACTTTCTTAACTGGAATGTAAATTATCTGCATGTTTGATTTTAATTCAGTAGATACAAACATGCATTCAAAATATTAATTTTCCTATTTTTTACTATTTTAATTTTATCACAACTTTCTCCACTTTGTCATTGTCACATAAATATTTGTCTTTATATGCAGAATTAAATTTGTTTAAAAAATCGTTTTGATTAAATAGATATCATATAATTTAAGTTATGTTAATAGTTCACTGTGAAGAATTGGGGTCATAGTATTGTATATGCCTCTTGGTGTACAGTGGGAATGGCTTTGGGTGGAGAAGGTTGTGGGAGGCTAATATTGGCATGGCAAAGGGTAGCATGTATGAGTGTTTGACTGAGTTTGGCTTGTTGGTGGTTTCCCACAGAGGTAACTCCAAGTACCACTACTACGGTATCCGCATCAAGGCATCATCCACGCTCAACCAGTTCACGGACGACCAGACCATGGCCATGAGACAGACTCCAGGCAATCAGGGAAAGAGGTATGCACCCTAAGCAAGTACTCGTGCCTCGTTGTGTACTTGTATGATGCTGCCACCTCACAGGCAGCTTTTAGACTATCCCTGCATCAGAACATATAAGCATGCTTCCCAATCAGAATATGGTATTGCTTGACTTGGTATCTGAAAAAATATTTTGACCCCAAAAAGAATAATTTTTGATTCAGATTAATTTTTTGAAAAACATTTTTAAGTACTTAAAGAAAAACAAGCAGAATTAGAATAAATATAGATAAAGGGCTGTGATATGCCTGAAAGAAGTTAAAGTTCCAAATCAAATATTGATATTGATGAATGTAAATTGATCTTTTCATGTTTGTAGGTTTAAGCCAGGGCCTGTACGTGGAGATGGGTCAGATTCACAGGATGGGTCCCAGAGCAGCCAGCAGTCAGAACCAGCCAACACACAGCAGCATCAGCATCAGCAGTTTCTGGGAGATGCTTCAGGAGCCATCCCAAACTTTGGCATGATTGATCTGGCTGGAGTACCCTTCCCTGACGGTGTTGGTGCAGACCATCTACGCATCTTTGAACAACTTTATAAAGAACATTGTGAAGTAAATATCATGATAGTAATCTTTCAAATCTTTCTAAATTGAAAACAAATAATAACATCTCCAGGATAATTTAGTATAACAAAGAAGTAATATATAGAATACCTCTGTAAGAGCCATAATGTTAGCAGCTGCAGTGTAGTGACACCTGGAGGACAATTCAGTTTACTAATGTTTATCTCCATTTTGATCCTCATACAAGCAATATTTTCACATTGTGTTTATGTTTCAGGCAATATTGGATGTTGTGGTAAATCTACAGTTCTCATATATAGAGGCATTGTGGCAATCGTTCTGGAGAAATTTGGCCCCAGAAAACCAACAAAGGCAAATATTTTTTTTACTAAACAAAATAACACAATTAGACAAAGTAACAGTTATCTCAAAGATGGTCATAAACTGAAGTCTATGAGATGAATCGATTTGTTTTAAACCTTTTATCCTGAAATAAAAGTAAGACTTCATCCATGTGTGAAAGCTTCATCAAAACAGGATATGTTGGATAGCTAAGTATTTGATGATCATCTACATTGATATCTTCTTGTCTATTGCAGTGGAACTAATGAAGAAGCACGTTTGCCAAAAGATAAGTTATATGCTATGTGTCGGTTGGAAGCAGTTCAGCAGTACGTTCGACAGTCTGATTATGCTTTTTATCAGGCTCTGGTAGAAGTACTTATTCCAGATGTCCTTAGACCCATTCCTAGTAAGTACTTTTATACAAATAAGATATAAGCATAATTTATTATTCACTGCAACATTGTCAATCAAGTTAATCATAAACTCTAAATTTTGACTGAATTTACAGGTTCATTGACACAGGCAATACGAAACTTTGCAAAGAGCTTGGAAGGGTGGCTCAAGTCATCAATGGCTGGTGTTCCAGAAGAAATGATGAAAACTAAGGTGTGATTTTCAATCAATATATATGGTTTTAAGATGGTTTTTAAAGGGATATGTTTATACATTTCAAATTTGCAATTTTCTAACACGAGTCTGTATGTTGTGATTAGGTGGGATCCGTCAGTGCATTTGCTCAGACATTGCGGCGGTACACATCACTCAACCATTTGGCACAGGCAGCTCGGGCTGTACTCCAGAACACGTCACAGATCAATCAGATGCTTCAGGATCTCAACAGAGTGGACTTTGCTAATGTACAAGTCAGTTATATGTGGATTTATTTTCATTTATTACAACAAAATTACAATACTTATGTTTTCATAAGAGCCAAATTTGTTATATATGCATTATTTAGGACAGCATGTATCTGACACAATGGATTATTTTTTGTCTGTTAAAAGGAACAAGCATCTTGGGTTTGTCAGTGTGATGACACAGTAGTGCACCAGCTGGAACAGGATTTTAAGAAGACATTACAGCAGCAGAACTCCCTGGAGGAGTGGGCTCAGTGGCTGGAGTCTGTTGTCAATCAGGTGCTCAAACCTCACGAAGGCAGTCCTAATTTCCCGAAAGCAGCCAGACAGTTCCTCCTGAAGTGGTCATTCTATAGGTGAGTGTTGTTAAAGGATTGTATAAATTAAATGATGAATTTCCTAAAGAGTCCTGTGTTTCTCTAGCTGTAAATATTTAAAAGAGGATATAATATATCTTGGGTAGAGATTGCTGTTTTGATATGGGTTGTACAACATACAAGGCCAGATTATTGGCTTACATACTTGGGTATATATTTTTTAATCTTGATACCTAGATTTGAAATTATGGTGAACATGTTAAGTCTTTCGTCCCATTCATGCTTTGATGTCAATATGCTTTAAGTTTCAAACCAAGATTTTGGTTTTCAGTTCTATGGTGATTCGTGACTTGACCCTCCGTAGCGCCGCAAGCTTTGGCTCATTTCACCTTATCCGACTGCTGTATGATGAGTACATGTTTTACCTGGTGGAACACAAGGTGGCAACAGCCACAGGAGAGACCCCCATCGCAGTGATGGGAGAGGTGAGGCATAATGCACATCTTGCTTGTATACCCAGATTTACAGCATCAGCAGAAAGTGTCACATGGTATTTGAACTTGCTTCATTGTTTATTGTCAGATTCGTGGTGCTTGATCTGTCAAATATATATATCATCCAAACAATAGCATTAATTTGAGAATTGAGAAATATTTGAACTGAGCCTTTGTTAAGTTTTGATATTCCACTTTGCATGTCTACCAAATTCTGCCATGTTTCCACATTTCCCACTTTGCAATTTTTATTCTGGAGATTAAATGTACCTTCTTGTGGGAAACTTGACTTTTTAAGCCATTATTTCATAATTTTGTACATCAACAACTTGATATGGGTAAAGTAATTTATTGATGCATCATAATTTCTCATTTCACCATTTCACACTATTTTAAAGGCTTGAAAATCGACCTGATATGGCTGTACTTACTTTTTCATAAAAAACACCATTTCACCATTTTCACACACAGGAAACATCTTACTAGTTTAATTTAAATTGTTGGATATATGTAACCTTAATGTTTATTTTCTTTTTCTTGCAGTTTATCGATTTGGGTAATGTTTTGTCAATGGGTTCAATGGACAGTGAGGCAGAGTCTGAAGAGAATATGAAGCTGTCCCCTGTGACACTTAAATCCAACAATTCACAGACATCAGCTGGCGCCATCACAGTCAACCATACCCCTCTGACAGCAGTGTCCGCTAACGGTACAATGACAATCAACGCAGCCAGTTTGATCAATACTGCATCTACAACCTCCACTTTCACCATGCTAGCCTCCGCCAACGCTACTCAGGGACCCACCAAAACAATTGTAGTCGTACCAGTGTCTGCCACTCCAGGTAGTGCTGGAGACGGCCAGCCAGCAGCCAAGAAGATCAAAACACTGTCAAATCTTGTGTAAATGAGGCATGCCAAATCATTGTAATAGTATAATATACAAGTGTCTATTAAAGGGATGAGTTGACCTTGTTCTTCTCTTGTTATATGCCATAAACATTAGGACATAGCCTTGCCAGTGTGGCTTGGACAAAGGTGTCAGTATGGGTGCTATGACAGGACTCAACAGAAGCTATCCCTGAGGTTGGCTGCTCGCTATGTTTGCATAAGCTGCTGATGTTAGGTACCCCACCGCTGTCCTATAACCACCACCCTGTATATGATCTACTCTGCTGCTGGGTGGCCTTAGTGTCACAATATTTACAATCCAGAAGTCAGTGCAACACTTTATTCCATGCCACACTTTTTATGTATGCATCCGATATCGACACACTCAAACATGGAATGTAGTGTATCAAGGACACCCTGGAACACAGATTCATATTTCATTATCTTGTAATCTTTGGGTTTCTAAATAAATTGATAAAGAGTGCAAGGTAATTCTTCCGGACAAGCTCCCAGAATTTGAGGGAGGACCAAAATGTTTGATTTACCCAGCTGACACTGCCACTGGGATAAACACTGCCTGCTGATATTATATCAGAAATAATTTGTTTGAAATCTTGATTATGAAGTCAGCAAAACACTACAAATGTTCATGATTGAATTGACCATGACAGGTTATGCTTTGTTAAGGAATTGGTCGAGTAACTTAATAAAAATGATTTTTATATATATGCTCACTTGATTTATTTCGTTAGAGATTTTGATGGATGATCACATTTACGAGCCACCTGGTGGTTGAATAGGATTTTATCTTTCAATGATATTTACCAGGTGCATCTGAAGTCTCAGATATATGCTGTCAACTTTGCAGTGCGGAATCTCGTATTGATCATTTGTCATATACTATATAAGCAAGTACACCTTGGCACATCTAAAAGTACACTTGCATAGATTGTGAACTGTTAATGGTGCTTTCTTCAACCCTGTGCTGGTGCGTCCTTATCCTGTGGTGTGTATTAAGGTTTGACTTGTTGTGCGTCTTTTATCATTAAGAAAACAGGTGTTGGATAAATATCTGTTAAATGAAATTCATGTCTTAGAAAATGATCATTTTTTGTTGAATGAATGAAGTCCAAGCATGCACATTAATGAAGTTTTATATTAAATTTGAATATTCAGGTGTAATAGTCCCATCCAAAAACACAATCTTCAGGAAGTAAATTTTGACATTTTGTGGAACATGTGATATGCACATGGAGTATCGATGGGATCAACTATTTTAAGTCTTGTAAATGAAATATTTTGAATGCATTTGCTTCACACACACACACACACACACATATATATATATACACGATAGTAATGTCACTAATGTAATGCAAGGCAATTGTTTGCTTTTTGGGAGGGAGGTTGTTAATAAGATGACTTGTATATTGAATGGCATAAATTGTAAATAGATTGTGAAAACAGCAAATAAGGGAAAACACCACTTGGTCTTTTGCACCAGATACAAATTTGTTTTATTATTGTTGTTGTTGCTATGTTTATGTGGAACTGCAAGTTTAATATTGGGAATAGCAAGGGCCTTTATTTAAATATTTAATATTATACACATAAAAGTGTAAAATATATTTATTGCAGCTATAAGCTAGTTTCAGAGACTAGATACAGCTTGTTAGAGTTATGAGAAATATATGCGAATGTTTCCTCACAAATTTAAAAGGATGCACATGTTACTAAGAATGTGTAAGGATTATAACTTGTACATTCAAGCTGATTCTGTGATTTTAGGATTGACACAGTGGTAGATGAAAAGAAAATTGCCCAAATGTTAGGGTAATTCATCATTAGCTAATATAACAGGGATTTGTGGTTTTATTCTTTCGAAGCGAAGTAGGTATGGAAAAAACACACAGTCCGCCATGAGCGCTTAGTGCCTCAGAGGGGGCAAGAGGTACTGCTGGGAAATTTGTGATGCATTTTTTCTTTGACATGAACAGTTTAAAAGTCTAGTTTGTGTGTGACCTAGTTCAAGTTAGAAAAATAAATATGCTACAATTTTGTATCTTGAGCATACTTATTATATAAATAAATGAGAACTTGTGTGATAGGAAATTTTATATAAATGTATAATCTTTTCATTTCACTGGTTATGTGTATATTTATTGTTGTTCTAGTGACAGATAAGTGCCTAGAGGTGACCATGTCTTGTAGAATGTAAATTTTTAGTTGACTGATTTCCATAAAAAAAATCTAAATTATATGGATTGTCCAATATAAAATACATACCGGTAAATTATATTAGAGATTTTAATGCTATTCATTTGGAATTTATTTTTGACTCACAAAATACATAACATTACAAAACGTTGGGATGGTAACAAAAATATTTGTAATGTTTCTTTATGATTAAATTATTGCATGAACTGAAAAGTAACTCTTTTACAGTACTTGTATTTATTTGTGTTGTACATTTCAAATGGCAGAATATTTATCCATACTTCCAAAGGCTAGCTAAGATGTCCCACACAAAAAAACATGGTTTAATATTTTATTTGTAAATATAAAATATTTTATCTATAAACTGCATCCCCTGAGAGGAAAAATATCAAACTTTATTTGATTTGAATACTATTGTAATTTAAGGTTTAATTTTATCTGTGATGTACTCAACAGGAGTTGTGTTTTCCGAGGATCTTGAAGTGCTATAAAATGGCAGAGTGGATGTATGACTGGTGTAGCTGTATTGTGACTTTCATTGACCTTGGATTCCTGAGGTGTGATTTATCAAAGGTTTTTGTGTAAATCATACCAACTCCTTATATACTGCTTGCGAACCCTGAAGAGCACAAATAGGTTATGGTAAAACTTATATAAAAAGTAGAAAATTGTAATTATAGATCTTGAAACGTAAACTCATGGCTATTTGTGTTCTACAGTGTGACAACAATTTGCACATTATGCAGCATTCTTTGGTCTTCCTATGTAGGGACTTTAATTACAAAAATAATTTAATCCTTGAATTCACATAAACAGGTCCCTCTTGGTGTTGAATGTTGTTTGATGTAACTGGTAAGCATAATATTGGATGGAAAACACAATTCCTGCAAGATTGCAGTTTAGGGACATTCCTAGCACACAACGTTATAAAATAACTTAAAAAAATTTTGTTGAAAGATTTAACAGTGTGAAAATCCTATTTTTGCCAATGTATGAAATTAGATCAAAATAAAATGTTTGGATGTACATAAGAAAATTACAGTATTGTTTTAATTGAAGCATTCACCCACCCAAATTATTGATTCAGCACATGATGAGTTTGCTTTTCCAGTTCCCACTGCAATTGTGTTCTTTTTCGTGTTCCTTCAAAATGGAGGTCAATTTGTAGTTTATGCTCAAATCCTAATTTCATGGGCAAATAGGCTTGGCTATAACAACATACATTACATTAATCAGTGATGAAAGTCTTCAGGAAATAACCTGAATTCAGGTTTTTTCTTCAAATGTGAAATTCAAAATGGTCTGAACTCAGTCTGAAACATCCAAAAGTGACATTTCTGAAAAGGGGTAGGGGTATCTTCAGGTTAATTTTTAAAGGGTTTCAGGTTTTCTCCTGAATGTTGACTTTTAATTGGTATCCTGCAATATACAAAAACACATTTATTTTTCTTGTCTCTCTTTAGAGCAGTTTGTGCATTGTACATGGATTCCAAGTTAATCATTTGCCATTATATTTAAAGCATTCATGAAACCTGACTTTCAGACACATTTTCTTTATATGAAATGAATATTTATACCCTAAACTGCTTTTATGTAGTATTACCCCAAATATTCCCTGTTAGCAACTTTCCGTGGCACTTGAAAGTTGATCAGTTGTCTGCTGAAACCTACACCAGCAATTGAACACTTTGTCAACAAGAGACAGGGTGGAGTTGTTTTGTACAATTCATTGCCTGAAGTATACTTCAGAACAACATAAGATTATTTGAATATTATTTGAATCAATGATATAACTATTTTATAGTTGTGGCAAATATCTTATGATTGTGAAAGATATATCATTTATGGGAAAAGTATACTATTTATTTGAAAAGTATCTTGTGCATGTGAAAACCTTTCTGTCAAAAAGGGAAGACATGACTCAAAGGCTGCATGGAATCCCCCTTAACCAAGGCCAAGATATGGAAAAAGTGACATAAAACCCTTTGATCACATCTTCTGGATTATTTTGATACCAGACTGAAATATTTGAAGGTCAAAAACTCAAAACTGCTGTTCATAACAAGGTTTTATGATCTATCAAATATACGGGCCAGGCTGTGTGGACAATAACCATCTGAAATGAAGGGCCAGAATCTGTATAGGAGAAGCAATATCAGTAGATCACACTTGACTTGCATGTCTGAAATAGGTCAAATCAAAAGGTAAGATGCATTAAGCCATTCAATTTGATGACATCTTCTGGATTATTTTGGTGCCAGACTGAGATATTTGAAGGTCAAAAACTCAAAACTGCTGTTCATAACAAGGTTTTATGATCTACTATCAAATATATAATTATTTTCTGTGTAAAAAATAGAAATAGGTGGCAGTTAGTTTGCCACAATATATAGCAAGATACAATATGAAAGAAAGTTTCCCACTCACTCTCTGGAAAGAGAGGGGCATTGCGTCTTTCTGGTTGGTTTCTATCTGATATGGTCTAAATAACCTGGATAGGTTATAATTAAAATGAACAAACATGTCTATTTTCATTCATCAAAGAAAGTACATTTTGCTTATCAACCAAAAAAAAAATGGTTTGTTAAGTTAATATTTTTCATATAAACAAACTGGAAAACCTTCAGGTTGTGAAAGGCAATACATTACAAAATGTGATAGAGCAGAAAGTGGTGCACACATAGCTCCATTGTCATTGTCTCTCCCTGAAGAGAGCAAAGCATTGTACCTTGATGCAAGGCTTTTCACTTTGCCATCATATCAACAGGAATGCTCTGAAAAGCTCATGTGTACAAACAAAACAAACTGAATCAAGCTTCACTTCTCGAAAAATACATGGCCCGTATGGGGGTCGAACCCACGACATTCGCGTTATTAGCACGACGCTCTAACCAACTGAGCTAACGGGCCAGGTTGTGCAAAGGCATACATTACAAAATGTGACACAGCACAAAGTGGTTCACACATAGCTCCATTGTCATTGTCTCTCCCTGAAGAGAGCAAAGCATTGTACCTTGATGCAAGGCTTTTCACTTTGCCATCATATCAACAGGAATGCTCTGAAAAGCTCATGTGTACAAAAAAAAATCTGAATCAAGCTTCACTTCACAAAAAGTACATGGCCCGTATGGGGGTCGAACCCACGACATTCGCGTTATTAGCACGACGCTCTAACCAACTGAGCTAACGGGCCAGGTTGTGAAAGGCAATACATTACAAAATGTGATACAGCACAAAGTGGTGAACACATAGCTCCATTGTCATTGTCTCTCCCTGAAGAGAGCAAAGCATTGTACCTTGATGCAAGGCTTTTCACTTTGCCATCATATCAACAGGAATACTCTGAAAAGCTCATGTGTACAAAAAAAACTGAATCAAGCTTCACTTCTCAAAAAATACATGGCCCGTATGGGGGTCGAACCCACGACATTCGCGTTATTCGCACGACGCTCTAACCAACTGAGCTAACGGGCCAGGCTGTGTGGACAATATACTTTACGAGTGATATAGCACAATGAAGTGCACAAACACATTCACTATGGAACCCACAAAATCCACATTATTAACACAACACTAACCATCTGAAATGAAGGGCCAGAATCTGTATAGGAGAAGCAATATCAGTAGATCACACTTGACTTGCATGTCTGAAATAGGTCAAATCAAAAGGTAAGATGCATTAAGCCATTCAATTTGATGACATCTTCTGGATTATTTTGGTGCCAGACTGAAATATTTGAAGGTCAAAAACTCAAAACTGCTGTTCACAACAAGGTTTTATGATCTATTATCAAATATATAATTATTTTCTGTGTAAAAAATAGGTGGCAGTTAGTTTGCCACAATATATAGCAAGATACAATATGAAAGAAAGTTTCCCACTCACTCTCTGGAAAGAGAGGGGCATTGCGTCTTTCTGGTTGGTTTCTATCTGATATGGTCTAAATAACCTGGATAGGTTATAATTAAAATGAACAAACATGTCTATTTTCATTCATCAAAGAAAGTACATTTTGCTTATCAACCAAAAAAAAAATGGTTTGTTAAGTTAATATTTTTCATATAAACAAACTGGAAAACCTTCAGGTCCCAAAATAAAATCATGCCTAGTTCGGGAGTTGAACCCATGACATCTGGGTTATGGGCATGACACTCTAACCAACTGAGCTAATGGGCCTGGCTATTGCTCCACACATTATATTAAGTGATATAGTGCAGCGTACAAAAACACATTCATTATTCTTGTCTCTCTTTAAAGCAGTTTGTGCATTGCACCTTGATTCCAAGTTAATCACATCGCCATTATATCAAATGAAATGGTTTGAAATGCTCATGTGTACAAACAAACAAAACAATTTAAGCTTTACTTCACAAAAAATACATGGCCCGTATGGGGGTCGAACCCACGACATTCGCGTTATTAGCACGACGCTCTAACCAACTGAGCTAACGGGCCAGATTGTGAAAGGCAATACATTACAAAATGTGATACAGCACAAAGTGGTGCACACATAGCTCCATTGTCATTGTCTCTCCCTGAAGAGAGCAAAGCATTGTACCTTGATGCAAGGCTTTTCACTTTGCCATCATATCAACAGGAATGCTCTGAAAAGCTCATGTGTACAAAAAAAAATCTGAATCAAGCTTCACTTCACAAAAAGTACATGGCCCGTATGGGGGTCGAACCCACGACATTCGCGTTATTAGCACGACGCTCTAACCAACTGAGCTAACGGGCCAGGTTGTGAAAGGCAATACATTACAAAATGTGATACAGCACAAAGTGGTGAACACATAGCTCCATTGTCATTGTCTCTCCCTGAAGAGAGCAAAGCATTGTACCTTGATGCAAGGCTTTTCACTTTGCCATCATATCAACAGGAATGCTCTGAAAAGCTCATGTGTACAAAAAAAATCTGAATTAAGCTTCACTTCACAAAAAGTACATGGCCCGTATGGGGGTCGAACCCACGACATTCGCGTTATTAGCACGACGCTCTAACCAACTGAGCTAACGGGCCAGGTTGTGAAAGGCAATACATTACAAAATGTGATACAGCACAAAGTGGTGAACACATAGCTCCATTGTCATTGTCTCTCCCTGAAGAGAGAATGCATTGTACCTTGATCCAAAGCTTTTCACTTTGCCATCATATCAACAGGAATGCTCTGAAAAGCTCATGTGTACAAAAAAAAACTGAATCAAGCTTCACTTCTCAAAAAATACATGGCCCGTATGGGGGTCGAACCCACGACATTTGAGTTATTAGCACGACGCTCTAACCAACTGAGCTAACGGGCCAGGTTGTGAAAGGCAATACATTACAAAATGTGCTACAGCAGAAAGTGCTGAACACATAGCTCCATTGTCATTGTCTCTCCCTGAAGAGAGCAAAGCATTGTACCTTGATGCAAGGCTTTTCACTTTGCCATCATATCAACAGGAATGCTCTGAAAAGCTCATGTGTACAAACAAAACAAACTGAATCAAGCTTCACTTCTCGAAAAATACATGGCCCGTATGGGGGTCGAACCCACGACATTCGCGTTATTAGCACGACGCTCTAACCAACTGAGCTAACGGGCCAGGTTGTGCAAAGGCATACATTACAAAATGTGACACAGCACAAAGTGGTGAACACATAGCTCCATTGTCATTGTCTCTCCCTGAAGAGAGCAAAGCATTGTACCTTGATGCAAGGCTTTTCACTTTGCCATCATATCAACAGGAATGCTCTGAAAAGCTCATGTGTACAAAAAAAAATCTGAATCAAGCTTCACTTCACAAAAAGTACATGGCCCGTATGGGGGTCGAACCCACGACATTCGCGTTATTAGCACGACGCTCTAACCAACTGAGCTAACGGGCCAGGTTGTGCAAAGGCATACATTACAAAATGTGACACAGCAGAAAGTGGTTCACACATAGCTCCATTGTCATTGACTCTCCCTGAAGAGAGAATGCATTGTACCTTGATCCAAAGCTTTTCACTTTGCCATCATATCAACAGGAATGCTCTGAAAAGCTCATGTGTACAAAAAAAAAACTGAATCAAGCTTCACTTCTCAAAAAATACATGGCCCGTATGGGGGTCGAACCCACGACATTCGCGTTATTCGCACGACGCTCTAACCAACTGAGCTAACGGGCCAGGCTGTGTGGACAATATACTTTACGAGTGATATAGCACAATGAAGTGCACAAACACATTCACTATGGAACCCACAAAATCCACATTATTAACACAACACTAACCATCTGAAATGAAGGGCCAGAATCTGTATAGGAGAAGCAATATCAGTAGATCACACTTGACTTGCATGTCTGAAATAGGTCAAATCAAAAGGTAAGATGCATTAAGCCATTCAATTTGATGACATCTTCTGGATTATTTTGGTGCCAGACTGAAATATTTGAAGGTCAAAAACTCAAAACTGCTGTTCACAACAAGGTTTTATGATCTATTATCAAATATATAATTATTTTCTGTGTAAAAAAATAGGTGGCAGTTAGTTTGCCACAATATATAGCAAGATACAATATGAAAGAAAGTTTCCCACTCACTCTCTGGAAAGAGAGGGGCATTGCGTCTTTCTGGTTGGTTTCTATCTGATATGGTCTAAATAACCTGGATAGGTTATAATTAAAATGAACAAACATGTCTATTTTCATTCATCAAAGAAAGTACATTTTGCTTATCAACCAAAAAAAAAAATGGTTTGTTAAGTTAATATTTTTCATATAAACAAACTGGAAAACCTTCAGGTCCCAAAATAAAATCATGCCTAGTTCGGGAGTTGAACCCATGACATCTGGGTTATGGGCATGACACTCTAACCAACTGAGCTAATGGGCCTGGCTATAGCTCCACACATTATATTAAGTGATATAGTGCAGCGTACAAAAACACATTCATTATTCGTGTCTCTCTTTAAAGCAGTTTGTGCATTGCACCTTGATTCCAAGTTAATCACATCGCCATTATATCAAATGAAATGGTTTGAAATGCTCATGTGTACAAACAAACAAAACAATTTAAGCTTTACTTCACAAAAAATACATGGCCCGTATGGGGGTCGAACCCACGACATTCGCGTTATTAGCACGACGCTCTAACCAACTGAGCTAACGGGCCAGGTTGTGCAAAGGCAATACATTACAAAATGTGATACAGCAGAAAGTGGTGAACACATAGCTCCATTGTCATTGTCTCTCCCTGAAGAGAGCAAAGCATTGTACCTTGATGCAAGGCTTTTCACTTTGCCATCATATCAACAGGAATGCTCTGAAAAGCTCATGTGTACAAAAAAATTCTGAATTAAGCTTCACTTCACAAAAAGTACATGGCCCGTATGGGGGTCGAACCCACGACATTCGCGTTATTAGCACGACGCTCTAACCAACTGAGCTAACGGGCCAGGTTGTGAAAGGCAATACATTACAAAATGTGATACAGCACAAAGTGGTGAACACATAGCTCCATTGTCATTGTCTCTCCCTGAAGAGAGCAAAGCATTGTACCTTGATGCAAGGCTTTTCACTTTGCCATCATATCAACAGGAATGCTCTGAAAAGCTCATGTGTACAAAAAAATTCTGAATTAAGCTTCACTTCACAAAAAGTACATGGCCCGTATGGGGGTCGAACCCACGACATTCGCGTTATTAGCACGACGCTCTAACCAACTGAGCTAACGGGCCAGGTTGTGAAAGGCAATACATTACAAAATGTGATACAGCACAAAGTGGTGAACACATAGCTCCATTGTCATTGTCTCTCCCTGAAGAGAGCAAAGCATTGTACCTTGATGCAAGGCTTTTCACTTTGCCATCATATCAACAGGAATGCTCTGAAAAGCTCATGTGTACAAAAAAAATCTGAATTAAGCTTCACTTCACAAAAAGTACATGGCCCGTATGGGGGTCGAACCCACGACATTCGCGTTATTAGCACGACGCTCTAACCAACTGAGCTAACGGGCCAGGTTGTGAAAGGCAATACATTACAAAATGTGATACAGCACAAAGTGGTGAACACATAGCTCCATTGTCATTGTCTCTCCCTGAAGAGAGAATGCATTGTACCTTGATCCAAAGCTTTTCACTTTGCCATCATATCAACAGGAATGCTCTGAAAAGCTCATGTGTACAAAAAAAAAACTGAATCAAGCTTCACTTCTCAAAAAATACATGGCCCGTATGGGGGTCGAACCCACGACATTCGCGTTATTAGCACGACGCTCTAACCAACTGAGCTAACGGGCCAGGTTGTGAAAGGCAATACATTACAAAATGTGATACAGCAGAAAGTGGTGCACACATAGCTCCATTGTCATTGTCTCTCCCTGAAGAGAGCAAAGCATTGTACCTTGATGCAAGGCTTTTCACTTTGCCATCATATCAACAGGAATGCTCTGAAAAGCTCATGTGTACAAACAAAACAAACTGAATCAAGCTTCACTTCTCGAAAAATACATGGCCCGTATGGGGGTCGAACCCACGACATTCGCGTTATTAGCACGACGCTCTAACCAACTGAGCTAACGGGCCAGGCTGTGTGGACAATATACTTTACGAGTGATATAGCACAATGAAGTGCACAAACACATTCACTATGGAACCCACAAAATCCACATTATTAACACAACACTAACCATCTGAAATGAAGGGCCAGAATCTGTATAGGAGAAGCAATATCAGTAGATCACACTTGACTTGCATGTCTGAAATAGGTCAAATCAAAAGGTAAGATGCATTAAGCCATTCAATTTGATGACATCTTCTGGATTATTTTGGTGCCAGACTGAAATATTTGAAGGTCAAAAACTCAAAACTGCTGTTCATAACAAGGTTTTATGATCTATTATCAAATATATAATTATTTTCTGTGTAAAAAATAGGTGGCAGTTAGTTTGCCACAATATATAGCAAGATACAATATGAAAGAAAGTTTCCCACTCACTCTCTGGAAAGAGAGGGGCATTGCGTCTTTCTGGTTGTTTTCTATCTGATATGGTCTAAATAACCTGGATAGGTTATAATTAAAATGAACAAACATGTCTATTTTCATTCATCAAAGAAAGTACATTTTGCTTATCAACCAAAAAAAAATGGTTTGTTAAGTTCATATTTTTCATATAAACAAACTGGAAAACCTTTAGGTCCCAAAATAAAATCATGCCTAGTTCGGGAGTTGAACCCATGACATCTGGGTTATGGGCATGACACTCTAACCAACTGAGCTAATGGGCCTGGCTATAGCTCAACACATTATATTAAGTGATATAGTGCAGCGTACAAAAACACATTCATTATTCTTGTCTCTCTTTAAAGCAGTTTGTGCATTGCACCTTGATTCCAAGTTAATCACATCGCCATTATATCAAATGAAATGGTTTGAAATGCTCATGTGTACAAACAAACAAAACAATTTAAGCTTTACTTCACAAAAAATACATGGCCCGTATGGGGGTCGAACCCACGACATTCGCGTTATTAGCACGACGCTCTAACCAACTGAGCTAACGGGCCAGGTTGTGCAAAGGAAATACATTACAAAATGTGATACAGCACAAAGTGGTGCACACATAGCTCCATTGTCATTGTCTCTCCCTGAAGAGAGCAAAGCATTGTACCTTGATGCAAGGCTTTTCACTTTGCCATCATATCAACAGGAATGCTCTGAAAAGCTCATGTGTACAAAAAAAAATCTGAATCAAGCTTCACTTCACAAAAAGTACATGGCCCGTATGGGGGTCGAACCCACGACATTCGCGTTATTAGCACGACGCTCTAACCAACTGAGCTAACGGGCCAGGTTGTGAAAGGCAATACATTACAAAATGTGATACAGCACAAAGTGGTGAACACATAGCTCCATTGTCATTGTCTCTCCCTGAAGAGAGCAAAGCATTGTACCTTGATGCAAGGCTTTTCACTTTGCCATCATATCAACAGGAATGCTCTGAAAAGCTCATGTGTACAAAAAAAATCTGAATTAAGCTTCACTTCACAAAAAGTACATGGCCCGTATGGGGGTCGAACCCACGACATTCGCGTTATTAGCACGACGCTCTAACCAACTGAGCTAACGGGCCAGGTTGTGAAAGGCAATACATTACAAAATGTGATACAGCACAAAGTGGTGAACACATAGCTCCATTGTCATTGTCTCTCCCTGAAGAGAGAATGCATTGTACCTTGATCCAAAGCTTTTCACTTTGCCATCATATCAACAGGAATGCTCTGAAAAGCTCATGTGTACAAAAAAAAAACTGAATCAAGCTTCACTTCTCAAAAAATACATGGCCCGTATGGGGGTCGAACCCACGACATTCGCGTTATTAGCACGACGCTCTAACCAACTGAGCTAACGGGCCAGGTTGTGAAAGGCAATACATTACAAAATGTGATACAGCAGAAAGTGGTGCACACATAGCTCCATTGTCATTGTCTCTCCCTGAAGAGAGCAAAGCATTGTACCTTGATGCAAGGCTTTTCACTTTGCCATCATATCAACAGGAATGCTCTGAAAAGCTCATGTGTACAAACAAAACAAACTGAATCAAGCTTCACTTCTCGAAAAATACATGGCCCGTATGGGGGTCGAACCCACGACATTCGCGTTATTAGCACGACGCTCTAACCAACTGAGCTAACGGGCCAGGTTGTGCAAAGGCATACATTACAAAATGTGACACAGCACAAAGTGGTGAACACATAGCTCCATTGTCATTGTCTCTCCCTGAAGAGAGCAAAGCATTGTACCTTGATGCAAGGCTTTTCACTTTGCCATCATATCAACAGGAATGCTCTGAAAAGCTCATGTGTACAAAAAAAAAACTGAATCAAGCTTCACTTCTCAAAAAATACATGGCCCGTATGGGGGTCGAACCCACGACATTCGCGTTATTAGCACGACGCTCTAACCAACTGAGCTAACGGGCCAGGCTGTGTGGACAATATACTTTATGAGTGATATAGCACAATGAAGTGCACAAACACATTCACTATGGAACCCACAAAATCCACATTATTAACATAACACTAACCATCTAAAATGAAGGGCCAGAATCTGTATAGGAGAAGCAATATCAGTAGATCACACTTGACTTGCATGTCTGAAATAGGTCAAATCAAAAGGTAAGATGCATTAAGCCATTCAATTTGATGACATCTTCTGGATTATTTTGGTGCCAGACTGAAATATTTGAAGGTCAAAAATTCAAAACTGCTGTTCACAACAAGGTTTTATGATCTATTATCAAATATATAATTATTTTCTGTGTAAAAAATAGGTGGCAATATATAGCAAGATACAATATGAAAGAAAGTTTCCCACTCACTCTCTGGAAAGAGAAGGGCATTGCGTCTTTCTGGTTGGTTTCTATCTGATATGGTCTAAATAACCTGGATAGGTTATAATTAAAATGAACAAACATGTCTATTTTCATTCATCAAAGAAAGTACATTTTGCTTATCAACCAAAAAAAAAATGGTTTGTTAAGTTAATATTTTTCATATAAACAAACTGGAAAACCTTCAGGTCCCAAAATAAAATCATGCCTAGTTCGGGAGTTGAACCCATGACATCTGGGTTATGGGCAAGACACTCTAACCAACTGAGCTAATGGGCCTGGCTATATCTCCACACATTATATTAAGTGATATAGTGCAGTGTACAAAAACACATTGAATTTCATTATTCTTGTCATTCTTTAAAGCAGTTTGTGCATTACACCTTGATTCCAAGTTAATCACATCGACATTATATCAAATGAAATGGTCTGAAATGCTCATGTGTACAAACAAACAAAACAATTTAAGCTTTACTTCACAAAAAATACATGGCCCGTATGGGGGTCGAACCCACGACATTCGCGTTATTAGCACGACGCTCTAACCAACTGAGCTAACGGGCCAGGTTGTGAAAGGCAATACATTACAAAATGTGATACAGCACAAAGTGGTGCACACATAGGTCCATTGTCATTGTCTCTCCCTGAAGAGAGAAAAGCATTGTACCTTGATGCAAGGCTTTTCACTTTGCCATCATATCAACAGGAATGCTCTGAAAAGCTCATGTGTACAAACAATAAAAACTGAATCAAGCTTCACTTCTCAAAAAATACATGGCCCGTATGGGGGTCGAACCCACGACATTCGCGTTATTAGCACGACGCTCTAACCAACTGAGCTAACGGGCCAGGTTGTGCAAGGGCATACATTACAAAATGTGACACAGCACAAAGTGGTGAACACATAGCTCCATTGTCATTGTCTCTCCCTGAAGAGAGCAAAGCATTGTACCTTGATGCAGGGCTTTTCACTTTGCCATCATATCAATAGGAATGCTCTGAAAAGCTCTTGTGTACAAAACAAAAACTGAAACAAGCTTCACTTCACAAAAAGTACATGGCCCGTATGGGGGTCGAACCCACGACATTCGCGTTATTAGCACGACGCTCTAACCAACTGAGCTAACGGGCCAGGCTGTGTGGACAATATACTTTACCAGTGATATTAAGGCAAGAACATGTGAGTGCAGTGTTCAGGCTGGCAGATCTCTCAAGTTGGTTCTGGTGGAAGGATCTCAAGAGTCCGAAGGACGAGTGAGATCCTTCCACCAGAACCAACGAGAGAGATCTGCCAGCCTGAACACTGCACGAACCTATGTTCTTGACTTTATCTCATACTTAATTCCTAGAGATAGGTATGAGATAAAGGTTTTGGTTTGATTTCCAATCTATTTAAAGCAAAACAGAGAGGAAAACATTGCAGCATGTGTGGACCTATGTTGTGTGTGTCAAACAACATAAACAATGCCACGCCCCCTTTTTAATGAAGTCACACTCAATGACGTCATTACAACATATAATTTATTATGTTATGACGCCATTGAGAAGTGGGCATAGTGCCACTCTATATTGTGAGATCCTTCCACCAGAACCAACGTGAGAGATCTGTCAGCCTGAACACTGCACAAACCTATGTTCTTGACTTTATCTCATACTTAACTCCTGCAGATAGGTATGAGATAAAGTTTTGGTTTGATGACCAATCTATTTAAAGCAAAACTGTGTGGAAAATATTGCAGCATGTGTGGATCTATATTGTGTGTGTCAAACAACATAAACAATGCTACGCCCCCTTTTTTAATGACGTCACACTCAATGACGTCATTGCAACATATATTTTACTATGTAATGACGTCATTGAGAGGTGGGCATTGAGATCCTTCCACCAGAACCAACTTGAGAGATTTCTGTCAGCCTGAACACTGTACTCACATGTTCTTTTCTTAAGATCTGTACTTTTTACAATGTTAACACTGGTCTGGTATATAAACCATCTGCAGTAGATAAATATGAGATAAAGTCAAGAGCATGGGTTCATGCAGTGTTCAGCCTGAGAAATCTCTTTTGTTGATTCTGGTGGAAGGATCTCACTCCTCATTTGGACCAAGGATGATTTGCAAAAGTAGTTCGGCACATGGGTGATCTGCGAAAGTAGTTCGGCAGAGGGGTGATCTGCGAAAGTAGTTCGGCAGAGGGGTGATCTGCAAAAGAATATCTCATAGGTGTAGAACACCCTCTTGAAGCACCAAGTATGAGATAAAGCACAATGAAGTGCACAAACACATTCGAATTCACTATGGAACCCACAAAATCCACATTATTAACACAACACAAACCATCTGAAATGAAGGGCCAGAATCTGTATAGGAGAAGCAATATCAGTAGATCACACTTAACTTGCATGTCTGAAATAGGTCAAATCAAAAGGTAAGATGCATTAAGCCATTCAATTTGATGACATCTTCTGGATTATTTTGGTGCCAGATATTTGAAGGTCAAAAACTCAAAACTGCTGTTCATAACAAGGTTTTATGATCTACTATGAAATATATAATTATTTTCTGTGTAAAAAATAGGTGGCAGTTAGTTTGCCACAATATATAGCAAGATACAATATGAAAGAAAGTTTCCCACTCACTCTCTGGAAAGAGAGGGGCATTGCGTCTTTCTGGTTGTTTTCTATCTGATATGGTCTAAATAACCTGGATAGGTTATAATTAAAATGAACAAACATGTCTTTTTTTACTCATCAAAGAAAGTGCATTTTGCTTTGACATCATATCAACCAAAACGGTATGTAAAGCTAATATTTTTCATACAAACAAACCTTCAGGTCCCCAAATAAAATCATGCCAAGTTCGGGGGTCTGACCAACTGAGCTCATGGGCCTGGCTATCACAATATACATTACATGAAGTGATAATATGCAATGTTCTTACACCCATTCACTCTTTTTGTTTTTCTTCAAAGCAGTTAATGTATTGTACTTTGATTCATGATTTTAGTTAATCATTTAGCCATTATATTAAATGAAATGGTCTGAAAAGCTCAGGGGTAAAAAATATTAATCAAGCTTTACCTCTCAAAAAAGCTTGGCCCGTATGGAGGTTGTACCCACAATGACTCTAACTAACTATACTAATGGGCCAAGTAATACATCAGTCACATTTGCTTCAATTTCAGTAAAGATGCCCAGCCCATGAGTATTTTTTACAAAATCTCCCGGCAGTTCAGATTGCCGTGCGGGCACCGGGAGGTCATCAGCCACAACTGGGCATCTTAAAGACGTTAGACGGGTTATTGGGAACTTTTAGCTGCAACATAAAAGTTGCTGATGTTTCCCCGATGTCTTTTCAGCAAATATAATCCTAAAGGACATGGCAGGGTCCGGCAGTGTCCCGCAGGCACATTGGCAGATTATCTTAGGGCTGCCAGTGGCATGGTGTGGTGAAAATAGGAATTTTATTTTATTTCATCTGTTCACAGGCCATCGTCAGATGATCCAATGGGCTCCCTAGGATATAATATAGATGTCTTAAGGGTGTTATACAGACGTCTGTCAAATGAGACAGACTTCTTTAGGATATCTCACAGACTTCTGTCAATGAGACAGACGTCTTTAGGATATCCTGCAGACGTCCGTGACATCTCATTTGGTAAGTGCCGTGCGGCACCCCTGTATAATGTAACCACAGATATGGCATCTCTCAGATTGTTTCTGATAAACTCCCCGGTGCCCGGCAGACTGGGCCAATTGTTACTTCCCGGCCGGCGCCCGGTGCAAATGGGACTGAGGCATAATAGGTAGTAGCCTGGCCCGGTAATACCTCAGTCACATTTGCGCGCCGATTTCAGTAAAGACGCCTGGCCGATGAGTATTTTTCACAAAATCTTCCGGCAGTTCAGATTGCTGTGCAGGCACTGGGAGATCATCGGCCACAATTGGGCATCTTTAAGATGCCATACGGGTCATCGGGAACTTTTAGCTGTAACATAAAAGTTGACAGCATCTCAGGCTACATTTATTATGTCCAAAATTCTTCTGGCCTAAACCTCCTCATCCAGGTTCCTGACATTTGGATTCATGACTCAGATATTCCAACTTCTTTGCACAATGTAGGAATTCCTACTTTGTCTTGCACAATGTAGGAATTATTCCTACATTGTGCAAGATTCCTACTTTGCGCATGACAATATCACATACTATTAGACGTCTTTATGTCAGCAAGTCAATCCAAAGTCAATCCAAAGTTTATGTGACTTGTTGACTCCCTATGCATCAGCAATGATATTATGGGACATGTTCAGACTGCGACGGACGAAGGATTGAAACCACTAATCTGTGGAATTAGTGGCGATCAGGCAAGAATGAATCTAGAAATGTGAAATCTGTCAAGAAGATATATATATCCCATTTAAGTAACATATAGTATTTGTATTCTATATTGTCTGCTTCTCCTGCAATCTGGATGCAATGGATCTTGAGGTGGTTTGCTCAATAATTCGAACATAAGAAAGTATTGATTAATTTCCATGTAAAACCTAAAAGAAATTTGGTCAAATTTGAATACCTGTGAGGAAATTATGTCCACAGATCCACGAATTCTTAAAATTCTTGGGATAATACAATTTCACATTTCTCCCTTTTGCGGGAAACCTATAAGATGAAACATTACCCTTTGTTTTCTTGTAGTATTTATCACATCCAAATGCTATGCAATTTTCACCCATCTTGCTGGCATAAATGATATTTGAGCTTGACACGTCTTGACAGGTATTCAGTATCAAAACTGACATTTTGATTTACTTACTGATGAGAAAATCTCTCTTTCCCGACCAAGAATATCAGTCTTTTTCACATTGAGATGAACTCAACATTATTTGTTCGATACCAAAAATGTGATTGGGTAGATTTTCAATTGGACTTGTTAATCCCAATATGTCAACTCTATATGGACACATCATGTACTTGTAAAAGCCAATCTGACAGCTAACACATCCATCATTAAAAGGTACTTATGTCCTTTGCCCTCTCCTCTCCCTCTCCGAATTATTAAAATTGTTTAAGTATTTCTAGATAGGATAGCATTCTATTACTGTTACCTTATATAAGATGTATTTTACATGTGCCTCAACGGTCCATGGATATTTGTAATTACCTCACCATAAAGTTATCTCAATTAATAAATATTTATTTTACCCAACATCCTTGTCATCGCGATAACTCAAGAACAAATGATGGCAGCTTCAAGAGACTTGAAACACATAAGCAACTGGTGAAAACCCCGAACGAGTTCGATGGATGGTGACCTTCACCTAGTTTTCAAGGTCAACAACTATGTGAAATTCCCAGTATCGCAATAACAAATGATGGGACCTTTATGAGATTTGACACATATAAGTATATGGTGAAGACCTCAGACTTGTTATGGAACATGACCTCTACCTACTTTTCAAGGTCACAGGGACAAATATGTGAAATCCCGATCATTACGATAACTCAAGAACAATTGATGGCAGCCTTATGAGACTCGACACACATAAGCATCTGGTCAAATTTTTGGTCAAACAGGTTTTATGATTTGGATGTGATGAAGACCCCAGATGAGTTTGATGAATAGTGACCTGGGCCTGGGTTTGAAGTATTTTTATCACACTGAAGACGAAATAAGATGGAATTTTATTAGAGCAATATGCACTTCGGGAAATATAGAATTGGTTGTTTTTGTAATCAGAGAAAAATGTTTTGAAATAATAATGTATCCCCCCCCCCCCCAATAGTTTTATTTGAGGGGCCCTCTGCAAACAACTCAAATGCGACAGTGCAATCATCTCCAGATGTAACAAATTTAATTGTATTTAAAATCCTTGCTCAAGTTTGATCTTGTGGCCAACTTACTCAAGTTTAAAATTCATTAATAAATCTTGAAGTCGTACTGGGGTTTTATTTGTTCGATATGCATGTCAGGGCATATAGAATTGAATTATTTTTTGCTCGTGAAGAATATATACAAAATAATGATTTGCACACAAAACAAAGATGAAATCTTAATATTGTTTTTTTTTGTGTTATAAGTTTTATGCTATTAAGTTAGATGACTATTTTTGATTATCAGTGCTTTTTGGTGAATGTTCAATAACAATGTCATTTCCATTACATTTTTGGCCCCTGTTAAAACAGGTTTTATGAATATTCAATAAAGCCTATGTTTATAATCTTCTTTTTTTGTAGAATCTTAATGTATATTCAAATAATCATCAAAATTGATTACAATGCATCTTGTAAAAGACAAAAACAAAACGGAAATGTTAATATATTTTTCACATTTCATTATCAGTGATAATATACATTTATCCTGATTTATCGGACTATGTCACAGAGTATTAGAATAGAATATTGTGAAATGATTTGTAGCCCATATCGAGATTATTTGTCTGTAAGAGAAATGCACCCTGATCTGTTCATTGGCATACATGTGTTATGTTGTAATATTAGGCCAAGCGTTTGATAAAGGATTCATTTTATTATTTCCGTTACTGTAAATTTCATATCTGTGTCAAGTGGATGCTAAAATCTTAATAAAAAAAATATGGTGAGAGTTTTTCAATTCTTCTCCGTTAAATCGTAAATTATAAAAAAAAACAAATCATTTTCTTTCATATTCATGGTAGTTACTTTTTCTCACAATTGAAAGTGCCTCTCTATCTGGCTTGACTGAAATGTGATTGAGCTTTGTCAAAGTTTTAATTTAAAATGAAGTACTACATTTATTGATTAAAATAGAAATATTATATAATTGAAGCCATATTTTTTAACGTGTTAAGAAAAATCATTATTTTTGTGATTTAATGCAGATTTCAGAACAGTTGTCCATTTCCTGAAAGGTCTAGCTATCTTAGTTCGATGACTAGTCATGACTTGTGGCTGATCCTGAAAGCATTATTTTACATTTGACTACATGAGAGAGAAGTCTTATTATGGTGGGTAGTTCTTGACACTCATCTGATTCGGTTCGGAATGAATGAAACCCTTGTCCGAATATAAATTTTGCCCGCTAGGTGTCACATTTCCACGATATTCTTCAGAGGGCATTGTGCATCGCTGGGTCTGTTCAGGTTGTCTGTTATCAAAGGAAAATTTGACAACTGCTGGTTGAGATATATTTATATATGTGTAATAGCAGTATCGAGATTTATTTTTTGATAACTTTGAATATATATATTGATGGGACTGTTTTTCCATCAAGAGAAAGTTACATACAGTATACTACATTCGAGGCTTATTCAATTTAATCATAACAGTTTAACTGAGTTTTATTTATTTACCAAAATTAACTTCCATTAGGTGCGTATAGGTCTACATGTTGGACTAAAATCAATTCCTTATTTTGACTGAGCTTCAATCCTCTCGGCCCTCGTAGTGGAAGGGCATGTTTGCCCAGTCTCTCACAACAAATTAAAGGTTCATTAGGGATGGAAAGCCAACTTCTTATAAACCTCAAAACTATAGTCTTATTATTGCTCTTGGCTGGAATATGTGGCAATTCTTGCATACCTGGAAAAAATAGACATAAATGGGAAGATAGATATTTCATACTAAAAACATCACCGTGGCAATAGTACACTCCAGGGTAAGCCCTCTCAACTGCATACTACCTGTGTCACAGTGATGGTGAGATTGTTGAACTTTAAGTTAAAGTTAAACTTGGAGATGGATATTTTAAGTTAGAATGTTGTTGGGCAGTTTTATGATGAAGATGATTTTTTTTAAAGATTGCACTGATGTTGTCTTTTTGTTGATCTCACATTAATTTGTAAATCCATCGAAGATTCCTTTTTTTATTTTAAATTTCATGGCAATATGACATCAGAGACCACTTCATTTCTACATTATATCTTGCGCTGGGACAAAACAGAAGAAAAAGCTTGGCCCGTATGGGGGTCGAACCCACGACATTCGCGTTATTAGCACGACGCTCTAACCAACTGAGCTAACGGGCCATCTTGCTTTCAGATGCGTCTATTATTTACTATCTCCACTAGGTGGCTAATACTTCAACCTCTCTTGGTCATTATTACAAGATTGAATGATTATGTTTTTATAGTATTTAGCTGTGATTAACAACGCGACTAATAGATGCATCAATGATGTAAGCAGCCCCTGACACCGCCATTCTCCTCTCTGCCAGACTTTGGTGTGCACACCTTGTTTTCTCACCTGAGGCTGTGGCGCGGGATGGGGGATTCCCTCCAACCTCGCCTTCAATCCAACTTTAGTGAGTCACGTGGTTTCTAAAATGGCGGCCAACCGAGTAAACAGTTCGAATTGATGTCGGAAACTTTGTCAGGGTATTACATGGAATACTTATAATTTTCTTGGGCGAAAACAACTCAATCGGTAAGTGGATGTGTGCAGCATTATTGACACTTTGTATGAATGTTTTTCTGTCAGCGGCTCAGGAGATAAGTAGCTATCCACTGTACGTTGATTCCGGTCCGGTTCAACGACGGCCAAGAACCGTATTATGTTATTAGGAGACTTGACGGAAGAGAGCGGCAAAGTTTAAAAGAAAAAGTTGGCTTTTTTTCGGAAACTGAAAAGCTCAGATTTGATGCATTTAACATTGACCGTTGGAAATTCATGATACCTCCAACAATCAAAGCTAATTTAGCGTGTCCGTCAACTCGTCAACAGTAACACCTGGCTTAATTAATTGATGCTTAACCCCTAACTTTTTGTAGATTGACAGGACTAGCCAATTTTTTCTGGACTCGTGTATCGACGTACTAAATTGATGAAATGTATGACCATGGTTACTCAATATCCTCAATGAAGTGCAGGGGTCAAAAGTTCATGATCCAAGTTGTCTGATGTCATTTATCATGGTAATTACATTGCAACAAGTTGCAGCCCTTCAGAATGTTACATATGACGTCATTAAGCCAGAACAATGGGAACGTCAACGTCCTTCCCGTCCGTTACCGGTGGTGGACGTTGCCATCCTTCCCGTCGGTTAGGGGTTAATCTTGTGAGAAAAACTTGTGTTTTTGTCCTGTAATTGTTATTGCAAGAATTTCGTAATGGGTGCAGAAAAACTAGTTTTTGCCCTATAACTGTAAATGCAAGATTGTGTTGTTTTTTTGCGAATTTACATGATCACAAAGTAAACTGACAATTTTAGAATTTTTATACCTTGAAATTTTGAAAACTTTTAATGATGTATTTCAAGATGGCTAAGGATAGAATTGAACAATGATTGTATAAATTTTTAACTTGTAATACAAGTATCAAACTGAGAACCAAAACAATCCTTTATATTTCCAGGTATTGAAGTGCCAATTAGATGTTTTAAGAATGTTATATTGGTTGACTTTTCAAAAGAGTGAAAAGACCAAGATTACCACACATTCCTTGGCCTAATAGAGTTGAAATTCGTTTTTTTTTCTCACAGAAACAGTTGCTTTTCCAAAACATTTCAATAATAAATCAGAGAAAATTTTGATATTGTAAGGAAGCATGTTAAGACCATGGACTAAATCCATGCTAAGGCTTACAAGTACATTTCTTATAAAAAAGCATAAAAAACAAAAATAAACAAAACAAGTCACCCAATGCACATGGAAATATTTGAAACGGCCATGAAAAAAATATCCAAAATGTACAAAGATATACAAGATAAATATATGTTTAAATAAGTGATTGAACATTGACACATTAAAATGTTCATCTCTGTGAAGATTACCAGTCATCAAATTGACCTTGCATATTCCAATTCTCACTGCTCAAGTGAGTCATGCTGCCACCTGGTGTTAAAATATCTGCCATGCATGGGAGAACCTTGCAGACGTGCATGTTTGGCTCATAGTAGTAACAAATGTTCACAGACATGTCATTTTATTTCAATCAGAGAGATACCTGATGGACACGAGACACCTGTTGGATCACAAATGTTGAAACTCAAGCAGTGAGAATTGTGGTTACTGTTTAGTGTTTAGCACATTTTAATGATTAAAATAATTTGCCTTGTGATAAAATTTCTGATTATGGATATGGCATTTATTCAAATTATTTGTGTTTGTTTTCCGACTGAATTTTCTCAAATATCTGGTGTATCTAGTATATGTGTCCAGAATAAAGGTCTTGATAAATCTTGTCAGAATATATATATATATATATATATATATATATATATATATATATATATATATATATATATATATATATATATATATATATATATATATATATATATATATATATATATATATATATATATATATTAAAGGTGGATTGCCTATTCGGGGTACATGTGTCAAGAAAATTTGTTCTTTTTTGCATTTAAAAAAAAATATAATTTCTGTATTTAATCAATGCTATGGCATAAAAAATTATGTTTGTTGTTAGTTTGCTGGAATATTAGATTGACAGTTGTCCTGTGGATAACACCTGAAAAATACAGGTATCCCTAACCATGAAGTTTTAAGCCCTGCAGTTTATTTTATTTTTGAATCTATCTCTTATATCAAACTTCGAATGAATAGCAATGTAGGACAGAGAAATGTTTTTGAGAAGGACAAGTATATACTTGCTTCCCAAGTATCAAAGTGATCAGAAGGCCCAGACATGGTCCACATTGGTGATATAGAGATAGGTGTGTGTCTGTGTGTTGTAAACAAAGGCTCCTGTGCACTGTGTATGGACAATCTGTTGCATGACGCGCCATCATGACACGCCATGACAGATGCCTGGCCTTGACTCTTATGTGCTGGGTGGTTTGGGATAAGCATATTTCTAAGCACAAGCTACATTGTCATCATTACCATCAAAATTTGTGGATAATTGAAAAACCAACAATTTCCTACATAGAAATTGATTCAAATCTTTCCAATGAAGTTACTCTAATTTGTTGTCACTTGTCAACTTTATGTAGGTAAGTTATTGTGATTACTTTCAGCATTTGTGCAGAGACACTGAGACTATGAAGCAAATGACACTATTTATACTTTGATATTTTATCAGTCATTATAGTCTAAAGGAATATTATTGTTTTCCCATTAAACAAAGAAAGTTTTAATGGAATTTATTGTGTTGTGGGATTGAATGGTCAATTTTGTACACTTGATGAAGTGCCAAAAAATTTTTTTAAAGTACAAAAGCGTAAAAACAAATTTTAGCCACAAAAAAAGTTGGACCAGTGAAAATGTTGAGGCTTTCCTCATTTTTATGTAACAGAGGATGCCGTTGATGTATTAGAAAGGAAAAAAATGTATATGTTTGCCTATTCACATATCTGCCTTTGTTGATTATTGGGTCAAATTCTTGAGTTGGACACACCAGCAGATTGGAGTTCAGGTGGGCAATTGGCCATGACCAAAATGTTTTCTTGCGTGCCATGCTCAACAAAGACCACTTAATGGGCCCCCAAACTTTATCATCCTTGATTAGCTGTTACTGGAATATTTACTGCATGCTTGACCCTATGTCAGTAGGTCAACATTTTGTACCAACAATTTTGCACTCCTTTTAGTGGCCATCAAAGCAATGAATCTTCAAAAAAGCCAGTTGACATAGTTGAATCTTCATTCATTCTGATTTAAAATTAAATCAATTGATTTAAAATTAATCAGAAAAATACTCCCTGAGCTTTTGATGAATGTGTAATAGGACAATTAATATCAGCTATTATGGGCATTGTATAACTGAACAAAAAAATGATTGAGCTGATATGATACAAATTGACCCTTAGCTTATGTTTTGCTCCTAACTTGTTTGTGTCAACACTATGGCAATTATTTTTTCAATGGTGTAGATCTATTATTCCTTCTTCTTAAGCTATCACTTAATTTATGGTTTACATTACAAATATTACAAAAGGTTTGGGTCTTGTAATTTTTTGTGTTGGTTCAAATGCTCTTTGAGTTATATAATATACAATTTCATGAATTCAAGAATATCTTGTATTTTGTTTGTAATAATGACAGTTCGTCTAATATTTTAAGAAAATTATTGTAAAAATAATTTAAATTTCCAATTTTGCAAGAAAGAAAAACTCAGCCTTCATATTTTGTTTCACAATATCAGTATTTTTGTATATTATTGATCAGTAATCTTTTTAGAAGTATTTGTTCTTGTTATTTGCAACATATTCCTCCCTGTTACGAGTGACACAAGTGTGTTTTATAGCCTGGTCAATATATAAGATATAAAAGTGTGTTTGGATGGCAGGTGACATATATATGTACATATAATCTTTTGGACTGAGATTTGCATTTATGTACATCTACATTTTGCGTAAGGCCAAGGCTTTAAAAAAAATAAGATATAGGTAAATAAATCAGATGTTTTCAGGGCTTCAGACTTAACACTGGCCTGGTGGACTTCATGGGCCTCATAGCCAGTATGATCTAATGGTTTTAAAATTAAGGTGTTCCAAATTATATCAGTCATATTTTCATCGTTATTTGTTATATAGTGGATCTGATAGCATCTTAATCCTTTTGGGTCAGTGTCCAAAATCCTTGATGTTGAGGTCATGTGGCTCTGTCAATGATACCATCATGGCAAAGATGCCCTTATCCATCATCGATCATGTAGCAGAGATGTGTTCTTGCTTAGAAGATGCCCCAACAGTTTTCAATGAGACATTAATTATATATCTACAGTGGCTTGTGATCTTTTAACCACAGGCTTGTGATTGGGTCATTGTACAGAGCTCCATCTGGTGTCTGAGCAGAGTGGTGCCTCCTCCGGGTGGGACAAGGTGTCAGCTCTGATGAGCTATTGTCTGCTGCTGGGTAAAAGTTGCAACCTTCCTTCCAACAGAGCTGTGCTGTTCTGCCAAGTGAAATGGGTGAGAATAAATGATAACAGAAAGTGTTAAGTAAGAGTGCATGCTGGATTAGACTGGCTTAGACTGGATTAGACTGGCTTAGACTGGATTAGACTGGCTTAGACGAGAGCTGGTGTCCCACACATTGGAACCATTGATGTTGTATCAGGTGTACAATATGTGTGGTGACAAAGTGGGGTGATTACCCCCTGCCAAGTTGGAGACACACCTGTACGCAGCACCATCCCAGCAAAATGGATTCTATGGCAAATGACCTGTCCCCCGGGGCCAGGTATACCACCTATAAAATACCAAGGCTCACAACCTTCAGACTTATGCACAACAGGCGCTGACCAACAAATACACATAAACATTCCGAATGTCCACATCAGAATTTGCACCTGTAATCTGAGGAAAACTATTCATCTTACTATTCTTTGTATACACGCTGTTTGCATGTGGTTTGTGCGAACTACAAGTCACTGATTACCCCTTTATCATCATATTCATTTGTCTTTTATGACTGCATTCAGTTACCTTTCATGAATATTTAGAAAAAGGGATATTGAAGAAATTCTTGATCAGAATATCCTCTGCCCTTTTTGTTTTTTTTAAAACAAAGATTTTTATAATGAAATCATTCATTTCCTGAAAGGTCATGAGTAACCAAAAAATTAACCAAATAACCACCAAAAAATTATAGTAAGCTTATTGCTGATAACGTTACAAAGGCGAGGCAGTGGGACAGGTGAGGGCTTTTCTGGCATTTGATCAGATCTGGACCATACATTCCTGCTCATAAACATAAATCAACCTTCATGATAATATCAGGATATAAAAAGTATACTAAAAATAGTATACTCTTTCTTCTTCAGTTTAAGTTTTAACATTGTTTAAACCCGAATTGATTGGAAGTTTGTACAATTTGATTTTTCATTTTTCTTATATTGATATTTGATTGGAATATTCAAGCCAACATGAACAGTACCATAAATGTAGTGTAGTGTTTAAGTTGAGATCTGGTTCTGCAGGGTTGTTTTGAATGGTAAAGGTGGCAATTCAATTTGAAGGTGGCATGTGCAGCAGTGTCGGGCGTGGAATTGCCCTGCATGCACCTCAAATGGGCCGCAGGACTGGCACCACAACTCTGCATGACTGACATACCCGGTAGGTACCGCTGAACCACTCAGGGAGTGGCGAAGAGCCACATACAAACTCAACATCACATTCACATATCCACCGATGGTATTTTGACAAATTTGTGGAATAAAATCTGCTGCAAGGGTCAAGACCATCACATCAGCACTCCACTCCCATCTTCACTTATTCTACAGGATGAGCTGTCAGATCACTTTTGCAGATGGAAACCATCGGTCATCTTAAGACAGTTTATTTTTGACTTGCAGCTCTTGTATCCCTAAAATCAGAAGGTTTTAAACGTGGATTTTGAACAAAATGGTAAATTATATATATATAATGGTGAATGCTGATGGTCCACAACGCCAATGTGACATGTTCAAAGGCAGAATGATGGACAACAGCATTAAGGGTGGGCATGGTTCAGGAAAAGTGGTCAAAGTTGGTACGCCTGATCACTCAGTGACAACTTTAGCACAAGTCTGATCCATTCACTCTGTGACCATGAAGCTGAATGCTGGACTGGATCTAATTCCACATTGCTCATAGTGTGACATTCTGGGAGTGCCCAATTGGTTGGCACAAAGCGACCATGCAGACAAGCAGAATCCCATTGTGAAGGGACGTGTTCATCTCACTGTGTGCTGGCTGGTAGCACCAGACTGGTAGCAGCATACGTAGCAGACACGCTTTTTACTCTACCACTCCACCAACTATGAACTCCATCAGACAATTACTGATAGTGTGGACTGCAGAAGTATCTCAGTAGATTACTATTATATCTCTGGATTTATCTCTGACATGTTTCACCAAGGTTGTCTTTGATATAAATAATCACTGAGTATTTAGACCAGCAATTGAATATATATATATACATGTATATTCATATATATTTGCTTCGTTGCAACCCAGAGCAGCTCAGTTGGAATAAATTCTTGACAATTTTCAAGGGATCAGTATTACAATATGGACACAGATATATGTAAGGAGAAAAATACTAAAGGTAAAATTGCAGCTATTTTGGTATATTTATAAAAGCTGTTCCTGATAATTTTGTTCAGATTCACAAGATGAAAACTGATCAATTTATAGGTTAAGTCCATGGCTTGATAGTTGATACCCTACAAGTGTACACAAAGGCATTGATTCTCTCATGAACAAAACAATATGTTATCCTATCAGTTTAATTGTTGATTCTGACTGAGAGCATGATGTCCTGATGGCCCCAGGCAATTGGTGATATTATATTGAGATTTTATAGAGAAGTTTACGTGCAAGGCAATCAAGTTATTTGCATATATGTCGGTATACATTGCACTCCTGCAGTTTGATGTGTTGAACTGTACTACATGCCACAGTATAATCTGTCACAATAATTACTTGTTGAACCTAATAGCTTTGCCCATCGGCAGTCCATTACTTGAAGATCAAATTTTCAAGCTGTTGATTATGTGTTTTAGTCATTAAGATATTTTTCATAGTTGCTGTGAATGCATCTTGTCCAGAGAAATGATTCATTAATCCATGTAATGATCATTGATAATGATGCAAGCATCAGATGAATCTCAAGCAAAGCAAGCCATCCTGTCCCCAACTTATAATGATTGTGGTCTTATTAAATTACATAATTCAAACTTTGACAAAAACTATTGAAATTAAAATTGTCCAATGTGTATTTTTTACCTAAAAATCATCGAGAATGTTCCTTTACACTGAAAACGGCTTGGATCACCATATCCCAGCCTGGCAACGATAGTATCTGGTATACATGTGCCATTTTTCTTCAAAAGTTAAATAGATTTTTTTAATGCGAAAAAGCCATGAAGCAACGAATGCAAACAGCAAATTTGGTTACTCGTGTTAGTATGAGTGGATTGTTTGAGCTGTGTTGGGTTTGCCATTATACCTTATCATTCCAGAGACTGCTAAATCAAGTCATAGGCTTGACACAAAGCAATGAAGATGATGGTGTGTAGCCGTTGCCAGGGCTTGATGCCAAGGCTCTATATATGTGTCCCAACTTCCGCACCTCCAAAATCTCTCCTCTAATTGAAAATATCTACTGCAAATAGGCACAATGGCTAACACGGTGACAGTGGTTGATTTACTGTGGGCATTAGGTTGGAATACGGAGTGGTAATGCACTCTAGCCCCTCCAGCATACAGCATTAACTGCTCAGTCTCCATATGCATTCCACATACACTGTGTTGCCATTTATGAGAGGTGGCTTTTTGTCTCTCAGAGGCTGACTGCAGATGTAAGACCATCATGTTCCATCAGTTTGAGGACATTCTGTCTCAACTTACGAGGGACCTCAAGTTCTGGGACCAACACTTTTGCCATTGACGGTGTATACTTTGTGTAATACTGTTTTATGAGACACACATTCACCACGGGAGACACCAACAGAATATGGAGTGTGTTAAGAGAAAACAAGAATTTGTTTGTTTCCTGCTTTTGTTTGGTGTACAATTTCTTCCGTATTAATTGCTTGAAACAGACCCATGAGGAATTTGCTGGTGTGATCAATAAATGTGATTTTAAATGTAGGTTTTCTCGTGAGCATCTGGTACAATAGCAGACACATTTTGGTGGTGATATCTGAAACACTAATGCCTTTTGATAATTGCAGGAACACTAAAGAATATTTATCGTGTTAATATTGCTTTTTTTTAATTGTTTAGCAAATTAGCACATCATGGAATGTAAGATGCCATAATTTTTAAAATGAATCTTCATGTTTCTCATAAGATAATTATTCTCTGCTGTGCACTGTGTGCAGTATCATTTGAGAAAATCTGCAAGTGAGTTACACTAAAAGCTAAGACTTAAATGATTTGGAGAGTGAGGCGGGTGATTGCCCACTTCAGACACCTTATATACCACACAATTACGAGTGCTGTCCATGTTTGGCTATATCCTCTGGTAAAGTGTCATCATAGAAACACTGAAAGGTAAAATGACATCATATAGCTGTATGATATTATAAATGACATCTTTAAAGGCATTGTCTTTTGAATAGTGCAAGAAAAACTTTGAGCCTCTTCTGGGGTCACAAAGAGTTCATTCTACCCCCATTTACCAGTCCACAGATTGTATTTTGCAAACAGCATATTCTTTCCACAGACCACAGAAGAGGATTACTGCATCATATCTATAGATATATGCAAGTTTTGAGGGTTTTGAATGATTCTGTTTTTTTTTCTGTTTTTTTTAGTGTCATTAAGTCTGTCCCACAACCCTCTCCAGATAGCATTTAGCATTTTATTCAATAATGGGAAGTTATTGAATGATCTGGTGGGGAGAAGTTGAGCATCTGTTGCAGGTATGAGATGCATGTTAATGGTAACATCGGGTGGCAGGTGTCCTGGTTTAATGGTACCTGCCAACCAGCAGGCTCTCTGCCTGTGTCACAGTGGCTGTCCAAACTTCTCTTTGTCAATTCTAAATAACAGCATTTCATGAGTTGATATTCAAATTTTATCATCATGAACTCATGCCACTTATAAGTCATGTAAAAGTAGCCATGAATGAACCTTTGTGGTAATATTGTACTTGGCCCTATTGATGTCATCTCAGAGTTGTACAACTTACCGGTATTACTTTTTATACATGCCTTATTGATCATTCAGAACAACCTGTTTATTATAGATCATGGTAAAGTAAAAACATGTATTCCGTCAGTGCCAATCTTAATCTTTTTGACTTCCTCGATTCAAACATCAGTTTGTATGCATTGGGCAAGCTTACTTTAGATTTTGGAGCTAAATAAGAATAGTACAAATCTACAAATGTGTATATATGAAAAATAACATAGTATTAAATAATACTGTATTTTTCAAGGAGATCTCTGGTTTATATTATGAGAATTACAGAATATTCTGACTCCTTTGAGTACAGATCTGTGTTTTCTTTGATCATGATCATTATGCCTGAAAAGTATAACATTTGTTGATGAAATTCATGTTTATGAGCAGTTTGCACAAATAAAATGTCTCTTTGACATGTTATTTGTATCTCACGATTAGGAAAGCATTATTATGTAATATTGATAAGGGAGAGGTACATATATCAGATAATATAAACCAGATCTGTCAGCCTAATCAGAATTATGTATCCATAGGCAAAATGATATATTGTAATAATATGGCACAAATGTCGGCAGTTGGGAAAGAGAATCACAAAAGATGTTTCTTTCTGTCTAATGGGTGAAGAAGAACGATGGAGTCCTACAGTAATCTTCTTGCTTTGAACTGTCTCGCAGTCTGTAAATGGGAGGCAATGAATATAAAAGGTTCTGCTTTGCTCTCAGTGCTTTAGATAAATAAATGATGTGTTTTAGGGGTGGTGAGAGGAAGGGATGTCATCATAGAGGACGTTATGTTCAAGAGAGTATGTAGAGTGTTGCAAAGTATATCTGGAGGGTTCTCACCACAAAATATAAAGGTAGGGTGAGACGACAGAGCCATTGTCATCCTGGACAATAGATTACGCATGAAGGTGGCTCTCTTTGAAGCCAAGAAAGATTCCTTCCCACTGCTGATCCACAGATATTGCCGCTTTCTTATTCCCCGAGGGCACATTCAGCATGCTTGTTTTCTGACAACACACTGTTTATCTTTTGCTTCACAAAGCCATCCATGCCTTTTAAGTTCTTATTGTAATCCCGGTGTGCAATGTATAATCTGGTTGCTGAAGCAAAGTATGGTAGTAATGGGTGTTTAAGATGGCCGTTCTAGATAAATTTGCACCAATATCAACCCACATGCAGAGTAGTTTGGAATATTAAAAGGTTTTTAGTAATTGCTGAAATTTATCTCGGGACAATCAGTATAATAGTTTAACCTGTAAGGTTGAATCTGTTGTGAAATTTGCACCTGACCCAGTTATTTGTAACAGATTTTTTTCATAAACCAACCTGTGTTACCAATTTGCATATTTCAGGTAGTTGTAAAATATTGACAGCACATGCAAGATCTGGCTGGACTCTCTCAGTACAAGCACACGCTTGTATACAGCTATGTGCCAAATGTGAATAGTAATCCTGTCCAGCAAAAGGTAAACTGTTTACTCTGAGTGAATACTGCTGACCAGTTTTGCCATTTGAATATATGTGGTCAAATATTGGAGGAAGAGTTGAATGCTGTTGTGCCATTAGCGTTGGATGTGTGACTGTGAGGTGAAGCGTGCTTGGTGGGGCTTCCCAGAGAGACCAGGTGGAGGGGGATATTACCCCTATATATATGCAGGACTGACTGTGTGTGTGTCATAACACTCCACTTGTATTTGAACCTCCTCGTTGTCCTCGCGCTGTCACAACACTCAGCTAGTGTTGTCAGTCCTTAAAGCATCAGATAACTGGACAATATAATGCACATTCACCACCTTTTTTGACTAATCATGGAAGATTATATTTATATATATTCTACCAAGCAGAGCAATTGTAGGGATAATTGAAAGCTACAGGAATGAGAGCAAGTACACGTACAGTCAGTGGAAGTGTATGTGATAGGCACCAAGCATAGGTACACACTGCATGTTCTGGATAAGGAGAGAGTTGATTGTAGAGCTGTGCAGGTCTGGGATCTGCTCCCACACAGCACTCACTCACGCCCTCATTTGTTGACGACCTTCTCGTAGCCGAGCATGTGAAGCAAGGAGCTGCTTCGTTTTCGTGGTGAAGTACTTTTCGATATTTGTGCATTGGGCTGAATGGGCTGAAAGTGCTTTGGAGTCAATATTGCTCTTCAGAGTCACTGGCAAATATATCTGCAGTAATTTTAAATCATTTATTGGATCTTGCCACTCTAATTTGCCATTGCCATGAACCCAGCAGATATGTTTTGACTGTGTTGTATCATTTGTTGTTCGTGAATATAAAAAAAAGGCAGGAACAGTTTCGTGTTAGGACAAGTGCGTCGGTGATCAGATTATAGTGAATTAGACCGAGGTGAGACTTTGGAGTACCAGTAGAAAGTCTGCATTGATTCAATCAATATGTTTACTTGCAATGAGATTAAGGTAAGTCACTTTACACACACCACTATATATGACAAGTCATCAGCTTACTCCTCCAAATAATTGGAAACAGATTTAGGAACAAATGAGAAATAGTTGCTTTGGTTATACATGTTGAATCTTTTGCCAAGACTGTGTGATGAAATTTCATATACTACAATGAATAGTATGAAGAATTAAGTGGTATTTTACATATTATACAATTTGATATTGAAGTGAATGGGTATAATGATGCTTATAAAAGATTGTAATATTTTGTTGAATGACAGACCAGTTGTAGTTTTGAACATCATTGAGAAGATGATAAAAACATGGCCCTTATTGCATGCATAAGAAATCAGATGGAAGAAATTCTTACTTTCTGTTGAAAATTGATTATGTGTTTCTACTTTAAAAAACTATGTGCATGCATAATTGCCACAATTTTAAGACAGAAAAAAATGCAAATTGAATCTTCCATTGGGAATAAAATGGTTTCTCAATGACAAACAGCCCTAATATTAACTATGTCCCATGTATATTTGAAAAGAAATTACATACATTGTGTTTGGTAAGAAATATGTATATTGTTGCTAAGGGCCTGGAGGCAATTTCTCCCAAGACCTGTACAAAGTCTGGTATGTAATTGCTTTTATTGATTAAATTGTTTGAGTAAAAGGATTTATGTATAAAGTTAATTTGATACATGTATGTATACCGGTATTCTTATAAACATGGCCAAAGTTAATATTAATTCTGCTGATATTTATTAATAATCCTACATTATTATTGACACACTTGTTGGAAAATGTGTCAACAATACCCAGGGGATTCTGAGAAAATATGCAGTCCGATTTTATGGGAGTGAGAATCTCTTAAGTCTGTGGCTGTCCACATCATACAATCTGTCTGCACATTAATGAATAAAGTATTGAAATTTCAAAAGAAGTGTGACGGGAGGTTTATTGGGGCTACCCAGTGAATGTCCCAGGTATCTTTAGATGCATTAGCATTAGCACAAAACCTTCACTATCTCTGTACAGTTGTCTTGTAGAATTAGAATATGTTCTACCAGATGGTTATGTACATCTGGTTCTACTATTAAACGCTGTACAATGGATTCTCACACACACAGGGCCCCAACTAAGTAAATCTTTACATTGCCATGTCCACATTACATGAATAAAACAATGAGCTGACCACTGTTGACCAGGTGTAATGAGGGGTATTGTCTTTGTTGTAACAGTGGTAGAATGGCACTTCCTGGTTCACTTAGGGAGCACCAGGGACATCATGCCACTTTGGGGCGAAGGAGCACTGAATTATTATGCTAATTGTCTCATCTGTTAAGTTGCCACAATTGTATTTGGGTGCAATGATTTCTCATTTGTGTCTTGAGGTATGGTAATTGTTTACTAGAGAAGATTCGTCTTTCTACAAATTCACACAGTCCTATCTAATTGTGCATATACAATAGCTGTTCTGGTCAGTTCTTGTACTGGATCTGAATGTAACTTAGTTCAAACTAAAAGCAACAAAGAGATAGATGTGAGACTATTATTTCATTCTAGGATTAGTCTTGTCTGGTTATCATATTGAATGCTTCCTTACATATTCACAACAGACCATTTTCCTACACAAAATAACATATACTGCGAAAGGGCCATGAAATACATTGCATGCATTTTCTCCCAAGTTTCCTTTTTAACTTATCTGTGGATACACATTTTTGATAAAAAAATTTTTTATGAAAAGTGTTTCATAACTTGGCCAATGGCAGGGCTGTTATTCTATGATAGCAACTTGTGATGCCAGCTTGGCATGATGAACATCCACTTTCCCTATGTTCAGCTTTGACTTTGTGCTAAGCATGCTATACATAGGTTTAAATCATAAGCCCATTTTTGACCATATTACTGTATTATTATTATATGGTATAAAAACCACAAAATATTTGAGAGGATTTTTGGTCTTCCCTCAATGACCTGATTTTTTGCCAGGAAGTTGAATCGAAATGGGATATTAAAATGCTTGTATTTAAGTAGATGATTATAAAGCTGGCTCTGTGACAAACTCTGCTGGCTGTCCACACAGACATATGTCAGAAGGTTTTTAAGACTTTTGTTATCGGTGTAATATGATCTGAATCTGAATTCTCCTGTGTTGAGTTTTGTATTTTATGCCACAAGGACCAAACAGAGAGGACCCACGTCTTAAATTTCTGCAAGAAAAATCACAGCAAAAGAACTAGTAATGTACCAGGTTGATATTCCACAGGAGTTCTTGTGTTTCTGAGCTGAAGTATTTAATGGTAACAGATTCGTAGACCTAGTAAAATTTAGAAGACCTTGTGAAATTTCTCAGCTTTTAAGAATTCTTTAAAGAGGTTGTTGTTAAACAACTATGCTCATCACCATGCTCCCAATAGGCCCATTTTGGAATATTTCTTTGCTTTTATGGGAGCATGTTCACATCACACTCACAACACATCTTGTGTATAGAGAAGGGAAAAATGGGGTGATCCATTATGTTTGTTAGAAGGCTTTCAAATGTACGACTTCCTTTGTGATAAGTATCACTCAAACTGAGATTGTGACTTTGAACCTCCTTGCCATGCATTGTATGGGAGAGCCTGAAAAGTAGCAAAAAAATGAACAGAGACCTGCTAAAATGATCAAGCAAAAAATCTAAAGATTTGATGATTACCAGTATTTCTTAACCCAGCAAGGAATACCATGCAAGATCACTTCACAAGACAAGCAAATTGGCTTGCTGGCCAGTCACTTTATTACCATAAAGAGTGTTATGCCAGGGTGTCATCATTGGTTGATACACACACAAGTACTTCATACTTAGCCGTTTATATGTATCTTCAAGCTACATAGGTCATGCTCCATGGACATGTAGGCCAGTTGTATTCTCATTTCACCAGTATACCTATACACAATATTTCTTTCTCAAAATACTGCCATAGAAAAGTGCTGATTTTGTGCCAGAGGAGACGAGATTGCACCTGGGATAGTCGCAACATACAGGTGGGAGGAACTTTATGGGACCCACCTTCTTTGTCATTAAAAATTGTATTGGGCTGTTATTTGTGTTCAGTTCAGGCGAAAATTAAACTTCAAACGGAATATCATTAACTGTGGTCATTTGAGTTACAACTGTGGAATTTCTTCTATAGGATAGAAAAGGTCACAAAGTCAAGTGTAATGAATGCCAAGTGATCAACACTTTAACCATGCTGAATAGGTGGGAAGGTGGATGTATAAACAGTGGTTAAGATCAGATATATGTGACCTTTGTTGTACACAGTGGATAGGTCCAGACACTGGGATAAATTCACAAACAGGCGATGTAACACTTTGAGGAGACTATCGTAGCAGCCAAAATGAATCGCTTCAGGCGCCATCCTCGATACCAGAGTCTACCAGGTAGGAAAATGCATACAATTTTTCTCACTGGAGTATGTAATTAGAATTAAATGCGTCTCCTGTTACTCTGTCATTTAGATGGGGATTGTGCAGATGGTTCTTTCGTGTTATTGCAGAGATAAAAGCTGAGTATGAAATCCATCAATACCTCTGCTCTAATTGTTAACAGGGTGGGTAATCATTGGTGGATGATTTCAGACAGGTGCTATATTTGAGTGACAAGTAAGGGACGGTTTTGCTTATGTTTCGTGGGAGATTACTCTATATCTGCAGACAGCTACTTTTTGGACAGGTGGTCAAGTTTTCATGATTATTCATCAAGTATACAAAATATCACACTCATTTTGAAATTGGATAATTTTTTATTAAGATGATCACAGAGGTAACAAAATCTAAAGTCATTTGTGCTGTCAAATATTAAAATGGATGCCAAAAAAACATTGGTGATTAACACCAATCACTTATACCACTAATTTATCAATTTTTAGCCTTCATATTAGAGTATTGAACATACTGCCTTGATAGTACTAAGTGTACTCATTATATTATTGAAGCACTTGTGGTTTACCATAACAAAATTTTCAAACAGAATTTCAGTCAAGATTATTACAAACTGCCAATCAATTACACAAAGTTGTCAATCAAGTCTTACTGACATAACCCTGAAGAAAAGGGTCCAGATATGAATGCAGTTCCCATTCAATGTAATTGAATTAACAGCTTAAGGCAAAATTATTGCATTATTGACGATCTAAATAAATTATAAGATTGGCAAAGTGCTTCAAGGAGTGCATGTAGGCAGAGCAGTGGAGATTTGAGCCCAGTCAATGGCTGTCCCAGCAAAGTCCATTTCTTCTATTGTGCTTGGCCAGGTACCTTGATCCACACCAATGGACCAATGCCCCGGTGCAGGCTATAAATATGAATACAGCACGTTCAAATCGTGGACTTATTAATCGTGGATGTTGTCAGTGTGGTGCCAAGTGAAATTAGCATTAGGCCATGCTGGAGCATAACGTAGGTAATATATGGACCATGCACCTGTGAGGAGAGCGAATTTATTGGCTTCTCAGAGACTTGCTCACCTGAATCCGCTGGATAACAGTTCACATTATTGAGTTAAGCGATCAAGTTAGGGTGATCCCAAAGCTGAATCAGACCTGTTCAAAATCAATAGGTGTTCCATTCTAGAGCACAGCTGGCTGAGCTCAGAAAGCAATGCTGACAGACTAGTGGCTGGGGTATCGACAAACAGCAAGTTTAGCATTGGAATATTTCTTTATGTTTAAAGGTATGAGTGTTTGGAGATGGCCGCATGATTGATCACAGGCCAAGCCTGGTGATCAGTCTCTGTTGTGGACAGACTCACATCTCGTGCTCCCAGGGCCCCTTCTTTTATAGAAATTTCCATTTGTACATTTTCAGGAGGGCTTTAACTCAATGATTAAAAAGGAGATGGTATCATGCCAAAATAGCGTGAAGTAATTGATGATCTTGGCTTAATAAATCCTGTGTTACTCCGTAAAAAGAATTTGAATTCAGATTCACTCAAACATATTATATGGTGGGAAGGAAACTTCAGATCTTCATTTCATGCATGATAAGTTTGGTTGTGTAGATACTGCTAGTTTCTTGAAGGTTTTTTTAAAACGATCAGTCCTCTGGGGTAGTGAAAATATTGATTTGTTGCCACAGCAACACCAGGTATACAGGGCTGATGTTTTTCCTGGAATGACATCACCAGCCAAGGTTTATAATCACATAATGTGACACATGCCAAAATTATGATTGCAGTATCATTGTTTCGATCAAATAAAACTAACTAGCTTTAATGAGCACTGCTGGGTGGTGGGGAATAAACTTTATCTGGCTGACATTCACGATCTACTAATGCAATAATATAAGAGACAGGGTTGGGTTTCCGCCGGCGGAAACCTATTTCCGCCGAGACGCCTGGCGGAAACTGTCAGAAACTAGGTTTCTGACAGTTTCCGCCAGTTTCCGCCGGCAGAAACTGGCGGAAACTGTCAGAAACCTCTGTTCCCATGTCATAAATCCATAACTTCTATTACTACCCCCAGCAGATTGTCACATATTTATGTTAGTCATGTGTTTACTTTAAGAAGTAGTGACAAAGATCATATAAAATGTAAAAATAAATTCAAAATAAGCACGCAACTGTTTTGGACACCCACACAATTAAGCGGCATAAACTGGCAGAAACCTTTTAGGCCTGTTGAACCCATAAGGCCTGTCTAGAACCACAGAATCAGGTGGCAGAAACCTCTGGCACAAAATCCATACCCATAAGGACTGTTAGAACTTATAGAAAATAGTCTTGGAAGTTCACATAAATATTATTGGGGAGGTTTTACAAAGAGAAATGAAGATGTAGGTATGTTGTCAAAAATATATTCCACCTTGTTTCATTTGGCATTAAAATGTGCACCAATAAAATTTTGAAAAAAAAAGAATCAATATCATAATGTATAATGTGTGCGAATAAATTATTATACCTTCGAACTAAAGAAATAAAAGAGTTTTTGGCAGCCAGCTAATTTTAATATTTTCAGGACTATCAAGGGATTCATATGCACATACAATGTATGATGACAATATCAGGTACCTTGATCCACACCAATGGACCAATGCCCCGGTGCAGGCTATAAATATGAATACAGCACGTTCAAATCGTGGACTTATTAATCGTGGATGTTGTCAGTGTGGTGCCAAGTGAAATTAGCATTAGGCCATGCTGGAGCATAACGTAGGTAATATATGGACCATGCACCTGTGAGGAGAGCGAATTTATTGGCTTCTCAGAGACTTGCTCACCTGAATCCGCTGGATAACAGTTCACATTATTGAGTTAAGCGATCAAGTTAGGGTGATCCCAAAGCTGAATCAGACCTGTTCAAAATCAATAGGTGTTCCATTCTAGAGCACAGCTGGCTGAGCTCAGAAAGCAATGCTGACAGACTAGTGGCTGGGGTATCGACAAACAGCAAGTTTAGCATTGGAATATTTCTTTATGTTTAAAGGTATGAGTGTTTGGAGATGGCCGCATGATTGATCACAGGCCAAGCCTGGTGATCAGTCTCTGTTGTGGACAGACTCACATCTCGTGCTCCCAGGGCCCCTTCTTTTATAGAAATTTCCATTTGTACATTTTCAGGAGGGCTTTAACTCAATGATTAAAAAGGAGATGGTATCATGCCAAAATAGCGTGAAGTAATTGATGATCTTGGCTTAATAAATCCTGTGTTACTCCGTAAAAAGAATTTGAATTCAGATTCACTCAAACATATTATATGGTGGGAAGGAAACTTCAGATCTTCATTTCATGCATGATAAGTTTGGTTGTGTAGATACTGCTAGTTTCTTGAAGGTTTTTTTAAAACGATCAGTCCTCTGGGGTAGTGAAAATATTGATTTGTTGCCACAGCAACACCAGGTATACAGGGCTGATGTTTTTCCTGGAATGACATCACCAGCCAAGGTTTATAATCACATAATGTGACACATGCCAAAATTATGATTGCAGTATCATTGTTTCGATCAAATAAAACTAACTAGCTTTAATGAGCACTGCTGGGTGGTGGGGAATAAACTTTATCTGGCTGACATTCACGATCTACTAATGCAATAATATAAGAGACAGGGTTGGGTTTCCGCCGGCGGAAACCTATTTCCGCCGAGACGCCTGGCGGAAACTGTCAGAAACTAGGTTTCTGACAGTTTCCGCCAGTTTCCGCCGGCAGAAACTGGCGGAAACTGTCAGAAACCTCTGTTCCCATGTCATAAATCCATAACTTCTATTACTACCCCCAGCAGATTGTCACATATTTATGTTAGTCATGTGTTTACTTTAAGAAGTAGTGACAAAGATCATATAAAATGTAAAAATAAATTCAAAATAAGCACGCAACTGTTTTGGACACCCACACAATTAAGCGGCATAAACTGGCAGAAACCTTTTAGGCCTGTTGAACCCATAAGGCCTGTCTAGAACCACAGAATCAGGTGGCAGAAACCTCTGGCACAAAATCCATACCCATAAGGACTGTTAGAACTTATAGAAAATAGTCTTGGAAGTTCACATAAATATTATTGGGGAGGTTTTACAAAGAGAAATGAAGATGTAGGTATGTTGTCAAAAATATATTCCACCTTGTTTCATTTGGCATTAAAATGTGCACCAATAAAATTTTGAAAAAAAAAGAATCAATATCATAATGTATAATGTGTGCGAATAAATTATTATACCTTCGAACTAAAGAAATAAAAGAGTTTTTGGCAGCCAGCTAATTTTAATATTTTCAGGACTATCAAGGGATTCATATGCACATACAATGTATGATGACAATATCAGTTTCTGACACATTTTATCATTGCACTGTGACATGAATACAATATCTACATGTGATAAATATATGCATCTTACTTCAAATGTAAAACCTGGTGTTAGGCTACTTATATCCTGGGAAACTGATTATAAATAAATTATTTTTAAAATTTATGACAGTTTATGCCACTGCCATCAGTTCACTGGTACAAAATCAGACAAGAGATGCCCTCTCCCCCTTGAATGCAATATCTACATGTCAGAAATATATGAATCTTACTTCAAATGTAAAAACTGGTGTTATGCTCATCATATCTGGAGAAAAGGACTGAAAATAAATGACTTTTGGAGTTTATGACAGTTTACGCCGCCATGGTCAGTTCATTTTAGTCCCACATCAGACAAGAGATGCTCCCACCCCACCCCCAATACAGTACATATATAGGTCTAAAGTATGTGTATATTGCTTCAAATGTTTAAACTAATGTTATGCTCATCATATCTGGAGAAACAGACTGAAAATAAATGACTTTTGGAGTTTATGACAGTTTACGCCGCCATGGTCAAGTTATTTTTGTGACACCTCAGACAAGAGATGCTCCCACCCCACCCCCAATACAGTACATATATAGGTCTAAAGTATGTGTATATTGCTTCAAATGTTTAAACTAATGTTATGCTCATCATATCTGGAGAAAAAGACTGAAAATAAATGACTTTTGGAGTTTATGACAGTTTACGCCGCCATGGTCAAGTTATTTTTGTGACACCTCAGACAAGAGATGCTCCCACCCCACCCCCAATACAGTACATATATAGGTCTAAAGTATGTGTATATTGCTTCAAATGTTTAAACTAATGTTATGCTCATCATATCTGGAGAAAAGGACTGAAAATAAATGACTTTTGGAGTTTATGACAGTTTACGCCGCCATGGTCAGTTCATTTTAGTGCCACATCAGACAAGAGATGCTCCCACCCCACCCCCAAAACAGTACATATATAGGTCTAAAGTATGTGTATATTGCTTCAAATGTTTAAACTAATGTTATGCTCATCATATCTGGAGAAAAAGACTGAAAATTAATGACTTTTGGAGTTTATGACAGTTTCCGCCACTTTGGGTGGCGGAAACCTATTTCCGCCGAGACGGTATATACCGCGGTATATACCGGTATATACCGCCATGTGGCGGAAACCATGCAACCCTGATAAGAGAGGCGTCTGGCTCAATTTGGCCTGACTTTATTGATCAGAGTTGACTGTGCCCCCCCATAGTCTACCAGCATTGCATGCCAGGCCATAATGAGATCGTACATGTTGGGGTAACCAGTGGCCACAGTCTCATTTGGTGAGTGAAAATAGGTGGAAAATGTGATGGCATGTGTGGCTCTGTGGTAACGGCTTTAAACCTTGTCTTTTTGATGATATTGGACCTTGACAGACCAACAAACAAACATGCAAAACATGGATATCAAAGAGCATCATGATTCATGTATGCTGGTGTTCACGTGCAAGTACCCTCCCTCATGGACCTTCCATCATGTCAATCCAGATAATATCCTGGCTAGCCCCTCAGGAATCACTCAATAATAAGGTAAAAAGTTTATGTGTGATTTTCAGATAATCTTTTAGAACCCCACACATGCCGGAGCACATAAAGGAATGGTTTGATGAAAATTATATTTTATTCAATTATAGCATTCCTGTTTCTGATTGCATATAATATTTGACCTGGCACGGTTACGAGTAATTGTCATTATTAAAGAGAAAAAGAACTATGATACTCAGTTGCAATTTTGGCAACTTATCATACTTACTGATTAAGACTACCTTTTATCACTTTTATGTATGAATATGATGGTGATGATAATGTGACTTGGAAATAATTCTGGCTCTGCTTTGCATATCTTCAACATATTCATCTATTTGTCAACCAATAACTCTATCACTTAGGGTTGTTTCACGTGTTACTCTGTCAATTCACAGACTTCAGGGTCTAAGCAAAGTTTCATGTTCATGCACCTGCTCTGATCACTGGTGATAAAAGAAACTCAATGTATTTGTTATCAATTATTTACAGTTTGGTTCCAATTTGGGATCGCATCAAGGCTATTACTTCCACCAGCAACAACCGACACTAAAATATAACAAGGACTATATGTTCATATCTGGTTTGTATACATGCATGTTTCAGTCTCCTTGGTATTTTCCTTTGTTCCAAAGTATTCTTGTTCCTTGATTGTTTTACAGAGATGTCAATTCCAAATAAAGTAAATAGACCACACCGAGTTGAGGTGATATTGATTCTGATATCAAGACATAAGACTGGCAAAGTATTGGATGATCAGTCAATACTCAGTCAGTATTACAAGAAATATGGAATTTGCACCTGAAGTAGCAAAAGACATTGGAAATTTGTGACAATATGATTATAAACATTTAAAAATATTCAAAATTGTTCATCACCATCAATAAGCCAATGTGACATTTAATTTTTTTGTTAGTCTCAGATTAGAAAAAGGTATATAGATATTATCAAAGAAACCAATATGTTTGTCTTCATACATACCGAGATATGTATGGAAAGATAGTTCAGTAGACCTTTGTGGCTTGCATTTGATCTTCTATTCAGCTGTATGTTCAGGTTGACAAACACAAATCCGTGCTTGCACACTGAGATTCACTGAAATGTTTCACCTGTTAGATAAAATAAAATGTAGCAAGGATAGGCAGATAGTTTTATATCCATATCAGACTTTTGGTAGATTTTTATCACTCTTTCCATTGTAAAGCAGTTTTCTCACCCATTTCGTCACTGTGTCAATTCACACAATGTTTATTCAAAGTCTTTCTGGAATTATTCAATTTGCATTTTATAATTCCATTAGCATTGGAAGCGGGGTTGTTTTTCAATTTTCCAGGTGATTTGCTTTGTATGTGGTTACGTGTTTTGGAGTGGTTAAGGTCAGTAAATGATAGTGGGTAAGCAGAGAATGTGTTAGATGGAGTGGTGATATGATCTGAGGTGGGGCTGTGCTATACCTGACTCTGCATACTTCACTGTTGTCCTCCAATGCCTTCTCCAACCTCTGTGTATCCCCCAGCAAATGACAATGCAAATGGAAACTTGAGAAACTAAGGATGCCTGAATAAAAATAGCAATAGAAAAGGCAAAGTGAGGCATACTGAATGTGTGGCACATAGGATACAGTTTCACAATAAAATGTGAACAACAGCCTGTTGTCAACTGGAGAGGCAGATCATCTGAAAGGTGTATGGCAACACATAACAATACTTGTAGGGTAAATAGATTATAAGATTCTTCATGTAGTATTCCTTATCTCTTAGAGTTGATGATTTCGGATTTGATTTTTATTTTGATTAATCTTGATCATGACCGTGATATATTTGCAATGTGAAGTGCAATCTTTGAACCAGGATATGATACTACAGGATTGTTGTGGTGAGTTCGGTATTGGGATGTAATAATATTGACTTCATATATGAGAGGGTTTGATTTGTTTGCATACTTCCTCCAGACAGAGATGGGCAATCGTTATTTGATCATGACCAAATGTAAATTTAGCATTCACCACAGGCTGGAGTGTGGTGTTGTAAAATTGGTTGTCCTGTTTTGGTTAGGTACAAGTATGTTGACTTGCTATATCAGACAATCAATATGAGATTGGAGTCACTGACATGATATAAATATTTATCAGAATGTAAAAATGTGTTATCAAACTTGTGTACAATGCCAGATGAATTTGTAGCAGTTCTTATTCACATAGTTCCTGGTATAATTCTCTAAAATGTAGATGAGTCCATTTCTTAGAAATGTTTATCTAAGTATGACTTTTTTTCTGATTGAAATGAATATTTTGCATTGAGGATGTGGAATATGAATTCTTGATCACAACCTGTGCTAATATATCTACTTATGATGCAAATTATTTTAGGCAAATCATTCCTAGTTATGTGAGTAGAATAAACACAAGCATAATCAATAATATAAGATATAATTTCATTTCAACTGAGACATAAAAATTGTTGGAACACAACAGTGGTATTTTCTCCTCTTCAACTGATTTTATGTTGTACAGTGATAGATCCTTTTTGTTTATTTCTCAGATTTCATTTCAGTAGGGGTAATATAGCAGCCACTTGATTTTACAGGTGTACATTGAAAACATTTCTTTCAATAAATAGTATTTCCATAAATTATTCTGAGTGAGGGGTTAGTGTGGGTAGAGAAACGGAAAACTCATACCTCTTTCATATTTATTTTTCATTTTTTCGGCCTTAACAAATAACTAAATTTGCCACTCTTGAGTCACACTAATTTTTTATTGCCGAGCCATGTTACCTTTGAACTGTAATAAAAAAAAAACCCTCTTCTTGGAGTGCACCAGGAACAAAACATTCCCTGCGAGATCTCAACCAAAACAAATCACTCATTGACATGTTGATTTTCATTATAAATGTGAACTATTTCAAACACTAAGCCTACTGTACACTGGAGTTTCTTGGTTTAGTATATTTGGATAAGGTAAGAATGGCTCATAAAAGAAATCCTCAAATTGGTCTGTGACTGTGTTGCAAATCTCTAAATTCAATCATTTTTGTTTTGTTCATTTTGTTGATCTATGCTATTGTACTGTAAAAAAGGTTCACTTTGTTGACACCAGTGTATTTGTCGAACAGGTTCCTGCCATTTATGCAATAGGTGAGAAACTGTTATGAGAACAGATCCTAATTAAAGTTCACAATTCCATGACTCTGTTCTGTTGGTTCCAGTAGCTTAGATTAAGCCATGGTTTTACAAGGGCTTGATCTATCTAATGTGACATATTTATATAATGGCCAGGCTGGTATGTGGGTGGACTGGCTCCTTACATTTGTGGTAATCATGTCAATTAGTTACATGTTAAATCTGCATTATTATTTAGTCACATTACCATGTAAATCAAAAACATTAAATGGGGGATCACTTTACAACACCGAAAAGATGCTTATTTATAATATTGGAAAAATATTCATTTTCAAGATGCAAAATTTATAGCAAAAATTGAATGGAAATTTTGAGACAGTCACAAATCTTTCTTGGCATTAGGATTGCGAATGGAATGAGGAAAATGAGAAGTTAGACTGTCACAGGCATGTGGATATTCTGTGTTTGCTTTGTCAGGCATAACAGATATGGAAACTACTGTTACCAGCCAGAGGGGGGGTTGGGGGAATCTTTGCTGCTGCCAAGTCAATTACAGAATATCAACATATTGATTTTATTCATTGTGAGATTGAAAAAAGCACAGTTGTTATTTGATGCCAGCCGTGAAGTGAAGAAGTGATCAGGGAGGGTGGTAGAACTCATCATGACTGAGGGGTCACTATGACACAAGAGAATCCCACAGGGGGACAAACTCACAGCCTGAGAACTACCAGGCTGGGCCACATTCACATTCTCCTGAATATGCAGAGAAAAGGCACAAAGAATCAAAGTAAAAAGGCCAATAAATGTGAAGTGAAATATGCAGTATTGATCTGTACTTGGAGCCATATTTAAGTCAAAGGTTTGATACTGAGGGAACCGAAAGGCAACAAGATACTTGTAGACTGTGAAATCTGAAGATATATTGAATGCATTACATAATAGACCTCAACAAAGAAACTCAAAAATTGAAATTATAAGTTGCAGTCATAGACATAGCCAATGATATCTTTTTACCTTGGTAGCTCTCAGTCACTCTGGGTTAATTTAAATTCCTGCAGATGGTACAATTTACTATGTTATAAATGGAAGCAATTTGGCTTTTTATGTAGAATTAATTTCATTGTTTATGACAAAGCTACATGCCCTATACAGCCAGAAGTCATCTGCTTAAGATTAGAATCTATTTACTGTAAGATATTATGGCAGGTTCTGTGGTATGTTTAATGTCATAACTCGGTGATTCCAAGAAATAATATATTCTCAGGTGATATTTAAATCTTTATTTCATTATATGTATTATTTTTATTACAGCTCCCCACTATCAAGTTGTTTTAGATATTAGCTTCAGTGATTTTTTATTTTGTGATTTTGCTCCACTATGTTGTGAACCACTTGGTTTTACAAACTACAAAGGCAGAGAGAGAATTTTGAAATTGGGAAATTCTTGAATGTCAGTCAGCAAGATAAGCCTTGGATTAACAAAGTGGTGTCTCCATTTTCTCCAGAAGTGTCCTTGAAACAGACCGATATTGGATTTTAATTATGTCCCGTTGATGTCAGCTGGTTTGAGTTAAGTCCGACAATCATGATTTGACAATAAGCAAATAGTCAGTTGGGTAGAATGGGTAAAAATGCATATGACTTTGAGTAACCATGGTAACAGAATCTTGTGGCATGTCTCAGATGACAACTAATATTTAATTCACAAAGAAATCAGTGGCTAATGATATCGTATTAAGTTGGTGATCCATTCCTTATTTTTGAAATAGGTTTATGAATATTTACTACTGATAATGAATACAAGAAGAATTAATCAAATAAATGAAAGAATTTAGATTTTGTTTTCCTTCCATATATTCAACTTGACCTTTTTTGAACACAGAAAAGTTTTTATTTCTCATTTCATGTTGAGTTGATTCTATAGAATAGAAAGATTAAGAATGTCCTACAGACATAAACTATCTTTTGTCATGATGTTTGTTGGATGAAATAATTTCTGAACAAAATTTAATCTGTGTATTACTATTAATTTGATTTATTTTTTGGATAGTTTGTGTTTTTTTTCTTGAGAGAAGCAAGTTAACCACAGTCAAAGTTTGACGAATGATACAAGTTGACGTGTGAAGTGAAATGAGTTCTCAAAGACGTCTCCATTGTGTCATGGTTCTTGTGATCTAGAACATTCGCAAATAGACTTTGAAATGAGACAAGGAAAGAATAGGATTGAAAAGTTGAGTGCCATTTTGCCTGATTTGGATGGCCAATGAGATGGTGATGTCAGTGGTAATATGTTTGTTGTGTGTCTGTGATGACCAGGGTGAAGAGGACACTCCCTGTGTTCCCAGCATGTCCACTGCTACCATATCCATCCTCTGCTACAAGACACAGATGTGGAAATTACTTGACCATAAAGCTTGTGGACAGAAACACTTTTTTTTCATCAGATAAATAGATCTATCTGGATCTTTTGAAGTGGTTCCGTGTTGAGGTCCATTGGGAGGCCTGGGAAATGGGAGATCTTAGGCAATGCCATTGCCCAGCCCGGAGCACAGATAGATCATGAAATAATTTGATTCTGATGGTGGATCACGTAAAAATATAGTGGGATATGAAAGACCGTTCACTGTGCTATTTCACATAGAAAATTGCTGTCACATAACGAGTGGAGTTTGAGATTGATAGTGCAGATGCTGGAGCAAGCAGCATCCCTGATATATATGTAGACCTGCCCGCAGAGAGGAGACCCTACCCAAACCATTCCCCTGTTATTATTGCCTGATCTTCCTATTGGGGATTTTCTGTGGTCTCATGGTCTTTGCCCGATCCGACAATTTTGAACACTTTGGTTAATGGGATGGAAAGGTCCTGCAGAATTGGTGGCTCAAATGGGGAGAAATGTGTGACCCAGCACTCGCCAGCCTGGAACAATAGTTCTCTTGGCAAATATTATCACAAGAAAATGATATCATGATTTTCACAAAGAAATTTCTAATATCAATAGACTCCCATGCCATCAATTATGGGCTAGTTCTACAGACTGCAAGGCCTTAGTCATATATCTTTGACTTGAATTGCAATAAGCAGGGCTTGCTTGACATTAGCACAAGTCCACTGGCCCGGAGAGTTTTTTGAGCCTCTGGGCCATTATGAGCCAGTGGTTTTTAAATTCTACTGGTCCAGATTTATGTGAAATTTTCTAATTTATCACTGTTTTGGTCAGTGCTTAAGACCTTAATGTCAAGGCTTGCTATATATGAAGCTAGAAGCAATGTCAATGTATTTACTTCATCAGAGTGATCATTTTAATTTTATTAATAGAGTTAAAATATCTTATTTTAGTATTTGCTTTAAATTTGTAATTACATAATTTATAATCTATTGTAGAAATTTGTCTTATTTGCCATTTTGTATGTGTGACCATGTGGTCCGGTTGAACAGAGTACAATTTGGACATTCAGGTTTAAATGCAGAGTTCTTTTAGAGGGATCTTAGCAATGTTCAGAGACACAAGCAGTGATCGTGTCTGGAATGTTGATGCGAGGATTCTCAGAGTATCTGTGGTCATGCATACAGGTGTCTTCATAATTGAAATCATTTTGACAGATTCAGATTTACGATCAGAAAAACTGAATTAGACGATTGATTACAGCAACACATGAGGAGAATACTTTAATGCAGACCGGTCTCAACATTCCCCTCTTCTGGGCCACACAGTATGGTGGAAGTGAGAGCCCTGTTGGCTCTTGTAAATTGGAGATGGCGGTGATCAAAGAAAATTGCATAAACTCAACAACTGTTACTGCAAAAGGTTTAAATGCTTGGATAAGTTCATAACAAGGTCAAGAGAGTGGTGTATTCGCCTTGCAGTTTGTCTGTATTTGTACTCAACATTTAGCAAAATGTTTAGAATCAACATAAAGGTGGGTTATGGTAAATGTTGAGGGATAGGAATGTGAACAAGTACAAGTCTATTCATGATCTTGACGTAACTGTGTCATATTTGGATCAAACACCCGAGGTGCCTTTTTTGTTGTGACACAGGTCCAAACTGTTTATTGTGACCAAGATTAGCCCATGTATTGCTGGATTATTTGTTCTGAGGTGTACACACCATGGCCCAGTTAGACTCGATCATGCACAGCAGTTGATCAGGTTTATTATCAATTTTAATCTTGAGATCAATGTCCCTTATAAATGTCTCTTTGAATATTTAAATTAAAATTACATTATTAAATTTCAACAGTTCATAAACTTTCTTGTCATGTTAAATGTTTAATATCAGTATCAATCACAGATGGGTTGTCACAAGTCTAGAGTTTTGTCTCTGCCACTTAAGAGAATGATTTGCTTCAATGGAAATTTGATTAGGCATCTGTTTGGAAATGTTAAATGATATTTTATGAAGTCTAGCTTGAAGCAAATAAACACAACAGGTTTCAAAACATTTTTAAATCTCATGATCTATGTATAATATAACTAAACAATCTACAAAAAAATTAAATAAATGGATCCTTTTAAAGCAACCTAATTTTTCGTCACACACACACATACACACACACACACACACACACACACTCTCACCCCCTCCTATTTGTATTGAGTTTTTGACCATGCCTACAACTTAAATAATATGTCATGCAGTTTTGAAAATGATGCAAATTTTAATGCATCAACATTTAGTCATCATCTCTATTTATTCAGTTAAATCTTTATCTGAACTGTACAGATCATACATAGAGATGAGGCAGATTTATTGCTTTGTCATCACCATACTATTCAACACAGCACCTCAACGTCTCAACCTCTGACTGTTCTCGCGCCTACATTATAGTAAGTGCTTGCTTCCAGACATTTATGAAATATTAAGTTTCACAGTTAGAAGGGGACCTTCAATATGGCTGATGGATATTACCTACTTAGCCAAACAGTGAGAAGAGGGGTGTCATGTTGCTGGCAGATCTGACAGTGCTGTATAGCACCAAGTTTACTATGTGTGAGAGTCCTGAATGTGCAAAACTGAAAACTTTCCACAATTCATTAATCTGTTTAAGGCCAGTTGGTTATTTCAGGAAAGTTAGTCTGATATTCTTTTTCTTGCAATGTAAATCATGTAATTGTTATTCAGAAGCAAATTGTTTTTGCTTGAAGAAGCAAGTGTTGTGTGAGATGTAGCATGAAGATGGAGTTAATACGGCCTCCAGCTGGGCTGGGTAGGTGGGGTGGAACAGGAGGGAAGATCCAGCACAAAGCACAATGAAACCAGAGCTGGTCAGTAGATCTCAGGTGTAGTTAGGAGACAACACATGTGACAACAAGGGTTAAAGTTTCACCATAGGACTGTGGCTCCTGGAGGCAGTACAAGTCAGATGACAAATGATTATGCAAAAAGTAAGTCAAGGCAAGGAGATAATTACCAGAAAATGGTGAAATACTTTGTAAAAGGTAGATGGCAGACATATTTGAATATGAAACGTAATTGAAATGCATAGATTTCATTGACAAGTAGATTTAGAGTGATGATCAGAGACAGGAGAAGTATGTAGATCACAGTGTATGTTTATAAAGGGTTGGTGTGATGTGATGATCAGAAAAAGTGTTTTGCTTTAAGGAGACAGGAGGTGTGTAGAGCAGAGTTTATGGTGAACAAAGGGTTGACCTTAAGCTTTATGTCCCAGCCAGAGACAGGAGAAGATTGTATAGTGCATGGAGTGTTGGTCTAACAAAATCAACCAGAGACTGGTGGTGTATATAGCATATGTAGAGGCTGACTTAGTGTGAGAGGACATGGACACAGTATGGGCAGAAAAGAGACTCAAAGTAGAGTGGATTGTAGAGAGCTATCCTTGTGAGACTAGAAGTAAAACATAATGTAAAGAGACATCCTTGTGAGACTGGACGTGGAGTGAGTTGTAAAGAGCTATCCTTGTGAGACTAAAAGTGGAGAATATTGCAACGAGTAATTCCGTGTGTGACTAGAAGTAAAGTATAATGTAATGAGCCATCCTTATGAGACTAGAAGTGAAGAGTATTACAAAGAACTGTCCTTGTGAGACTAGAAGTGGAGAATATTGCAAAGAGTTATTCCGTGTGAGACTAGAAGTAAAGTATAATGTAATGAGCCATCCTTATGAGACTAGAAGTGAAGAGTATTACAAAGAGCTGTCCTTGTGAGACTAGAAGTGGTGAATATTATAAAGAGCCATCCTTGTGAGACTAGAATTTGTGAATATTATAAAGAGCCATCCTTGTGAGGCTAGAAGTGGTGAATATTATAAAGAGCCATCCTTGTGAGACTAGAAGTGGAGAGAGTTGCAAAGAGCTGTCCAGATGAGACTAGAAATGGAGTGGGTTTAGTGCGTAGCTTGATGTGGCCAGAATTAGAGTACAAAGAGTTAGCCTTGTTGAGAATAGAAGTAAAATGGGATGTAAACATTTAACCTAGAGTATGTAGAGTGAGTGGAACTGATGTGAATGGAACAGGAGGACATTGCACACATCATTGATTTCATGAGATAGTCAGACAATAGATAAGCAAGGAAGAAAACGTTATCAATCAGCCTCTCGAAGTTCAAGACACTCCGTCCAGATGTGGTGCTGTCCAAGGACAAGATGCCACACAACGTTTGTGTCTGCCAGTATCATGAGAACATTGAGACTCTCCTGCATGGTCTGAAGTGTGTGCCCAGTGTCCCAGATAGGTACTCAGACCTGCTGGAGCAAGTTGTGTGTGACACGGGCAATGAGGACTGCATGTTTGGCAACTGCGAGGATTGCCAGGAAAATGTCACACTGGAATCACTGAGTGAGAACATTGCACAAGTGCAGCTTGGTGAGAGGGTCAAGTGGTTTGAATGGATCAGAAACACTGAGGGCCAACCAGAGAAGGTGGAGAAGTCGGGGACTGTCCAGGAGGCCCTGATGTCACTAGCCCAGAGACTGCCAGCATTCAAAATCCACTGTTTTACAAAGTCTAAACAAGCAGGAGAGTTCCACAACCAGCACACTTCTCCTAGGCCCCGACATGCTGTGATCCAGCTGGACTTTAGTGAAAATGCCAGCATTATCATGCAAGATGAGATCCAGTCTGGTCACTGGACACACAAGCAGGCCACCATCTTTACAGCGGTTGCCTGGACTGAGGAGAACACTACATCATATGCAGCAGTGTCTGACAACTTGTCTCACGACAAGTATACTGCTGCTACCATGCTGGACAAAGTTATAGAGGAAGTGCAAGCCAAGCAGTCTGAGCCACTCGAGGAGATAGACATTTTCTCAGATGGGGCCGCCCAGCACTTCAAACAGAAGTTCATGTTTCTCTACATCACAACTCTACTGGAGAAGAAGGGAATCCGGGTCAACTGGCACTTTTTTGCCACGTCGCATGGCAAGGGTGCTGTGGATGGCATCGGGGGAAGCGTGAAGCGGGCAGTCTTCAGTGCCATCATGACACGACGCCACCATGTCACCACCCCAGAACAGTATGCAGAGTGTGCCCGAGAGTTGACCAAGAAAGTGAACATCCTGTTCGTTTCCAGTGAAGAGATCACAGAAAAGAGAGCCACCTTAGAAAAGCTGTGGGAGAACGTCACCCCTGTGCCTGGAACACAGAAGATCCACTGCGTCCGCACCTTGGGTCTCGGCAGAATCACCGCCTCCCAGTTCTCCCAGCAGCCTGGAGCAGAGTACAACCTTCTCCCCCGGCAGCCAGTGGTCCGCCGCGCAGCCCGCCCTGCAGCAGTCCCCCAGACGCCAGTGGCCCGCCCAGCAACTGCCCAGCAGCCAGCAGCCCGTCCTGCTGCAGCCGCCCAGAAGCCTGCAGAAGTGAAGCCAGGAGGGCATGTGGCAGTGCCCATGAACACAGAAAAAGGACGTTCATTCCTGTACGTGGCCACTGTGTCATCCATGACTGGGGGAAACATGGTGCTCAAGTTCCTGAAGAAGATAGGAAATGCAGGCATGTACAGAGATGCAGAAGAGAACGACACAAGTGAGGAGCCAGTTAAGAAGATCTTTTTGTGTGCCCTGAGCCCACTGTGTCCATGGCTGGCTCCCGCCTGAGGTACTCATTTGAGTTCACTGATGAGCAGAAAGGAATCATGTCCAACTATTCAACAAAGTGAACAAACAAAGTGAACACGAGAGGATCACAAATATCACAAAAATATCATTAAAATAGATAGATTTTAAAATAAATTTGGTTATTATAAGTTTTGTTTTTTGTTATTTCTCTTTATGTATTATATTTTTACTTATCAAATATTGCCTCAACATCCATAATTGCAGTGCACAAAATAAAATGTGTTATGATATGTTTACCAAATTTGAGCAGTGAAGCCAAAGCAGTTTTTCCCCTCCCGTCATTATATTTAGCAATTTAATTTAATAATTATGATCCAAAACTTCACAAAGGATTATGAAAAGTGTAATTCTGGATCATACTAACACTAACTATGTCTACAAAAACAAGACATTTGACAAAAACAGTGAGTTAGTAATACAAAACAGAAGTTAAACATATGTAACTCTGTTACCGTGTAACTCTGTTACCGAACCTTGGTGATGATTAACCTTATTTTCAATATGAAATAGTGCACCAATTCTTTTAATATTTGGGAATAATATGGTTAGATATATTTAAAGTGACATGCAATTCAAAAATGACATGTTTTGAAAAAAGAACCGCATGTTAGATGACTTAACATTTACGGCCCCGAAACAGGTGTTAATTTTCTGTAACTCTGTTACCGAGTACTAATTTACCATTTTCAGCATAAAAATTTTTTTTTTTAAATATCTCCAAAAACTATCATGAAAGTACATGGTAAGACCTACAATTACATGTAAGAATTGTGATTTTAGTATGTACTGTTCAAAAGTTATGACAATTTATGTAGTGGGAGTGTAACTCTGTTACCGCTCGGCCAGACCCTGATGCAGTGGTCCACTGCTTGATAAGATCTTTTTTGGTGGATGAAGTAGACAACAATTTAGATCTTTAAGGTTGCCAGATAAGAGTGAAGTTGATCGTATGTGACACATGGAATCAAGCAATAAGGAAATGGAAAACAACAATTGACCAGCTATAGCTTCATGGACAATAGACAGATAAGGGGAACTTAGTTGATAGGGTCATCACCATTTATTTAACTGGATGGTCATCACTTTATCACAGATGGTAGTTTCTTCATATTCTTTATTCATTGCAGTTTAAATGGAGTCTGATTTTATATTGGGTAAAGTGGGTATTTATCATATTGATATAAGTAGATCTCATTATAACCATGGCTTTAGATGTATATTCAGGGTCTACGATACATGTACAACATACAAATAACATCACCATCAACATGATCAGTGCATAGTCAATTCAATGAACTCTTAAAACACTAAGTCAGATATATGCATGACATGAAGTCCTAGATATATATATGTATAAGATAAGATAAAGGTGGCATACAACATTATGCCAGATTAGTTTTACCTCCTGCCATATCTACAGCACTTGTCAGATAAAGCCAATTATAAGTGCTTCCTGTTTCCAGATCCAAAGCGACTTGAGCATGTTTTGAGCAATTTAAAAAGTGAAAATACATTATTATAAAGAGTTTGCACAAATTGTAATTGGTTTTGGGAAGGAAAGATTCTCTGCCAGTACTGAGAGTATTTTGCCCTGGAAATGCTAGAAGTTATGTTTTTTACCTTAAGAGGATATAAAGAAGCTTTTGAAGGGATTTTGCTTGAATATTTTATGAGAATTTTGTTTGCTAAACATGCCAATGTATAATTTGAGAACGGCTTCAAGGTTTTTTACAAACACTGGCAGAGATTATTTATGTTCTCTTACACGATTTTGTAGAAAAAGAAAACTTTATGTCATCAAAAAAGATTGATAGTCAACAGTGTATATAAGTAGTACTGATTTCACATGTGTCATGTCGGAGGTCAGGGACAATGATGGTACCTGTATATATTAGCATTGACCAGTGGGACTAATGGTCAGTCAGACTTTTCCACCTATTAGCTCAGTGAGGTCAGTGAGACTAATGTCATCTATTAGGTCTGGTCAGTGACTTGATGTCACCTGTATGAGGTAGAAGGCCAGTGAGATTGATGTCACCTGCATGAGATAGAAGGTCAGTGAGACTCGATGTCACCTGTATGAGATAGAAGGTCAGTGAGACTTGATGTCACCTGTATGAGATAGAAGGTCAGTGAGACTTGATGTCACCTGTATGAGGTAGAAGGTGAGTGAGACTTGATGTCACCTGTATGAGGTAGAAGGTCAGTGAGATTGATGTCACCTGTATGAGGTAGAAGGTCAGTGATACTTGATGTCACCTGTATGAGGTAGAAGGTCAGTGAGACTTGATGTCACCTGTATGAGATAGAAGGTCAGTGAGACTTGATGTCACCTGTATGAGGTAGAAGGTGAGTGAGACTTGATGTCACCTGTATGAGGTAGAAGGTCAGTGATACTTGATGTCACCTGTATGAGGTAGAAGGTCAGTGAGACTTGATGTCACCTGTATGAGGTAGAAGGTCAGTGAGACTTGATGTCACCTGTATGAGGTAGAAGGTCAGTGAGACTTGATGTCACCTGTATGAGGTAGAAGGCCAGTGAGATTGATGTCACCTGCATGAGATAGAAGGTCAGTGAGACTCGATGTCACCTGTATGAGATAGAAGGTCAGTGAGACTTGATGTCACCTGTATGAGATAGAAGGTCAGTGAGACTTGATGTCACCTGTATGAGGTAGAAGGTGAGTGAGACTTGATGTCACCTGTATGAGGTAGAAGGTCAGTGAGATTGATGTCACCTGTATGAGGTAGAAGGTCAGTGATACTTGATGTCACCTGTATGAGGTAGAAGGTCAGTGAGACTTGATGTCACCTGTATGAGGTAGAAGGTCAGTGAGACTTGATGTCACCTGTATGAGGTAGAAGGTCAGTGAGACTTGATATCACCTGTATCAGGGAGAAGGTTGGTGACGGTTGCTGAGGCTGATGTTATCTTTATCTGGTCTGAGGTGAATCATATTGTGTTCACCTGCATCAGGTCTGAGGTCAGTGAGACTTGCATTGATAACAAGTGGCTATGTCAAATGTGACTTATGATGTGTCTCCTCACTTTCCTGCACATCTCAGTAACTCACAGAGGAATTCTTGAGATTCTCATTCCTGCACTTTATGTGAGGGGATAAGAGACAATCTACGTTCCAGGTGTTGTAGTTTCACACAATGGACTCCTGGGAAAACAACCAACCCCACTCCCTATTATTTATGTTCTCAGTTTGCTACTGGAATTATGTCATCGTTGACAAAAACATCATTGCAGACTTGGTGCTTTTTGCAACATATGAAGGTATTGTATTTAATGCACAGTGGATTACCATGATTCATGAAACAAATAGAGAAGAATGAAAAAAAACAGTTGGAACCAAACTGATAATGTGTAGAGAGATGAGTTCCCTGATGCCACAAATGTAATGTTGCCAGGAATTATATGAATAAAAAGTGAGGACAACTATGCCGCTCTGCCCTCATGATGGTGCTGTGGTATTCCATAGATGTGAAATAGGAGGGGGCAGGTGGTTGCAGACTTTCTCATTATGAAGGCTACATTTACCCCAGAATATAGCCATTGCTTTAGCTATCAAGCTGTCCAGCCATAGTTCCTGGTGGTTTTGTTAAAGAAGGGATAATATTGCAATTTTTTTAAACATGTATGAAATAGGCTTGAGACTATTTAATGACATTGTGAATATTTTGTGTCAGGAGACGGATGTAAGTTTGGTCATTTAGAGAGTTAATAGGATATATTTTAAGGAAATGGATATCTATATGAGACATGTCAAATATCAATTTTAAAATGGTGCATGGCCCATTACAAGAAGAACACAGCACTGAGCAGTGATGATTATGTTTATTACCAACTATCATCAATATTTTTGCATCATTAACTTCAGAAGTACACATTTAACTGAAAGAATTATGAAGATGGAGATAAGGGTGTAAAATATTTACAGTTCAATGTCAAGATCAATCAGTTTATTATAGCAAATTCAACATATGGTTAAAATGCTTCATTCAGAATTTAGAAGAGTCATAGATAAAAGTAAAAAAATTATGTGAGATTTAAAAGGGTCTTTCTTTGAAAACTTAGTAAGGAAGCAAATGTACCTTTGTCCTTGTCAGGCCAGTCTGCATTGTGAGGTTGGGTCACATAGATCTTAAGTTGCAATTTTTGGTAAAGTATGAATATGAGCGAGTTCCATCTTCTCCACCTGTTCTTGCCTATCTGTCCAACAGTCAATAGGCAACTAATCTCAAAGTTAGACATGTATGAGAGCATGGCCAATTGGTGTCACTGTTTTGGTTAGATTTGTAATTAATATATCAACAAATGCACCTTAATGAGTCATTAATGATCTGTCTTGAATGACTTGACATATGATATAGATATACACAAGCTAATTCTCATGAAACAAATTTGCCATTTCTATATCATGAAAATTGGACTAAATGGTGGTGGAACATCATGGTTTTGGTTTCAAAGAAGGAGGCATTTGTGTGCACACATCAATCCAACAACTGCATATCTGTATGTTAAAGTATGTGAAGTGCAGACTCCTGGTCTGCACATAAAAAGAAAACTTACAAAGCTTGGTCATGCATAATTAGTGTCGTATTGCAGGTCCTGGTAATATTTAAAGTAATGAATTATCACAATCCTGATCATCATAACATTCCAAATGCACACTACCTTTTTGTGCAAATCTGGTTTCAGATAATTGAGGAATATTTGTTTTTTGTTATGTGTGATTGTTCTCAATGAGGCTCTTCAGGCCTCTGAGTATTGCTGAGCAGGTTGCAGTAAAAGCACCATAATTGTGGTACTATGGCAGAGTTGCCTCTTGTTAAGAATTATAGAATCCTACAAATAAGCATGAAGAGTATATCTCTTTGTGCATGCCTGATATTATTATATTAACCATGCACATATTACCTTTGTTTCTGATTAATAATGTTGATCCCAGTTGGTTTTAGGCAGGATTGTTTCAGTGATTTGAAAACTTTCATGCCTGAGTCTGTCATAGTTTCAGGCGAGCATTTGGTCAGGACAGAACCCATCAATAAATCATGAGCTACTCGTAGAAATGAGCGTGTGAGTGAGGTATTATGATTTGTGGTAATGTGTGGGGAGAGATGGCAATGGTTGGTGGAGATGTGTGATAATGGTGCCCATCTTATGACTACCATTTATACCTATACTGACTCCCCCACAAGTGCCCCCAGCCATCTGTCATGCCACCTAGGGGCCAGAATTCTCACATACATCATGCAGCCAACTATTGCCCACAATTGCTCATGGCATTGTCCACAGCTGATGGACATATACACACAGAACATCCCTGCCATAATTTGTGGTGTAAATGCATACACTTCTAATCCTGCCATTGATAAATCATTAGTTTTCAGCACAAAAAGGGGCGAATTGAGCACTTGTTTTTTCTGCATTGAATTTATGCAAGATAGAATGCCTTCAATGGTTAGCACAGTTGGACTCTCTAAGCTGGAGATTTGCTCTGTAGAATGACCAATTAGACACTGCCAAAGGATCACATGTGGCTTTGTAAGATAATTGGGACTTGTGCAGAGTTTGGCCACAGTTTGTTCCCATTAGGTCAGGTTTGTTGAGGGGATTTTGTACAGAGGAAGTGTAGACTGTGTGCCTGAGACAGGATACACATTTCGTTAAGTCCACCAGATCACGTGGTAAATGCTTCATGTTAAAAAGTCCCAACAGGCAATCTGAAACCTGGGACAACAAAAACTTTCCTTGTTAAAAGAAACTTTTATTTTTGCAGCTGTATCAGTAAGTTTCCAAGCCTACTTTACAGGATACAATTTTCAAATCTTTGAGCACTTAAAAAGGACACAGAGAATATGTTATTTGTGAGAAGATGAGATTATGACAATCGTCAAAAGCCTGAAATTTATTGGAAGTTGGGATATTATAGTTATAAATAAATTGTTGTATGTTTCAGATGTGAGGATGGCGGGGTTGCGTGGGGCATGTCCGTGCCTGCGGAAACAGGACCCTGAAGTGACAGTGCTGGATTACCGACATTGCTCACTGGAACATATGCCCTCTGAGGTGTTCAACTATGAGAGGACCTTGGAGGAACTGTATGTGGATGCTAACCAGATCAGGGACCTGCCACGAGTAAGTACACCTCATGTTATCATAGCTTTTATCTGGTAAATACATAGTGAATGTAAAGTCAGTGTTCGCCAAAAGTCGTCGGCCCGTCGGACAAAGCCGGCCGTTATATCACATTGTCCACCGATAATGACTGAAAACGGCGGCCAAATTGTCCGCCATTCTCTACCTGCGCAGTTTCTCATTGTAGTCATCACAAAAATACGTTTTATTGGTTCGTTTTTGGAGATTTTCGGTTGCCGCCATTTTGTAAAGTTTGAGCTATATCCGGGTCATTACGTTTGTCCCCGCTCGATTATTTTCGCCGTGTTCACTCCTGTTCAAAAGTCGAGCACGTTTTCGGGATTCGTACCCATTCAACAATTAAAAAGCCGTGCACGACTTTACACATAAATCAAATGTGGTTCGTTATCTGGTCCCCTATCATTATTTCTAGTTCAAATTCATATTAAAAACGTCATGTACCAGTCAAAAAGCCTGAGAAGAGCAGACAATTTTACAACTTGGGGTATTCTTAGCTTTCTTTAAATGAATATTTGATTAATTTTCGATTAAGAAATGATCAGAAATATGTGTGTAAGTAGATATGTAGGTATGTAGGATGGTATATCTATAGGTAGATATGTAGGTAGGTATGTAGATATGTAGGGTAGTATGCAGGTAGATATGTAGGTAGGTATGTAGGTTGGTATGTACGTAGATATGTACGTAGACATGTAGGTTGGTATGTAGGTAGGTAGATATGTAGGTGGGTATGTAGATATGTACGTATGTAGATATGTGGGTAGGTATGTAGGTAGATATGTGGGTTGGTATGTAGATAGGTTGGTATGTAGGTAGGCTGGTATGTAGGTTGGTATGTAGGTAGGTATGTAGGTTGGTATGTAGGTTTTATAAGCTGAATATCTGTCACAAGCGCGAAAAAGCCACGAAATTAAGCACGAAAAAAAGCACGCATTGAAATGTCTGATGTTGAAGACAAATGTCTGATGTTGGCTGGCTGAACATCAGACATATTGTCTGATGTGGGTCAAAAAGTTTTGGCGAACACTGTAAAGTGAATGTCATTTTAGGGATACCGATGTATGAGCATGTACAATGCTTATATCCTGATACTAACAGTAATGTGATATCCCCTACTCTGCCTAACATCAGTAGTATTGCTCCTCAGTCATTCTTCTCACACTTCTGCCATCATTGCCCTGTTTTTGAGATCATTCAAAATTTGGATTTCATATGCTTGTCTTTCATGTCATATATATGATTACCTATGAATTATATAAAAGGTATATAGTCTGGAAGTATTTTAGAATGAAATGATGTGACTGCTGCCCCTACCCAAATATAATCTCATTTATTTTCATATTTACCAATCTCAAACTAAGAAAAGATACATTTTGCACATTAAATTTTCCTCAATTCCTGATATATTTCGAACTACTTTAAATATGACTGATGTAGTACAGAATAGCATGGATTCAATTTTTTTTATATTTCAAGATGTCAAGATGAATTCAAAGTTTTAAAAAAGTAGTAACTTCCCAGAATATTTAGGATTGGACCATAGCTTTGATAGAAAATAGTTCCACGCCAAACTAGTGTGTGGTTCTAGCATCTTTATTGCCATTAGTATTCCTACTCACTTTGGCAATATGGCAAGTGTCACACACAGGAAAAGATATTGAACTTAATAGTAGGTACATGTGATGATGTCAAGACTGCCTCGGTTTGAGCATTACTGTTTCCACCATCATCTACTTTGTTTCATGGCTTGTGTCCCATTTGACACTCATAACTTGCAGAGATCTCCCTGGAAGTTGTGTTGCTCTACGTATCCATTTAAAAGGTTGATGACCGTATAAATTATATCATTGTTACCAACACAAACGTCACTGAAATATATCATTTTGATGAAGTGTATATCTGCATTGGCTGACCGCGAGTGACATGGCGTTGCTTCCAGGCAAATACTCTGTCTCTTCACAGCCAGCACCAAAAGTCTCTTTTGTTAGCATGGTTACGTGCAGGTGTAAAACCCAGATCCATCAAAGTATTGTATTCTAATAATGCTTTCACAGTAGTCAAATCCTCCTGCCATCCTCCATCATCCCTGACCTGTCCATATCACAGCTTTGACCTTGATGATCAATCTTTGACCTTGGCAGGGATGAGAGATAATGCTGAGCAAAGGGATTACATTTGTCAGGAAGATAGATCTGTGTGTTGGTTGGGAGGTTTTGGTGCATTTTTTACAGGATGCAGCAAATCAGAATAGAAACTACAATTTTCATGCTGATGATCAGGTCGCATAGATCCTGATAAAATGAAGAGAGCTGCATTTGCAAATATAATAAAGGTCAGGGAAAATGTATATGGACTGCCCTGGTGTGCTGAAGATTTGAATCAGTGAAATGTTTCCAATGTATACATCACAGGAATATGGTGACTCGGATATGCAATTAAACACTTGTCTTCTCAATATAATATGTCCAGCATGACCCATACAGACATCCAGACAGATAAAACCCCTCAGGGCAATCTTCACAACAGACATCACCTCAACTTACACAAGTTGGATGTAGATTGCACTTAACATTTGATTTTATTGGGGCAAGAAAAAAACATTGCATGTGGTGACTATCTGTGACTTTAATCTGGGCTTGAAGATCTTTACGGCCTTGGCAGAGTTAATTGTGTGGATATAGGAGGTTGAAGACGTCCTCATCTGGAGACTGTAACCCACTTATCCTGGTAATCCAGCCATTATTGGTGAATGTCTTCATTGCTAGATGTCCTATAGAGTGGAGAAATCTCTCATTCAGCAAAATGCCCTGCCCAGCTGATGAGGAGAGTGCACAATGGCCGTATTGATCTCTGGGTGGTGCTATATGCCACATGACACCAGGGGGCTCTGCTTGTCTGGACACAGCAGCATTAATGTTTGTAACGATCATAGCACAGTGTCAGATGATCCCCTTCCAGACACCATCCACACCTCCTACAGACCATCACTTCCCACAGACCACCACCTCCCACAGACCACCACCTCCCACAGACCATCACCTCCCACAGACCATCACCTCCCACAGACCACCACCTCCCACAGACCATCACTTCCCACAGACCACCACCTCCCGCAGACCATCACCTCCCGCAGACCATCACCTCCTACAGACCATCACTTCCTACAGACCACCACCTCCTACAGACCATCACCTCCCGCAGACCACCACCTCCTACAGACCATCACAGACCATCACCTCCTACAGACCATCACTTACCACAGTCCATCACCTCCCACAGTCCACCACCTCCCACAGACCATCACCTCCCACAGACCACCACCTCCCACAGACCATCACCTCCCACAGACCATCACCTCCTACAGACCATCACCTCCTACAGACCATCACCTCCCACAGACCACCACCTCCCACAGACCATCACCTCCCACAGACCATCACCTCCCACAGTCCACCACCTCCCACAGACCACCACCTCCCACAGACCACCACCTCCCGCAGACCACCACCTCCCACAGACCATCACTTACCACAGTCCATCACCTCCCACAGACCATCACCTCCCGCAGACCACCACCTCCCACAGACCACCACCTCCCACAGACCACCACCTCCCACAGACCATCACTTCCCACAGACCACCACCTCCCGCAGACCATCACCTCCCGCAGACCATCACCTCCTACAGACCATCACTTCCCACAGACCACCACCTCCCACAGACCACCACCTCCCACAGACCACCACCTCCCACAGACCACCACCTCCCACAGACCACCACCTCCCGCAGACCACCACCTCCCACAGACCATCACTTCCCACAGTCCATCACTTCCCACAGACCACCACCTCCCACAGACCATCACCTCCCACAGACCACCACCTCCCACAGACCATCACCTCCCACAGACCACCACCTCCCACAGACCACCACCTCCCACAGACCACCACCTCCCACAGACCATCACTTCCCACAGACCACCACCTCCCACAGACCACCACCTCCCACAGACCACCACCTCCCACAGACCACCACCTCCCGCAGACCACCACCTCCCACAGACCATCACTTCCCACAGTCCATCACTTCCCACAGACCACCACCTCCCGCAGACCATCACTTCCCACAGACCATCACCTCCCACAGACCATCACTTCCCACAGACCACCACCTCCCACAGACCACCACCTCCCACAGACCACCACCTCCCACAGACCACCACCTCCCACAGACCACCACCTCCCGCAGACCACCACCTCCCACAGACCATCACTTCCCACAGTCCATCACTTCCCACAGACCACCACCTCCCACAGACCATCACCTCCCACAGACCATCACAGACCATCACCTCCCACAGACCACCACCTCCCACAGACCATCACTTCCCACAGACCATACCTCCCACTGACCATCACCTCCCACTGACCATCACCTCCCGCAGACCATACCTCCCACTGACCATCACCTCCCACAGTCCATCACCTCCTACAGACCACCACCTCCCACAGACCATCACTTCCCACAGACCATCACCTCCCGCAGACCATCACTTCCCACAGACCATCACCTCCCACAGTCCATCACCTCCCACAGACCATCACCTCCCACAGACCATCACCTCCCACAGTCCATCACCTCCCACAGACCATCACCTCCCACAGTCCATCACCTCCCACAGACCATCACCTCCCGCAGACCATCACCTCCCACAGTCCATCACCTCCCACAGACCATCACCTCCCACTCATGGACAAGCCTCGTACAGGCTTATGGCAGCACCCATTCATCATTGCAATGTCTAAAGCTTTTTTTAAGAGAAAGAGAGAGAAAATTCATTATTATATCACAAAGGGATGTAATGGAAAGACTATTTGAAAGTCAGAGTTGTAACAACTATTTTTTTAAATTATGCGAAAGTCATTGTGTGAAACTCAGAACCCAAACTTTCAAAGAAGCTTGCGAAAAAGTGAAATTATTTGGAAAGAAATATTCATTGCAGTAAAAGCAAACCAGTGTTTGCTGTCAATGAATATGATTTAAAACTCCCCACACCACATTTGTTCATGTAAATTAACAATTCTCTTTTGGTAATTTTTTTTTCCATATCAGCATGCACATCAAATGTTGCAGTGCAGAATATATTTGATGCATATATACATGTGATGACATAATGAAAATACTTAGTGTTATGTTATGAGAGGTATCACATTGTCCTTAATGACAGTAATTAATAATTTGCCTGCAGTCAAATTTTGGTCATTTGTATTAAGCCAGTGGTGTGTGTCTGTACACATAAAAGCACTTAAATGCATGTGCGGGAGTGTGGAGGAAGATGACGGAGATATATGAGGTGAGCTTGCCTCAACTTGATGCCCACTTTATCTGAATGGTGTTACCTTGTCCCAAGCCCAAATTGACTTCTTATGAAAATCAGTCAGGGATAGCAAAAGGTGATATTGTGGTGGGAAAAAAATGGCTAAGATTTTATGAGGATATATTCCTGATGCAAGCAACGTAGCCTCAGAACGCTGTTGTCGTAAATCAAGCGGCTTCTCTTTGCATCTTTAGAAAGTGATGCTCTGGGAAAAACAGCTGAATAAGAAATTGAGAATACATTCCATTGTCTGGTCCATAATGTCCAAAAGGAAACATAGCTGAAAATATTTGGAGGATTTTTTTTGTTCAAAACAGTTTACTTTGCTACTTCAGAATTTTTGCTTCTAAGTGAAATGGGTTGACGCAGATACAGGTAGTATTCCCATTGTTGTGCAAAATAAATGATTATATGCACAGTTTGTCATATGAAGAGTGTTGTTTGCTCGAATCTGAGTCCTTCACCTAGCTCAAGAATGAAATCAGCAAACATCTGATAGTGTAAGTGAAATGATCATATCTTTACACAGAGAAGGAGCAAAGAATTAAGGGCACCTATCAGATTAAGTAGATCAAATGGCAAAGTGTTTTTTGTGCCGTTAGACATCCGAAGCAACGCTGGAGGAGTTTGTCGTCTGGTGGAGATAACCATAAGGACTTTGTACATAGACCACCATATTAGCCGTAATTATTTGCCTGCAGGAATGCATTTATTTGATGAGTTTTACAAGGCAGATGAAGTAGTTCTTTGCATCTTAAAGGCTAAGTTTGTCTGCCTTAAGTAATAGCTGCAAATTGTATGGCTTAATCCATAACGGCTGCACCATACTCGGGTAGGCACTCCTGAATGACAAAAGCTTGCACAGTGCTGGGCCTGCTCCATCTCTGTGCTGCTTTCCAACTTAGTGTGCTGACCACCCATAAAGAAGATGATAAAATCTAGACAGCCAAATGGGCACAAATAAAATGATGCTCTAAATTTAATGCCATTTTTCTGGTCTAATGAGAAAGATTACTTGAATGGAACAGTATTTCTGTGTGGCTCATAGAATGCGACGTATTTGATCAAATTTACATGATACAAGTATAATGTAAGTTTGATTTGATAGACAGAGAAAAATCTCAGTAAGCAAATGTCTATTTAAGCTTGAGTCACTGACCAGGAGATTATAAGTGCTGGCAGAACAGATCAGCAGTGTAGTGTGGTGCTGGTCAGTCCAAGCTGGGGTCAGGTGTGCTTTATTGTGACCGATCACCTGAGCCACAAGATTAACACCAACGCACATACACCAAAATATTGCCTGTCATGTAATTTGATCAGCAAACAGTAGTTAAGGTATGATTTATGGGGAAGTGTGGCGGTGATGGGTCACTCTGGTGCTAGACAACCAGCTCCAACAATCTCCAAGCTCAGTAACTGGATTTTGTAGGGCTTGAAGGTGTCCAAGCCGATAAATTCTTAGTGGTGATTAATAGGGCTCTTGTCGTGGATTATTACAAGGCTTTTGAGGGCAAGTATAAGCAGCTACACCCTTGTCACATGGCAGCCTTTATGAAGATATTGTCGCTTAACTACGTGATGGATTATCCCGCACTGCCACAATAGCGAGGGCACAATTACAGTTGAGTTGCTATCACTTGGGTACCAAATACTACCATACCAAGTATGCTGCCACAAGATAAGACCTGCCCCACCGAATAATACCTTCTGCTTCATATATGGGCATTTTTGACATGCAGACACATAGCTTGGAATTCCATTCCAGACGTAGGAGTGACCAATAAAATGCCCATAAATCGCGACTGATTTTCAAGCTTTTTTAAATGGCCATAATGATTTATGAATGTCAGTTAAGGCCAAACACTGATGTAGTCATGCATTAAAGGTTTTAAGCATCAACCCTATCATTTGGGATATTAAAAGTATATTTACATACTAACATCATGATGTATTGAAGTTCCATTGAGTAATAGATAAATTGCTATAAGACACAAAAGGTCTGTATCACCAGGTAGGTGATAGCATGAACTCTTTGTGACCCCAGATGAGGCTCAACGCAGACTAGCACTTTTTCACTCAAAACTAGCACTGTTTCACTCAAGGCTAACACTGTTTCACTCAAGGCTAGCACTCTTTCACTCAAGGGTAGCACTGCTCAAGGGTAGCACTGTTTCACTCGAAGGTAGCACTGTTTCACTCAAGGGTAGCACTGTTTCACTCAAGGGTAGCACTCTTTCACTCGAAGGTAGCACTGTTTCACTCAAGGGTAGCACTGTTTCACTCAAGGGTAGCACTGTTTCACTCGAAGGTAGCACTGTTTCACTCGAAGGTAGCACTGTTTCACTCAAGGGTAGCACTGTTTCACTCAAGGGTAGCACTCTTTCACTCGAAGGTAGCACTGTTTCACTCAAGGGTAGCACTCTTTCACTCAAGGCTAGCACTCTTTCACTCAAGGGTAGCACTCTTTCAGTCAAGGCTAGCACTCTTTCATATTTATGTCATAAGCATACTACCATTCTCCTTAGACGTCATTTTAATTTCCAGTGCCTCTGTGATAATGCACCTAAAAAAGAATGTCAAAAAGTGCTTTCAAAAGGTGGTTTTGTTCAAGTAAGTCTTACAGACACTTATGGGAATGCATCAATGAAAAAATGCAAAAGAAATGCATTAATCAACCATTTATGATTTCTTTTTCTTTTTTTTCCAAAATTGGTGCATAATTCCTTAAAACTTGACAATAGTGTCACACAGATTAAAAGGTAAGACTGCATTTTGCCATGTTTGATAGCTTTACATTGAGTATGACACAATATTTGAGTACATAGTCAAATTTGGCCTATAAACATAATGGATATCACCTCATTTTTGCATGTATGATACCTTTAGATGACCAAATAGATGTTTACCCAGACTGTAAATAAATATGAATATATATGATGCAAAAAGGTAATTCTGTAAACTTTATTGGTCAGGAAAAGATATTTTTATGATGAAATGATAAAAACTAAAGTAATATTGCCAAAAAATAAGGTCTTCATTTATAAAGAATGATTTTTTAACATACCAGACATATTGCCAGAAGAAAGAGGTTGTGTGACTTTTGTCTAATATTAAATCAAGAACAAAACTGAACCAATTAATATAGATGAGACATGGTTTTAAAGAACAATTTTGCAGGATTATTTAAAACAGCCAATCCCCGTACAAAGTGTTGAGTGTGAAGTGAATGCATATACCTTGTGCAAAGCACAGAATGGGCATAGTATGACCACATTGCAGTTTGTGTAAGCAGGCTGGTGTAAGGTATGCATGCTGGGTGTTAAATGGATGTGCACAGTAAGATGTATCTATTCATGGTCAAGTTCAGGCCAGCTTGTAGTTTATACAACATTTGGATAATTCTAAAAACTGCTAAGCCTTGTTACGGTAGATTAGGGTCTGGTCTCATGAGTGAGCCTTGCCTGCCAATGCCTGGTAATAGTAAATGCTCAGTCAGTATCCTTGAAACAAGATTCACAGGATGAGTTTTTGTGATCCATGTTCCCCAGCAGGGAAGCCTTTTGTTGATTCAGAAAAGGTATTTGACCTTTTGCCTCCTGCTGCTATAATCACTATAATTATTTTGTATCTGGTGGAGACAGGTTAACATCATGTGAAAACATTAACCATGTTATTTATTAAGTTAAAAGTATCAAGGCATGGGAAAATGTTCAATTATATCTTGTATTTAACTTATGAATATGCCCTTAGAAAAAAAATATATTGACAAGTAGATTGAGTGGAAAATTGGCTTGTTTATTTGATGCTTCCAGACAGTTTTTGAGTGTGAAAGTCATTTTTCAGTTTCAAATTACACATTTTAGCAGCCCCTCGATGCTGAAAGAGTAGAATGATTGCGTGTGTAGTGCATATTGTCATGATGACAGGTTGACATCGTTTTCATGGTCGACCTGTGCGGTCGTGAGGAAGTGCCGATGTGGGGGACAGAAGACCAGGTGCACATTATAACAGATCCTCAGCATGATAAGCAAGCACCATACATATATTACATGCAACTGATATGATGGTCATTTTTTTTATTTAACATGTTTATCATAGCTTTGGATGGTTTCTTGTCACGCCAGGGTGCAGAGTGGATAGGGTAAGGTCATGACCTCCATGATATGAAGTGGTCCTGTCATGATGTCCAGTGGCATGTGAAGTTATACACACACAGGCTAGAATATGCCCAGGACTATGAGCATAGAGTAGTATAAATTGTATGGAAATCATGTGAGGATCAAAGCTTATATATAACACCCTAGTTAAAAATGAAGAAATATTTTAATCATGCTACCAACATTTCTTAAAATTAAGTCAAAGCAAGTACTTTGTCTTTGAGTCCATGAACCTTGTTAGATTAGTGGGTTTCAGTAATATGTATGACATAGGCCCACATATATTCTGTATCAAAATTTTATTCATTTACCAAATATATCATTGGAAACAGCAGAAGTATATAGAAAATGAATGAACTTAGCCTACATTTTGGTCAGATGCAAAGCTGAGGGTTACAGGACCTTGCATGTAGACTGATGATAATTATCTTATAATATTCAGGCAAAATAAAGGATGTGTACATGAGATTGTTGCAATTTTAATTTGAAGCTGCTTCAGGCAGCTCATCCCAGACATAAGATAAGCATGGAAAGACAGTCCATTCATTGAATAATCAATGTGGATCCACTATAGTAGATGCTCCTTTTATGAAAACATACCAAACAGGCGTAAGAAAAATGATGAAAAAGATAAAGCTGCTCTAGATGACAGATAGAATCCCATAGAAAGGCAAGAAGAAATTCATTAAAGATGATAAAAGTTAATCAGTCAGTCAAGTGGGCCTGGGAGCTTTGATGGCAAACTTTGCCATGTTCTATAGCAAACGTTAGAAGAATGACATAGGAAATCCAGGCAAAGGAATGTGAAGCCGCCTTGTGCAGGGATGTGTCTTATTTCACACAGAAATGGATAGAGAATTGACAAGTGAAATAGACACATGTCAGCTACATGATGGATAGGGATATCTCCTGGGTGGAGCATGGTATGAAGTGTGGTATGGACTCCCCCCCCCCCCCCCCCCCCCCCCCACATCATGTACCATTCCCTATGGCGCTATCTTCATTATGCCATCCTCAATTAGCATTTAGCATTCTCAAGGTCTTGCATTTTGTCTTGGGATAAGTAGAATGAGTGTCAAACATAAAATCATGATAAACATGGGTTATTCTGAGCTAATGGCTTGGCTTTCTAATAAAAGTGTTGTGACAGATGCGATTAAGCTTTACCTGCATGAAGGTACACTCTAATAAATGGCTATTATGTCTCCATTTTTACTGAGAAAATGTGTTTTGTATGCCACACTCAAAAGACTTTTGGCCAGATATTTTTTTCAGCTTGCGCTGCACTTATGTTGCAGAGCGCCCTCTTGCGGCTTGCATGGCCACTGAACACGAGCATTGAGGTGTTCCTCCTGCATGTACTGAGGTTGGCGTGGGACCCGTTGCCACTCTTTTATAGACTCTTTTATCTTAAGTGCTGATGTTTTGGGAAATGAAAGTGTCACAAAGTGCATATTTAATTTTGATGTATGTCAAGAGAACGTCATCAATATTCTGTAGAGGTACGTTTTATCATCAAAACAAGTCTGGGAAATTACCCATTAAAATTTCCTGTGTGTTTTCTGAATTTATATTATTTTATGAAAAGAAATTTTATCAGTAGAAGGGAAAAAATATTTGATTGAGAACATTGATAGTAAGGCTTTCAAACACTGGTTGAACATTGTGCTTCAAAAGTTTCCTTTTTGTACATGTTAATAGAGTGTCACACATAAAATTAGGTAAATGTAGGGTTTCCAGTGCCAATGTCTGGGTTTGCTCACAGGAGAGAATTATACATTCTGCTGCACAAATTAACATTCAAACTTCAAAGTCAAATGTCAAATAAGAACATAAATACATGTCCAGAGAAAATATGTTTTATTTTAATTTGCCAGTGCGCATACAATGCCCATATTTTTGGTCTTTTAGTGATCCAAACTACCTTGATTTTATTCCATTGCTAGATAAATATTTCTCTCATATCATGATATTATCCTTAGAACTTTGGGCCAACACTTCTGATGCTCTGGTGGCCCAACTGGGCAATAAACAGTTTTCTCTTTATGTCAAGGCCTGAATAAAGCTTGTGAGAAATGATTGATTTATTTACAAACACCCAGTTTTGTTGAATCCAGCATATACCGGTATGTACAAAGAAAGAAATGTATGCCAGTTTTACTGGCATTAGGGACATGCCTTGAAATTTAATTTTTTCATCGAAATGTCAGCAAAGTGTACTTCTTGCAAATATATTATTCCTTTCTTTCATGGAGTCATTCCAGCTAATTATTGCATTTTGTAACAATATTATGTTTGTTCAAAATCAGTGTTTTTTCATGTTGAACATTATGATCATGGAGTGGTTTTAGCCAAACAGTTATCATTTATACACACATACAAACATACACACAGATCTATATACGGTATATACAGCAGTGTGGTAAGATGGCAGGGGATGAGGTTCCTTCTATGCTGTGCCCTGTCTTACTTGTGGGATGACTGGCTGGCAGTAAGTTGTCCTCTGGGCGGACCTGCCAGGATGGCCACCGACAGTAATCAGTATGAATGATACAAGGTCATTGAGATACACTGGCACCAACAATGGTAGCAACAGTCCTATTTATGGGTGTATATCCTCACGGTGAATCTCTTACCACCTCTCATCATGACACTTTATATTGAAAATAGTATCCAGGAAACAGTGATTACTTATATGACCTTTCTTGTGCTTCCAAGATGAAGGTGTCTGGGTCCCATCATTCTCAGATATGATTTTCTGTGAGTGAAATATGAGCACACGTGGGAGGTGGCCATATTTTATTAAATGCAAGGAGGAAGGTGTTTATAAGGATTTAGTGGGCATTTGGGATGTAAGCTTTAAGATGGAGTATGATGTCAGCCAAGTTGTGTTTATCATCGTTTATGATGTGTAGTGTTTTTAAGTAACACTATCGTATTCTGTATTCAAGTCGGGCGTCGGCCAGAACCAAATCTGGTCTTAATATAAGAGATGCGCCATAACTGTGTGGAGGGAAAGAATTACCAAACAAATTTACAACTAATTTGTTTTCATAGCTCGGATTATTTCATGGTTATAAATCTCCATTTGCAGATTATCCCGAAGACATACAATTTGTAGTTAATCCCCTGGATTATGTGTGTCTTATTCGCTGTATGTTTTTTATGGATCCAAGAGATCCATAATGTTCTATCTGTTGCTAAAACAAGAGACAGTCTCTCTTGGTGGTGTTTAAATATGATTTCCTGCAAGATAAATATCTCCACATAATGAAAATACTCATGGTACTTACACATTTATAATGTGCATAATAATGGAGTGTTTGGAGGCGTGATGTTTGAGCACCTCATTGTTAGATCACCATAATATTCTGTTGTGACAGTCATAAACACAGGCCATGCCAAGGGCAATGCAGATGATATATATGACACTGAATTGTATTTAAAGTTGTAATTGAATAGAGTATGTGTAACTCATCAACCTTTACATTTGTGAATATATATATTTAGTCAATTTTGTTGCTGAACATTGATAAATGAGCTTATGTTATTAGATAAATCGACATTATATTTTTTGGTCATTTAAAATGGTTCTTAAAATGTTTTCTAGGTCATTATAGATAAAATCCAGAAACTAATTTTCTTAAAAATATTTTCTTTTATTTTTCAGGAATTGTTTTACTGTCATGGACTGCGGAAACTAAATCTAGCAGACAATGAGTTGACATCCATCCCCCCAGCCATCGCCAGCCTCATCAACTTAGAGTCCCTTGATATTAGCAAAAATGGTAGGTATCAGGGTTGGAGGGTTTTAGCCACCAGGTGGTTAAAAGCGGTTTAAAACGTGGTTTTAACCACCCCGGCTAAAATGGGTTTTAGCCAGTTTTAGCCACCTAAAGTGGCTAAAACCTCTGAAAATGGCCAAAACTCTCTAAAAGTGTATAAAATTCTAGTAATTTCCTCTTATTATCTACATATACTACAAAGAACATATTACAAATGCCAGTTGCTTTCATTATAGACCATATTCTGGTGTCACTTGAGCATTGTTGAGCATAATAAACATTGTAATACTGTTTTTCTGTACAACTATACCAGACATATACTCTCACAGTTTAGTTTTATAATTACTGATGAGAAAGAAAAAAAAACAATGACATATCATCTCATTTTGTTTATTTGAAATATCAGTTTATAACAAATAAATCATTACCAAGATGAGCAAGTTTCTACAAATGAGCATATACATTTTGTTCAGCACAGTTTAGCATTGATGAAATTTCATTTCACACATGTCATAGGTTATCAGACACACATAAGTTTACACTGAGCAGAGACCTTGGAACCATCCACAACACGATGGAAGTGGTCCCAAATATAGTCTTTAGGCCTTCCACCTCTCTGCATATTGGCTATCAAGACTGTTCACTGTTATAACTATGGCAATCAGACTAAGTATGAATCTATGCCTGAAAGTCATGCCATTTATACCCACCCTTCAGGAGTTTACACAGTATTATGTAGGGTGGCTTCCTCTGTTAAACAGGGATTATGTAGGGTGGCTTCCTCTGACACCTGGCCTACCTTGCAATGTGACACAAAACAGGGATTATGTAGGGTGGCTTCCTGATGCCTGGGCTACTACCTTGCAATGTGACAAAAAGCTGTAATCATGTAGGGTGGCTTCTTGATGCCTGGGCTACCATGCAATGTGACATGCTTCAATTATGTAGGGTGGCTTCCTGATAAGTGAGTGGCCTATCATGCAATGCACCTGAACAGGGATTATGTAGGGTGGCTTCCCCATGCTTGGCTTACAGTTTCATGTGACCAAAAGATGTGCTTATGTAGGGTGGCTTCCAAACCCTTGGCCTGCAGGGCAGGCAGGATTCCAGAACACCCGGCTCATAGCAGAAAGAAAGAATTATGTAGGGTGACCCTTGACCTAGTAAAGGCCTATCACAAAAATCTGATGGGGGACACCCTGTTGGGCTTGAGGGTTCATCTTTCTCAACTGAAGTTATGTGTCAATATGTTTTAGCCACATTTTAGCCACGTTTTAGCCAGTTTTAGCTGGCTAAAACTGTCAAAAAGTGGCTAAAAAATAGGTTTTAGCCGGCTAAAACCCAACCCTGGTAGGTATCAACCAAGAAAGATTACATCTTGAATTCAAATAATATGATGTATGACATGAATTTTTTGTTCTGTTAATTATGTTATTTTAGAGAGTTCCTCATAATCTCAATAAATCTGTAATTACCTTTAATGAACTTTCAAGTGGATAGTTCCTTACCCATCAGCTGCACTGAGGGTTCCAGGATACTGTTATGGTCACTTCTGTTAGTCTGTATAAAATGTTAAAATGAAATATGATCAGCAGCAGAAACTGTGATACATATTTTGTATTTGTATCCAAACACCTTTTATGTGTCTACATCAACATCTTCCCATTCAAGGGTTTGCAGAGTGTAACATTAAAGGGGAAGAAAACCTTTTCAAATTGTGGATAAGTGATTTAAATGCCATTAATATGAACACATTTTACATGAAAAGAAGATTTCGAGATTTCATTTAAATATTTATACTGTGGTCAAATTTTCTGGTCATATTTTGTTGGTGGCAGCCATCTTGTCAAAAGGATTGTAGTAGTGCCAGCCAATCAGAAATACGTTATGAATTAACTGCAAATTACAATAAAAATGTGATTAAGTAAATCCAAAAATATATGTATCAGTAGCATTGCTTGCCACAAATACAGAACATACCAGTACTTTTATCTGGGCCATCTGGCCATTTCAAACTGTGGTTAAAAAAGTGTCACACCTGTGACAAAAGCCGGCCATTTTAACAAAAATATAACAAACCAAGTTATAAATTTCAATAAATGTCTTTAAAGGGCAACGTTCACTTCTCTGACGGACTTTGTAGTTTGGAAGAGAATCATAACGCACATTGATCTGTGGACTCTTTTAGCATGATTGCATAATATAAACATGATTTTTGGGGAGAAATATGACATTTTGAATGCATGTGCAAGTTAAAAAAGAATGACGTCATCATGGGGCAATTACCTACTTACATAACTAATGAGTAAACAAAGAAGAGTACAGGCAAAATAGTGATGTTACGATGATCAATCTAAGAATAGACATATAATAAAAGGGATATGTGCATTGGAAAAAACATGAAAAATGTGACATTTTGGTGTAAAAAGCATGACAATAGGACCAGTATTGACAGAGTTGTGACAAGTTTTATAAAAATTGAAGATGATTGCAGTTTGAGTTGCACATGCATTAAATCCCCCATGATGACGTCACAGACAGTGATTGCAATAAATGATCATATTTTATAGGGGTTGCAAGATGAGTTTTAAATTTTGGTTTGTGTTTCCATGGTTACTGATATAATTATTTTGTCTATTAATTTCAATGTATTTACACATATATGATCATTTAATCATGTAATTTATATAATTTATTTGACTAGAAAGTATCTCTTTAATAATTCAATATAATAGGTCACATTTATTTTATTCTTTTTCAAACATTTTAGGATAGTTATAGCAGAAAAGCTATCAGTTTTAGAATCAGCTCATGTGATTGTACTTGTCAGCCAATATTTTATAAAGACTAATATTATGCAGTAAAAGAATAAGATTAACTTTATAACAATCTGTTTGGAGATGCCATTTATCATATCTGTTCATTCAACAAATATGTTTCTTATTTGATAATGGTTTGCTTTTGTTCAGGTTTGTTTTACCATTATTGGCAAGATTTCAACAATGTGTTGGAGGCTACAAGATTAGGCAGTGTTTGAAGTTGCATTTCATATACTGACCTCCCGGTATCTGATACATTTTCAATTTCATATATTGCAATTTAGTGTGCAATAGTGCTTTCTACTGATGGAAAAAGCAGCTTTGTATTTCTTTGATCTCAGGTTCTGATGCCAATAAGTGAGAATGAGTGTTTCAAAGTTACGCTTGATTATTGGCATAAATTTCACAGATGTATTGGGAATGGATCAGAAGTAGCACATTTCATGGGCAAGATGATATCAGTATGACAAATTTACAGCTTTTTGTGTCTGAAAGGTGTCGTGTAGGGGGGTGTTAAGCACAGGAGAAATCAATAGAAGGTCCATGCCAGGTGCCCTCTGCAATGGGGTAAAGAGCTTTTTACTGAAAGACAAGCTTTTAACACCATCGTGCACATGGAGTGACCCTCGTTGAACCTAAACGATTTTATGTCGTCTGCTCTGTCTTTGTTCCGCGGCATTTAGAGAGAATCCGAGGGATTTGTTGAATTCTGCAGTCATTAGTTGACTGGCAATTCCCTCCTCTTCAAGGCTGGCACATCCAAGTTGACCAACAGTCATCCTACAGACATGCTCTCCTGAAAAATGACAGGATTTCTCCTGTGCGAGATGCGGAAGGGAGTCGTGTTGTGGATGGATGGGATGGGAGAGCGAGTCCTACGGCCTGGAATTGGCCGCTGCTGATTAGAAACAAGACTGCCCTATTAGTAAGCGAGGCACATTGCAGGTATCGGCTCATAGATCATGCCTGTTCCTTGGCTCAGTACCTCCGCACCACGCAAGAATACATGAAGACACCAAAACACTCACAATTACTTTAAAGCTGCATTCACATTTACACCAGCCCAAATGGTGTCCTTTGCCTGACTTTATTAACACATCATAGGAGCAGTTATGTAAGTTGGGCCCCATTGGTATGCGACTAAGAGGGCATTACACCCTGGTTTATTGGGGAGGATAATGAAGCTGGGGCTGAAGTGAATACCAAAACGTTTTATCAATTCTGGAGGCCCTAATCCCAACCATTCAAGACCCCTACCAGAGCAGACTATGAGGGTCTCCCTTACCATTTTGCCTGACAGATGCTACAGTTTGGTGTCGCAGGCAATTCTTATGAGGCAAGCATAGAGCAGGGAGGTCTGTAAGGGTGTGGTACTTTGATGTGAAAAGCACCAATGAAAAAAAATTCCCTTTTACAATATTCTTGCTGCTTCGATGAGAGATAAAGGTAACAAATCAGAACTGGCTGAATTGCTATCCTCCCCTGCCTATTGATGAGGACCGTGTTCAACAAGTGACATCAAGATTCAAACTGATCGAAAGCGGCTGATACTGCCGCAGGGAAAAAGTCTCAAGATCACAGAGTGCCCACTGAAATCTTCCCTATAAATCTCAAAAGTAATTGAAGGTGAGACAGGAAAAAAGTAGCTGCTGTCATGTTTGGAAGATGGGCTGGATGTTAGAGGATATGGGGGGATATGCAAAGATGTAGACAAGACACAACACAGGGGTGAGGGATTGGCCAGACATCCCACTGTCTCTATGGGAACGTTGGAGTTACCATGGCGACCAGGTGATAAATGCTGATGGGGATAAAGAGTTAGCAAGCAGAAGTGCCATTTCAGATGTCAGCGGTCCCATCTGGGGGTGCGGGACATTGCAGATTTAAAGGCGATGACCATATCTCTTAGTTTATCTGTACAATTGCTCTTGGCTTTAAGATACAACAATTGGGAACCAAGAAAATGGACAGGGGAGTTTTTTTAACTCATGGATAATGTGATGTGCAGCCTTCCTATAATTGACTTCTATGAGTGCCAAAATCTGTTTCTGAAAAAAAAAGTACTTAGTTGAATATGTATGAAATAGAAAATTAAAGTTCCAATATTCTACAAATGAAATCTATTTCATACTTGAGGTGGCACGATGAATGATAATTGCCTAAAATAGATACTTTTTCCTTTCCTTTCTGGACGCAGGTGCTGTTTGCTGTCATTAAATGATTCCATGGGGCGTATGATTTAAACATGAGAGCTATAATGATAATTTACCAGCATTCAGTGGACATACTACTTATTAGCCTGTTTAGAAAATGAATAGGACCCACTTTGCAAGGTTAAATGTACCAACATCTTACAGATGAAAAAGTGCCACCAGCACTGTTAAAATATGATTGATAATTGCATTTAGTTGGTATCAACAACAATAAATTTGTACATATCACAACAGGAAAGAGTTCAAAGATCTCTTTCACAGATGTTTCTTGTGAAAGATGTTTTCCAGAAAAAAAAACTTTTTCTTTTCACTATTTTCACAGTTATAAACATTATGGCAGACACAAAAACAGATTAGAATAATAAATCTTATTTTGTGGAATGTGGTTATTTAATAATGTAAATAACCACATTCAAAATGCCCATTAAGATAAATATGAAATTTTAGGCCTAAATGTAGTGGGATGTATTCTGTATGGTGTTAATTGTGGTGCCCTCTGGGTGTGTACTTGACCATTATATAGCATTACTTAATGATATATGTGTGTGCATGTGAAAGTGTGATTACCACCTGTTAAGGTGCACATATGTTTGACCTTATATAAAGTAAAGCCAGTTGTGGCTGATTCCTTGGTAACACCTTTTTCTATGTAAAACAGCATTGAGAATGATAATAAGATGTCAAGAAAAGATCTGAAATCTCTCATGGCATACATAGCACTAAAACTTGAGATATTGACCCCCCACACCCCTCCCCCCCCCAAAAAAAAAAATAGAAAAAGTTTATGCCATCTTGTCTACTGATGCTGAAGTAATTTTCAAATTTCACTAACCTTATAAATTTCAGCAAATTGTTATTTATGTTGCAGTATTGATATCCTTGATGTTTTTGCAGGTGTCGTGGATTTACCAGACAATATCAAGGGGTGTAAATACCTGTCATCTATAGAAGCCAGTGTCAACCCCATTGGCAAGTGAGTATGAGTTACTGTCAAATCATTATGTAACACTTTGTTTCAATACTTTATTAACAATTGTAAATTTCTGTTACATATAAATAGCAATATAAATCATTCTCACGAATCTTGTTGCCTGAAAATGTAGATTTATGGGAGATATTTGTCTTTCCTGATTGGCTCAGTTTGTATTCCTGTAATGTGAATAAATTGGTTCAATACATGTTTTCAGATTACCGGAGGGATTCACCCAGCTGCTCAACTTGACAGAACTCTACCTCAATGACACCTTCCTCGATTATTTACCAGGAAGCTTTGGCCGCCTCACTCGCTTACGCATCCTTGAGGTGCGCGAAAACCATTTGAAGACGCTACCCAAATCTATATGTCGCCTTACACAACTTGAACGGCTGGACATTGGCAATAATGAATTCACACAATTGGTGAGTTCACACAGTTTAATTTATATGTTAAACTATTATTATTATTTTCCAATACTGCAGAGGAGATAATTCAGGACCAATATTACCCATAAAATATAAAATTTCCTTCAACTTGTTCAATTAAAACTTTTTGGAAGTTATTGGAGTTCTGTGTGAAAGCTTGGCTTATTAAATTTGGGCCAAGAGCAAATATATCACAACAAATTGTAGAAAGAGCTAAATTGGAAAAGTGCAAGTGAAGTGTAAGTTAGGAATTGAAGGAAGCTGTTTGATCTCTGGAGCAGGAAGGTATCATATTTATTGCCACAAATGGAGGTTGCTAATAGTTTGCTATCAGAATGGACAGCTGGCCAACTGAACACATGGTCTCCAATCTGAGACTTTTCCCCAGCCAACCCGATCAATACACCTTCCCCAGTTGACAAGAAGGCTAATTGAAACCCAGTGACAGTTTAGAAGGTGATAATCAGTACTCAATGGGAATGGCCTGGTGAGATAGGCAGTATATGATCAGCCTCCTCTCTCTCTCTCTCTCTCTTATCTGACACATTCCCCACATTCCTTCTTACCCCTTTTTAGCTCTGCTGACTTAATCAGGGGTGAATTTTCTGTCATTCTGTCTGTCGGAAAAATTGCTCTTTCTTCTCTGAGACTGCTCTGGTGAAGACTTTAAAATGTTAAAAATGCAATGGCAAATGGTGATTTACATCTTACATATAAGAATCTGTGAAATTCACTTAAAATCACAATCAAAAGCTTTTGACTTGAAATCAATGGATATAAAGCAGCAGAGAAAATTTAGATTGTTGGTGATCATGTGTTTGGGATCAAGCACCATTGAGTGTATGGAATTGTACATTAATGTTATTCGGTTTTCAGCATGAAACCACTTTCAACAAATTTATTTAATGCTGCTTGTGTGTTAACAACGCCAGGCTTTTTGTGTGAATATAAATACAAATGTTAAGCAATAAAGATTGATCAGTGTGTGGAGATATGCATGCGAAGCAGGAGAGTTATGCATAGAGCTGTGGCGCCACCCCATGGAGGGTGCACTTAGTTAATACGTCCTTCAAATACAACTATGATTGAGATTACTTTATTTTTGTGACCTAAGGCATTTATATGATAAGTTATATATATAAAGATAGTGTGAAGTGCACTCTCCTCTTTGAAATCTGCTCTCATGCAGGGCATGTGGAGAGAGATTGCTAAATATGGCAGGCAAACATTTTGTCATTTGCCTGGCATTGCATCATTTCTCTCAAGTTTCTCTCCATCATCTCCCCGCTTGAGTTTCTATTAAAAAAAGACATTAAATCAGATGGCACATGAAGACTTTCATGCAAAGATGTGATCATGTCTGCAATAATCATATGGTGACTTGGTCAACCTTGACAACAATAGTCTCTTTATTTTTGCAAAAGCTTGGTTGTATTGTAGAAAATTTATGTGAACATCCTTGTGCTAAAACTGTGATATCTTATGATTTCAAGGAGAGAGAAAAAAAGAATGCTAATTATTTATAATCTCATACGTAATGGATTTTTAATTGCTTGAAAAAGATTGTGCAAAAATACAGCGGAAGATATAATCAGTGATTAACGTTTGAAAAGAATGACAGTGAAAAATAATGAAATCAGATAATTGAATAAGAAGATGTCATTCGTAAGGAGAATAGCTCCATCTGATAACACGGAAGGAATTGTGACAAAATCCCCCAAGGCCATAACTCACTGTAGGCAGTACGAGCTGTTGGTCCCCAAAATTCTCCTGACAACATAAGTTTGGTCCTGTTCTGTTAGAAATAAATGAGACAAATTTGTCTGAGAAATGCTTCAATGTTGCAAGATTATAATCATCTTATTATAATCATCTTATTAATTTTCCCTCAGTGATTGATTGCAAGTAAAATATAGAATCCAAAATTCCCATTATAAATAAGTCCTTGACGTAATTTGTACTTAGAAAAATGAAGAGTTTTAATGGAATAGAAATTAAGTTTAAATAATTTCTCGTTTGAGGCAGTAAACAATTTTCTCTTGATTTTTATTTTAGGGATTAATGTTGTTCATCAGTAATTCTTACCTTCTCAGGCCTTTGTTTGTATTTACGTTAAACTCAAAAGATGTGATGACTTTAGATTTGAAAAAAAGAAAAGAAAAGAAAGCTTTGTTGTATTTGATCTAATCTTTAAAACGTCAAACAGCAAAATATCATTTAAGTTATCATGGTTATAGATGAAGCAGTATGTAATATGTGAAAAATATTCTTTTTCCTGTCAACAAGTCAAAGAAAATTACAGATGAACAGGATATTCAGCATTTTTTTTGCATGTGAAACATATTTATTGAATTTTTTGTTGATTTCAGCCTGATGTAGTTGGTAGTTTAGTAAATCTTCTGGAGCTGTGGATTGACTGTAACCAGATCTCACATCTACCTACTGTAAGTATAATTGTGAAAGTCAATCTTCTTATCCATTATTCCAACCTGGGATTTTGCTTTCTTTGTAAGCAGATACTAATTGTTGTCAAAAAGAAAACATCATTTAATAAACAGTATTGTATTTCATTCCAACTTTTAAAGCATATTACTTTCTACACATTTCATAGAGGCTCCAGAAGACGGTTTGCAATTTAAATGGTCATAATATGATATTGATGTCAATATTAACTAAATGACATCATTTTGATGGTCAATAACTGGACATATTCCATAGGTCATCATCCTTAACATCACATATCAGCTCTGAGCACACTCAGAGAGTAAATCAGCATATAACAGTATTGCTCGGTTGTATGAATATGGTAGATTGTGTTACATTGCATTTAATAACCACAGACTTTATGACCCTCATGTATTGTGTCTTTAAGATCATTATTGTTACAGGAGAACATAATTTGTCTATTCACAAGATGCTAAGAGCAAAATTACTCGTTCTTGTGTTGTGTGTTAGAAATATGAATTCCTGCAGATGCACACCAAAGTAGCAAAACGCTTTACAGATTTTATTGCTCCCTTTGCAGAGGAATTACTAAAAAGAACCACTCAGTTGAGGCTATAAACACGCAGGACATTGTAGGTGATTGGTACCATTGTAAACTTCCATAAATAAGGAACTGAAAGAATACTAGCGGGTGTAAATCAAACATGAATCCTCAAGTCAAAGGATAAAGAAATGTGCATATTTCTTTGTAATCTTCTGCCCACACTTTGTTTGCAAGACAGAAGATAATGTTTGCAAAGCAGAGAGAGGCATGCTCTGGCGAGATATGGTCAGGTCTCTGACCAGGAGTAGCCTTGATTACATCCGTGTCCGCATGCTATTTACATGATTTGCAGAGATTGCTAAAGGAAAACTGTTGTGTGACTTTCGTTGCCTTGAAGTAATGAGGCAATTCAAAGCAAATTGAGACCATGTTATAAGACCCCTAAATACAGGCTTTTTCATGTGTACTATAAAAGTCAACTTAACACTGTACATTAATGTTCTGAAATGCAGAGAATGCTATTATACTTGATAGGTGACAAGATGGGAAATTAACAAATGAGAGCTTGTTTTTTAATAATGCCTTGATCTTATGCTAGCAAAATGATCATGAAGTACATTACAAATAAATTATGTTAAGCCGTATATGTGTCCATTATCCCCTAAGGCACTGAACAGAATGTGACATTTGGGATCTTAATGAGTCATTGTCTCATGTCTCACCCCATAAAGGATCCCTCCATTCTCAAAACTTCAACATGACGAGAAGAAAGGGACAGCAGGGCATGTGATAGAATGTTAATTTCTATGTTTATGTAGGAAATAGGAAACTTGAAGCAGCTAATGTTTTTTGATGGGTCCAAAAACCGTATAGAGTGGTTGCCTCCCGAGATAGATGGATGCGTCTCCCTGGCCGATCTTCATCTCTCCATTAACCTCCTGCAACAACTGCCAGAAAATATAGGTGAGATGCTATTCTTGTACATTTAAGAGAAGAATGCTTTTCGTGACCATCTTTTGTCGGAAAGGAAATGAAATATTGATCGCAAGGAAATCCAGGGCTTGATGGCTGAGTGGAAACAAACCAAACATGGTGCGCCAACCAAGCGGGCAGAATTATCAGCAACCATTGAGATGGCTTGAATTATAAGAATCTACAAACTAATAAAAAAAAATAAAATATGAAAGTGATTTTAAAAATCAATGTAAAAGAATATCATCTCAATGGATAAGGTTCTATCAATACAAAGGTGCTCAGTTGTTTGTTGTTGTCCAATGTTCAGGCTTATCTGTCAAATCATAGCTGAGAAATGAGGCAATATTTGATGGAATATGTGATGATGTGGAGGAGAAATACAGAATAGTACAGAGCTAGTAATATCACTGAATCGTTCTTCAGATTGATGGAGTTTTGTATTAGAGAGAAATCTGATTAAATTAACCTCTCTTAATTTTTTTTTTAAAAAGTCCTACTTTTGATTCTTGCATTTCAGGGCGGCTGAATAATCTGACCACTCTGAAGGTGGATGACAACCGACTGACATCTCTGCCCTTCTCTATAGGCGGGTAAGTAACATCTTAGATACTCTAAAATACCTTTAATAGTCAAAGACTTGCCTTGAAATATTTCATGTTCTTGACTTTTGGAAGATACAGGCTAAATACTGCATTCTTAAATACAACACGTTGTGAAAGCATCTTATAAAAAACAGAGGTTGATATTATGAGTTCAATTGTCTTTGGCTATTGAAAATTTTGTGAAATAAATAGATTTCATGCAGTATAATTATGTTTTTATTAATTTTCTATTACATTTGGAAAACATTAGAATAAATTGCGATATAAAACACGAAATTGCTGATTATATCTAATTAAAATTTAATTGCTTTCACATTCATCAAAGTAAACAATGCCTGTTCATTGTCCTGACTGTAATTAGTTAATTTCTTGCTTTTTGTTTAGGTTGGTGTCGTTATCAGAAATGAATGTTAGTGCAAATGATTTGGAAGAAATCCCAGCAAGTATAGGCTTCCTTCGTCACCTACGCACACTCTATGCTGATGAAAACTTCCTTTATGAGGTCCCTGCAGAGGTACGTGTGCATTGTTCATGATTCAATGCATGTTCTAGCACTCAGGATTCTCAAGCTGCCAAAAATCAAATTCACGACCCTAAGCAATTATGAATTTTAAAGTCTTGATAAAGACACAGATTCAGTTTAGAAGATATTTGAATATTTATATCCAAAGCAAATATGATCTTACTTGTGAATAATTTATTCCCAAGTTTCAATTTAAATTCATGACACTCAGTTGAGATATTTTTAAATGATTATAATTATTTATATGTTTAAGGATAACCCTAAAATAGATGATTTATGCTGCATTTTATTTGATAGATGGGCAGCTGCAATGGTTTAACAGTACTGTCTCTGAGAAGTAACAACCTTATGTACATTCCGGATGAGATTGGGCGAATTCCACGCCTACGGGTGCTAAATCTTAGTGATAACAAGATCCGAGCCTTGCCATACAGCCTAGCCAGACTCAAAGAACTGCAGGCTTTGTGGCTCTCAGAAAATCAGGTAAATTAAGCCAGATATGGTGTAAATTATTAAATGAAAGGTCATAAAAAATAAAAAGTTCCCAAAGACTTCACATTATGAGATAGTCACAGAAAATAAGGAAAAGTGAATTAGGTAAGTGATGGAGAGAATGTTGTCCTTGTAAGGAGAGTGGGTAATCTTATGGATAACTCTAGTCTAATCTCCCAGCCAAGCCGTGTTTAACAACAGATGGATTTCTCATGCAGATCACTTGCCTCCCTACTCCATTGTCTGGAGTTGAATGTACAAAAAGTGGCAGTTTGGGCAAGCAGCGGGTGATTTAGACATTGTGGTTGATGGTGAGATGTCTTGAGACCATGCATTGTAAAGGATGCTGATGTAGCAGGCCTTGCTGGACTATAGTGGTGTAGACCCAGGTCACCGTGGCAACAAAGGGCTTCCCCCTCACCCAAACCCCTCCATAAATCAATAACAACCGAATTTGTCTCCACTTTCTCAGTGTGCTGCTAACATAGGTTTTTTCCTTCGTAATTGAGCCAGAAAAAAGCTTCCTACTTTGTGTGTAGAGGTAATCTGGAGCAGGATACTGTCAAAGGCACATGGGCTTTAAATAGTTAATGTGCCCTGCTCAAGGACTGTGTCTGTTCAGAGGAGATTGACACCCATGGATTTGGTCAAGGCAGGTACCTCCCAAGTGACCCCGAGAGGAGACTGCTGAATTAATGATGAGATACAGAACTAAACTACTTTTGTCTACCAGTCCTTTGGAAGTTATAATTCAGTTTCAAATAACAAAGTCCTTGCCATCTACACCTATTGTAATTTGTGTTGATGTTTCAGACCAAGCCTCTGATCCGGTTACAACCAGATATAGACGTGGACACTGGTCAGCGAGTTCTCACCTGCTACCTGCTCCCCCAGCAGCCTAATGATCATGATGGTACGTAGCCACCTTAATAACTCCTACAAATCCAGACACATTTACATTTAATCTTATAGCCTTATAAAGTGAAGTTCAGCCACTTCCCGTTGTGACTATCATATACTAGGTGTGATTCTATTATGTGGTTTAGTTGTTTCTTATATTTGTTTGATGTAGCTTTTCTTACATTGCAGACATGTACAGTGATGCAGACAGTTTCCACCCGTCCCTGTGGGAGGAGGAGAGACATCGCAGGCAGAAAATACACTTTGACTTTGAGGCTAATAGTGAAGATGAGGTACATTTTAGTTTCCTTGGTGTAATTCTTGAGAGATAATCTGTACTTATATTTACTCCTTCACCATGCCTCTTTATTGCTGTCAGATATGAATACAGCCATAATGCTGCAATATAATTTGGAGAGATCTTCAAATCATTGCAGCACCTTTTAGTGAGATAGTTGTATTTACATACAACTCCCAGTATTTTCAATTATCAGTTTAAATTTATGTATATATATATATGAAGAAGAAGAAGAATAAGAAATTCATAAATACTGCCACATATGTGTGATCCCAGAAAAATTAATTGAGTGTTTGCATTGTGCCCTGTGTAGGGCAAGTTGGAGCGGCATCCTACTCCCTACCCAAAGGAGATGAAGCACCGTATCCAGCACATGCGTAACCTGGCTCTCAAACAGCTCAATATACCCAATGGTGATGTGAGGCGTGAGGGCAGCAGCCACCAGGGGACAGCACCAGATGCTGAGGTAAGCTAGGCCTGTATATACATACCATACTGGGGCACTTCATGAAAAACAAAGGCTTTGTCCCTGACTAAAAGAACATATGACAAGGAGTGCATAGTTCATATTTGTGGCGACTATGTCTATTTGTTGTGGTCATACAGAGGTACTTGAAAGGTTTATCGTTCAATGTTAGCACTTCATTGTTGTTTATTTACCTTCATTATGCTGTAGTTTATTTTGGTATTTGGTTCATATCATACATTTTATTTTCAATTGTAGATAGATAAAACTGTATAGCTGGTAATAATATAAATCTAATCAAACTAATGGTTCTTGGTGCAAATGAAAACCATAATAGTATATCATATGAGATAGTAATATAGACATTTTTTCATGGTATATTGATTTAATGTTTTTTATTATTGTGAGTTATCAAATTCACTTCATTCAGTTGAATCTACAATTTTTGGTGGCTTCCAGTTTAGATCTTGAAAGAAATTGTCCATGCTCGTATCCCTCGTATTTGAAACTTGGTGTCCGCAACAATCACATTGTGGTACAGGAATATATGAAAATGATCATGTTTCGAATAGTTACTTTTCTTTTATTTATTTGAGGAACAATATTATATAATATATAGAAACTGGAGGCCACCCAACTATCTACATATAGACATATCTCACATGGTCTGTTTGTCTTTCACAATCGGTGTTGTGTTTCTCTCTGTGCACTCAGTCAAAGCCCCAAGGGGTTTCCACCAGTAAGGCGGTGTCCACAACTGAGCCCCCACCTCGCCCCATATCCACAGCGGGGGCCGGGACCGAGGCGGGGGCAGGGACCGAGGTGGGGTGTCAGTCTGTCAGTCAAACCAAGGCCACCACACCCCGCTCCCCCATCCATGAGAGACATGTGCTGCTGAAGGCTGACAAGGTAAACAGTGATCTTACCTCAGTGATGTGTCCCCACATGAATCTTACATGTTTACAATGGATCCTAGTATATTTTGTGCAACCTAATGCCTTTTTTTTAATACTGCTTGTATGACAATCAACATGTACTGCTTATTAACACACTGCTTTTAATTAACAGTGATTTTATTTTTATTTGTCAGTGTTTATTCTCTTCTCTTTTTACTTATTTTTCTAGTTACTTTGTGATCTAGTTACTTTGATAAAGATGTTTTATGTTTGATATGTGTGGTTTCTCATTACTTTGTGATCTTATTCACCTTTGATAAAGATGTTTTATGTTTTGATATTTGTGGTTGCTTGTAAAACTACCCTTCCATGACATTTGGTTTGATCTTAAATGCTTAATAAATGCTTCTTATTCCTACCCAATACCAAATAATGACAGTTTTCTGTCAGTAACTCGCATTTCTAATCATGATTACACAGGAGAAGAATCAGCGGGACAAGGCACGCATGACTCACCTTTCTCCATCCAGGGAGGACCTGGTTGCTACCCCCAATAAGGAAAGGTCAGGTCGCAGCAGTAGGGAGGCCACTCCAGAAAGTGCCAGGAAAGGTCAGTATTCAGGGTTACAAACAGAGTCTCGAAAGTAAGGGTCAAAACTGTGAATCTAGGCTGATTTGATCATATGAGAGAAAAGATCATTTGGTACTTTAGATAGTAAATACATCCATTAAAAGGAGTTAATGATAAAATTGATGTCCAGAGAAAGTGTTACCAAATATTCATGTATAAGTACTCAAGTTGTATATCTTGCCCAGTTGTGTGCTCAATGATATACATTAACATATATCAGACAAATGTAAATAATACTTTCTGATGATGCATTTTACAAATTTATTTGATGAAGTGCCCAAAAATAGTTTTTTGGAAAAGTTTTCATATTCTTGTTTCTGTTTTACAGCCAAGGATAAGTCTATGAGGGACAAAGATCAGGTAGATCAGAGCCAGCACCGAGACAAAGCAAAGTCCCCAGATGATGACGAAGGAGGATTTCTTCAGCCACTCTCCCGCCGACCACGAAGTCTGGGAAGCAATATGGACATGGCAGGCCAGACATCCAAGCCTTCCTCTGTTATAGACCTCAATGCTAATATATCCCAGGCTGAGATAGGGCCACCGAGGCCTGCGCCACCAACAATGGGCACGTACACAGACTTTATGAGGGGTTTACATAGTGGGCAGATGCCGATAGGCCCCGACCAGGTGCCGACGTATCGGCCAGCGTCGGCACTCACTGAGTATCACATGCGGCCCATCATACCCCACCCCTCGCATCACACACGAAGGGGGAGGGCATATGACTCAGACACAGGGTACCGCAGTGACCAGGAGGCATACCGGTACCGCAGACCCAATCCCCCGAAAGAGGGAGGGTACAGTAGTGACTGGGATACAGTGGCAGGCCCGGCCGCCCCACAGAGACGCAGGGATGGTTACGCCAGTGATCACGAGGTGTACTCAATGCAAAGAGGCCAGAAATTCCGTCCAATATCTGTGCAGCCCATGTATAGTACTATACACGAACAGTCAGGATCAAATGATAGAGCGCCACCTACTGGTGGGAATGGTCAGAATCGACACCCACCACCAACATACACAAACGTTCCTTACTCAAAACGGACTACGATAAGAAATGATGAAATGTACGAGCAGTATAAAAGTGCTTCTTTGAGTAATAAGATACCAGGCAAAGATCAGACTCAAGCTGTGAACCAGGGACCAGGTACACCCTCCAACCGCAGCGTGGCAGGAAGTATGAATAATTTGCGGGAAAGTTCTAACATGGGCAGCAGTGAGGACGACATGTGGAGAGCACAGTTGTATAAAGCCTCTGTAAAGCTGCAGAAAACTCCATCAGAAAAAAGAAAGCAGAAACCACAGGTAGGCCAAATGGTTTTATACATCTATTTTGAACGGAAGCAAAACATAGCATGCTTTTGAATAACAGCTTTTTACAGTGAAATTAGAAGACCTTCATTTGAGTGTAACAAGAATACCTGCATTTGAATGAAATCTCTTTTTACCCTCAGCCCCTGATGTAATCAGGCTGAGGGTATTGCAGTACTCCTGGCGTGGGTATGTATGTATGTCTGTATGTATGTATGTATGTATGTATGTATGTATGTATGTATGTATGTATGTATGTATGTATGTCTGTAGCGAACATCCTTGTCATCGCGATAACTCAAGAACAAATGATGGCAGCTTCATGAAACTTGACACACATATGCATCTGGTGAAAACCTCGGACGAGTTCGATGGACGGCGACCTTGACCTATTTTTCAAGGTCACAGGAACAATTATGTGAAATCCCAAGAATCACAATAACTCAAGAACGAATAATGGCAGCTTTATGAGATTTGACACACATAAGTATCTGGTGAAGACCTCAGAATTTTTTCTATGAAACATGACCTTCACCTACTTTTCAAGGTCACAGGGACAATTATGTGAAATCATCTTGTCATCGCGATAACTCGAGAACAAATGATGGCAGCTTCATGAAACTTGACACACATATGCATCTGGTGAAAACCTCGAATGAGTTCGATGGATGGCGACCTTGACCTATTTTTCAAGGTCACGGACAATTATGTGAAATCCCAAGAATCGCAATAACTCAAGAACGAATGATGGCAGCTTTATGAGATTTGACACACACAAGCATCTGGTGAAGACCTCAGAATTTTTTCTTTGAAACATGACCTTCACCTACTTTTCAAGGTCACAGGGACAATTATGTGAAATCATCTTGTCATCGCGATAACTTAAGAACAAATGATGGCAGCTTCATGAAACTTGACACACATATGCATCTGGTGAAAACCTCGAATGAGTTCGATGGATGGCGACCTTGACCTATTTTTCAAGGTCACGGACAATTATGTGAAATCCCAAGAATCGCAATAACTCAAGAACGAATGATGGCAGCTTTATGAGATTTGACACACACAAGCATCTGGTGAAGACCTCAGAATTTTTTCTTTGAAACATGACCTTTACCTACTTTTCAAGGTCACAGGGATAATTATGTGAAATCATCCTTGTCATCATGATAACTCAAGAACAAATGATGGCAGCTTCATGAAACTTTACACGCATAAGCATCTGGTGAAAACCTCGGACTAGTTCGGTGGATGGCGACCTTGACCTATTTTTCAAGGTCACAGGGACAATTACGTGAAATCCCAAGAAACGCAATAACTCAAGAATGAATGATGGCAGCTTTATGAGATTTGACACACACAAGCATCTGGTGAAGACCTCAGACTTCTCTTGATGGAACATGACCTTCACCTGATTTCAAGGTCACAGGGACAATTATGTGAAATCATCCTTGTCATCGTGATAACTTAAGAACAAATGATGGCAGCTTCATGAAACTTTACACGCATAAGCATCTGGTGAAAACCTCGGAATAGTTTGGTGGACAGCGACCTTGACCTATTTTTCAAGGTCACAGGGACAATTACGTGAAATCCCAAGAATCGCAATAACTCAAGAACGAATGATGGCAGCTTTATGAGATTTGACACACACAATCATCTGGTGAAGACCTCAGAATTTTGTCTTTGAAACATGACCTTCACCTACTTTTCAAGGTCACAGGGATAATTATGTGAAATCATCCTTGTCATCGTGATAACTCAAGAACAAATGATGGCAGCTTCATGAAACTTTACACGCATAAGCATCTGGTGAAAACCTCGGACTTGTTCGGTGGACGGCGACCTTGACCTATTTTTCAAGGTCACAGGGACAATTATGTGAAATCCCAAGAATCGCAATAACTCAAGAACGAATGATGGCAGCTTTATGAGATTTGACACACACAAGCATCTGGTGAAGACCTCAGACTACTTGATGGAACATGACCTTCACCTGATTTCAAGGTCACAGGGACAATTATGTGAAATCATCCTTGTCATCGTGATAACTTAAGAACAAATGATGGCAGCTTCATGAAAATTGACACACATAAGAATCTGGGAAGACTCCACATGAGTTTGATGGACGGTGACCTTAACCTGCTTTTCAAGGTCACAGGCCCATATCAATAATTCTAGAGTAAATGATGACAGTTTCATGATACTTGACACACCTAAGCTATCAAAGGAAGTAGATTTTATGGGTTTTTTACCCCTGCATCAATTTGCCTTGGTGCAGTGACGTTTTGTTCACAAATATTGTGTGGAGCGAATGTTGTGCAATGAGTTACCAGGGCTGAGGGTTGATGCATCTCTGATGCCTATGTTTGTATGAAATGTTTCTCTTCCATGTTGTTGATGTCATAAACAGTGAATTTATCTTATGTGTGAAAAACTGATTATTGTGTTATTTGCCTGTTCAGTCATGGCTTGACTTGTCCCAGATTTCCCCCAACTCCACCCTGACCAAAGCAAGGTCCCGAGTAAGTAGTGAGGATGGCAAATATTAACACAAAAGTGTCACCTTGCCATTTGAACACCAGGTGTCACTTTTATATACAGCTCTAACACCAGGTGTCACAACTTCCTGGAATCTTTGACAACTTTTCCTAACTCTGACACTGATAAAATTCCAGTTTCTACATTTTGCTGTGTTTGTTTTGTTTTGAAATTTTGCCAATTGGAATTTGGGTTGAAAATTCAGTGTCAGTGTTGTGTGAAACCAGTTTGAGCATGTTGCCTCTGAAAGCTTGTAATATTATTACTACCATATGTGCTGAAACATTTTTTCATAACTTCTGCATGAATTTTATTGTGTATACCTGTAGCAATCACCAATTGGTGTAATTATTCTCAATCTGCACATGAATTATACATTTGTTTCTTTTTGCATCCTTGAGTATAGATGTTTATATTTCACAAATTGTTTTTCCAAAAAGCCATTTTTTATTATATTCAACACCAATATGACACAACAAAATCACTGAGAAAGTGTGGATACTATATTTTTTATATTATTATTTTTTTTCCAAGCTAAGGTTAAGCAAAACCAATTCATCATTTATAGCAATACTAAATAAGGAAAATGGAATGTATCATAAATGTAACAGATTGTATTGATGAGGCAACCAGAGAGTAATGTGAGATGGTATGGTTTCAGGCTCCAGTTGTGATGCAGTCTGGCAGTGAGAGTCATGATGGGAGCGTGTTCAGTCCGCCACCCTACCAGCCTGCCCCGCCGTATGGTACCCCACGCCCTTCACATACAGACGCCAGGCCCAATGGTGACTCACCCCGCCGCCAGTCAGACAGTCACTCACAACATGGAGAAGAATCACCAAATATATCAGACAATAGGGACAGTCCAAGACCAAACACTTTACCTTTAAGTCTGACAGAATCGCCTTCACACAGGACTTATGACAGGCCGTCTAGTGCACAGAATCACCAACATTTGCCTTCTAAGTCACCAAATCTGCCCAGGAATCATATGGGTAACAGCCAACAAAATCTAGACAATAGTTTAAATAGGTCAATGAATGTTGGATTAACAGTGAATGTATCAGACTCTGGTATGCCACCTGGTGGCTATCCTAATAATATTTATTCTACCCCTCAGGGGGCACCACCTCCATTTTATCACCCAGTATCTCGGACACCAGGTTCCCACATCACAACACCTCTAGATTCTCCGTTACGTCTCACACAGTATGACAAAGACGTGGCAATGTATAAACAAATAGAACCACCATCTCAGGTGTCAAGCTCTACAGACAGCGGATATGGTCATGCTCACTTGTACGAGAGAATGCCCGACCCCAACAGACTCTCAGGTAATTACTGGACACCAAAACTGAATGGCTTCATATTTCTATCTTTGTATAAGCCATATTTCAGGGTAATTGTCACCTCCTTTTTATGGACATATATATATATATGTTTTATCTTGAACATTTATATTCTGTTTGAAAGTGAGTGCCTGCAGACCTATTTATGTTTAAATGGATTAGTTAATTAAATATATTTGCTTAAAAATACCAAGACCATATTTTGAAATTGTGTTGGCTAATAATTAAAATTGTTCAAGATAATCCTCAAAAACATAGTAAAATGCAGGCTGTGAGCAGCCATTCACAACAAATATTTCACTTTATTTGTTTTTATATTAAGCCAAGCTATATATATGAAGCACTTCCATTCTGCAGATGGTGCTAGTCCGCGAGGTCAGTCTCCTTCATCACCGCGTCTTAGCATCTACACTGGTCCCACACCCCAGTATCGATCGTCTCCATCCCGCGACTCTGCCATCGCCTCACTTTCGAGGGAGAGTACACCCGGAACAGTGGCATCTCCTAGCAGCGGCCATGGCAGCCTACCTCAAAACCTTTCGCAAGATTCTAGTCCCAGAAAATCAGACATTGTGAGTAGCATGCCTTTTTACCCTCAGCCCCTGATGTAATCAGGCTGAGGGTATTGCAGTACTCCTGGCATGGGTATGTATGTATGTCTGTTTGCATGTCTGTCTGTAGCGAACATCCTTGTCATCGCGATAACTCAAGAACAAATGATGGCAGCTTCATGAAACTTGACACACATAAGCATCTGGTGAAAACCTCGGACGAGTTCGATGGACGACGACCTTGACCTATTTTTCAGGGTCACAGGGACAATTATGTGAAATCCCAAGAATCGCAATAACTCAAGAACGAATGATGGCAGCTTTATGAGATTTGACACACATAAGCATCTGGTGAAGACCTCAGAATTTTTCTATGAAAAATGACCTTCACCTACTTTTCAAGGTCACAGGGACAATTATGTGAAATCATCCTTGACATCGCGATAACTCAAGAACAAATGATGGCAGCTTCATGAAACTTGACACACATAAGCATCTGGTGAAAACCTTGGACGAGTTCGATGGACCTATTTTTCAAGGTCACAGGGACTATTATGTGAAATCCCAAGAATCGCAATAACTCAAGAACAAATGATGGCAGCTTCATGAAACTTGACACACATAAGCATCTGGTGAAAACTCAAGAACAAATAATGGCAGCTTCATGAAAATTGACACACGTAAGCATCTGGTGAAGACTCCAGATGAGTTTGATGGACGGTGACCTTAACTTGCTTTTCAAGGTCACTGGCCCATCATCTCAATAATTCTGAAATAAATTATGACAGTTTCATGATACTTGACACACATAAGCTATCAAAGGAAGTAGATTTTATGGGTTTTTTTACCCCTGCATCAATTTGCCTTTGTGCAGTGATGTTTTGTGTGGAGCGAATGTTGTACAATAAGTTACCAGGGCTGAAGGTTGATGCATCTCTGATGCCTATGTTGTTAAAATATACAGGGGAATTTATCAAAAAACATTATGTTTCACAAAAAGGGGACAGAGTGTGCAACAAAAAATGCACCATACACAAATAGATTGATGAATAGAATAAAAGAAATGATCAGGTAAATTATCATTGCCACACATTGCATTAAGTTCGTATTTCTAACCTGCAGTGTATTTGATTCATAGATTCGAGTGTCAGTGACCAAGAACCCTGGATTAGGATTTAGTATAGCTGGTGGCCTGGGCTCTCCGGGCAATCCCTTCAGACCCAGCGACACAGTAAGTTCTCACAAAGATACTATCATCGATTCATTCTTACCTCACTTTAAGAGGCATTTCAAAGGATTGTAAGGGCTCTTTAAATACTTTGAAATCTGAAAATTATTAACCATGATTTATGAGCAAAAGATGTAAACATAATGTAGAGTCTTGACAGGAATATATAGACCAAGTCCAGTTAGGAATTTTTATATATTTATGACAATGTTATAATTGTCTATTTTAGGGTATTTTTATAACCAAGGTTCAACCAGAGGGACCAGCAGCAACTAAACTGCTCCGGGGAGACAAAATATTAGAGGTAACTGAAATCAAGCAATCTTAATCTGAATGTGCCCATAACTCTATACTAAATACCTGGCATGTGATGTATCTGATAAGTACAAATAACATAGAGAAATTTATTTTAGTCATTTTAGGCAAAAATAAAATCCCAATGTTCAGTTACTACAGAAATTCAACAAAGTATGAAAATTTATTTTCAGGTAAATGGCATAAGTTTTGTTAACCGTGATCATCGGGAAGCTGTTGATGTTTTGAGGAATTGTTGCCAGTCCGTTATCATTGTCATTGAGAGACTTTCATAGCCCGTGCTGCCACATGGTGTGTGAATCCATCACCTCTATAGACTGTTATAAACACTTTATATCCAAACAGTGGATGCTTTATTCATCCAGTATTATTCATGTGTATTTCTACCACTATTTATGACACATTTCAAGCTCACTTGAGTTATTGTTTTCCCAACTATTTCCTGTGCCAAAATGATATTACTGGCAAATTATCAAAGTTAATCAAATAAACACACAGAAATCCTCATTTATCCAACGAATTGTCATGTCAAAAACCTCATAAAAAATTGTGATGACATATTTTGAAGCAATGCAATTCTTGCATAATATTAGAGTGAGAAGTGGATGTTATTAGTCGGCAGTAAGACCATGTCGATGACAACAGGAGTAGAATATGTTATGATATATTTACCTTTGGTGTTGTATGAGAGGTGTTCACTTTTTTACTTAATAGATTGAGAAATTAACAAATTCTCTGACTAATTAAGACTTTCGACAGCAGGAAACAGTCTGATCAGAATCATGATTGTTTCTAGTTGTGCAGTATTGAATGCAAATGGATAAAGTGTGGTATTATGAAAAATGAATATGCAAGATTTTTCCCCAGTGTCTTTAAGCAAGACCTTTTATTTGGAGAGATTTAAAAGATATTGAACATCATAGTTCATTTGAGATTTTCAATCTTGTCTTAAGAGTTATTATTTTTTAATGTGTCTTGATTTTCACAAAGCCAATCATAAGATAAGGATGAGTAACAGTCCATTTCAGTGCTTATAAACTCCATGGATATATAAGTTTACTACTATTCTGGGCAATAACACTACCCACCATCTTGAGATTAACAGAATGGTGTCTTTAATTAAATATTTTGAGGGATAATCCATGTCATTTCCAGTAAAATACTGTACATTTTGAATCAAAGTTATGCAGAAGCAACTTGAAATGAATTGGCTTAACCAAAGCTAAAGAAGCAGAATTGAGGCATTGTATATCAATGAGTTTTATAGGAAACCTTGGACGTTGTCAAAGTCCAATATTAGGGCAATGTCCCCCCTCTTTATTGAGATTAATGCATTTATTTATTATTGTAATTAGTTTCTAAAGGCAGCATTGGAAGATATAATTATGAAAAGTGTTACTGATATTTCATAAAATGTATTCCAAGAATCCAATCTTTCATTCCATTGAATGAATAACATTCCTTTAAATGGGAAGCACCAATATTTGAGGTTGTATATCCATATTTTATGTAACCAACATTTTAAAATTGTCTGTGTAAGCCCTCAACTACTCACCAAATAACACAGATTATCTTGAAATAAATCAAGGAAGTGTTTTATTTAATGCAGAATGTGAATCAAAGAAAGTTATTCTTTCTTGTGAATTTTACTCGAGATTTTAAGTGTTTATGAACAGTTTTGAAAGGTTTGGAATTTATTCCAGTTTTGCCAAGAAATTACTTTTAAACTCTTACACGGTGATTCATGATTAGATACAACATTGTGAATGTAGATATTATATTTGAATGATGTATTTGTGATAAACATGAGTATTGGTCATAAAGATCTTCCAACTTCCAACATTTTTAAATGATACAATTGTTTTTATCAAAATACCAAATCCTTTCATATTTTGAAGTAAATAGATAAAGTGCAAGTACTTATTTGATGCTGGTTGTGATGGAAAAGGTATAAGTAAATTAAGTAATATTTATTTATTATTGATCTTAAGATCTATTCTTTCCTAAATACATTTCCCATAAATAAGGTTTCTCTTTCACCAGTAAAAAAAATAATTGGTGAATTGATTCAGTGGTCAGTAATCGTGAATAATCAGGATTTTTTCTTTTCTCAACTGCAATCTGAAATTTCTTTACTCTCCAACAGTTAAAGAAGAGTACTTAAAGGATTGATCATTTACATTTTCGAGACTGATATATACATTGTGATTTTTAAACTCAAAATATCAGGAGTTAGATTAAAGCATTGTTACAGGAGTTCTGATTATCATGAATATCAAATGATTTTAACTGTATATGTAGCATAGATATGTACATATATTTTGTACAGAAAAACATTAAAGTTTATTTAAAAATACCTGTGTCATGTCTTTTATCTTCATTTTTTATAAGACAATGATGTGTTCTCATTATATTTATGTCCAACCAGAAGGTGACTTTCTACCTGCCAATCCACATTGTGTGGACGTTCTCTCCATTATTTATTTTTGAACCTACCGTATTTACTTGCATATAAGACGACTCGTGTATAAGACGACCCCCCCCCAAAAAAAAAAAATTGAGGTTATTTTGCTTGAAAAGACCAATTTCCAAATATAAGACGAGTCGTTTTTTTCTGGACAGACATTGGCACTGCTACCATTCAAGTTTGGCAGCCATTTTAACAGTGAAACGTTAATATTCTGATATAACAAACAAACAAAAAATCTTGATCATGTATAAGATTTTAATGGTCTTATACCCGAGTATTTACGGTAAAACGTATATACAATGTTCGCATTTACACAATAACGGATATTGGACGTAGCTGATCGATTTAATTGCGTTTTAAATGATAAATAATGAAAACGCTTTGTTATTCTCGACCTGAGAAGTGTAATTGTGATAATATTAAGTAAATACCTTTATATATCATTTAAAATGCAATTAAAATCGATCCAAGTGTCAAAGCATTTCTGTCAACAGGGAAGACACGACTCAAAGCAGTGGAACACGTCATAATTTTGAAAAGCATCAAAACAAACATAACGTATATCGGACGTAGGGGATCGATTTTAATTGCGTTTTAAATGATAAATAAAGGTATTTGCCCAATATTATCACAAATTAATCCATCCGCTTAACATGCATTACGCAATACGAGATCGTTATTTTAAAAAGCGGGAGTGACGGGGACAAGCTCTTATTTTTGGCGCGAAAACAAATGGAGTGTATCAACTCGCATTGAAATATTAATATATTGCACAATAATGGATCCCTGGCTTCTCTTCATGTTGCCACACATCGAATTTACCGTGTTCCGCACATCAAATTTATGGACGTAGTGGCAGATCGATTTTAATTGCATTTTAAATGATAAATAAAGGTATTTACTTAATATTATCACAATTATGCTTCTCAGGTCGAGAATAACAAAGCGTTTTCATTATTTATCATTTAAAACACAATTAAAATCGATCCACGTGTGAAAGCATTTCTGTCAACAGGGAAGACACGACTCAAAGCAGTGGAAACAATGACGAAACGCAAAACTGAACGCTGATAATTGGAATCAGTGAGAACAAAGTCAAAACAAAGCGATAATATTGGGTAAATACCTTTATATATCATTTAAAACACAATTAAAATCGATCCGCTACGTTTAATATACGTTATTTCGAAAAAGTCACTTCTGCCTTTCAAAATGGCTATCTCGTGTTGCGTAAGCATATTATTCTTGCCGTAAATCCCCATCCACAGGTTGTCCTCGTGTATAAGACGGCCCCCCAAACATTAACTAAGGGTTTGGGTATGAAAACCTTGTCTTATATACGTTCATTTACGGTAACTACAATCAACAAAATGTGGATCCTGTGTAAACTACATCTTTACATGCAAAATTTAATATTTACACCTTTGTTGTATTCTATTTAGTTATATTTGTGATTATTCCACATGACAATCATGTCAGATTTAAAATTGAAAGCTCATTTTGAAATATTTTGCCAGAGAAAATGTCGGCATCACCTATTTTGAAAGCACTTATGCTTTGTCTAGCAGTAATACCTTTCCCATTGTAAGCACAAATCATCATTTAGATTTTGCCATCGTTGAGCTTCATCTTGTTTGTTACCAAGAAGGTTCTGACATCATTTATACACTTTTCCAGTTCATGTATTGAGGTAGAAGACATGAAGTATAAACAGGGCAAGCCTAAGTGGTCATTTCGTTAGCACTGGTAGGGTCCAACTGTAGTTGCAGTGGGTAAAATTATAAATATTTCTGATTAATCAAATATTAGTTATAAAATTCTGTCTTATTTGTAAATAAGTATTGTTTTTTATGTGTAGTTTTATTCACATTATTATTACAGTCTACTATCCGAGTTTAATAAAGTACAATGCTTTATGGGTACAAAGAGGCTATCGGTGTGGGGTTTAGCCTCTAAAAGTGTAAAAAATCGCAGAAATAGCTATATATTGTATTAGAATATGCTTAAATTTCAAATATATGCATTAGGTCTGGTTTATCTCTCTTTGTACACATATTTTGCTAAAAAATAATGTCTTTTCCATAAGTCTGTGATGAAAAACTTTTTTCCCCAGAAGATTTTTCATAGAATTATCATTTTTTTCAATGCCCAGTATAATCCAATGTGCAGAATTTCTCATTGATCCCTGTGAAAAAAAGACCCCGGGCAAAAATTTGTTCATTGATATTACTGTATTTGATACTTGAAATCTACAGGAGAAGGGTGTACATTAATAAACAAACCAGACCTAATTGATAGTTAAAGTTCATTGCCAGTTATACTGACTTGAATGAGTTGGAATATTTTTCCCATAGACTTTACATTATAACAGCCGTAGCCTTGAGGTCACAATCTTTAAATGCTTGTAAAATCACTAGTATTTAATATTTTTTCATGCAGTTTGCATTGCTGAATTCATATTCACTCACAGATTCAAACAATATTGATTAAAGCTGAAGAACTGTTGATTTTCTCAGTTTTCTTTGTTCAAGGTCATATCAAGGTCATTTCAAGGTCAAATATATTTTCAAAATATTTTGTATTTTAGGCATATAGGAGGGTGCTGACATTTCTTTTAGCCTATCCCATGTATTTTTAGAGCTATATGACATGTCCATTAAAGCTCAGGATGAATCTGAGTGTCATCAGCATAAGTGTGGCAGCTTAGTTCAGGATTTTTTTCATGTGAATTAGGAATTAATTAGGATATGATTCAAATGATTCATGTGAAGAAGACAACGCAAAAAAGGCGCCTTGAATCTCTATTCCAAGTAAACAAACCTCCAAAACTGCTTATTATTGGTGTTCTCCAAGCCATTCCCTGGCTGAGTTCTAGCTTATTGTCACTCATTCGACTGTGGAAGATCTCTCACTAACAGCCTATGTAGCTTCTTTACTTTTGTGTTCTCTGTTGGCTTGGAGACAGAATACGCCTCAGTCTATGCTCTGAATTTTGTCATGCACCTTTAGCGACATTTTCCACATTAAACATTGGTTGAAAAAAGAACATTGTTTTAAGAAGAATGTCTTGAGATTGAGTGATGTTAGGCTAGATTGCTTAAGATTTTTACAAGAATGCTTAAGACCAGGTCCGTGATATTTATTAAGACTGGCATTGTTGCAAGCTGTCTCAAGTTAAAACTGGTGGAATATTTTAATTCAACTTGAGCAAATAAATCATGTGAGCTTGACTGAGATTTGACATGCCTTGTTGGAAAAGCTGGAGCCCTTTCTCATAGCATTCACAAACAAATCACTGGATGAGGCACCAGTGCCAACCAACATCTGTTAGACCATTGATCAAACTGATTGTAACCCAACAAATGTTAAACTAAAGCTTAAAGCATTCATGAAACCAGACTTTTAGACACGTTTTCTTTACATAACATGAATGTTAATACCCTAAACAGTGCTTTATTGTAGTATTACCCACAATATTCCCTGTTAACAACTTTCTGTGGCACTTGAAAGTTGATCAGCAATTGAACACTTTGTCAACAAGCTTTGTTCAGCTGGTCTGTGATCTAGTGTAAACACCTAATGAGTTACCAGTTGGACACCTGTCCAGCTTGGAAAGCAGGGTGGAGATGTTTTGTACAGTTTATTGCCAGGAGTATACTTCAGAACAACATAAGATTAGTTTAATATTATTTGAATCAATGAAATAACTGTTGTTGTTGTGACAAATATGTTATGGTTGTGACAAATGTTGTATGGTTGTGAAAGATATATTATTTATGGGAAAAGTATACTATTTATTTGAAAAATATCTTATGCATGTGAAAACCTTTCTGTCAAAAAGGGAAGACATGACTCAAAGGCTGCATGGAATCCCCCTTAACTTCTATGCTGAGATATGGAAAAGTGACATTAAACCCTTTGATCACTGGTTTGGCCTTACAAGGATTTACAAAGACAAAGATGAAATCTTCATATTGGGGTTCTATTTAAGCAGTATACACATCAGAACATATAAAACTAATGGCAAAACTGTGAATGCTGTGATAATTGGTATCAGTGAAATTTATGATTTGACCCTCTTTGATGAAATTTGGGGTTTTTCACACCACTGAATGGGAAGACATCAAAGGTTGCATGGATTCCCCTTAAAGGCTGAGCTTTAAAGAATTTAACTTTTTTTGCAAGCATATAAAAAATAATGATTTTGTATAGAAACTAAAGATGAAATCTTCATAATGGGGTAGGTTCTATTTGAGAGAAATGCACATCAGAACATAAGTATTAATTATTTTTTGCAACCGTAGAAAATATAGAAAATATTAAGAATACTGACTTTATATAGAAGACAAAGATGAAATCTTCATATTGGGGTTCTATTTAAGCGATATACACATCAGAACATATAAAACTAAATTGGCAATTTCTGCAAAATCTTCTTGGATGTTTGTACTCATAAATTCATGAATATTTTTAATAATATGACCACCAAAAGAAAGCCAAGATAAGGCACTATCATCATGATAAGTGTTTTCTTCCAAGTCATTCTCAAAATAGTGAAAAAATGGCAGAAAATGTGTTGCTCCAATTTTTACAATTGGTAAACAACACCTCCTGTGACTTCCAGAGCCTCCTGACAGTTCAAAGTTCAAGGTCACACAGCACACTTCCTGTCCAGTATGGGCAGTACTTGGTGGTCACAAAAAATCATTATTCTCAGAGCAGATGTTCTTTTGTTGATTTCAGACAGATAGCCTGTATGTATGTCAATTTTAAGATCATATATTGTTTTCTGCTACCTTAAACCACTGTAAAATTGCCTGGAACCTTCCAGATTTCATGAATGCTTTAAACAATTATAATGGTTCATAATATTTCATGAAAATAAGTTTAATCCCTTAGGTCCATCCCTAAATTTGATCCCTAACAGTTGGTCCCTGGAAAATGGTTTAACTTGGTACACACATAAGCATTCTGATTGACAATATTTTGAAAACTAAATGCACATGATCATCTCTGCAACACCATTTCCAACCAATCACAATCGAGAATTAACGATTTCTCTAGGATGTAATTGACAATGTTCGCCAGGATGTATCTGATAAGAGTATATAATGCTGTCAGTCAAACCATCTAGGGTAAGGGGTATATAATAACCCTACTTGGTTGACTGGCAGGCCAACTTGGAACGAGACTATGATGATATTGATGATGATGATGATGAATAAAACTTGAGACCTCAGCAACACCGTCTTCAAGTATGATCAAATGCTGCTTTCGAATCAAATTAATATAAATCATAGTTTCATCAATAATTGGAGTAGAGACGGACAGACAAACGGATGGACTGACGGACTTACGTGAGGCTACGGGATGCACATTTCTTTCCACTGAATATCATTTGTACAAATGACCACAGTTTCTTGTTTGTTTGTTTCAGTCTTATCCAGGTACCACCTGGCAGCTATGCAAGCACAGCTCGACCTTTCCACCCTTCCCACTGTCACCACAAGAATTTTGCCCCCTACATTCCACTTAAAATATTGGCCAGAGAATAACCAGAACAATCAACCCTCTAGGCTTCCTCTATCTACTATTTGTCTAGCTTAATAAACCAAATAAACCTAATAAACCTGATGTCATAAAGTTCAATGACATTCTATCGACCTTTGACATGAATCAATGGGTACAGGAACCGACCCATAAGTTAGGGAATACCCTTGATCTAATCATCACTTTCAAAGGGAACAAGTTTCTCAAGAGCCATCTAGTGGATGAGTATATATCTGATCACAAGATGATTAAACTATATCTGGGTATTTCACCACCCAAACCCCCCAAAAAACTGATAAGGTATAGGAACTATAAGGGACTAGATCTTCAATCCCTGAGGAATGACATCAAATCCCTAACAGTTGCAACTGAAACCTGGGAACATTCCTCATTGAGCGAGATGGTGGATTACTATGACAAGGAGCTCACATCACTCATGGATAAACATGCTCCCACCAAATTTGCCAAAGTCACTCAGCGTAAACCTGTTCCCTGGATGAGTGACCAATTAAAGCTGGAAAGATCTCTCAAGAGGAGGCTTGAGAGAAGAATGAGCAAGACTGGCTCTCATATTGACAAAGAGCTGTATAACTCTCAGAGGAACAAATACAACTCAATGCTTAAATCTGCTCAATCAACATATTTTTCCAAACTGGTCGAAGAAAACAAACATGACCCTAAAAAGCTCTTTAGAGTCATTGACACAGTCATGCACAAGAAAAAGGACACACCTATGCCCCAATCTGACTGTGAGATCACTCAAGCTGAGAAGTTTAACACATTCTTTCTTGAAAAAAAAAGAGAGAGATTTCGCCTGGACATTGATAGGGCTCCATCCTCCCAATCTATGCCGCCAGCTGACTCAGCGAACAATAGTACTACATGTCTGGAAAGGTTCACACCCTTGACCATTGATGACGTACGAAAATTGGTCAAAAGGTCTGCAAAGAAATCATGTGAGCTGGATCCAATTCCAACCTGGCTCTTACTTGACCTCTTAGATGACCTCCTACCAATAATTACTTCCATCATAAATAAATCATTGATGGAATCAGCAGTATCAGAAAATATGAAGATAGCCATCATAACACCCCTGTTGAAGAAACTTGGTCTAGAACTGGTTGAGAAAAATTATAGGCCTGTTTCCAACCTAACATTTATCTCTAAACTAACTGAGAGGGCCGTTGCAGACCAACTAGTCCCCCATCTTGTAAAGAATGGCCTTACTGACAAGTTTCAATCAGCCTACAAGGAGTATCACAGCACTGAAACTGCTTTGTTAAAAGTGCAAAATGATATCTTGGGTGCTCTGGACAATAGAAAGTCAGTTATCTTGCTGTTGCTGGACCTTTCCGCTGCTTTTGACACTATTGACCATCAAATCCTTTTGGATAGACTGAGGGAAAGATGCAACGTCAAAGGTCAGGCACTTTCCTGGATTCGGTCATACCTAATGAACAGGAAGCAATGTGTGAAAGTGGGGATCCATAGATCCCGTCTCAAGTCCCTAAAATATGGGGTACCCCAAGGTTCAGTCCTGGGTCCAATACTGTTCACCATTTACATGACACCCCTATCTGATATCCTTGCCAAATATGGTCTGAGCTATCATATTTATGCAGATGATACTCAGATCTACATCCCGGTAGATCACACCTCCCCCCAACATATGGATATGAGCAGACACAAACTAGAGGAGTGTGTCTGTGAGGTCAGAAACTTCCTCATATCAAACAAGATGAAGATAAATGATGGAAAAACTGAGATGCTCATATGTACTGACAGGTACAATACTACCAACCATGGCAGTACCCCAACCACAATAAGAGTGGGTGGCTCTGATATTGCTCCTAGTCAATCAGTGGTTGACCTTGGCATCACATTTGACTCCAGCATGGACATGAAGGCCCAGATCAAGAAAATGTGTCAGAAGGGCTATTATCACATTAGGAACCTGGCGGCTATCAGACACTGTCTAGACGAGAAGACCGCGGTTACACTTACACATGCCTTTGTTACATCGACCCTGGACTACGGTAATGGTCTTCTGGCAGGTCTTCCTAAAACCGACATCAGGAAACTGCAATACCTCCAAAACTCTGCAGCACGGGTAGTAGGAAAAATCAGGAAATTCGATCACATTTCAGGAAAATTGCAGGAATTGCACTGGCTTCCTGTTCACGCGAGAATTGATTTTAAAATTCTTCTATTAACCTGGAAAGCCCTAAATGGTAAGGCTCCGCCTTACTTACGGGATCTACTCCTGATTAAGGAAGGTGAACGCTGTCTAAGATCCAATGACGGCACCCACTTACAAGTACCAACGACCAGGCTAAGGACAGTAGGTGACAGGGCCTTCTCATCTGTTGGTCCACGACTATGGAATTCCTTACCTACTGATATTAGGACAAGTACTTCAGTCTCCTTGTTTAAGAAGAGGCTGAAAACTCATCTCTTTAGGATGCATGTCCTGAGCTCAGCGCTATGAACAGACTTGTCTGGTATCAGCGCTATACAAATTTTTTTATTATTATTATTATTATTATTATTAGCTACCTGACCTTAAACCCCTGGCGCATCCCGTGCATACAGGGGGGAAGCACACCCCGACATTCCCTAACCAGGCATATAGCCTTCCCCCCAGTGAAGCTAAACCCCGGGATGTATAGAATTTAGTATTACCACTACTTTACACAGGCGACATAAGCATTATTAAGTTGTTGAATGATGTGACCATATGAAAATACATAATTTTCCCAAGGGTTCCTGATGATCCAGAAAGAGGCGTTTCTTTCTACTTTCCCATCCGCCCAAAGGATCCTCGGTTTAAACAATGATGCGATCCAATGCTAGTCTAATTATACTCTGATCCGATAGATTACGGCTCATCCCCTAGGGTCATACTCTCCCAGTCATTCTCCTGCTCTTGTCCTTCACGTATTTGTATTCCCACTCCTCTTCTAATACATCTCTTGTCCCACATTTTCGTCAGCATCTTTTTAACAATCCTCCATTGAGGTTCAGCTGTTCCTCCGTACATACCAAGAATCTGGGCTGTCTTTCCCCTCTCATCTGCCTGTCGCCACTGATCGTATTCCTCCTTGCTCCATATGGCTCGCAGGTCTGTTAATGCCTCCTCCCTCTCTTCTTGGTAAGCCGGGCACTCACTTAAGAAATGGGAGTCATCCTCTTCTGGGGCTTCCACACACAACTCACAAAAGGGTTCTATATCCGGTATCCATCTTGCTGATCTGGCATTCAACCCCAAGTCTCCCGTTCGTGCTTTAAATAAGAGCACAGTACCCTCCCTCCAATCATGATACCTTTCATAGCCATACTTTTGTTTGAGACTATATAGCCTGAGGCTGCTCTTCTCCCTCATACCATCCCGCCATTCTGTAACCATTTTCCTCTCAATCCCACTCTTCACCTTGTTTTTCCACATGCCAGATGCACTCGTCTCATCCAAGTCTAGTTCATAATACACTGCTAGCTCCTTCATCCTAGTCAACCACTGATGTCCTGGCTCTGTGCATTGTACCGAGAATGCCAACTTACACCATCTATCCTCTTCCAACCTGGCTAATCGTCCGTAGTATGCAAGTTGAGCCTGTGCTATCTTATGTTTTATTGGCCACCATCCCAACTCTCCTCGTAGTGCCTCAATTGCCACCCTGGAGCTAGCTCCCAGGATTCTCCGTGCTATACCATTTTGTATTCTCTCCAGACTGTCTAACTCTCCTGGCCCCATTCCTACTACTTCCACTCCATATAAGATTGCCGGCATAGCCACCTTTTCCCACATTTCTTTTCCGATAATGGTCCTAGCTGGAGAGTTTGCTACCATCGCTCCGATTTCCCCAGCCAATTGGTTAGCCTTCTTCAGCATATTACTCTTGTGCTCCACAAAAGTGGCCTTATCACCTTGAACCGTTATCCCCAAGTACTTATAGGAATCTACTTCGCTTATTATGACGTCTCTGTTCCCTCCCTCGGGCAGGACCTCCTTACCCAGTTTCCACTGGCCGCCGTCCGTGTCCTTCCAATTTAGGATAACCTGGCTCTTCTTATCACTAAATGTCATCCTTTTACTTTCTCCATACTCTGCTACTTTGTCCAAAAGGAGCTGGAGCTCCTCTTTTGACTCTCCTAGAACTACCATGTCATCCGCAAAGAACATCACTGCAACTCGCTCATCTCCTATTTTTGTCCCCATCCTGTTTCCTGTATCCCATCCCCTAGCTCCTTCAGATATAGTGCGAAAAGAATGGGGGACATACCGCATCCTTGTTTTAGGCCCTCACTCATGTCTACTTTCCCCGTTCTGACCTCTCCGAACTTAACTGTAGCTGACAAATCTTGATACATGGCTTGAATAAGTCGCCTCATCTTGCCTCCATATCCCAGTGCTGCCAATGTATTCCACAGCTCTTCCCGTGACACACGGTCATATGCCTTTTTTATGTCCAGAAAGGCCATTGCTAGTCTGTTCTTTTTCCTCCTATAGGACTCGATGATGTGAGTTAACGTGAATGCCGCATCTGTACTCCTCCAGCCTTTGCGGAAACCGTGCTGTATTTTCCCCAACAAATTCCTCATGTCAACATCCTCCTCCAACCTTTGAGTGAGGATTTTAGTGAAGAGCTTCCCCACATTGCTGTTGACAGTGATGCCTCTGTAATTTGTCAATAGTCCTGGATCTCCTCCCTTCTTCAGCATAGTTACTGACGCATCCCTCCATGACCTAGGAAAGTACTCTAGTTGTCTAACCTTCTCAAAAACTTCCCTGAGCTTCCTTTCTAATACCCGTCCTCCCTTCTTCAAAAATTCATTCGGTATGTTATCCAATCCCACTGCCTTTCCATCCCGGAGCTTCCCTATAAACCTTCCTATCTCCTCCACTGAGATCTCACTCGCCAAGTCATCACCTCTTTGGTCTGGTTGTAGCGACCCTTCCTTTCCCCGGTGGTCATCTCGGTAGTGATCCTCATCATACCTTACTGGGATCTGGTCCACTAATCTAGGTGCGTGTGGGACATTGATTTCCCTCACATAGCGCTCCACTTCCTTCGCAATCCTCCCTCTATCTGTGATCTTCCCTAATGGCGTCTTTATACAAGGTGTGGTTATATATCTGGGTTTCCGTCCCCTGACAAGCTGCCATAGCCTTTTTATTTGCCCTGGGGTCTTATCTCCTATCCCATCCACCTCTCGCTTGAGACGAGTCCACTCATCCGCTTTCTTCGCTTCTTGGGCTTCTTGCTTTTTCGTCTTCAATGTCTCCCACTTCCTCTGCTTATCCTCCTCTGATGAATGCCCTGTCATTGCTTCCTTATATGCCTTATTGGCCTGTCTCTGCTCATATACCTTCACCTCCGTTGTCGCCGAATGCCTTTCTGACCCCTGTATCCTTCTTTTCCTCCTCTTTCCTACTGTGGCTTCGCCTACCCTGTGGAGTATCTCCTCTAGGTCATCCACTATTGCTTCCACTTGTGCATTGCCTTCCTTGTCAGTATGGGCCATGTGGACATCCCATTCTTCTAGCTCTACCTCCAGCGTTCTTCGGAAAAACGGCCAATCAGTGTCGTCATCTATCCTCCATCTATCCTCCTGCCCCAGCTGATGCTTGCTCATTGGTGGTAGAAGCAGGTCTACCCATATGAGGTTATGATCCGAGTCTACTAAGTGGTCTCCACTGTCATCTACCTCCATTTGTACCATGGCCTGTTTAATGTTGTCGCTCATCAGCACCAGGTCGATGGCTGACTTTTGTAGTCCTTGCATCCTTGTCCATGTCCCTCTGCACTCCCTTGTCCCATTCATCAAAGTCAACCCCGACGAGCTAATGAAGTCAAGCACTTGTTTACCCTCTGTGTTTACCTCTGTCACATTGTTGGGGATCACCTGGCCCACATGTCCGTTGAAGTCACCCATAAGAATAATTTCCCATCCTGCCCCTTCCAGAATAATCACCTGCCTTGCGACCTTGTCCAGTATCCTCTTCCTTGTCTCTGTATCCCCACTGACATATACTACCCCAAGAGCGATATTCCAATCTCCTGTAATCATACCTCTCCAGTCCCATTCTGCATCTATTCCATCCCCGCAAACTCCTTCCTGCAGCAGCTCCTCATCTAATGTGAAGGTTTGAAGGGACTGCTTGCTGTACATACCCACTCCCCCACTAGCGAACTCTCTTTCTCTATGCTTACCCTCAACTGGTCGACCAAGAATGCTGACTGTTTCTCCCGCTTTCAACTTAGTTTCCGTGAGTGACATCACATCCAGCTGTAGGTCCTTAGTTATCTGCTCCAGCTGACTCCTCTTCTTGGCCAACCCTCCTTGTACATTCACATACCCTATTCGAAACCTACTCGATCCCCTTCGTCCCCTATGAGTTCTTGTCCTGGATCCCCCCCTCTTCGTTGTCCCAACCGCTTCTTCCAGGGGGGCTGTCTTATGCGGTCCATTTCTGCTTACACTCCTATCTGCAGCACCCCTCCTCAGTTTAACTCCACCAACTCGTACGCCTTACCCACTGCCGCTGCATATACTCGGGTACCCGCCCCGGCCTTCAGGTGTAGGTCATCCCCCAAGAGTTCTACTGCTGCTCTCTCTCCCCTCCAAAAGTTTTGCAACGACACATGTCTCCATCCATACTCTGCTAGCAGGTCTCTGAGCCCTTTATTGAATTCCCGGATACTGTTGTTTGCTACCTCCCCTTTGGACGGGCCCCGCGGCAGTACCTCGGCCCACATCTTCACCTCAACATGTCCAAAGAGGTCCTCGTAAATTCTCAGTGTCTTCCTGGTGTCCTCCAAGATGCTCGCACTCCTCCCCGGCCGGTTCCTGGGAAAACAATTTGTCGCTAGGTTGACCAGGATGGCGTCTGGAACCACCACGTCTCCCTTCCCTCCCTTCACCTGCCACTCCTCTATCAGCACTCGTCCATCCGAGAGGGAGGCGCCTGACGTTGCTCCAATTCCCACCGACCAACTTCCTGGCATCGCCTGAGCTAAGTGGGCATCTAAATGATGGGCCTTCAGTATCGAGTCCCCAACTGCCAATAGAGTTCTCACCCGCCGCCCCTCACTTTTGTCCTCTTTCTTGCTCCTCCTCTCTGGTCTCTGTTCTCCCGTTCCCACGCCACTGGTTCATGATCACTACTTACATCCCATTCATCCTGGATAATCCATGTTTGGGATGACCCTCCCTCAAGAAACTGCTGGGCCTCCTCTCGTTCATTACCCTCCTCCTCATCTTGTCCATTCTCAGCCCACTCATCCAGGACTTCCCACACTCCTTCCTCCTCTCCAGTGCCCATCCATTCCTCGTCCTCCACTCTATACCCATTGTCCTCTCCTTGATTGGGCTCTTCAATCTCCACGCTCTGCACCACTCCCTGAAGCCTGTCCGCCTCTGACACCTCCGTGGTATTCCCTCCACTGCCGACCCCACAACTTTGATTCTCATCCCTCTCCTCCTGACTGAGGGGGGGGTCCACTTCCACTGAATGTCCTGCTACCGGACCCTTACCATGGTCCGCGGAGTGTTGCTCCATCCTCCTCCGGTAAAACTCCTCCATAATCGTCCTCCTGGTATCCCTTCCGTCCATCCGCCATAAATGCCCTTCTCCTGTCCACTCTGGACTCGCAATCCCATGGATACGCGCTCCGGCTGCCTCGACCTGTTGTAACTTCGCTTCCAGGAACTTCTCGGACTTGTGTTGTTTCTGTACCTGCCAGTTCCTGGGCTCCCTCTCTCCCGCCATCTGTCTTATACAACACTCCAGAGCTTCCCTGCTCCTGGCCAGGACCACTTTCGCCATCAACCGTCTGTCATTTATCTCTCTGGCCTTACTATACACCAGAAATTGCGCCAGGCTTGTGAAGACCATTCCCTCCACCCTCACCTGCGGTTGGTGGTTAGCCGCCAATGGCTCCTGCGGGTCCCACAGATCCACCTGCTGGCTCTCTGATTTTTTTCTTGGATCACTGTCCTTGAACCCAGCCTCTCCCTGCTGGTCATGTTCCCTGGCCTCAGATTCCGAAGCACTGGGACAGGTCGACTGACTCCCTCCGTGTGGTGTCCCTGCCATGCCTACTCCGTCTACCACTCCTTCCTTGCCCCTGGTGTCCCTGACTGGCATTTGCCCCGTCATGTGTGAAGCACTCTCTACTGAGGCTCTCCTCCAATCCGTGGATGCGGCAGGCCATACAACGAAAAACTCGGTCCTTCCAATACCCTTGAGCTTTGTGACCGTCCACTCCTCCTGGTTCTTCCCACTTTCCACATGCCTCACATTCAACCATATAGCTGGGGCGCCGACACTGCCTCTTCCCCTTATCCTCCTCCGGAGCACCTCTCCTCCTCTTCCCTCCACTCCTCTGTGTCCTTGCTGACATTATTTGTTTATTCTTGATTAATCTACAATTTATGCCTTGACCTTGCTGATCTGCAGAAACAAACGCTGGCTTCTGAGCAATTCTTATTTGAAAAAAAAAAAAAAATCTCAGTGTAATTCCAAATAATTACACAAAGAAGTGACCTACCTCACCCTGACAAAACTGCTCAAAATTTCTGCATACACGACGGTAAAAACTGAAAACCAAAAACTTGCCGCTTCTCACTCCAACACTTACTTCAACCTGAAACCTTCTGAAAGACAATGTACATTCATACAATACCCATAAGACCTGAAACACCTCACTCCAGACCTAGAAACTCCTGAAAGAGAACATTTACATACATCTAATACATACAATACACATCCAACAATTGAACAAAAGGGCTCTAACCAACAATAAGCCCAACAAGAATCAAACCAACTACAAAATTCAATTCAACACTCAACCCAAACCTGACAAACTGTCAACACCTCACTGACTGGACCCTACCTTAGGCAGAACCCCTCACTGATCACTACCTGCCCTACGTCCAAAAACTAGACTTGTTGGGATTGTTGTCTAGTAGAGCTATGAAAAAAACAAAGTTGACATTACCTCTATATCGCCCAAATACTACCAACTTCTCCCCTGCCTTCTTCAACGTCCTACAACACTGCCTCCTGATGATCTCCCTCTTCGCTGCCCCCGAAAACCTCTTCTGCCGAGGATCAGTGATGATTTCTGTGTGATTCTGGTCGTCCTACTCCTTTCAATGCGCCGATCCTTGTGTTTTTCTTCTCCTGTGTCCTAGCTGCGTCCGTCCTCTTCCTCCATCTTGTTTTCAACTATATATAAAAAAGCATGAACGTGATCAGAGAGGAAGGGTGACGAGATTTGAAAAAAAAAAAAAAAAAGTTGCTGTATGAGGTATTGGCCGCAACTAAAGTCGCCACTGATAAGAGTGTGTCATCTCGCTGTTCCGTCACCACGTTGCCTGCCCTCTGGTGGAAATGACACTAAACTAATCTCCACTTCACTTTTGTTTTGCAAGTTTATGTGAAGGGTTGCGCTTTTAACATATTATGAATGGCATAGTTATCATTTATTTTTTGTCAGAATTACATTAGAAATGAAAATTACCTCCAATATGCCTATATTTCTGTATTAGAGCTTTGTTTTCAACCATCGGTAAATTGACCTATTTATTGACCTACTTATTGAGGCCCTGCAAGGTTTTGTACAAAGGGGTCTATATGGGTGAAATGCAGATATTTTCATAAGAGATAGCTGCATAACTGAAAGATAGCTGCATAACTGAGAGATAGCTGCACAAATAAGAGATAGCTGCATAAATAAGAGATAGCTGCATAAATAAGAGATAGCTGCATAAATAAGAGATAGCTGCATAAATAAGAGATAGCTGCATAACTGAGAGATAGCTGCATAACTGAGAGATAGCTGTATTGAGACATGAAAAATAGCTGCACAAATAAGAGATAGCTGCATAAATAAGAGATAGCTGCATAAATAAGAGATAGCTGCATAAATAAGAGATAGCTGCATAAATGAGAGATAGCTGTATAAATAAGAGATAGCTGCATGAATAAGAGATAGCTGCATAATTGGGAGATAGCTGTATAAATAAGAGATAGCTGCATAACTGAGAGATAGCTGTATTGAGACATGAAAAGTAGCTGCACAAATAAGAGATAGCTGTATAAATAAGAGATAGCTATGGGAGAGACAGCTGCACATGGTGAGACAGCTGCATATGGTGAGAGATAGCTGCACATGGTGAGAGATAGCTGCACATGGGGAGAGATAGCTGCACATGGGGAGAGATAGCTGCACATGGGGAGAGATAGCTGCTCAGTTTGAGAGATAGCTGCACATGGTAAGAGATAGCTGCACATGGGGAGAGATAGCTGCACATGGGGAGAGATAGCTGCACATGGGGAGAGATAGCTGCACATGGGGAGAGATAGCTGCACATGGGGAGAGATAGCTGCACATGGGGAGAGATAGCTGCACATGGGGAGAGATAGCTGCACATGGGGAGAGATAGCTGCACATGGGGAGAGATAGCTGCACATGGTAAGAGATAGCTGTACATGGTGAGAGATAGCTGCACATGGTGAGAGATAGTTACAACAGTGAGAGACAACTGCACAACTGAATGACAGCTGCACAAGTAGTAGTTGCACAAGTGAGAGACAGCTGCACATGTGAGAGATAGCTGCACATGGGGAGGGATAGCTGCACATGGGGAGAGATAGCTGCACATGGTAAGAGATAGCTGCACATGGGGAGAGATAGCTGCACATGGGAGAGATAGCTGCACATGGGGAGAGATAGCTGCACATCGCAAGAGATAGCTGCACATGGTGAGAGATAGCTGCACATGGGGAGAGATAGCTGCACATGGGGAGAGATAGCTGCACATGGTAAGAGATAGCTGTACATGGTGAGAGATAGCTGCACATGGTGAGAGATAGTTACAACAGTGAGAGACAACTGCACAACTGAATGACAGCTGCACACGTGGTAGTTGCACAAGTGAGAGACAGCTGCACATGTGAGAGATAGCTGCACATGGGGAGGGATAGCTGCACATGGGGAGAGATAGCTGCACATGGTGAGAGATAGCTGCACATGGGGAGAGATAGCTGCATATGGGAGAGATAGCTGCACATGGGGAGAGATAGCTGCACATCGCAAGAGATAGCTGCACATGGTGAGAGATAGCTGCACATGGTGAGAGATAGCTGCACATGGGGAGAGATAGCTGCACATGGGGAGAGATAGCTGCACATGGGGAGAGATAGCTGCACATGGGGAGAGATAGCTGCACATGGTGAGAGACAACTGCACAACTGAATGACAGCTGCACACGTGGTAGTTGCACAAGTGAGAGACAGCTGCACATGTGAGAGATAGCTGCACATGGTGAGGGATAGCTGCACATGGGGAGAGATAGCTGCACATGGTGAGAGATAGCTGCAAATGGTGAGAGATAGTTACAACAGTGAGAGACAACTGCACAACTGAATGACAGCAGCACACGTGGTAGTTGCGCAAGTGAGAGACAGCTGCACATGTGAGAGATAGCTGTATAGATGAGGGATGGCTGCATAGGTGAGAGATAGGTGCACAATTGAGAGACAGCTGCACAGGTGAGGGATAGCTACAACAGTGAGGGACAGCATCACTTCCCAGCCGAAGGCACTTGTTGGAGTAGAAAAATGAATTGCTCCCATCGGTCTGACGTTACGCGTGGCTACTGCGCATGCTCAGAAGACAGTGTGGCTATTGAGTGGAAAGAAACTTGTGAACGTGTGTTAACCATTGTATATCATTAATGTGAAATCTTTAAAAAGCACTAAAAAAAATTTTCTTTTTAGTTTCAAAAATTAGGTCGGGCCCACACTAGACCATATCCAGGGAAATGAACCATGAAAACATGGGTCCAGAACATGGCAGAACAAGGCTGAGTCACCAAGTGGCCCTTTTGTGCATATGAAAAGTGGCAAGTCTCGTCTAAAAGGCTACCTCGGGCTAGCGGAGGCACTAGGTTGGGCTAACGCTAGTCACTGCTCACCAGTTTCAGCACAGCCTTTTATGGGTGCAATGGTACTATTCACCCTATGTCGGGCTAACAGGCATTTACAACATTTTGAGTTCACACCACACCAAACTGGCACTTGGTGTCTTATTTAAAAAAAAGACCAAAAACATGTAATAATTAGCATCATAATTTCTTTTTTTATCTCCCTTTTGAGGAGGACTGCGCATGCGCAGTGCATATGGCGGCCTTTTTGTGAAGCTCCGTAATAGTCGTCTTAACTGCCGATTTTGCTGAGTTTCCTGGAGGTCAATCTGTCCATGGGTAACATATATATACCTTATAATAAAGCTGGTTCAATACATGCAATGGACCGAGCACATGGCAAAGTTTCTATTTTTGTTAAATCCTGTATACCCCTAGTAAAGTAACTATAAATACTAATGTACAAGCTTCTTCAGTAAGAGTTATCTTGCACAATACATTAACAATATGTTCAGTATATTTGCCACCAAGTGAACCAATTAATATTACAGAGTTAAGTAACTTAAAAACTCAGCTGCCACAACCATAAATGCTAGTTTTTGTAGATACATTGTATGCTATTGCCAATTGGTGTATTCCCAAATCAAAGCCAAATACTAAAATTAAAGAAAAACCCTGGTTTAATGATGAGTGCAAAAAAGCTGTAAAGGAGCACAAAAAAGCTTTGAAAAAATTACATCAACAGCCAACTCAATATAATTTGCACCAGTTTGGTAAAAAAATAGCTTAAGCCCGTTATATTATTAGAATAAGCAAAAGAAAAAGTTCGAGAGATCACGTGGCTTTGATTACACTCAGTATATTTCTTATATTTTTTCAACTCTTCCATACAGGAGTTAAATCTGGTTCTATTTTTTCTCCATATAGAAAATTAGAACAGTGTATACAAGTGTGCACTACCTCCATATAGGAATACATACTTAAATATACTCCATATAGAGGATATTAAATACAGATTCCTCCATATAGGAATACTGCTATGGAATGTTATAGAATGAGACATAGTTTGGAACATGTACCCAGAAAAAAAGCAAAAGTAAATGAATGAAGTTTTCTTAGGGGAAAGGGAAAACCAATAAAAGGAAATAATTACACAAAATGCATGTCAAAATGTTTTAATAATTATGCATGTAATATCTGTGATGTCAATAATATTTATAAAGGTATGTACAAAACTAGTCTTGTGGAATACCATAATAGCATGAAAGGTAGCCATGATAGAAACTAATCAAGTGAACTAGAAAGTTGCTGCGAACATATATTGTACAATCTTAAAATAAAAGATTTTACCATGCCAGAAAATGGTTTTTTTGTTAGAAAAAAAGCTTTCAAAAATGTTTATTTAAAAAAAAAAGTTATTCTCTTGCTCCAGCAGTCAAAAACAAAAACAAACATTTCTCAAATATAAAAATAAAAATTATTTTATACCATTTGAATATATGCACACTGATAAACATTGCCAGTATTTTACTACAAAAAGAGAAGTTTTAAAAACACCTATATGCATTCAAATAGAATAGAAAAGAATATATATTGTAGAAATATCAAAAAAGCAAAATATGGTGAACTCAAAATGTCATCAAAAGATAGAAATAAGCCTACCCCGCACATTAAAATGAACAAAGATCTAATTATTGCAACAGCCAATGTTCAAAGTATTGGAAATAAGACGGAACTGACAAAAAAGGATAGACAGATCGAAAGACTGAAAGGTGAAAATTTAAACCTAAAATACAAACGTCCCTTACAATATTACTATATTAAATTGAAACAAATACAAACCCATAAACATAGTTATGCTGAAATTGTTAAGAAAAGCAATATAAACTCACTTAGCAGTATGTATGCAAACAGTCATAGGAAAAATGAAGTCAATAATCATATTAAATACATACCTCAAAGAGAAGGGATTCCCCAAGTGGTCACTCTTAATGAAAAGCATCTTAATGGCATAAATAGCGTATGAAACATAAGAAAAAACGGGAACCAATCAAGCGTCCTATCTAAATCACATGGTCTACATAACCACGCCCATCACAGGATGGTCTGTAATAGTAGAACGTGTCCCATAGCGCCGGTGAACAACATATTGCTCTCAAATCGGTTTGAATATCTTTCTGACAATAACAAGATTATGACACATAACTTTTATCAAAATGAAAACGCTCTTTGTATTATTAATCGCCGCACCAAGTCTCAAAGCAATCGGACGTTAGCTCCGCCCTCCTGCAAGATGATTGGCCACCATGGGGGGGCGATCTGCTGGGGGTGAAGAGAGATCCCCTCGAAATGACGTCATGGGGTCAATGGCCGGATTCCATGCAGGAGGTTGCCTTAATGCTGGGGATAACTTGGATGAAATTAACTCAAATGGAAACTTAACTAGAAATAAAACAAATAGAAATGTTAAAAACCGCTTGATTAAAAACAATATGCACATCAAAATAAATAAAGATTTAACTATGGCTACAGCCAACGTACAAAGCATAGGAAATAAGATAGAACTTCTTAATGTATACATAAATGAAAATAATATTGATCTATTCTTCATTACTGAAACTTGGATGAATGAAGCAAACAAAAAAATGATTAGAGGTAAAATTAAAGAAAATAACTACGATATTGAACATTTACTGCGTACACTAAGATCTGGAAATTGACATAAAGAAAATTATTCACAGTCATAACTTATCAACCATAGAAATGATGGAAATTAATATCAAAACCAAAAATAAAATATGCACTTTTATTACTATTTATAGACCGGAACCTTCTGACAGAAATAAATACACCTACACAGAGTTTTTTGAAGAATTTAGTGATATGCTAACCTACTATTCTACATATACACATGAAGTGCTTTTCGTTGGTGACTATAATTTTCATATGAATAAGCCAGAGAGGCCAAATGTAATTAAATTTAATGATATCCTGGATTTATACAATTTACATAATCATGTTACGGAACCAACACATATACTAGGTAATACGCTTGATTTATTAATTATAAATATACACAGTAATTTGATAAAAGAACATAAGGTTGAAGAGAAAATATCCGATCATAGCATAATTAAGCTCACTTTAAATGTTCAGACTAAGACAAATAACAAGAAAAAGGTATCATATAGAAATTACAAAAAAATGAACATAAAAATTTTTATTAGTGATGATGAAGAAAAATTTAGTGAAAATAAATCCTATAATGAAAAGGACCTCAATGAACTATTAAATGAATACAATAAATTAACAAGTATACTTGATAAACATGCCCCGATGGTGGAAAAAAAACATAAATAATAGGAAACCAGCTCCATGGTTATCTGATGAGATAAGGTATGAAAAAAGAAAAAAAGAGAAAACTGGAAAGAAAATATGATAAAACTGGTCTTTCTTCGGATAAAATGCAATTTCAATTTCAGAGAAATAAATATAACAATATCATTAGAGAGTCTAGAAACAGTTATTTCGCAGGGATAATAAATTCAAATTAATCGGATCCAAAGAAACTTTTTAAAATACTAAATAAACTACTACACACTAAAGAGGACACTCCCTTTCCCAGGCATACTGATAGTTAAGAGTTAGCATCAGAATTTAATAACTTTTTTTCTAGAAAAGATCTCAAACCTTAGGGAAAACATGGACAAAAATGATAAAACTTCACAACCATTGATTGAGAAAGCCAGATTTAGTACTCATCTGGAAAAATTTGCGCTATTAGATGATGCAGAAGTAAAGAGGTTAATCAAAGAATCAGCAAAGAAGTCATGTGAAATGAATCCCATCCCAACCTGGCTTCTGGCTGAGTGCATGGGTCCTCTACTACCACTAATTAAAGCAATTATAAATTAATCTATTTCAATGGGAAGCATGCCTGATGACCTAAAGATGGCCATCATTAGACCTTTAATTAAAAAGTTGGGCCTAGAATTGGTAAAGAAAAATTATAGACCGGTCTCAAATCTTGCTTATTTATCAAAATTAATAGAAAGGGCGGTTGCTACACAATTCGTAGGTCACCTTATAAGAAATGATATTCAAGGTATATTTCAATCTGCATATAAAGAATTCCATAGCACTGAGACTGCATTGCTTAGGGTACAAAATGATATTTTAATGGATATTGATGATGGTAAAACAGTAATGCTGGTACGACTTGATTTATCAGCGGCATTTGATACTATTGATCATAATATACTATTAAACAGATTAGAAAGAAGATGTGGTATTAGGGGCACAGCTCTGCAGTGGTTCAAGTCATATCTATCAAATAGAAAACAATGTGTAACAATTGAGGGTAAGAGATCGGAAAATATGAATATTAGTTATGGAGTTCCTCAGGGCTCCGTTTTGGGACCCTTATTGTTCACAGCATATATGGAGCCTCTGTCTGACATTATTGGTAATTATGGTCTCAAACATCATATCTATGCTGATGATACACAGCTATACATTACAATTGATCCAAAATCTGAAGAAGCTAGAAATAGATCCTGTAGAGAAATGGAAAAGTGTATTAAACTAATAAGGAAATTCTTAATAGAAAATAAAATGAAGATAAATGATGGGAAAACAGAAATGCTTTTATGTGGTAAAAGCTGTGATTTCAGAAAAGACAATGTACCTAATGGAATCCAAGTAGGTGAAACTAATATCCCTCGATCAAATACAGTTAAGGATCTTGGGGTTATCCTAGATCAAGAATTATCGATGAAATCACAAATTAAAAAAATGTGAAAGAATGGTTTTTTCCATGTAAAAAAATTAGCACAGATCAGAAATTATTTAGATGAGAAAACTGCAAATACGCTTGCTCATGCTTTTGTTACTTCCACTCTTGATTATGGAAATTCACTTCTGGCTGGTTTACCAAGGTGTGAATTAGCCAAATTGCAGAAATTGCAGAATGCTGCAGCAAGAGTGGTAGGTAAACTTAAAAGAGGGATCATATTACGCAAAAACTTATGGACCTTCACTGGTTGCCTGTAGAGGCGAGGATTGACTTTAAAATATCTCTATTAACGTGGAAGGTACAGAATGGCTTTGCCCCAAAATACCTTTCTCAATTATTAAATTGTAAAAAATCTGATTTGGGACTGAGATCTAATGAAAAAAATGAATATACAGTGCCCAAGACTAATATGAAAACATATGGTGACAGGGCCTTCATGGTATATATTCCAAGAAAGACGTTTTTATTCAGGAAGCATTATCTCGAGAAGCGCTTAGAGCAGACTTAGTCTGATATAGCGCTATATAAATCATTATTATTATTATTATTATTATTATTATTCTAAATTAAATACATTTTCACAAATTAAAAGATGCTTGGATATGGTGCGTAAAATTACTTGGATAAATCTCATGATACCGCTCTGGGGCCTGATCAAATCCACTACCAAATCCTTAAACACCTTCCTGACCAATCACTTGGGCATCTTTTAGATATTTTTAATAAAATTTGGGAAAGTAGTGATTTTCCTTCTTCATGGAGTAAAGCCACTATTATTCACATTCCTCAACCTGGCAAAGACTTGTCAGACTCAAATAATTATCGTCCCATTGCTATAACCAGTTGCATTTCTAAAACAATGGAACGAATGATAAACGAGCATTTAGTCTGGTTTTTAGTATTTCTGATGCACAGATTGGCTTTAGAAAATCTGGAAGAACTATTGACCATTTGGTACGTTTAGAAACATTTATATGAGAGGGTTTTACAAAGGCTGAACATGTCGTTAGTATTTTTTTTGAGAGAAAGCATATTTTTTGAGAGAAAGCATATGATACTACATGTAAATTTGGGATAATGAGCGATTTATATGATATGGGATTAAGGGGGCATTTACCCCTTTTTATTCAAAATCTTTTGTCAAATAGACAATTCAGGGTCCGAGTTGGTTCATAACTTTCTGATGTATTTGATCAGGAAATGGGTGTTCCACAGGGTAGTCTATTATCTGTAACCCTATTTATTATAAAAATCAACAGCATAGTAAATTGTGTAAGACCTGGAACAGATTGTTCATTATTTGTTGATGATTTCAATTTATGTCACAGGTCCACAAGCATGCATACTATACAAAAACAGCTCCAATAACATCTTAATACAATACAAGAATGGGCTGATCATAAGGTTCATCCAGATCCTGATCTTTATTTAGGCCAAACTCGGATACCTGTTTTTTACCCTCAGCCCCTGATGTAATCAGGCTGAGGGTATTGCAGTACTCCTGGCGTGGGTATGTATGTATGTCTGTATGTATGTATGTATGTATGTATGTATGTATGTATGTATGTATGTATGTCTGTAGCGAACATTCTTGTCATCGCGATAACTCAAGAACAAATGATGGCAGCTTCATGAAACTTGACACATATATGCATCTGGTGAAAACCTCGGACGAGTTCGATGGACGGCGACCTTGACCTATTTTTCAAGGTCACAGGAACAATTATGTGAAATCCCAAGAATCACAATAACTCAAGAACGAATAATGGTAGCTTTATGAGATTTGACACACATAAGTATCTGGTGAAGACCTCAGAATTTTTTCTATTAAACATGACCTTCACCTACTTTTCAAGGTCACAGGGACAATTATGTGAAATCATCTTGTCATCGCGATAACTCGAGAACAAATGATGGCAGCTTCATGAAACTTGACACACATATGCATCTGGTAAAAACCTCGGACGAGTTCGATGGACGGCGACCTTGACCTATTTTTCAAGGTCACAGGGACAATTATGTGAAATCCCAAGAATCACAATAACTCAAGAACGAATAATGGTAGCTTTATTAGATTTGACACACATAAGTATCTGGTGAAGACCTCAGAATTTTTTCTATGAAACATGACCTTCACCTACTTTTCAAGGTCACAGGGACAATTATGTGAAATCATCTTGTCATCGCGATAACTCGAGAACAAATGATGGCAGCTTCATGAAACTTGACACACATATGCATCTGGTAAAAACCTCGGACTAGTTTGATGGACGGCGACCTTGACCTATTTTTCAAGGTCACAGGGACAATTATGTGAAATCCCAAGAATCACAATAACTCAAGAACGAATAATGGTAGCTTTATTAGATTTGACACACATAAGTATCTGGTGAAGACCTCAGAATTTTTTCTATGAAACATGACCTTCACCTACTTTTCAAGGTCACAGGGACAATTATGTGAAATCATCTTGTCATTGCGATAACTCGAGAACAAATGATGGCAGCTTCATGAAACTTGACACACATATGCATCTGGTGAAAACCTCCAATGAGTTCGATGGATGGCGACCTTGACCTATTTTTCAAGGTCACGGACAATTATGTGAAATCCCAAGAATCGCAATAACTCAAGAACGAATGATGGCAGCTTTATGAGATTTGACACACACAAGCATCTGGTGAAGACCTCAGACTTCTCTTGATGGAACATGACCTTCACCTGATTTCAAGGTCACAGGGACAATTATGTGAAATCATCCTTGTCATCGTGATAACTTAAGAACAAATGATGGCAGCTTCATGAAAATTGACACACATAAGAATCTGGGAAGACTCCACATGAGTTTGATGTATGGTGACCTTAACCTGCTTTTCAAGGTCACAGGCCCATATCAATAATTCTAGAGTAAATGATGACAGTTTCATGATACTTGACACACCTTAGCTATCAAAGGAAGTAGATTTTATGGGTTTTTTACCCCTGCATCAATTTGCCTTGGTGCAGTGACGTTTTGTTCAAAATATTGTGTGGAGCGAATGTTGTGCAATGAGTTACCAGGGCTGAGGGTTGATGCATCTCTGATGCCTATGTTTTTGACAGGAAATTATCTTTTATTCCTCACATTAAATATGTTAAAAAGAAATGCCAGAAGGCATTAGATTTATTATGGGTCCTTGCCCATACTGATTGAGGAGGGGATCGTAATGTTTTATTACAATTATATGGATGTATGAAAAATGCTCCCCTTACCCCACAATCATATAGGGTTTAAAAATTTAAATTATTCAATTTAAATCATTGCAGATCATTGTAACAAACTATAATATTAATTTGTTTGAGTATCCGGGTGATGGGCCCCACAGTCACCATTATCACCCCGCCGGCTCCTATATATAGACACTCTTCAGAGAAAACACTGGACATACTTTGTTAGTTTTCTCTCCTCGTACACCAAAATTCTTCCTGGATATTCCTATAAAAAGATCCAATCGTTCCATGGATCGACGGATCTCGCCACCAACAAGGATGGCAGTCTTACTTCTTCGGCCGTGGATATGATCGCCAAGGCCATCAACTCCACCGTTTTCCCAGAGAAGATCCCGTTCGTCCCGGACGTCGAGAGTGCTCTCCTCCCTGATGAGGAGAAGCCCAAGCGGAAATGCCCGGCAAACCCACGTAAGAGGAAAGCTGGTCCTCCTCCTCCCAGCTCGTCGCATGCCTCTTCCTCTTCCTTCTCTTCATCTTCTGCCTCAGTTGTCAAAGATAAGCTTGCCATCCCAACAAAGATGGCGGGCAGGATAATTGGCAAGAAAGGTTCAAACATTCGTGCATGGAACCAGATACCTGGACTTGACCTGAAACTAATAAACATTGATGACGATTCCGAAGGCAGCTCTATTTCTAAAGCTAAATGTCTTATCCCCTCGCGGCCTGCTCGGAGGCTGCAATCCCGATCCATTCTCACTTGCGATAGACATCTTCAGCTCATACTTTTAAAAGACACTTTAAAAAACAAATTCTTTACACAAATATCAAGACCAGATGACCCATCAAACTATCCTATCTCTGGTCATTTTCTTATTTTCAAAAATAAAATTTCATTGAAAATAATTGATAATCTGAATGACTATTTCTTATCTAGCAGTTGCGGCCCATGTGCTGCCCTATTTTGCTGGATACCGCCACGAGATGGCTCTGGCGAGTCTCCACCGGATTTCAATATTATCGCTCCAAATTCCTTTCCAAATCTTGAGACAACACATATTGTTAATCCACAACTGACCCCCAACCCTGTCTCACCATCTTTTCTTAGAAACTTACTGTATCCATGCAGTAATGCCACGAATTGCTTGGGGCCGGTATCCCCGAGCTGTTCACGCTATCCTCGTGGTAGCACACAACGTGGCGATTCACGGAACTACCTGAGCCACGATTACAAGAGGCGGAAACGCTCGAGTGAACTCGGAAGGGCCATCGTCTATTTGCGGCGAGTGGGGCATTGCATCAGCCTGCACATGTTGGCCTCACGTTGCACTCAGTAACCCTTATCGTATTTTGCCAAAGATCGTGATTGTCTATGATTGTCTATATATGTTTATAAGAGTCTGTAGGTAGGTAATCTATATCCTTCAATTTTGCATCAGAGAATGTCGTGTGGTAAATGGTGTGAAGATTTTTCTTCACAAAATCCATCATGACTGCAGTGTTAAAACAGGAGATAGATATGTAGTATTGATGACAGATGCACCATGCAGTTTGATTTTTGAATTAATGAGTATGACATGACTGTAGTATTATGTAGATACAATATGACTGCTGTATTAATTATAAAGATGAAGCATGATTTATGTATTGATGAGATAAGAGAAAACATGACGAAAATAGAAAGATGAAGAATAACATATATTGATGACAGATGAAACATGACTTACATCATTGATGTGACAGATGAAGCATGAGTGCAGTATTAATGGATGACATACAGGGAATATGACCATATTGTACAGTATTGATGGGATAGATAAAGCAGTATTGGTGACATATAGGAAAAATGTGTCCAGCATTGAGCAGAGATGGAGCATGACAGCAGTGTTGATGACAGATTGCATGGTTAATGAAATAGATGTAGCTTGACTGCAAGAAGAAGTACAAAGAGGAAACTTGTTTTTGTATTGATGACATAGATGAAGCATGACAACAGTATTAATGATATAGAGGATGACAGAGAGAAATGATGACTACAGTATTGTGTATATAGGTGACCTACATATAAAATATATAAATGAAGCATGACTTGTATTGACGACATAGATGAGTCATGACTTGTGAAGTTGGTGTGCTAGACAAGTGGTGTGTTACAAATGGATATCAAGTCCTGACAACACATTCTCACCATATATCAAGTGCTTTGACCTTTTAGTTGGACAAATAACATATCCTTGTATTAAAAATGTAATATATCTCTAAAAACCATAGTTTTATTACATCTTTACCTGTATAGCAAAAAAATGTATTTCCAAAATGTTACTGCTTTCAGTTTTATCAAACATATGTATCAATGTCAATAGCAACACAATTGTATAGCCTTTTGTAGGAAGCTAGTAAACAAACACCCTTGTGACCAGTGGAGCAAGACAATACCTGTACAGGGCCAGGTGTTAATTCTTTTGTTATGTTAACATTGATGACAATAATAGTTCAATTATCATATAATATCCATACTAAAAACCAGAATGAATAATTGGCCACATAGTAGTGGAGCCAGCTGGTAAAAAAATGAGTTCACTGGTCCCTCAAAATGCATGGTCTTATTTTAGTATATTAAGGAAGAAGTCACATTGGGGTCAGTATTTCATGAAATAAATCATGTTGTTCATTTAGATTTTGAGATATCACTGTTGCCATGATAATCAAATCATTTTTATAGTATGTTAACAATTAATATACTTTTCCCCATAACCTTTATATTTTATGCATTAGAATTCTTTTAACTTTGCATACACATGGAATCCATTACATACTTTTGGTCAGTGGTAAAATTAGCCAATTAACATATTTTATGGTTGGCCTGATCACAGTTATATGGGCATTTTTGCTATTTTTCAAATTATGACCTTCCAAAGTTGACTGAGGGTGACAAAAATGGATAGAGTTTGAAAATGTTTGTCCTGTCACATAACACTATACTCATGCTAAAACAAATTGAGACTTTAAACAAATTCAGACCAGTTGAAACATACTTAATTTATCAATTGGTGAGATAAATACATTGATTGTGACACTTTTTGTCTTGTGGTCTTTTTTTGTGATCATTGCTGTGTTAAAATGGAATGAATGAATGAATGAATGAATGGTTTCTTAACGGCACATCGACACAATATGGTCATTCAGTGCCAAAACAGTAAAAACAGAAACGTAATATTGACTAGAAACAAAATGTAAATGTTAATACAATATGTACATGTAGATAACACAAGAATTTATCATCAGCAATTATATAATATCAATCATATATTATAAAAATGTATAATTTGTTTAAAAGACTTTATCAGTATGATGTTTTGCAGTTCTTGATAAATAAGTCGATGACATAAATAAACAAAAGCTCTGCCCTTAAACTGATTATAAAGTCCTATGTGAGTTAAAAACGATACTATCACAGAAGTATCTACAGTATCAAATAACGTATGTAAACCTTGTACATTAAAATATTGAGGTATATTATCAAAATCGATACACTCAATTAAAATATGTTTAATAGTCAAAGCCCTTTGACAACCAATACATTCAGGTTGATCTTCACCTTTAAGCAGATAACAGTGCGTCAAATGACTATGTCCTATTCTTATACGGGTTAAAACTGACTCTTCCCTACGGTTAATTCTAATAGCACCTTTAGTTTTGCCTAGAACGGGCTTAATTTCATGTAATTTATTAAAAATAGCTTCGTTCCAGCGCAACTGCCATTTAGAACGTAAAAAAACAGTAATATATTTCTTAAACTCTGTACATGGAATAAGTAAATCTATTGGGCGTTTGTCCAATGCTGCTTTGGCACCTTGGTCAGCAGCCTCATTTCCAAGGATTCCAATATGACTGGGGATCCAATAAAAACGAATTTCTTTATTTTCATATGTACAAAGTCTATGATACCGTTCGAGAATTTTGTAAATAAAGGGATTTTTCCAATCCTTTGCTTTCAATGCTTGTAAACAAGACAAAGAATCAGAAAAAATTTAAAATGTTTGATGTGGAGAAGTCTCCACATGATCCAAAGCAAGGTACAAAGCATGTAGTTCTGCAGAAAAAATCGATGATTTATTTGGCAGACGTTCTGAATAAATATGACTGCCCTTAACAGCAGCTGCAGCAGCCTTCTCATCGTCAAATGATCCATCAGTGTATATACACTGATAGCCAGTGAAAATAGATTTAATTTCTTTATATCTATTTATATAAAGGGATGGATCTGTTGAGCATTTCTTTAATATTAATATTTAAAGTTGCATAGGTCCATGGAGGTGTTTCTGGATATTGAAATTTAGCTACATGATTCAGATTTAAATTTAAAGATTGTAATGATTCTTTAATGCGAATGCCAAAAGTCGGTATTGTAGTTGGTTTATTTTCAAAAAGATCAAGATAATTTGGATTGAATATAGCTTCATGTACAGGATTGTCTGGACAAGCAGCAATTTTTGCAGCATACTAAAGGGCAAGCTTTTCTCTTCTTAAATCAAGAGGCAGTTCATCTGCCTCTACTGCCAAGCTATCTGCAGGCGAGGTACGAAATGCATCAAGGCATAGTCTTAACCCTTGATTTTGTACAGGATCAAGCATTTTAATATATGATGGACGTGCTGATCCATATACCATACACCCATAATCAAGTTTGGAACGTACCAGTGCTCTATATAATTGTAATAAAACATTACGGTCCCCTCCCCAATCGGTATGAGCGAGAACCCGTAATAAATCTAATGCCTTCTGGCATTTCTTTTTTACATATTTAATATGAGGGATAAAAGATAGTTTTGTATCAAATATAAGTCCAAGAAACTTGGTTTCTTCGACAACAGGGATTCGAGTTTGGCCAAGGTGTAGATCAGGATCTGGGTGAGCCTTCCACTTTTTACAAGTGCATACATACGGTCTTTTTCAAAGAAAACTTAAATCCATTGTTATCAGCCCATTCTTGTAATCTATTTAGGTGTTGTTGAAGCTGTCGTTCTATTGTATGCATGCTTGCTGACCTGTAGCTTAAGTTGAAATCATCAACAAAAAGTGAGCAATCTGCTCCAGGCCTCATACAATCTACAATGCTGTTAATTTTAATAATAAAAAGGGTCACTGATAATATACTACCCTGTGGAACACTCATTTCCTGATCAAAAGCATCAGAAAGTGATGCACCCACTCAAACTTTAAAATGTCTGTTTGATAGAAAATTTTGAATAAAAAGGGGTAAACGACCCCTTAATCCCATATCATAAAAATCACTCATTATTCCATATTTCCATGTGGTGTCGTAAGCTTTCTCTAAATCAAAAAATATACTAACCACATGTTCACCTTTTATAAAACCCTCTCGTATAAACGTTTCTAAACGTACCAGATGGTCAACAGTACTTTGCTTTTTTCTAAAACCACTCTGTGCACCAGAAATATAAGCCGCAGTTTCTAAAAACCAAACTAAACGCTCGTTAATCATTCGTTCCATTGATTTACAAATACAACTTGTTAACGCAATGGGACGATAATTATTTGAATCTGACGAGTCTTTGCCAGGTTTGGGAATAGGAATGATAGTGGCTTCACTCCATGAAGGAGGAAAATTACCACTTTCCCAAATATTATTAAAAATATCCAAAAAATGCCCAAGTGTTTGGTCAGGGAGGTGTTTGAGGATTTGATAGTGTATATGATCAGGTCCAGGAGCGGTATCATGGGATTTATCTAAAGCAAGTTTTAAATCTGATATTGTGAATGGCTTATTATATTGTTCCAAGTTATAAGATATAAAATTTAGTTGGTTTCTTTCTTTTCTATTTTTTATTTGTTGAAATTTGGCAGAATAATTATTGGATGAGGAATTCTTGGAAATTGTTTGACCTATTGTGTTACCTATTTCAGTGGGATTTGTAATTAATTGGCCATTATGATTTAGATGTTTGATCCTTGCTCCATCTCCCTTCCCAGTAATTTTACGCACCATATCCCAGCATTTTTTAATCGGTGTACGTGTATTTAATTTAGAAACGTAATCTTTCCAACTTTTTCTTTTGCTTATTTTAATAATATAACGGGCTTTAGCTCTTTTTATACGAAATTGGTGCAAATTATATTGAGTTGGCTGTCGATTAAATATTTTTAAAGCTTTTTTCCGCTCCTTGACAGCTTTTTTGCACTCATCATTAAACCAGGGTTTTTCTTTAATTTTAGAATTTGGCTTTGATTTGGGAATACACCCATCAGCAATATCATACAATGTATCCGTGAAAACTTGAAGAGGATCATTTACGTTGTTAAAAATTTCTGGAGTTATTTTATTAAAACAGGATGACTGAAATTTTGCCCAATCGGCTTGATGAAATTTCCACTTAGGGATTCGTTCGTCTGGTGGAGGAAAATGGTTATTTAAAATAATGGGGTAATGATCACTACCCCACTGATCTTCCTCTACTTCCGTAGAATAGTCTAAAAATAAATTTGGAGTGCACATGGAGAGATCTATTGATGTTAAAGAGCCTGTAGCAGGATGTAAATATGTTGGAGAATCGTTATTCCAAAGGCACAAACTATTATTTTTTAAGAAATCTTCTATTATACGTCCTTTGGCATCAGTATTATTTCTGCCACCCCAAAGATAGTTGTGAGCATTAAAGTCACCAACTAGCATGTATGGTTGTGGCAGCTGAGTTATTAGGTTATTTAAATCTGTAATATTAATTGGTTCACTTGGTGGTAAATACACTGAACATATTGTCAATGTATTGTGCAAGGTAACCCTAACAGCAGAAGCTTGTAAATTAGTATTTAATGTTACTTTACTTTGGGGTATACAGGATTTAACAAAAACAGAAACTCCGCCATGTGCTCGGTCCATAATGTCAATTGAACCGACTTTATTATACAGTACATATCCCTTAATTGTTGTGGAATTATCTTTGAATTTAGTTTCTTGTAAACAAATTAACGATGCATTATATTTTTGGGCTAATAACTCCAGTTCTGGCCTGTTTGCCTCAAATCCTCTACAGTTCCATTGTATGATACTGCTGGTAGCCATAATAAAAATAATGAGTATTAATATAGGATTTAACATAATCATTTAGGTTTATGATTATGTTTTAAGTGGACAGGTGTAAAATGTATATCAGAAGGATCACCTGTGTCCATCCTTTCTAAGGATTAAGTTCTATTTATTTTAGTTTTGCTTTGATCTTTGATTTCTTTTTTGTCTGATTTCTTAATTGGTTTATTGCTATTTACGTTTTTATTACTGGATGATGTGGAGGGAGTTTGTGAAGAGGTTTTAGTGGATTGAACTGTTGGTACATTTATTACTGGGGTAGTGGGTGTTTGGGTTTGAGTGGATGTTCCTGAAGATTTGGAGGTATTTGAAAAATAGGAATAATTCTTTTCATTGATTGGCCAGGTTATTTCTGTCTGTATTGCTATTGTTTTTGTCTCTTTGGTTTTTAAGGTGGTAGCATAAGATTTTTTGGAATTGTTAAAACTTTCTAATCGTTTATGTGCCTCAGGAAAAGAAATGTTCTCAGTGTGACGTATTCGCTGAATTTCCTTTTCTTTTAAAAAGGAAGGAGAATTCCGCGAATACGATGCGTGATTGCCTTGGCAATTCACACATTTCATGGTTTCCGAAGAACACTCTTCTCCACTATGCTGGGCTGTACATTTTGGGCAAGTGATATTTCCTTTGCATCGATCAGATCCATGTCCATACCTCTGACACTTGAAGCAGCGCAGAGGGTTTGGGATAAAAACATCAACTCGGACGTTTAAATAGCCAACTTTAATAGATGTTGGAAGCTGCGCTGCTTCAAATGTCAGAATAAATGTATTGATTGGAACTTTGGTTCCATCCTTTTTAATAAATATTCGCTTGCATTGGACCACATCTTGATCTTTTAGTTCATCCACTATTTCCTCTTCAGAAACTCCCGCCAGATCTGGGCATCTTATCACTCCCTTTTTACTATTGAGGGTCTTATGAGCCGTTATCAAAACTGGAACTGTGGCCAACATTCGGCATCTTAAAAGATTGTCCGCATGGCTCTTCCGCTCAACTTCAATTAATAAACGCGGACATTTTTGCCAGGGTATGTTCAGCATCGGAACTTTCCGCAATTAAAAATCTAGGCCATTTTTCTGTTTTATTTGAGTCGTCATCACTATCTATGTCATTCCTAGGTCGTTTTTGTTTGTTTTGCGCCATGTGTGTTATTTTAAATTTCATCAGTTAGGTCCCCTACCCACCACGGAGCCCAACAAGGGGACGCCTTTCTGGGCCGGTAACTCCAAGCCCTGACGCCATGAGGATACCCAACATGACATACTCTAAGAATAAAAACTCCACCCTTTCGGATTTTATTTATATCCCTCGATTGACCCAATCAGCAGTAATCTCCTTTCAGGAAATATAAATCAAAATTTATCAATTATTCTTAAATTTTAAACATTGAAATTGTCATAAATAAAAATCAAATAGCCAGAATATATTAAAGGAAATATACCACAAGCCGGTTAAATCAGATCCAGGCCTAATCTGATCTGCCTGTCTGGTGAACATTTGGATCCAAGACAGGCGTGTTGCAACTGGACCGGTATTACTGCCAAACCAGCCCAGTGCTCAGCCCGTCAGGATTCCATATCCTCCCCGACACAGGTCGCATCCCACGGCAAACAGGACGCCCCTTTAGTCGTCTTTTACGACATGCTGGGGGGCAGTGGGGCTATTCTTTAATCCCCGCACCCACAGGGGAGGTTAAAATGGAGACCATGGCAGAAATACAACGATAATTGTTGCCATGGCGACCATTAATCTGAGATAATGTAAAATTGTAGACTTTTGGATAGCCTGTTGGATAGTTTATATAGACGTATATATACCTAGTACGTATTATTGAAGACTGAGCATGGCCAAAGGAATATCTTGGTCAAAACAACAAATAACTGAAGCTGGAATATTTTTTCGGGTGAGAGTATTTAATGAACAGTTATATAGCATTTATGTAATTATGGAGAAAATATTCAATGAAAACCAAAGCTATGATAATAGTGATCTGGACAAATTTTTAATCAATTATAATAAATTAGCCAGTGTCCTGGACATATATGGCCACGGGCCGTGGCACAGTTGGTTAGAGCGCCAGCTTATTAGCACCAGTTCCTCTGTGGTGATCCAAAGGTTGTGGGTTCGAACCCCGGCCGTGCCGGTATTGAACTCATGATACAATTTCCCACATGAGCTGAGGCCCGTGCCTAAAGGGTTAACCCGTTGTCCTTGTAAATCTGTGACCGGGTGGGTTGTCATGTCAAGGACCTGCGACATGACAATTCAGTGAGGCAGCACTATATCTGCTACAAGTAGGTCTCATCACGAAATGACTGAAATAATGTCGAAAGTGATGTAAAGCCCCAAACAAAAACAAACAAAAATGGACATATATGCCCCAGCTGTTGCCACGTGACAAGTTCTAAAACGTGACAAGTTCTAAAATTTCTCCAAAACCTTTCGCTCCCTGAATAACGCTTATCAGGTCCTTTGACCAGTGTGTATTGTTCAACCACTTAGCTGTGCAAGCTATACATGAAAGGGATCGTACAGTCCTGGTTGGAGTGTCAGTGCCCATAAATCCTTTTTCCAATCCCTTGATGACATGGCCCACTGGCTCTTTTTTCCATGCATGATTCGGCTTGTACATCAGAGGTTGGCTGGCTGCACGTGTTGGGGTAAGGATGGAGGCCCCCCCTCTCGAGATGACATAGAGTCATATATCCCCGCTGTACACTATTGGGACCTATGTGGAATTCCTCTTTTTATCTCTCTTCCTTCCTCTGTTCATTCTCTTCGTGGCACCCCACCACCTCCAACAGGGAAGTTCTTGATCTTCCATCACTAAATGATCAATCTTTGGCCAACCCACCGTATGCACAATGCCCCTTTCTCTTACAGCCCTTTGATCTTTCTCTTTTGACTCCCTCCGGCTGACTGATGGTGTAGTGCATCACTTTCCTTGCCCATATCTATTTCTACCCCCTGAAATTACATCCTTTGTTCAGCGTGTGGTCCACGTCTGACACAAAAAGTCCCATCAACCCCCTCTGAGCCCCATGTCCTTAAAGTTCTCCCTGATCTCAGTTTTATCTGGGATTTTGAATCTCGGCATGATCTGGGATCAAACCCATGATCTTTGGATCACCACAGAGGAACTGGTGTTATGCTGGCACTCTAATGAATTGTGCCATAGCCCGTGATGGGAAATGGTTATCTATATTTGAATAAGTGGGTAATGGTCACCACCCCATTAATCTTCCTCTATTTCCAAGGATTAGTCCTGAAACACATTTGGAGTGCCTTTAGCCGGAATAATTCTTTTAATTGATTGACTAGGTAATTTCAATCTCAATTACTATTAAATTTGTCTCTTCGTTTAAGTGAAAAGGGTTTAGTGGATGTAACAGTTGGTAAAATAGCTATTACTGGGGTAATGGGTGTTTGAGTTTGAGAGAATGTTCCGGAAGAATTTGAGGTATTTGCAAAATTGGAATAATTCTTGATTGGCTAAATAATTCTGTTTACATATCATATTCATTTTATAAATCATATATGTAGTTTAATTTTGAATGCCTTAACTGTTGATGTGCCTTTGAGCGCCATTCCATTGAACGACTATAGTTTCGTTTTTGCTGTCAGGACTTATTCTCCGATATTTATTTATATTCTTTGTTTTCAAGATTGATGGCGCATCAGGAGTCACTGGTGAAAACATTCTGGGACCAGCCTGACTTCATGCTCTGCTTTTAGAAAGATAGATATTTGAGAGTAAATGTATGTCCTCGGTTGATACATGTATCTTTTTAAATGTTTGAAAGCTTCTGGACTATTTTATAATGTTTAACTTTCACATTCAATGAGGGATGAATAAGTTTAATGTTGGTTTCTTCAGAATAATAAGGTGACATTTACATGATATTTTTTTCTTGTAAATTTAATGAGAGTATTTATATAAGTGTTAATGTAAACCAATATTGTTGTTGGACTTAACATTCGCTGTAAATATTTGTAAATCCAACTTTTGGTACATTTGCCACCATACAAATGCTTTTATTCATTATGTGAAATTCTTTCCACAAGACCGTATTTCTTGTTGATGCATTAACTACATTTTGGACAAATAAAAGCAAAATAGTATAAAAACCTTTTCTCAAGTAATTCTATTGCCTTATCTTCTCTTGGTAAGCATTATTATTTTGTTTATGAAATTTGGTAATGCATTAAACTATGTTTGACTACAAACCTTCACCTTGAATTACAATACATTAATCAGGTTATTTTGGGTCTTCAAGGATGATACCACTTCTGACTGGAATGGTTCAAGAATTGTATATTTGTATACTCGGCGACTTTTCTAAAAAGATCATTGTGTTTGAAAAATAAAATGAAATTCACACCATAATTACTAAAGAGCTGAATGCCCTCAATTTCGAGATTTCATATAATCAAAAGGAATCATTTTATTAACATTTTGTATGTGTTATGTACACATCATTGAATCAGATTGTAAACTGGGTAAGTGAATGTGGTTTTACTTCAATAATCAATTTTTTAACAATATATACCAATTAAATGAAAATGAGTTAGTAGTTATAATAATATACCAATAAAAAATGACAAGGAATCATATGGCCCATTGCATATTTTAGGTTATTGATATAATATAAGGACATTAATGACATTAATGGATTAATCTTAAAGAGGTGAAGCTGAGAAAAATATGTTTGAAGTGGCACCTAGAAACAAGACTAATTTCCAAAGTTGGTTAAAAATATTAAAAATGGATGTTGTAGTATTATTTACTAATTTATATGAAAAAGAATGCACCCAATGTGCATGTTGAGAAAAATGAAAAAGAATGTATTTAATGTGCATGAGAAATGATTATTAATTTAATAATTAAAAGTATATTCTTGATATTTTAAGTAAATTTATAGTTGTTTCTACATTGTTATTTTGAAGTCTCGATTTAATTCTAGCCTTGCCAATAATCATCAGGAATACTTAAATTTCAGTTTAACACTTTTCTAAACATATTAGAGTCTTCACTAATACTTAATCAAATAATTTTGGCTCTAAATGTGGCATTTTTAAAAATCGAGATATCTGTGGTTGATGTAGTGCAATTACTCTACTGTATCATTTGTTTAACAAATTTGATAATGATGTTCTTGAGCGATCCTATTTCCTCAATAAAAATGCACATAATTCTAACAATTTTGAACTCAATAACCAAAGCATATGTAAATAATATTAATTTCTATATTATTTGTTGGACAATTCTTTTGTTTTTTTAATGATCATATTCAAAAAATCAAATAGCTTTTAAATCTTCATGTTATTACAATTTGCTCTTGGCAGTTTGAATTGTGGGCTAGAATCTGGCATCCCATCATCTTCTATCTTCTTATTCCTGCGCATGCATCTGCATGCCAAAATACATAATATGGCAGCAAGAATGCAAATGGCCAGGCCACCAATTATCAGTCCAATTGCCATTTCATTCAAAATGACCTTTGTTTCACCGGTAACGCTGCCTCGGTTTTTATCTACAAAGATATAAATATCCCACACACATTTTTTAAGATGTTGAACGAATTTAATGGATTAAAAACATATAATATGCATGACAATTGATATTATGCATGCATTTGCTGTGAATTTTTGTAAGTAGGTAATTGAATCAGAATGAAAATGTATCTTTTGCAATTAGAGTGAGCATGAAGTTCATCGGCATGGACATTTATTCTATTCAAAGGCCAATTACTAATGATATAACTTTATTTTCAAATGGTAATAAGATATTACACCAAACACAAACTGCACTAATCTAGCCAAATGTCCTTTTACAAAGTGATTCTTTATTGGGGACCTGGCTGTCTACAATCTACAACCATCTACAATCACTTTTAATCAATGAAGAGGAGGGAAACTTGATAATACAGCCAGGATTCTCTGTGTGGAGACCATTTTGTCAGATTATGATAACTTTTATGTTTGGAAAAATGGGTAACAGAGGTTTCCTAGACTAAACCAACTAAAATTCTTCTAGACCACATCTCAAACCTACTGATGAACTGAACAGAGGTCATTTTAAAATGCATGAAAGGAGGAGAGAAGCTGAGACTAGCATCAAATGGCAGGGTCAACTACACTCACATCCCAGGTCAGAGTACCAGAAAAAGAGGCAGATGCCTTTGTGATTTAAAATATTACAACATTTAAATTGTGTAACCTTTAAAAAGGTTTAAAGTCTTAGCCTACAATATTCTTTAGAACAAACATGATTTCAATCAGTCATTGTATGAAAATATAGAATACACCAACCATTGTTGCTAGCTGTTTTCTCTTGGACTTTAATTGGAACTCGAACTGTGGCGTGATCAACAATTTTATTGGTTGCATCCCTTTTAATTCTTGCAATGTTGACATCATCCTGCTTGTGTACATCTGTGTCATGTTGTGCATCAAAATGAAGATTAGGCAGAGCTCTCCTTTTTCGGGCACAGGTTTTCTGAAATAATGTATTTATATTTATGGTTCAATTACACACTACTGTGGGATACGGATTGCCCATGTATAGACATGTATCGACAAGTATAGACAATTATGATATCTGACAAAGATCAGAGAGGCTAACAAGTGCGAGGTCAACAAGTGCAAGTTGACGGGAAGCGTTGCTTGGCTGTCGTTGCTATGGACATCATGGCAGGAGGGATAACTCATGGATCCAACCTGGAACCAAGGAGAGATCGCAGAGAGGCCAACAGGTGCAGGCTCATTATGATTCAGATGCGTTCCTTTATAACGGGCCAGAAACCGCTACCTGGGGCTCAGTGTCCACTTGCCTAGAAGATCCACGACACTCAGCCTCGTGACTGCCACTTGTATAGACTTAAGGTGCGCTAACAAGCCCAAGAGCTTCGGACAGTTATCAGTATTTGGGTATACCATATATCACTCTCTTGCCATGCCTTCCCTAGCTGGACTATAGTATATACGAGCACCAGAATAAAGATTTATTTTGCATTGTATATGCTGAGTCTGCAGTAATCCTTATCTCCCAGCAGATAGGTTTGTTAGGCAACTAGGTTAGCTTTAAAAATATATACCAATTAAATGAAAATGAGTAAATAGTTATAATAATATACCAATCAAAAATGAAAAGGAATCATATGGCCTATTGCATATTTTAGGTTATTGATATAATATAATATATCACTTAGCCAGCAAGTAGATCACAGATTCCCTTCACATATCCCCGTAGGCACAATCCGTATGTAACACTACTACTGATATAAATAACCATCATTTGTCAACACCTTCATATATGAATTTGTCTTTGACCAACAAATTAAGTATTGGAACAGACCTGTTTTACAACAGATTTCTGCCAAAAAATGGCAAATTATGTATATTTTGTCAAACAGAATTTCATTTTGATCATTCTATTTTTTCATATGGAATATTTTTAAGATATCTTATATTGGACATAGCAACATATTTGACCAATGCCAATCATTTGACAAAGATCTTCCTTACCAGGATGTGAAATAATATTTACAAAATACTAATAATCAAGCAAAAGGGAATATCATCTACTGCAGTACATCATTTATTTTACTGCAGAGTAAAAATCAGTGAAAAACTTACTTTCTGAAAGACAGAATGTATAATGAAAAGTATTTGTATGTGTGCATGACTTCAATTTGTAAAACTATAAAATGAAGTGGCCTCCACAAGAAAACCAAAAAGTTGATTACAAAGAAATGTAAGTCGTAAAGGCTGCAGCAAATATATTTGCGCCGATTTCAGTAAAGATCCCCGGTCGATGGGTATTTTTTTTACAAAATCGGATGGCAGTTCTGATTGCCGTAAGGGCACCGGGAGATCATGCCGTATACTTTAAGATGATGTTTCTTGCTAAGACATCGGGGAAACCCGGTAACTTTTATGTACAGATAAATGTTCCAGATGACCCGTACAACGTCTCAAAACTGTTCAATTGTGGCCAATGATCTCCAGGTGCCCTCACGGCACCCTGGCTTGTCTGCCGATTTTGTGAAAAAAAACCATCAGTTGGGCATCTTAACTGAAATCGGCGCAAATGTGACTGGGGTATTAGCTGCAACATAAAAGTTGCCAGCGTTTCCATGATGTCTTATCACCAAATATCATCTTAAAGTACATGGCAGGCTCCCGTGAGTGTCTCACAGGCATATCCTAAGATTATCAGAGGGCTGCCGGTGGCATCCTACGGTGAAAATAGGATTTTTTAAAAAGTTGATTTGTTTCCAGACAATTGTCAGATCATCCTTAGGGCTCCCTACGATATGCTACAGACGTCTACTTCATTTACCATACATTTTAAGGATATCCTAAAGACGTCTGTGTCATGTCATGCATGTGTCATCTTGCATGTGCATAATGTGACCACAGCTAGGGCATATCTTAATTTTCCCTGATAACCTCACAGCGCTTGGGACCCTGTGACGCCAGCAGATTTTTACTTCCCTGTTGGCGCCTGGTGCAAATGTGACTGGGGCATAAATTTGACTTATAATAGGAAAAGACAATAACGTTACTCTACCTGATCACAGCTGCTCTCATCACCTATTAAACACAGCTTTACTGAGCAGACAAAAAATACTTCATCTACATTTCTGAATTTAAAAACTTGAAATTCTGATGTTATAACTTCCAATGGATCACCATCCTTGTTTATGTCTGAAGGATTTGGGAATATTGTTTGATCATCTCCTGGACAACTGCAAAAAAATATATTAGAATATAGTCATAAATAACTATTTTTGCACCAATTATTAAATTTATAAATTATACAATTTTAGAAAATATATATCATTAGTTACAGATATTTAGGACCAATGAACCATATATGAATATAATTTATTAAGGGTACCACTATATTCTTATTATCTACACTCTATTCGCACAATAGATATAATGACAAAACTAGTTTTGTTTTTGTATTAGATGATCTATATTGAAATGATGAAATGTGAAATTTCACCTATATTGAAGAGGGCTAGTTAAGCTGGGTATGTGAAATTTTGAAATAATATAATTCAAACCGTCAAGAAATCGTATATATTCACATATTTCCAATAAATGCATAATTTTTTTGACTGAAGACTACTATTAACTTACCCATCTACTATCATATTTATGGTAATTGCATCTCTGTGTCCTAACATACTCTCGCTGGTGGCAAGGCAATATTCCATACGAAGAGCTCCATATACACCTAAAAATACAATTTACTTATTACAACTTATTTACTTATTACAATTTACTTATCCAGGCATCTGTCATCATCCCAATGTCAAAGTCAAAATTAAAATATTTTTTATCAAAGTATTGTGTGAAATTGTGTAAAACTGGTTTATCCTGACAGAATAACCAAATTATTAGGCTTATTACATACTATATAAAAAAAAGCATGAACGTGATTAGTGACGAGATTTGAAAAAAAAGTTGCTGTATGAGGCATGGGCTGCAATAAAATTTGCTATGATAAGAGTGTGCGATCTCGCTGTTCCGTCACCACGTTGCCTGCCCTCTGGTGGAAGTGGGGCTAAACCAAACTCCACTTCACTTTTGTTTTGCAAGTTTATGTGATGGATTGCACTTTTGGCATATTATGAACGGCACAATTATCACTTATTTGATATCATAATTACGTTAGATATGAAATATTACCTGCGTATTACCTCCAATATGCATACATTTCTGTATTTGGGCTTTGTTTTCAACCATCGGGAATTTGACCTAATTATTGACCTAATTATTAAACCAGTGGAGGTCCCACAAGGTTTTGCACAAAGGGGCCTTTACAGTTAAAATGTAAACATTCCTAGGCAGCTACACGAGTGTGTGACAGCTGCATAAATACGAGATAGCTACAGCAGTGAGAGATAGCTGCACAAGTGAAAGATAGCTGCACAAGTGAGAAACAGCTGCACAAGTGAGACATCTGCACAAGTGAGAGACAGCCGCATAGATGAGAATGCTGCACAAGTGAGGGATAGTTACAAACAGCATGAACAGTTTGAGACATTTACAACAATAAAAGATAAATAGCTGCATCAGTGAGAGATTGCTGCACAAGGAAGATATAGTTACAGTGAGACAGAGTAAAGACATAGAAATAGCTGCACAAGGGAGAGACAGCTACATAAGTGATAGAGCTGTACAAGAGATATATATATATCTGCATAGGTGAGAGACAGCTGCATTTGTAAGAAATAATTACAGGGACAGTTACAACAGGTAGAGATAGATGCACAAGAGACAGATGCATATGTGAGACAGCTACACAGGTGAGAGATAGTTATAGTAAGAGACAGTTACAGCAATGAGAGATAGACAACTGCATCACTGAGAGATTGCTGCACAACTGAGAGATAGTCACAACAGTGAGAGACAGCTGCATAAGTGAGAGATAGTTACAATACGAGACAGTTACAACAATGAGAGATAGATGGCTGCATCAGTGAGAGACAGCTGAACAAATGAGACAGCTGCATCAGTGAGAGATAGCTACACAAAGGAGAGAGTTAAAACAGTAAGAGAAAGTTACAACAGAGAGTGATAGCTGCACAAGGGAAAGACAGCCTAAGTGAGAGATAGATGCATAAGTGAGAGACAGCTGCACATTAGAGACAGCTGCATAAGTGAATGACAGCTGCACATGTGAGAGATAATTACAAATAGAGGCAGTTACGAGTGTGAGACAGCTGCACAAGCTAGGGAGTAACAACAGTGAGAGACAGCTGCACAAGTGAGAGACAGCTACAAAAGTGAGATATAGCTGAACGTGAGACACAGGTGCGCATGTGAGAGACAGCTGCATAGATGAAAGAGCTGCACAGGTGAGAGATAGCTACAAACAGAGACAGTTATGAGCGTTAGACAGCTGCACAAGTGAAATATTTACAACAGTAAGAGATAGCTGCACAAGTGAGAGACAGCTGCATAAGTGAGGGATAGCTGCACAAATGAGAGATAGATACAAGTGAAAGATAGTTGCAATAATGCACCAAGAGAGAGATTGCTACAACAGCAAGAGGTAGCTGCATAAATAAAAGATAGCTACAACAACGAGAGATATTTGCATAACTGAGAGACAGCTGCATTGAGACATGAGAAATACCTTCACAAAGTGAGAGATAGTTACAACAAGTGAGAGATAGTTACAGCAAGGAGAGACAGCTTCATCAGTGAGAGATAATTACAATTGCGAATCCAATATGGGGGCAAAGTAATCATGAGTCAAAATGCATGACAACCCTGAACTTTATTTGTTTGATCTATTTTTATCAATAAGACTGAGTTATATTTTCGATTTCATTAGATGACAGTCCACAACATGCATTTTAATGGGAATATCCACTTGCGGACATGTCAAAACAAAATTGGGACATCAGAGGTTTAGCTAACCCTACATGAAGATGACAGTTTTGAACGTTCTGCTTTGTTTACAGCTGATGACAACTGACCTGGGGATCACTACAGAGCTGTGGTTCAATTTATTAATTGATTACCGATGTTTATCACACTTGACTTTGTTTGTAGGTTCTACTTGCAAGTGTCAGAAAAAAACTTAGTGTGTATATTTTCGAGAGTGCAGACGCTCACCACCAATATTTTTTGGGACTTTCACATTTCATGTTTGTAATTGGCCTCTTGTGAAAAAGAGACCTTGTTGTCTCTCACTGGTGTAGCTATCCCTCACTTATGCAGCTGTTTCTCCCTTGTACAGCTATATTTCACTGCTATAACTCTCTCTCACTGCTGTAACTCTCTCTCGCCTATGCAGCTGTCTCTCACTTGTGCAGCTATCTTCCACATGTGAAGCTCTCTCTCCCTTATGCAGTTGTCTCTCACTGTTGTAATCATCTCTCACTTGTGCAACTATTATCTCTCACTGATGCAGCCATTTATTTCTCATTGTTGTAACTGTCACATACTGTTTGTAACTATCTCTCACCTATGCAGCTGTCTCTCATTGTTGTAACTATCTCTCACTTATGCAGCTGTCTCACTTATGCAGCTGTCTCTCACCTATGCAGCTGTATCTCACTTATGCAGCTGTCTCTCATATGTGCAGCTATCTCTCAGTTGTTAATGTCTCTCATTGTTGTAACTATATCTCACTTATGTAGCTGTCTCTCCCTTCTGCAGATATCTTTCACTTATGCAGCTGTCTCTCACTTACTGTAACACTCTCTAAATTGTGCAGCTGACTCACCTATGCAGCTGTCTCTCACATGTGCAGTGATCGCTCTGTTGTTACTGTCTCTCACTTATGCAACTGTCTCTCCCTTCTGCACCTATTCCTCACTTATGAAGCTGTCTCTCACTGTTGTAGCTATCTCTCACTTGTGCAGCTATCTCTCACTGCTGTAACTAGTTCTTATAGTTGTAACTGTCTTTACTGTAACTATCTCTCACTTATGCAGCTGTCTCACTTGTGCAGCTATCTATCACTGTTGTAACTGTCTCTCACTTGTGCAGCTGTCTCACAATCATAACTGTCTCTGTAACTCATTGTTGTAACTGTCTTTTACTGTAACTATCTCTCACCTATGCAGCTATCTATCACTATTGTAACTATCTCTCACTTGTGCAGCTATCTCTCACTTACGCAGCTGTCTATCTTTCATTGTTGTAACTGTCTCTTACTGTAACTATCTCTCAACTATGCAGATGTCTCACCTATGCAGCTGTCTCTCACTTGTGCAGATATCTCTCACGTGTGCAGCTGTCTCTCACTTATGCAGCTGTCTCTCACTGTTGTAATTATCTCTCACTGTTGTATTTATCTCTCACTGTGCAACTATCTCTCACTGATACAGCTATTTATATCTCATTCTTGTAACTGTCACATACTGTTTGTATCTATCTCTCACCTATGAAGCTGTCTCTCACTTATACAGCTTTCTATATCTATCTCTCACTTGTGCAGCTGTCTGTCTCATACTCGTGAAGCTGTCTGAGTAATGTTTTGAATTTTATCTGTGAAAGCCCTTTTGTGCAAAACCTTGTGGGGCCTCCACTGGCTCATTTATTAGTTCAGTAATTAGGTCAAATTGCCGATGTTGAAAACAAAGCTCTAATGCAGAAATATAGGCATATTGTGAGTTATATGTCATATCTAACATAATTCTGATAAAAATTGAGTGATAACTACTCTATTCCTAACATACATATTTCGCAAAACATTGCGTAAAACTGAAGTAGGGACTGGTTTAGCGTCCACCAGAGGGCAACGTCAAAACGCAACAGCAAGATTGCACCCTCTTATCAGTGGCGAATTTTACTGCAGTCAATACCTCACACTGCAACTTTTTTTTTTTCAAATCTCGTCACCCTTCCTCTCTGATCACGTTCATGAATTGTTTAGTATACATGTAAAAAATAAACAGGGAAAAAAAATCTGCTATTCATTTTTGTTGTCTTTCACCAGGTACCGGGTTATTAATTTGCCAGCCAGCTAGTTTGTATTATAAAATCTGCCAGCTTTTTAATCATAGTTAGATAAGAATTGTGACAACTTTATTTTTTTTGTAACACGGATGGTTCTAGGAACTGTCTGTGTTATTCTGTGATCGGTACGATCATGGGAAATGAGTAGTCATTTCCTGTGGTGGAGTGCTCATCGTGTGCATGCCCACACATATGAATACATTCTTATTACATGTCAACAAAGATAAAGAAGTGCGTGATGCCAAAAAGTTCAAGCTGGGTGACAACATCGTCTTCGCCCATCGATGCACAAAATTATCAATTGATATTACTTGGTAATGCATGCCAATCAATAGAACATGAAACTGAGTAGAACTGAGTAGGTTTAGCTCAAAATTTGTGCAAATCGGACAATTAGAACAGAAATGACATGCAAAAGTCTGACCGATGATTTGTGACAGCGTCTGAGCGATAATAGAGCAACTTACGTAATCGATCCTGAAAAGACACGTCTTTGCATAAAGTTGTGCTAAAAAATTTGGTCACATATCAAATGAAATGTTTTTAAAAGATAAATAAAGAAGAAAATAAAAGATAAATAAATTTCAACTACCCCATCAGTTTGCAATGATTGTTTCTTTTTGTGTTTTGTTGTTTATTTTAATTTTTGTTTTGTTTGTTGTAATTTTTGTTTTGTTTGTTGTAATATTTGTTTTGTTTATATTAATTTTTGTTCTGTTTGTTGTCAAGTTTGGTTTGTTATTTTTTTTCTCATCCATGTTACATGTGGATCACCACTTTTTCTTGTTTACCAGCTGGCAAATACTAACCAATCTGTCATGGGATTTTGCAAAGTCCAATGCCTGGTGATCCCATGGTTTTTTGGTCTATGTTCTAGACATTTTTGGAGCATAATATTTGAAATTTAAAAGAATTTTTTAGATTACCATATTTACTAAAAATGAATTTAAATGAACAACAGTCTTCTCTATAAAATTCAATGTAAAGATCCAAGAAAAGGGAGTTATTTCGAATTTTACAGGCAAACTACCAGCATGTGAAGAACTATAAATAAAAATGAAGCCATTTACCAGCAACAATATTATACAAGTGCTTCAGTGTTGAGCATTATATAATATTATGTACAGATTTTCAGTGAAAAAAAATTGATTCAGCAATATTTTAATGAAATTCAGGAGTGACATATGTTACCAGGCAGATAAAGGGAAGATTTAAACTGCCAGCTGGCAAAATTTCCCAGCTAGCTGCTGAGCAGTAACTTTATTTGTCAGCTAGGGCACATATGGGTGAATATCAGATATTTTGCATATCAGATAGATGGTGGGACCATGCTTAGAAGGCTTTGAAAAAGAAAGCGCAGCTCTGTTTTCATCCACAGCTCTGTTGTCGTCGGCTGTACATCACACACTTCTTTTCTTTTGTTTTACTTTTTATGTATTTATACACCGGGACGCATGAGCAAATTGGAATCTATCGCATGCACACGACGAACACTCCACAGTCAAAGAGAACCACATCAGTTTTTTCTCACTGCATGTGCTGGTCAGTGACGTCGTGTCCCTGGTCGGCACGTGCACGAGGAGATTACATGACGCAAATATGATATCCACCTGCTGTGTGAGAGGCTGGAAGCTAATGCAGCTCTCTATGTCCACAGTGGTGTCAGTTCATCAGCGATGATGAGTGACATAGCGCATGTAACGGTTTTATAGCAGTGGGAGGAGCGGACGTCCAGAAAGCACCCTGCAGAGCACTTTCAGTGACATTTCATATTGGCCGATTTCTACTTCCATTCACCAAATAAACCACACAGAATGCCATTTTTTTCAAAAATTATCAAAAAAATAGTATTTAAAGGAAATGGGCATGAAATTATCCAAATAGTAAAAGGGGTCATAGGCCATTTTAATGATTGGCCACTTTTAGTGATGTGTTTCAAAGACATATTCATAAAAGTATTTCACTAACTTCCTCATATTGTTGAGAGAATTTAAATACATGATTTTTTTTAGAAATACACCAGCTACTAAATGTTATAACCCCATTGACTCCACATTCAATATATTTTTTATTATATTTTTTTCAATAATTTCTATTCATGACTAATTTTCACATATTTTTCAGGGAATATTTCTTCTCTTTTATGATAAGAGCAACTTATTGCTGATTTTTTTATGAAATTAGATTAATAATTAATTTATCTAATACCTCAAAAATAAATTTGAGGTCAAATTAAAGTCCGTCAATTTGTCACTTATGTAACCCTACTGATTTAAGCTATTTTTGATCATTTTAGCTTGAAATTGACAGACTTTTTTTTCAATTTCTTTTTTCAATTTCTCTGGCAATTTTATATTATTTAAAAAAACTTAGTATTATAGTATTTTCCTCTGTTTTCCCTTATAGATTGACCACAAAACTATAAATTGCTCTCAATTTGTTAATTATGAATAGATTTTGATGAATAAGGACTCTACGAGCTTGTATTTGAAAGATGTAGATGATAGGATAATAAAACATGTAGATAATTTCGTGGAAATAGGCTTTCTATTTTCAAGGTCATTGAAAGGTCACTTCAAGGTCACTGGTAATATTTTATCAAAATAGCCTAAGAAGGTTGACATTCGATCACATATAATTTGTAGATGTATTCTGAGTAGTATAAAGTTATATCCCTATGTCTGCCATTTCTAGTGATGTGCTTCAACAATAATGACCACAGAAAAACCGAATTACAACTCACAGGATATAACTACAGCAATCATTGTCAAAAAAGGAACCATCAGTGTTACAAAAAACAAGTTCTTATATACTCAAAAAGCTCACAAAGGTCGCCAAAATCAGTGGACCACTGCACGTGCAGGGATACCAATGCGTACGCAATTATGGTGATATATCAAGTACATGATATTTGCGTTAAGTCATCACCTCACGCATGTGCAGTGAGAAAAAACTGATGCGGTTCTCTATGGTCTGGATTGCGAATGTGTCTTTTCTTGTATGGTGCTTAAATGTTTTATGGATACCTGGGAGCCTAAATTATGTCCTTCAAGCATTAAATATTTGCTATAAAATTGGCACCATCATAATCTAAGCAATGTTACACTCTCAACTCTAACCAAATTTGTATGAATGTGTGATGATTTTGAAATGATTTACAGCCAACAACTACTGACCTGCAAACGACAACAGAGCTGTGTTTCAGTTAATCAAATAATCATCAATGTTTATCACACCATTTTACGTTGTTGGCACATGCAGGTGTCAGAGAATGACATAATGTGAATATTATCGAGAGTACAGGTGTATTTTATATGCTTTGAAAATGAAAACTCTGTTGTCGTCCGTAGGTCAGTTGTCCTCGGCTGTATATGACTTGTATGAGAGGTCAAGAAGTCATTGTGTAACCTTGGAGTTCATTATATTCCAAGGTGTAACAGAATCATCCAGATTCATCCAGAATTGGTTTAGAACAATGGTATGACGTCATACCTCCTGGCTATATGACGATTACAAGACAGCACTGCTCAGAGCTACCCCGCCCCGCCCGCCCCGCCCGCTTCTTTTAATGCTCATTGCTCATTTGTTAAATATTCTCAGTTTTAACAATGAGATTAATTTTCAACATTTATAATGTTCAAACCATTTAAATAAAAATGTTATTACTCAAGCATATTTATATCGTCAGAACGGCTTGTTGTTTTTGGCACGTGATGCACGTTGATGCATGTTGTGTCAGTTCTGACACCTCATATTTTTTGGTGGCTTTTGGGATAAAAAAGTTTGAATAGAAATGCTTGCATACTAGATAACATCAAACTTGGATTTAAATCATAAAACCCAATCATATAAATGTTTTAAAAATGACATTTCACTGAATTTGGCTGGAATCAGTTTTGGTAAATTGGCATGTCCAGAAATGGATATTGAAGGGGGTTTTAAATTTAACAAATTTCACAATTTATATCATTTGGTATTTCTTTTTCTTATAGAACTTTGTATGATATTTGTGAACACGAATATGGCCAAAATAAATAAATACTTGTACAGAATATGGCCAAAATAAATAAATACTTGTACAGAAAAGATACTGTAGTGTACCCCATTTTGACAAATGTAAAACCCTGGACCTTCCACTGATGCCTTTCACACACTGGCCTTGTGTGACGTCACACTGATACAAGTCCCTCTGTATTGAACGCGCCAGTTGTCAAACGTGTCACGTGCCGAATGCAACAAGCCCGTCAGAACAATTTCTCTCGCATTAAGAAATACATTGTCTAAAATGGTTCTGAATCTGATGATATATACATATATTTATATATGTATGTGTACAAAATAAATCATATATTTATAAAAGTGTTAAAAAATTTTAAGATTACCGTTAGGCGTCAGTGAAAGGCTAAGATATACTGTATTTCCAACCGTTACTGTGTAATCGACTATTTTTTTAAGATTGTTTCGCAACTGAAATGATACAGATGGATTTTTTCTTTCTCCCTGTTCATCACCAGCTTGTCTGAAATTTTATGTGGCATTCAGTATCTCGTCAAGACCCTGTATTATCCACTTTAAATAAATTAGCTCCTACAACTACTGCTGCTGCTGCTACTACTACAACTACTACTACTACTACTACTACAACTACTACTACTACTACTACTACTACTACTACTACTACTACTACTACTACTATTACTACTAAAACTACTAAAAGCTGCTGCTGCTGCTATTAATACTACCACTACTACCACTAAAATATCAAGAACAAAGTCCTAGACATGTCGAGGCACTAAATATTTGGAATAAATATAGACAACTGACCTGCGGATGACAACAGAGCTGCGATTCCATTTCCAAAGCTTATAAAGTACACCTCTATTCTCGAAAATGATCACATCAGGTCATTCTCTGACATCTGCATGTACCAACAAGGCCAAATAGTGCGATAAACCTTGATAATCATTTGATAAACTGAAACGCAGCTCTGTTGTCGTCGGCTGTACTACAACTACTATTACTACAACGGCTTATTGCATTCGGCGCGTAGTGCGCATTTATGCGCGTTGTGTCAGTTATGAGTATTGGTATTTTTGGGGGCTTTTGGGATCCAAATGTTTGAATAGAAATGTTTGTATGTACATACTAGATAACATCAAACTTGGATTTAAATCATAAAACCCAACCATTTGCAAGTTTTAAAAATGACACTTCACTGAATTTGGCGGGAATCAGCTTTTGTATATTGGCATGTCCAGAAATGGATATTGAAGGGGGTGTTCAATTTAACAAATTTCACAATTTATATCATTTGGCATTTCTTCTTCTTATAGGACTTTGTATGATATTTGTGAACACGAATATGCCAAAAAAATAATAAATACTTGTACAGAAAAGATACTGTAGTGTACCCCATTTTAACAAATGTAAAACCCTGGACATGCCACTGATGCCTTTCACACTCTGTCCTTCTGTGACATCACACTGATACAAGTCACTCTGTGTTGAACGCGCCATTTATCAAACGCGCAACGTGCCGAATGCAATAAGCCTACTACTACTACTACTACTACTACTACTACTACTACTACTACTACTACTACTACTACTACTACTACTACTACTACTACTACTACTACTACTACTACTACTACTACTACTACTACTACTACTACTACTACTACTACTACTACTACTACTACTACTACTACTACTACTACTACTACTACTACTACTACTACTACTACTACTACTACTACTTCTACTATTACTACTACTACTACTACTACTACTACTACTACTACTACTACTACTACTACTACTGCTACTGCTGCTGCTGCTACTGCTACTGGTACTACTACTACCACTAAAATATCAAGAACAAAGTCCTAGACATGTCGAGGCACTAAATATTCTGAATAAATATAGACAAATGCATTTTTTTATCAAAAGGATTGATACCCTTTCTTACATACAATGAGTATAATCAACAAAAGATTGAGAATCTCTGACAAATACCAAAATTTGGTAAGTACTATACAAAACACTCACCCCTGGACGCCAGTATCAACTCTTCCTTGGAACCGCATCATATAGCTACAAAACATGCTGATGATATGACCCTGGCCCAATGTGTTGGTTACGTGTATATCAAATGGATATTTCATCAGTCCTAACTGTAAATATAGATAAGTAAGCAACAAAAATAAAATAAAACTGACTTTAGAACTTTTTGGATGGAAAATGAAAAATATCACGGCCATAATATTCCTTGAATATAACTACATATACAACAAATAACAAAGAATCCACATAAATAGAATCACTATCAAAATTGCAAATGGCACTAATTTCAATTAAGATTGCACACTTTCTGAAACGAGAGGAGTGAATTTTCCTAATTTGGACTGCCTTCTCCCAAGATAAATTATTGATTGGCACATCACTGAAGTATTCTTGAAAGTTATGGTCACCAAGGATGCATGATATTGAACTTATGAAGATATCAAATATATGATATAATTCTGATAGCCATTCACGTGAGCCAGGAGGGAATTTTCAATTTCATTTCATTCCACAACAAATGTCACTGCCAATGTGTTTTATTGTGCTATTAAAATCAGTGACAATCGTCATTGCTTGTGATCATTTCCATTCCTGGAAGAACAGTGAAGGTAAACTAATAAGGCAGTGGTGAAAGTGTCACTACGGTTCTTGAAATATCATTTGTGAGGAACTAGGTCAAATATGCCATGACAGTTTAGTGGATATTCTAGCAGCAGATAGGAAGTATGAAAATCATTTTATTTCTAAGATATCTTAAAAATTGCAAGTAACTATGATATTTACCGGTGTGGTAATTTTGTCAATGTCACATTCATTAGCATCACTGAATAATATTTTGACATAGTTTTTATTCACAGCGCACGAAGGATCTGAATTAGCAGCAGCCAGCACTGTTCCTCTGCATTTAGGATTATCTTTGTTTATGAATAAGATGTAGCCAGCATCAAAATCCACGTCCGAGTGCTTATCATAGCAGATATGTATTGCATCATTACTGCAAGTCAATGCCACTGCAAAAATATTTCTTATCAATACTCGTTTTCCAATAAACTGATTGCATGTTACCATCTTGTTTTTTATGGTTGAGTTTTGACATTTTAAATGATATGAAAGGGCATACATTTTATAAAAAAAATGAAGAGGTACTCACCATGGTTAACTTCGCAGTTAGTGCCTGATCTAGATTTTGTTTTGCAGCGGCATTTATCAGTGGTGTCATCTTGGTTTTCATCTATACATTCTCCCTTATTGTTCTCACAAGTGGCACAGCCAGATGTGTCAATAGTTGAATCAATCACCTTATCTGCCAGTTTTAAACAACATTGGTATGTTAAATTCTCAATTACATTTTTAAAAATCTTATTTTCCATTATAAATGTTTATTTCAAATTTGAGTTAAATACCACATTCAGAACATTTTCATTTTGTTGCCAAACGAACAATTGTATATATTCATTAATAACATCATATTGCATATAGTTATTATACCATAACAACTGGAATTTGTGCAACCACTGATATGGGTACACTTGAATAGGCTAAAATGCACAAAATTGTTTATCAAGCATTTAAGAATGTGAGGATTTTGCCAATATTTCCTTTACCTTGTGTGTCACCATATTTAGCGTCTTAATATCATTGTCATTTACATCTGATTCAATATTATACAAATATGGACCCAATATAACTTTCCGAAGGTCCATAAAAAGTCATATTGCACGACACCCAGGTACATATTTGTTTTATTCTATGATCACGGTGTTAATTACTGCCATTGTTGGTTTAATTCTAAAAGTGGGAACTGAAAAGGGCGAGTTTGTCTGTATGGTGATGTCATTATAGGGCTTCCCTAACATTTTCCGCCATGAAAGGGACGAGTTTGTCTGTATGGTGACGTCATGGAATTCCCCATCAGTGCAGTGGAAAGTATATTGACGTGCAATATAATGCATCTCGTCAATAAAACAATTTAGAGAAGCTCATGTGACCAGGAATTGACCAATCACAGCACAGAATACACAGTGATCATAGAATAAATCAACATATTGAACTGAATTTATATTAAATCCGCCAAGCATATTTTGATAATTAAACATTTCTTTTGTAACAGGTGTGGCAAACATTGTGTTCACTGTTAACTGGGATACCAACAAGTAGGACATCAATAATTCCTCCAGTACATGCTAAGGATGACAAATTTAACACAACAATGGCTAATCATAATTATGACATGTGTATGACAATGATTGTATAGTAATGACCTTCAAATATATCCAACTTCTTTACATTGTTAAAGTAAAAGGTCATTCACATGCAATCACAAAAAAGAGTAAAATATGCAAATGGGAACTTGTTCCTCATTATCTTAAATTTTAATGTAAGAAATTTTAATGTTAGACAATACTGACGACATTCCTTTTTGAAAAATCATCTGTTACAAATGTTCCTAAATGTACCAAATGGTCAATGGTATTTCAAGGTTTTCTAAAGCCACACTGTGCAATTGTAATATGAGCCACAATTTCTGAAAACCAATCTACATGTTCATTAATCATTTGTTCCGTCTTTTTACATATGTAACTGGTTAACACAATGGAACAATACTCATTTGAATATGACAAGTCCTTGCCAGGCTTTGGGATGGGAATAACAGTGGCTTCTCTCCATGAAGGAGGAAAATCAGCACTTTCTCAAATTTTATGGAAAGTATCTTAAAGTATGAAGTATTATGAGATTTGTCTAAAACAGGTTCCAATATTCAATGATTTTTTTATATAGTTCTAGGAAATGAAATTCAGTTGGTTTCTTTCTTTTATTTTTTTTATTTGTTGGAATTTTGCAGCATTATTACCAGAGGAGGAATTCTTCAAAACTGTTTGGCCAAGTGCATTACCTATTTCTGTAGAATCTGTAATTAATTAGTCATCATAATTTAGATGTTTGATTATTGCTGCATTTCCTTTCCCAGTAATCTTAAGCATCATGTCCCGGAGACTTTTTTCTGCTTATTTTAATAATATAACAGACTTGAGCTCTTCAGAATTGGCCTTTTTTTAAAAAAATAACCTTTTGTGCTCCTTTACTGTTCTGCAGTCGTCATTGAACCATTCATTTTCTTTGAAATTAGAATTAAAGCATTCATAAAATGAGGTTTTTCCCAGCATTATATACATGTTTATGCCCATAACCGTGCAATCAAAATTTATTACCCATCATATTTCCCCTACATTTCTTTGTCACCATGTCATTTGTCACCATGCCATTTGAAAGTGGATGAGTCTTCTGCTAAACTCCAAATCATCCATTAAACACTTTGTCAACAAACTCCGTTTAGTTGACCAGTGATCTTGTGCAAACACATGCTTAGGGTTGTATCTTTAGATTGGGACACTGGAGTGATTTGGCTTAAAGAGCCCTGTTTGTCCATTAATCTTTGTCCAATGGTACAGGTTTTACACCCTGACAAATTACAATTGAGGTTACATGATTATATACATGCGGCCACCTGGTGGTCAAAATAGTACAGGCAATACTTGGCACTTTCAGCAAAACACAGTAACCATGATCAGTGTATTTTGGTTGATTCTAGCGAGATAGCATGCCCCAAACCTTTGTAAAATTGCCTGTGACCTCTGTGGTTCCATGAATATACTTCTATCAGCAATATCAAACAATGTGTCCATAAACACCTTGAGAGGATTATTTAAGAGGATTATTATCTACATCCTTGAAGATATCTTAGAGTTATTTTGTTAAGACAGGAAGTTTGAAATGGGCTTCGTAATGGGCTTTGGAAAATATCCCCTGAGGGATTCGCTCATCTGGTGCAAGAAAATGGTTGTTCAAAATAATGGTACAATGGCCAATCTAGATATGTTACACCTACAATTTGAATGATAGTACATTATGAACATTATTGTGCTTGGTGTTGTTTTTTTCTGGTCATTTCTGTAAATCTTGTGCAGTTTAACATTAAGGATATATCTTGCAGGTCTGAAAAAGGTTTTACACGATATACTAAAATAAAGTGATGATCTAATTGTAATATATCTTGCAGGTCTGAAAAAGGTTTTACATGATATACTAAAATAAAGTGATGATCTAATTGAAATATATCTTGCAGGTCTGAAAAAGGTTTTACATGATATACTAAAATAAAGTGATGATCTAATTATTTATTTAACATTCTATAAAAATAAAATATGATGATGATTGAGAACTTTCGTTGCAAATTTGACAGAAACCTATGGAGGTAAATTTAATGCTTCTTTATTCCAAAAGTCTAGAAAAATAAAGTACAACATTACAAGAAAAAAGGAATACACTTACAGCATACATCGTTATAATCAGCATATCCTTTCTGGCATAGACATCGGTCAATACCAGAATTAGTGCCATCATCCACGCACTCGGAAAACCCGACACAAACACTCTCAGTGTCAACACACTTCTGGCCAAATCCAACAGGTATCAAGGAACCTATGATAAAGGCGATATATAATTTGACATGAACTTCAGATGCATAAAATTTCACAATATATGATAACAAAAAACACAAATCACGCTAACTTATAAATATGATATTCAATTTGGTGCATTAATAGGACATTGCTCATCATTCTTATCTCTATATTAATAATGTTATGATGATGAAACTAAAGTGTATAATTATTTTGTTAAAAGTTTGAATTTTGAAGTTTTGATAATTAAATTCTTCCATCACATTAAATGTAACTTCCTTTGTCAATATGACAATAATCAAAGGAACAAGTGTCACGTGCTGGGACAGTAGGCCAGTGCCTATTGTTCTCATCAGAGGTGTGGTATTTTAGCTGTTTGCCGCTTCACAATTTATCTACACTGGAGACGCTTTGTGTGGCTCTTATCAATGCATATCTTGCATATGTTAATATGAATAATTAGCTGAGATTACTTAGAGATGAATGTTCACTATAGCAGCCCCTGCAGAAGGGGGGCTGTAACTCAGCCAAAGTCATAACCTAATTCTTTACATTATTTGTCATCCATGATAAATATTGCAAATATAAAAATTCTTCCGGCAGGTCATTTCTCAACAAGATTTTTTTTTTGGCATTGTTCTTAACATTGGATTAATTTTACAAATTCTAGAATGAATGTTGAGGTATAACATGGAAACAAAAAATGTTTTGTAACTTTTAAAGACAATTAATCAAAATCCTGTCCATTCAAACTAAATAGAACAATGTTCGAGGAAAACTCTCAGTAATATTTATCACTTAAACCTTTTTGAAAAAAATGACATTTGATAATCTTTTAAAAAGATAAATTTGTATTATTAAGCAGTGATTAGGTCTTTGTCTTTTTTCAATTTGTCAGGAAAATGTCAGTGCATAACATCTGATTTACCAGTAAAGTCAGTGGCTTTATTCAGATGTCCTGAATTGGTTGTAATAGTTTTGTGGAAATGTCAGAATTAGTTTGAGTTCTCTATGTAGGAGTCTATATCTCCAGAATTCATAGAATTATGTATTGAAATTCATATATTGAAATCTCCTCTCAGTAAGGTTTCATGATTTTTAAAAATTAAAGTAGATATAATTAGGTTTATCTCACTCATGAATTCTATATAGTTATCCATTAATTCGCATGGAGGGCTATAGAAAGTTTCAAAGGTTATTAATCTAGACCTTCATAATCTGACCTTCCTAGGTTTTGTATTTACTTAATTTCAATTTACAAACATAATCAAGGTGTTAAAATAGATATATCATTACACCACCTTCAGGGATTCAAGAGTATGCATGAGGAATTGATTCATAAGCCTCCAGCAAAAATTGTGATACATCAATTGTTTGTTTGCTTGTTTGGGGTTTTACATCACTTTCAACATTATTTCAGTCATTTTGTGATGAGATCTACATGTAGCAGATATTGTGCTGCTTCACTGAATTGTCATGTCGCAGGTCCTTGACATGAGTCAGTAAGATAAATTGTAATACTAATAGTTAACCAAGGGTTAAGTTACCCAAACAGTAATGTATATGGTAAAAAGTAAAACTACAAACAGGTATATGGCCATAGTAGCTGTATTCATTTGTCTGCAAAGTTAGTAACAATTAAAAGAACATCCAGGTGTAACAGTGACTGTCAACACAGCGTAAAACAATATTGAGTGCAGCTAAACAAACTGTGTTTGCATTGTAAGCTTGAGGGATAATAAATAATATATCTTACCCAGCATGACATGGTGACAACACAGTGTAACAGTATAAGTTTACTTAACTTAAGCATTGATATGGGCAGTGTGGTGAGTAATACAATCTGTTATCAAAAATATTTTTCCTGTACCCTATCACATTTATGCAATGGGAGATTGGCAAAATATAATAAAAATAAGATGTACCTGTAACAATAACACATATATTTAAATGGGTTTATAAATTTAAGAAAACTCACTTTTTTCATACAATCTTGATTGTAGAGTATTGGAGGCAAATGTGGCTGAATCCAATAGTCTGCATTTTTTTGTACAGCCTGTTTCGCAATATTGAAAGGCTAAGCAATTAATGTCGGATTGACAGTTGAAATTACAACCGGCCAAAGTAGAATCGTCGGATGTCTGTTCATTGCCAGTGCCTTGTGTGTACGTTCCATGATTGACAAATCCAGTTGCTGATAAAATAAAAAAGATATCAAATTAAAATTTTGCAATTGGAAAACACATGGGAATTTGAATAAGACATCAATTAAATATATATGTATATCAATATTTATCCTTATTATTCTTACTTGCATAAAGATGCTGGTTATGATTAAAGTGGTGTAATATGACTGAAAGGTTTTTTGCGTTCCCTTTTGTTTTGACTACTTTCCATGTGCAAACTCAGATCAATTGTTTAAATCATTGATTTTAAATCATTTATCTTGTTAATGCCGAAAGCAATTAAAATCAATTTCTTAACCCTCTAACATGCTTATCAAAAAATATATTATAAATTATATTGCTCATTACAAATTATAATACAAATTATATTGCTCATAAAAAATTACATTTCAAATAATATACTCAGATAGCTGTACCCAATTTTGTTGCAAGGGCTCAAGGCAAGTCTTGTGATCATATTGAATTATGTGTGCTGAATAGTACTGAGAATAGACATGCTATCTGAGAAAGCACAGATAGCAAAGTTGGGGCATATTACATTCTGATACATGACCTGCCTTCAATGTCAACTGGGTCCACTTATTAGTCCATAAATATGTAATCAATGTGTTCATGTATCCTTCACTCATTTACACACCTGATGATTTAATTGTTATATTTACATTTCAGATATCAACGATAAAGAAGATTAAATAAAATCTTTTTGAAGTAATAATTATTGAAGTGACCTACCATCTTGGTTTATCATTTCAACATGTTTTTGCAATATCGCCAACACAATTAGATTGACGAAAGTCTTCATCTTTATTTTGATTTAATAGGTCTAGAAGAAATAATACATTACTTGAGTAAATCATATTGTAATGTGACATTTACAATACATGTGAGAAAAAAAATTAATGATAGATAAAGGTACCAATTAGAATTATAACTGGATGCTAAATTGATAAAATTGCATGTGAGCTGAGCTGGAGTGAGTAATCCCCTTTGTATTGTAATGATGTGTTAGATTTCTATGTTACATTATGGTGCAAAGATAAAGGAATTTTACATCATCTGTTAGCATACTACCTATGCAAATATCTGATGAGTGTATAAGCAATAGCAAGTTTTGTCTTGGTGCACTTAACATTCTGAGCCAAAAGTTGTATATAATGAAGAACAAGTGTTCTGATCCAGGAGGGAGATATTTATATGTATTATGTCAGATTATGTCAGATATGGATTTCTCGATGGCAGTCATGAAATCAATTCACACATCAAGACCCAACAAAAAAAAGACAACCCTTTCTTAAGCAACAAGATGCTGAATAATCATGTCCTCGCGCCCTTCACCAAGTTTTAACAGAGACAAGATCTAATGAACTATATACAAAGCAGAGCGAGAAAATAATATTTGAAAAAACATTAGAAGCACTGTTAGTCAGACACATAAATGACCAAATTCATACCAGCATTTGGAAAGCAAAAACATAATAATACTTGTTGGAACATTGGATGTCATCATTGTGCGCATGAGAAATATCCTGCATATACGAAGAATTGCCATGCCAGTGGTATACCAGGCTTTTATGCATTATATTGTAAATCTACATGCATACATCAGCAGTGGAGTCATGCAACATATTAAAAAAACTTTGTCTCTGTGCAATTGCAATTTAAAATGCACAAATCACTAATATATTTCTTTAGCTATGCGTAGGGCAATACATATCAATCTGACATATATCCGATACGTCTTTCTATCTTGCAGAATGATTATCAGATGAGGAATTCAGGAAAAAGGAAATGCGAAAATTGTTTGAACTTTGTATTTGATGGGAATTGTAATTAATTGGCCACTATGATATAGGTGTTTGATCCCTGCTCCACCTCCCCTCCCTCCTAGAAATTTTATGCATCATATCCAAGCATTTTGTAATTGATGTACATGTATTTATTTTGGAAATGTAACTTTTCCTTTTGGTTATTTCAATACTTTAATTGGTTTTAGCTCTTTTTATTCCAAATTTGTCCACATTGTATTGAGCTGGCTGTCGATTGATTTTTGTAAAAGCTTTTTGTGTTCATTGTCAGATTGACAGATATCACAACCACATTGATCTTCCTATACATCCCAGATATATAGTCCAAAAGTA